>CM040403.1:84450414-85175304 GCA_022702515.1 Ilyophis sp. 1 JC-2022 | reverse complement strand
AGTGCCCTCCACAATTATTGGCACCCCTGGTAAAGATATGTAAAAATGGTTATACAAAATTTACCGCTTGGTGAATTAGCTTAATTTCACACTGAAAAATTTGAAAAATCCAACCTTTAAATAAAGTACATTTATTCTGAGAAAAAGAAAACCCCTCATCAAGAAATTATTCTTTTTAACAAAACCAAGTGTGCCACAATTATTAGCACCCCTGCATTTAATACTTTGTACAGCCTCCTTTTGCCAATAAAACAGCACTGAGTCTTCTCCCGTAACATCTAATAAGGTTGGAGAATACAGAGCAAGGAATCTAAGACCATTCCTCTTTACAGAATATCTCCAGATCATCCAGAGTCCTAGGTCTTCACTTGTGCACTCTCCTCTCGGCCCACAAGTTTTCAATGGGGTTTAGGTCAGGAGACTGAGATGGCCATCTGTAACAGTTCCAAGTTTGTAACAGTTCCAGTTGCTTTTAACTTTTTAAGTATTGCCCGAACGGTAGATCTTGGCATTTTCAGGTGAGTAGCTATTTTTTTATAACCATTCCCTGACTTATGAAACTCAACACACTTTTCCCTCATTTGATTTGTTTTCTTATCTTTCCCATGTTGATGTGTGAATAAGGGAATATGGCCTCTGTGTCACCTCATATTTATACCCCAGTGAAACAGGAAGTCATGGATTACTGCTTGAAAGTTCCTAAACACCCTGATCAACTTCAAAAAGTAAAATATAAATGGAAAAAATGCTTCAGTTACATTTTGTTCATAAGAAATTCTAGGGGTGCCAATAATTGTGGCACATGTGGTTTTGTTAAAAATAATTATATGAGGGATTTTTTTTTCTCCAAATAAATTTACTTTATTGGCCGGTGTGTATGCATGTTGTTACTGGCAGCAGTTACCAATTATGTAATTGGCCCAATCGTTTACATGATCTGATATTTTAATCTACATTTCCGCGATATGAACAGGAGCTGATGAATGTTTTTGTGCCAGTATGCGTGTATTGTGGAGTTTTATCGTTCTGTAATGAACGAGTGAATCGGTGATTGTGCGTATGACTAATCAGCTGATTGAGCCGCAGTAACTGGTGGCAGTAAAAACATGCATACACACTGCCGACCCCTGCCTTAGACTCTTCACAGCATACAACTCACACACATAAACCACTATTTGTTCTATACACATGTTCACTGTAAACTTAGCATAGTGTAAATGTGCAATGGGCGTCATATTTGACTCGTTGGTTATTTACTCTATTATTACTCTATTATTATTAATAATTATCTTCCACTAGAAGTGATCTTTTATGTTCATAATGTCATTGTGGTTGTATTTACTCATTACCATTAATGTCCCCTACTGTCCCCTCTTTTTCTGAGCCACAAAGACCTTCGTAATGGTGTCCATGGTCGATGACACTGCCTCTGTGGTCAGGCCTTTAGCTGCAGGGAAATTCACAGAAGTGCTCACTGCTCACTGAATGTGAGATACCAAGAAAACCTTGATTTCCTTTCTGTGCAGCAAGATCATGCCTCTACTATGCAGAACACCGTACACACGAGCTTGAAACACAAACAAGGTACAGTATATTTAGTACATACAAACCTCTCAACTCTACAGAGGTGACAAACTAATTTCTTGTGACATTAAGAAATTTTATTTTAAAAATGTGCAAACATTAGACATACAGCTAGACCTGAGATTACCTGTTTTCAGTGTTTGTCTTCACAACTAGGTAGTTTGTATGTGTGCGTGTGAGCATGAGTGCCATACATTATTATATCCTACTGTAGCAGCTGTGTGGAAGCAAGCCAGCTGAATTACTGAGGGGATGCATAATTCCTAGCCCAAATGCAGTTTCTCACATTTACTGATCAATCATTTTGCCATATTAACAATTTTGTAACATGTCCCGAACCATGACTTCAGTTTTTGAGAAATGTGCAATGTAAGATTGCACAAATTAATAAAATTTCAACCATTTTTGTTAATTTGGGGGTGCAATCGTTATGAAAAGGAAATCCTTTACAGTGGAAGTCTCTTTCTTGCCTAGATACTCAAATCTGGCCCCCAAGGCCAGGAGTACTGATGTTTTGTCTTCTACCAGATAGTTAATTCATTAATGCTAAAAGAGCTCTAGGCACCCTGTAAGTAAAAGCTGCATTTTGATTTCATGAAATCTATAACTCCATCATCATTGGAAAAGCATTTCTCAGTCTATGGCTGCTTGTCCCTTTGAAATATTGTTCCCTCCATTTCCTCATTTTCTGTTTCAGTGTCACAAGGTGAGTTGAAATGCTTTGTGTCATTGTTGTGATCTCTCTCTTTTCAGTCATCAGACCTCCAGCCTCATAACCAACTTTGTAGCAAAATAAGGCTGGCAATATTAAATCAAATAGTCCATCTCTGATTTTAATGTTCTTACCCATGTATAGTGGCCTGAAATCTTCTGTATCCAGTAAAGTCCAGTAAAAGCAGGTTAGCTTGACAATCCTTAAAATGTGATGTATTTTCTGATATATCCCAGTTTGATAGAACCAGTTTGATATATTTGCTCTTACACTGTAAACCCTAATACGTTCAATAAACATAAAATTTTCGAGGTAACACGTTGCCCTAAATATTTTATGTTATGTATTGTTCAATAAACGAACAAATTTACGTTGAGTGTACAACATGCGCCAAATAGTAATGCCTTATGAATTTTAGTACAATAAACTAGTTTTGCATGTTACAACAATGTAAACTTGCGATGAAAGAATACCTTCAATGTATGTTTATTTAACTTATAAATACTTACTATTTTAACTTGAACTTTTAGTTAAGTGAGCATAAAATGTCTTTTTAATTTAATTAAAAGTTCATTAGACATTTCTTATAGTTAAATGTGTTTTAAGCTGCTTAAGCTATGAAAGTAAAAGACAGTTTTTATTCAGAACACTTGAGAGTTTATTCAAAATCACAGAGAATAGAAATACAAGCTCTATAGAAACTCTACATATACACAGATGTAGAATACACCATCAATACAATATCAAGAACACACTATAAAAAAATAAAGTGTCAGCTGATCTAGACCTTTCCCAAAGTGGGAAAAGGAAAAATGGGCCAGACCCCACACACATCCACAAAGGAATTATATTACAGCTCATCATACTATGAAAAGTAACAAATAATCAAAATACACCTTTATGCAAAAAATGAACATGGAACAAGTGAATGAACAAGGCAGTCAAAAAGTACCACTCTCAAAACACTGGATAGGTGCACACACACAAACACTGAAGAGGTGCACACACACAAACACTGAGGTATTATTATGAACATTAACATCCACCACAATATACCACCCTGCAAACACCTGGGTACACAATACAATTGCTCTCTCCCCGTCTCCCACACTCACTCTCACTCTCTCTCTCTCTCTCTCTCACACACACACACACACTTTACAGCTGATTTGTCAGTGTTAATACTTTCTTTTTTAGCATCCCCACAATACCACCCTGCAAACAGCTACAGTAGGTACACAATACAATTGCTCTCCCCCCATCCCCCCCCCACACACACACACTTTACAGCTGGTTTGTCAGTGTTAATACTTTCCCTTTTAGCTCGGTCTTCTCAATGCTCAACAGGACCTGTTGAATGAAACGGAATGTGTTGGTCATGCACTTAGGATAATTTAAGTGGAATGCATAGGTCAGGCCAAACAGAAGGCACATGGCGTTTGGAATGTCCAGATTGTCCATCACAAGAGTCCCCTCCAAGACGATTCCTACAGAAGATGGAGTCAGAGGATGTGGTGCAATATCTTCCTCAGTGAAGCAGAGGATTCCTATTCCAATGTGTCTGTATACGTCCTCGTCATCAGTGACCTAAACATAACACACACACACACACACACACACACATATATATATTTATTTAGAAATACAACACATTGTTATTACTTTTACTGGAAATACAAAAAGGTCCAGATTGAAAATTGTGACCAGCCACCCTCGTGGTCATGTTGGGCTTATAGGTACAAAGGAAAATCAGAGCACACAGTAACATATTTGAGTACTGACTTGAGATTATAAAGTGAAATTAAACCTGGATTACATAAGGAATGGCATGCTGATTTCACATTTTATATTACAATATAAATTGTAATTTCGTGTCCCATTAGGATGAACCACAAATGTCTTACCTACAGCAAATTAATTCACTCTTCATGGCATTATTGGCCTTAGTTATATATCTAACAACTGAAGAATTATACTTCTGTGATACTACTTACAAAGCAAGTCTTGAAGAAATCAGCTGAGTTGTCATCAAAGAGTATTGGAAGCGCTTTCAGGACAAGGCATCTGATGTCAGCAGTGTCCGATGTCTGGATTGCAGTGAAAGCAGAGACAACACAGTAACATTAGAGACAGTGACATTGCAGACAGCTATCATTCAAGACATCCATACACCAAAATCAGTAGTATCACTTCAGCTTACAAACCTTTGTTTGACGCAACAGACCATCCAGAAGTTGTCCCTTTAGACCTTTCTTTGACCTGATGATTTCAACAAGTTTAGGGCAATGACGATCCAGAGACTCATAGAATTCCTGTTTCAGGTTTTTCCCTACCACTCTGCTGAATTCCTGGGAGACCTGAAACAGACAGAAATAAATCATGTTTATCAAGACACTGAACAATCATTGAAATGGGTGATGAAATGATGGAGGGGGATGTACCTGTGTGTGTGTGTGTGTGTGTGTGGGGGGGGGGGGGGGGGGTGGAGGGGGGTATTGTATATGTGTGTGTGTGTGTGTGTGTGTGTGGGGGGGGGGGGTGGAGGGGGGTATTGTATATGTGTGTTTGGGGGGGGGGGGGGGGGGCGGCGTACCTGTGTGGGTGATGCATATCAAAGGCTACAGTAACATTATGTTAACTTCACATGGCTGCATTATATTAGACTTTTACAGACATTAACAGAGACAATCAAACCTTACCTGATTTTCAACAAAGAGTGCTGGCCAACGCTGTATCATCTGGCTTACAGGAGGCTTGTCCATCACAACCTCCTTTCTTCTAAGAGACAACGTGAAGTCCATCTGCTGATTGACGAAGACTGCATCTGGGTTCTTCTTTTTCATCTCATCCACCAGTAGTTGTCGGGCCTTTTCAAGGCTTGTGGCATCATGTCCGTCTGGAAAATTGGGTAGGAAATTGACTTCCCCTTTTTTCGGTTTCTTGATGCTCTTGTTTGGTGGCTCCCCACCAACAGAGTGTCTTCCACGTTTACCAGAATTCACCTTGACATCTTCGTGTCCCAGGGCCCTCATTTTTGACCTGTAGTTACCCATCTTATCCGCTAGGCTCTGTGTCCATCCATCGTAACCAGTTGGTGATGCCGTTTCTTTAAGACAGGGATGAGCTGCAATTAATGCCTTCGCTACAGCTCTAAGGTGCTTTTTTTGGGGGTATGCTTTGAACCTTGCATATAGGGTTTCAGCTATCTTGTGGAGAATGTCATGTTTCAACTCTTTTGAAACGGTCATGTATGTTCCATCCTTGAGGTAGCTTAAATTCCCTTGTCGGAGTCTATATTCTACATCTACAGAGAACTTGGGGAGGTCAAACTCATCAGGCCATGGCTTTCTCATCTGCTGTGATGGCGAGGACAGCAGAACTGTATCGGCTGTACTTACACTATCATCCAAATTTTCGCTTGCAATCTCAACCAATTCAAGCACAGGAATTATCTTCACAGTTGGTTTTTCTGGGAGTTCAGACACATCAGTGAGGTTGCAAAGTTCATTATCAAATTCTGGGTCTCTAAACTGTAAAGTGAAATTGTACTGAAGTGTGAGTGTGCTTCTCAGACAGGTGATCAAATCGTCCACTGAACTGGGCCTTGAAGACAGCATGAGTTTCCTGATGTCCCCGTCGTGGAGGATAACACGCATAGCCATTGTTTGGGAGGCCATCTGTGGAGAAAAATAAAAAAGAACATTCAGCAATGAATAAAATGTCTCGGTGTCACCATTCGTCTCCCCTGTACATTATAAGATGAAAGAGGGAAATGATCATTCAGGTCTGTAAGCTGAAGCACACAAAAAGACGGAACATCTGTACTGCAAAGCTCATATGACCGAAGGTGTTCAGTGTACCATGCCGTCATGATTTTGCATACAAACATTATTTCTGTGTTCACAGCAATAACATGAGTGATAAGTTTAAATTCAGGAAGACATGAGCATGATCCTGCTGAAAGTACCATCTCTGCTTTGTAGTCAATTCCATCAATACAGACGGAGGATGCAACAAGAACTGCAGATGTATTGGGGAGTTTTTGACCAAGCGCTCTCTGAATGTTCTCTGGTAAATCAGCAACCAGTATAGATGTAACTTTAGCCATCTCCACCTGTGGCCTGTAAAAGGAACTGCAGTCTAACTGGTAGCTGACAGCTTTCTGGTGTCTCACAGCAAGAGTCATTGGTACATTCTTAAAGTTCTGAGCATCCCTGACAACCTTTTTGAAGAACTTATGTTTCCCTTCAAATCGCATTGTCCACACTTCACAAAGTGGACCATACAGCTTAATAAGCTCAGGGTAATGCTCTAGAAAATGGTGTTTGGGTCGTAGCCTAAATTTTGTGAATGTACTCTGCAGAAGTTCTCTGTGCTCAGCTATCTTCAATTCAAGGATGTACAATGACTCGGTGGTATGTCTTTGGGCAACAACCAGTGCAACAATGTCCTTAAGGAGCATCAGTATTTCCCAAGTGTTATCACCCTCAGGAATGTAATGGCCAATGAGAAGAGGAAGGAGTCGAATTAGGCACCAATTCTCATGGCCATTACCTCCTATTGTTTCCTTGGTGGAGAAGCCTTTACCAATCTGTTGTGGCCGATCAGTTTTGTCTGTGAATGAGTATGGAAAAGATCGGATAGCCGCATTTAGTACATCTAGTGTGAAGTACTTCTTTGCCACCAAGTCTGCAATGCAAAGAGACATCTCTATGGGAACTATGCCCTCAAACACATCATGTAAAAGGTCAGGAGGATAACCACCTATAACATGGAAATACTCCAATTTTGCAGTGAGTGGACATGCTCTTTTCACACCTGTATTTTTCCACAATGTTGGATCATGCAAAGACTCTTGTACCTGCATGTTATGTGTATCTTTATCTCTGATTTGAAATGCACCAGAGCGTACCTGTTGGAGTTGAGTGTCAGTCCTGGATGCCATACAGAATCTGCAGAATTTTTCCACTGAGAAGCTCTCAAAAAAGCCTGCAAGAGAGTGTGCACCCAAGTTATCTGCAGACACAAACAACACAGTTCCTTTAACACATGCACCAAGGTGCTCAATGTAAACACCTTGTTGCTCAAGAGAGACTAAATCACAAATGAGTGGGTACAGTACTTTGTCATAGCCATACTCTTTAACTGTTGTTGTATTGCACAAAAGTGCCAGCTGAATTGAATTAAGTGTCGATCTGTATTTTGCTGGTATGTTCGCAATGGTCCAGTATATCGCACACATCTTATGCTTCCCCCTTGATGTCCCTAATGGGTTAGCAACTTCAAAATCATCTATATACAGGGTCAGGGCAATTGTGAACTCTACACTACACAGAAGGTCATTTCCTCTGAAGCACCTGCCATCTCTACAAGTGTTGTACTCATCTGGGACATGAGCTGGCTTTGACATAGCCTTCTGTAAAATGTCTTGCCTACCAAGCAGTTTTTGAAGCATTTGCAGGAGAGGAACATAAGCAACTGTTTTGCTGCCTTTCTCCACTAAATACTCAATAGGCATTACCACTGGAAATTCACGCAACACATAGGATGCTCTTCTTTTAATGGTTGCGAGACATCCGTCTTTGTCACAGCAGGTAGTGACAATGTTGCTTTCTGTCACAGCCTCAACCACTTCTTTTACAACTGACTCATCAATGTCAGGATAATAATTCTGGAGAACAGTTTTCACTGTTTTGTATATAAGTGGATGGGACAACTGAACTAACAGACAGAGTTGCTGAATGACTTCCTGGACAGACTTTTCTGGTATGTGCAGCACTGTTTGCATTTTTAAAAACAGAGCTGCCAAGTTATGCTCCAAATGTTCTGCTAAATTTTTAGAATCTGCATCATATGTGTCTTCAGTGACGTCATCCAAGCTATCCGTATCAACCATAACATTATGGGAAATATCGTCTGTGTTTTCGTGTTCTAAACCAGCACTAACTATTAATTCTGATTTAAACATCCTCCAGTTATGATTTCTATGCTGCTTACTTTTATGTGCATTGAAAGTTGAGTACACACTGCTCTCAAAAGCACAGCCTTTAAACGGACACTGGACCTTTTGGTGATCTCGAAGATGTCTACAACGAAGATGGGTGAAATATTCCGTTTCTTGGCAAGATTCAAGGAAATCGCAAAGCTGACAACGTAACTTAATTGGGAAAGCTGGGGCAGATTGCTGCGACTGACCTGCCAAATGAAACCGGGACATGTGAGTCCTAAGCGTGCCAAAGGACCTAAACGTGCACAGACACTCCTCGTAAGGACAAGGAAACGGTTCGCTTCGAGTACAGCTACCATGCTTCAGCCTGTAATGCTTTAATATCTGTCCTCTCTTCTCGCAATTAAATGCGCAATATTTGCATTTCCAATTCATGCTCCTTTCTTTATTTTAATGTTGCTGCATAATAATTTAGCATGTCGTCAGAAAGACGGAACGTTATTACATATTAGCTAACGTAGGTTAAGTTAGCATTTTCACACGTAGGCGAATGGCGAATGCTAACTTATTTACAGTTATTGGCTAAACTGCTAGCTAGCTACCTCAACAATCTTTGCTGCTACTTAAGCGGAGGCTATCTAATAGCAAACTTATGTTGGTAATCGGATAACAATGTAAGAAACAAAGGGGGGGAAATACCTTGGCTTTTTTCCTGTCTTGCTCGTATTTTAAACAGTCTGTGTCTTGCTCTCTTGTGTCGTGAACCGTCCGTGACTTCTATCTCTGTCGTCTGTGGGATGACCGGGAAATCCCCGAGTTTGGGAGTGGACAAAAAAGTGCATTTTGGCGGAATCCAATCAAATCTTCTTTCTTGGGCCACCTGTTGCTCAGAAAGTTGATAGAACTGAAAGATCCCAGTTGATTCTACAAATTCATGAAAACCATTCTCCACACTCAAAATTGGCGTGTAATATGTGGGATATTCTGAGATTTGTGTGCAATCTACACATTTTTATAGGTTCAAACAAAATGTGGGATTACAGTGTATATACAATATGTGTATGCTCACAGCTGAAGTAGTGTGCCTCAGGTGATGTGCTGTGTTGGGCTTGTACCAGAACTAACACTTAAGACAGTGGTTCCCCAACCCTGTTCCTGGAGATATACTTTCCTGTAGGTTTTCCTTTCAACCCAAATTGGGCACACCTAATTCTACTAAGTAGCAGCTCAACAAGATCTCTAGCAGTTGAATGAGGTGTGCTTCATTAGGTTGGAGTCTGCAGGATGGTAGTTCTCCAGGAACAGGGCTGGGGACCACTACTTTAAGACCATAACATTTACTCTCAATCTGGATGTGAATAAGGATCCAGGACACTGCATGCATTAGAAAAGAGGGTCAAAGAGGGAGATGGAGAAAATGACGGGCCTGATTTACTAAGATATTTAGCACACGCAAAACCAATAACATGACCAATGATTGGCCGTGGTATTGTTTTTGCACCAATCGCTGGTGGTGTTATTTGTTTTGCGTGTGCTAAAAGGTTTTTCATGTGCTAAATGTTTTAGTAAATAAGGCCCTACATGTATTACTACTCAACTCAACTCAACTTTATTTATATAGCACATTTACAACAGTTGTGACTGTACCAAAGTGCTTCACAGATAAAAGCATAAAGCAAAAAATATATATATATATACATATACAGTGCATATACTAAACATAATAGTGCAAAAAAAGTGCAAAAAGTGCAAATACAAATAAGTGTGACGGTTCAGATAAAAAATTTAAAAATAAAAATATATATATATATATATATATATTTAAAAAATACAAATAAAGATAAAAGAAAAGAAAAAGTGCAGCAGATTACAAAATAAAGCATAAAGGGGCTAAAAGTAGCGACCTAGGAGGCAGACTCAGCTCTGGTCAAAGGCCAGGGAGAAGAGATGAGTCTTTAGCTGGGACTTAAAGGCCTCCAGGGTCTGGGCTGACCTGATGTGGAGGGGGAGGCTATTCCACAGTTTGGGGGCGGCTATTGAAAAGGCTCTGTCTCCTCTGGTTTTGAGCCTAGCCCTGGGTACCTCCAGCAGCAGTTGGTTGGCTGACCTTAGGGCTCTGGATGGGGTGTGGTGACGCAGGAGCTCTGTCAGGTACTGTGGGGCAAGGCCATTTAGGGATTTAAAAACAGTTAAAAGTAGTTTAAAATCAATGCGGTGACGGACGGGGAGCCAGTGGAGTGAGGCCAGGACTGGGGTGATGTGCTCATGCTTTTTTGTGCTGGTGAGAAGTCGGGCAGCCGCATTTTGAACGAGCTGCAGGCGGCGGAGTGATGCCTGATCAATGCCAGCATAAAGAGCATTGCAATAATCCAGCCGAGTTGTAATGAAGGCGTGGATCACTCTCTCCAGGTCGCTCTGGGATAGATAGGCCTTGGTCTTCGCTAGGGTTCTGAGGTGGAAAAAGCTGTTCCTAACCACTAAGCTGACCTGTTTGGTAAATTTAAAGGCGCTATCGAAGATCACTCCAAGGTTTCTAACGGAGGACCGGATGTTAGAACCCAGAGGACCTAGAGCATTGGCAAACGGGACTGGAGAGGTGTCGCCAAAAATGATGATCTCGGTCTTGCTCTCATTAAGGTTGAGGAAGTTAGCACTCAACCATGCTTTGATGTCGGTTAGACAATCTAGCAATGGCTGAAGTGCAACCTGTCCTGTGGCCTTAAGAGGTAGGTAGATCTGAACATCATCTGCGAAACAATGGAAGGATATTTTGTGCTTGGCCAGGATTTCACCTAATGGTAGCATGTATAGTAGGAAGAGGATGGGACCTAAGATTGACCCTTGAGGAACCCCACAGGTAAGGGGGGCCACGGAAGAGAGGAAGTCTCCTAGCTGCACAGAGAAACTCCGGTCGGTTAGGTAGGACTGAAACCAACTTAAGGCTACACCTGAGATGCCCACATACTGCTCTAGCCGTGACAGTAGGATCCTGTGATCTACCGTATCGAAGGCGGCTGTGAGGTCTAGGAGCACCAGGATCACAGGACTACCTAAGTCAGCGGCCAGGAGCAAATCATTTTGGACTCTCAGGAGTGCCGTTTCAGTGCTGTGAGATGTTTTGAAACCAGACTGGAATTTCTCATGGATGTTATTAATAGCAAGGAAGGATTGTAACTGGACATACACTACTCGCTCAAGGACTTTGGACAGAAATGGTAATTGCGAGATGGGCCTGAAGTTGGAAAGAACAGAGGGGTCGAGATTTTTCTTTTTGATCAATGGTTGCACCACGGCGTGCTTGAAGGCAGCCGGGACACATCCAGAGCTGAGGCAGGTGTTAATCAACCATAAAATGATTGGGCCGACTGATTCAAAGACGTCTTTGAGAAGGCGAGAGGGAAGGCTATCTGATGGACAGTTTGCGGGCCGCAGGTGTTTGACTGCGTCCAAGAGGGAGGAGAGGGAGACAGGCTCGAACTGCTCGAAAACAGCGAGCTGGGGGTGCAGAGGAGGGGGAGGGAGAGGAGTAGCAGAGGTGTCAGATGGTCTGAGTGCAGAGATTTTTTCAATGAAGAAGTTTAGAAAACTTTCACAGAGAGCAGGTGAGGGGACAACAGGGGACACATCACGGGGGTTAATGAGAGAGTTTAGGACATTAAAAAGAACCTGGGGTTTGTGACTATTGCTGGAGACCAAGGTAGAAATATACTCTGTTTTTGATGTTTTTACGGCCCGTTGGTATTCAGACAGGGAGTCTCGCAGGATTTGGAGGGAGACATGAAGCCTGTCTTTTTCCCACTTTCGCTCCGCGCGCCTACAAGTGCGTCTGAGAGCGCGCGTGGAGTCATTTAGCCATGGTGTTAAAAGAGCTTTGCTACGTTTGGACCTGAGGGGAGCAACACAGTCTAGGATATCAGTGCAGGTCGAGGTAAACATGAAAATAATCTCGTCGACATTAAAATCACAATTTACATCCAGTGCACAGATTGGAGAGCTGTTGAAAGCGATTGAGAAATTAGCAGCAGCTGAGGGTTTAATCATGCGTGAGCGGCGTTCGAGGGCGTGGGAATTATTTCCTGAGCACGGGACTAACATAGTAAACAAGATTGGTGAATGGTCAGAAATAGACATAGCACATATTTTATTTACAGACACAGATAACCCATAGGATAACACAAGATCTAAAGTGTGTCCCTTTTCGTGCGTCGGGCCAGTGACAGATTGCTTGAGGTTAAATGAATCGAGAAGATTCAGAAAGTCCCGGGCCAGAGGTTTCGATTGGCAGCAAACATGAACATTGAAATCGCCACAGATTGATATATGGTCATAATTCACCATGATCCCCGACAAAAACTCAGCAAAGTGATGTAAAAAGTCTTTGTTGGATTTAGGTGGACGGTACACCACTGCGCACAGAACAGGTGAAGACAGAATTAATTCAAAGAGTTGCAGTTCAAAGCTAGCATAGGTAACGTGTGGAATCTGCCGGCAATTAAACAATGATTTGTAAACAGAGGCTAGACCTCCGCCCTTGCCCGTGATTCTGGGGGAATTGAGGAAATCACAGTCCGGTGGGAGCAGTTCAGAGAGCGGTACATTGTCGCCAACAGTCAACCAAGTCTCAGTAAGGAACATAAAATCCAACTCACGGGTGGTAAAGAAGTCGTTGAGCTGGAAAGTTTTGTTCGCCAGGGACCGGACATTTATCAGGGCCATTCGAAGTTTGAGCTCCTCGCTAGCTGGTGGTACACGTACAGCACGCTTCAACATGCGTAGGCTAGAGTGATCTACATTCTACACCACGAAGGAGGCGATGATCGGTCGGGCGAGAGGACGTCAAAAGGATCTTAAGTTTCACCAGCACACCTCCCCTCTTCCCCCGTCTCTTGAAGCGCTTTTTGCGTAAAGGGGCCGCCGGTGTACGACGCAGGTAAGCGGGGATACCTGACAGCACGGGAGGGGGGTTTGTAGTCCAATTTCCAGGGTCGGATCTCGGTACCCATGTCTCGCTAAAATTAAGAGCTCGGATATTAAACAGAGCTTGGCGATCGTAGCACAATAGTGCAGACAGAGACATCCCAGTAAGCGCATAAAAATAAAGCTGCAGCAAACAGAAAACAGAGCTTCCGTGACAGACGACTCGCCGAACAAACTGGCGCCATCCGACATACCATTAATGCGAGTGTATGAACTAGCTAATAATGTAATAGTGTGGCAAAACACTAACATATCCTTAAAATCAAACTAGGCAAGTTAATGTCATGAAATACTTTGAAGTTACATAGCAAAGTAACTGAAGTTATTTGGATAGCGGTGTGTGATACTTGGGCCTAGTAGTTGCATTTTAGCATATTTTTGTTTTCTTTACATTTTAGGCCTGATTTTAGCACACACAAAACTAATAACACAACCAATGATTTGTGCAAAACAAATACCATGACCAATCATTTGTCACGTTATTGGTTTTGCGCGTGTGCTAAAAGGTGTTGTACACGCTAAAGGTCTTAGTAAATCAGGCCCCTTATGTTAAAAGGCATCGGAGTTATGATAACATGCTGTTGAGAGGGTGGTCTCTATGTCAGACGCAGACAACGGACAAGACTTCACTGGAAAAATGCACGACATTTATTTACTCCTTAAATTAAGATTAAGAATTTGTAACAACAAGAAACGGAACAGTTATCAAAAGGCAGAACAAAAAGGGGTCCAGAGATTCAGGAGGCAAGCTCACATAGTGGCCATGTGGCAGGAAGCTTCTCTCTTAGGCCGGAGAGCTAACAAATTGAAAATATATTACTGCCTCAACCCAGTCCAAAAAATGTCCCTCATTTTGGTAAAATTTGATGTATATAACGTATATAAAAGCAGACACTGCACTTAACCTAAGCCAAAAGAATGTGAATATTGATAAGTCTATGGTCAATATCAGAGAGGGAGAGAGAGAGACTTGGGATTCCTTTAGGTGTCATGAAGCATATTTAACAGCTTCATTAAAATGACATTTTAATAAATAAATATTTTATCAATCATGGCATAGCGCATGTTGTGTAAAATGACATTCTAAAATGTGACACCAGACTTCCGATGTAAGCGATGTAAGGTCAACTCTGACCAAATTTCCTGCCCACAGTTCCCCTGAAGTGTATGAGTAGTTTAAATCGACTAGATGGTGCCATGTTATATCATTTGGACTTTTTTTGATTTTGGTTATTTGATAACTAACAATACACATACTGTTATACACATAGTTAAAATCAAAGTATATGCTTTGGAAAATTACAGTGAATGATTACACAAGAAACTAAGATACGTTGGTCCTCTAAGCAGGCAAGGCTCCATGTGAAATGAAACGGTAGTCTTTCTGGTTCACACCATAAGCATAATTATCTTACTCATATCATGATCACATCATGCAACTTATATTCTAGTGCGTTTGATCCACACATATCCATTAACAGAAAAGCAAAAAGTGCTGTATTAACAATTGCTTCCCGGCCACACCCACAATCCCAGCTGCCACATCTGGACTGTCATCTAGCTGCTGCAAATTATATTAATGGGAACATTGGCTGATTGACCACGTTGGTCATTAAAACTTTAGACCCTGAGCCGACCAGAGGAGGATGGGTTGAGTCTGGTTCCTCCCAAGGTTTATTCCCATGTGCCACCAGAGAGTTTTTCCTTGCCACTGTTGGCTTGCTTTTGTGGAGGTTTAGGCCAGGGTTTTTTGTTAAGCATATTGTGACAATTGTTTGTGAAATACGCTATAAAAATACATTTCGATTTCGTTTTTTGATTAGATTTTTATTTTATTTTTTAAAACGTCAATGGAAAGGTATAAGATGTCCACGAGAGGGCACCCTTTCAATAAGCAGCAGCCTGTCAGAGCATAGTTTCGCATTTTCCACATTACATACAAATGGGATTTCCCCTTCAAAAAACTTTCAACTTCATTACTTCTTTAACTCCAATAGAATACTATTATTGGATTGGCTGTACCAAATAAATCATATTGACTGAATTGTGTATTCCATGAAACTGTAGAAATAAATGTTTGGGAAAAGTACCGTTTGGAAAATTGAAAAAATTATGAAACTATCAAGCCATAATACCAAATCCCTGTATGGTTTGTGGTTTGATCTGCTGCCATGGCTATTTTGTGCTGTGATCCCTTCTATATCTGAAACCCTGTTTGAATAAAGCAAAAATTTAAATAAGGAAGGTGGGTGATCTATCCACCCTCCTTAAAAAGAATGCGTCGGTATTCAAAAAATGAATGGAAAAAATGATGATACAACCTGAAAGTAATTTGACATGATAGCAGGGAATAGCTATAAAGTTATATACAGTGAGCACTTATTTTTCCATAGAGTTCAATAGGAAAATTTGTCAGGAGAAACAACCCTTAAAGTGATTTATCCATATCTACTGCATATCTGGCAGCAGAGTGATGGTTTGAGGCTCGTTTGATACCTCAGACCCTTGATGACATACAGCCATTTCGCCAACCATGTATTCCATACTGTTCCAGCATAATTTACAGCTAAATCTAGTCCCACCCCCCAATTCCTCCCTCACCTTGAGCTGCAGATTACTCCGGCCCGGGCCCCTCGCCCTGATCTGCCGACCGCTCCAGTCATGCCCCTCGCCCTCAGTTTGCAGTCTGCTCCAGTCCCGTCCCTCCCCTGGTTTATGCCCCCGCCTTTATGCAATCAGAGTCCCAGAAGCACCACCCTGCCCCTTTGAATTTTACATTTTACATCCTTTACTTTGGCCTTTCTACTTACCAGCTCATCTTATTAGATCCCTCATTACAGTCTATTACCATCCATTTCACCCTTAGTTTAAACCGGGCCGGCCAGCAAAGGATGGGCTCTCTAGCCAGGTTCCTTCTGAGATTTCTTCCCATTGGGGAGTTTTTTCTTGCCACCGGAGTTTTTTTTACCTCGTTTTGCTGGTTGCGGGTTAAGGCCTGGTTTTTTGCAAAATTTTCCTTCTGTTTCTCTGTGCAGCGTCTTTGTGACAGTTTTCTGTAAAACGTGCTATACAAATAAAATTTTATTGAATTCCTATATAAATCCATTCAAATACAGAGAAGTTATAGTGGTGGTGGTAGAGACGAGTTTCCCCCTCATCACTGTAAAGCGCTTTGAGTGTCGAGAAAGGCGCTATATAAATACAAGGTATTATTATTATTATTATTATTATTATTATAGTATCACTTGTAAGAGTACCAGAAAATAAGATAGAGTCTTTTGGGTATACATCCGGAAGTCTTGATATGATTTATTTGTTAAACTGTCCAATATTTTTTGATGCCCGAAAAAGGGGGGGGGGGGGTTCTTTGGGGGTATGGGGACTATGTACAAAAGGTTCTATAATTTCTAAATGGTTCATCCGATATGGATGAAAATACCCTCAAATTAAGGCTGACAGTCTAGTCTGCACTTGAACCTAATTTTCATTGTATCCTTTAAAACAAAAGTTCTAGAATACAGACCCAAAATAACAAAAAATGTGTCACTGTCCAATTAATTATGGTGCTCACTGTAGCTATAACCCTCTTTCAAACCTTCCTCAAGTGTGACAGAAAAGGAAACATATGCAAAAGTCCTGGAGAAGTGCAGAAATAGACAAGCTTCTGATGAAACTTGGAGACAAGTTTCCAGTCTGGCCTGGAAGGGCTCCAAACGATGACACAATGCAGTATGAAAAAATGTATCATTTAGAATTAAAGGATTATATATGCAGATATCATAGTTCTGAGAAATCAAGCTTTCATATTATTGAAATGTTTTCCGTCTGCAACATCCTTGGGTAGCAAACTCAAAAAAGTGGACAAAAACATTTTTTTGCAATATTTTTGCATGTTCCTTACACCCCTCTTTGCAAACCTATAAATAAGGAGCTTGCGTTATGTTGTTTATATGTGTTTGGTATGTGTTGTTTTGTACGTTTCATCTGTTGCACGGTAAAGAGAATTCCCATGTTAACTCATTTTTAATAAAAACCTAAAAATAATTCAATTGGCTTTCCCATAAATAAGCACTGTTGCTTTCACTGGGTTACAACAGCAGTGACCTATCCAGAAATCTAAGCACACGTGTTTCTATTTCAGTAGGTTTGCATTACAGTAGCATTACGATAGCATTACAACCATTCGCATGGATGACACCGAAAGTGAAAATGTGGCCAAATTTAAAGCTATGAAGGTAAAAAAAAATTGAATGAAACATGGGCTGTGATGATTACACCACCCACACGATGCTCTGCTGTGCGATTTCTTTACCCTTCGAGATCAGCAACAGTTTTTACATGCATCATTTTAGCTTCTCGCTAACCAAAAAAATTACATTGTAGCAAAAAACACTGAGGGACAGGGCTAAACGGAGACAACGAGAGCACATGGGGACAATAGCTTCTCCAAAACTCAGTCTGAAAGTGACAACGAGAGCACGCTGGGACATTAGCTTCTCCAAAGCTCAGTCTGAGGTAGGTTGGCCGAAAATGGACACAATGGGCCTCATTCATAAAACGTGTGCAGAAAGTGTGCGTATTAGCGATTTTGTTCATATTTTGGCATTCATCAAAGTTTTCGTATCTGAGATTTTGTTCATACGTACAAACAGATTCTGTCCCGGGCCCTGGGATTCCTAACGGCGGCACTGCACGTCTAGCTTTTGTAGTTTTCCAACAATGTCCTTTCATACACCAGCAAATTCAATGAATGCATAAACGGACAGTGTTGAACTACAAAAGAAAGCAACATAACTTTGAGAAAGTGTTTCCTGATACATATTATGTAGCCTACAGAAAGTACACGTGTACATAGGGAACAATTCTATTGCACGGAAATTACACTTTAACTTAAACTCTTCCTTTCACTCGTTTTATTGACTGAAAAAGGAAAAACATAATTTATGCAGATCTTTTGAGCATCTTGGCGGTCACTACTGAAATATTTAAAGGGAGATTCAGAATTAATGGGGGGTGGTGGTTATTCACCTTTAGTCATCCATTGTGAGGGGAATTCCAAATGCAATTTCTGCAAGTCACACTGAGTGAATCCAAAAATAACTCATTCAGCAGCAAGCGCAGGTCACGCAATGCTAAAACAAGCGCCTATTTTGGAAATTTAGTTTGCCTTGTTTTAGGCATTTACTGCTCCAGTCCAGATCAACTTATGCTTACTTTTTATTTATAGTATTAATTTATACAGCCAGATTTATATACTGTGGCAATCCAAGTTAAAAGGTAAAAAATTCCCCCAAACTAGGACTTTTTTTTGTTTGTTCTTTTTTAAAAACGTTTTCCACTATGCTGATCAGTAATAATGTTGTCACATCTTTCTTTTTCGAGCTTGGGTCACCCAAAGAACCACTTTACAATGGAGTCCAATGGGGAATATTCAGATACAGGTTCAAATTAACCTCAAACAAGCCCAGTTTATCTTAATGCACTGGCAGAAGTGTACTGTTTAATGTGCACTGTTTAGCAGTCCGCAAAAAATATCTGCCATACTATTTTCCAACCGTACTGTGGAAGTGTCGTAAGGCGGTCATAAGACGTCCCACCGGTGTTGCCATGTCCGCGGTTTTACAGCTAAATTGGGATACTTTCAAGGTGCAGTCACAGGTAAAAATGGAAAGTCGCAAAGCACGCACTTATTTTAAAAAGTAAGCATAAGTTGATACGTTGGTTTCGGTTAAAATATTTTTTGGGCTAGTTTTGAGTTGCCATTTGGCTGGAAACTCTGGCAAGATCTGGCAACCCTGCGTCCCACCCTTGCGCTGCCATGTCACATGTTGTTTTTGTTGTATTTGAAGGAAAACGTCAGCGAAGCTGTGCCTCATTTTTTTTTAAACGAAGCTTCACGTCATATTTATGTGACCAAAATGTTTGTGTACTTCTTGAAAAATGTGCTCCCGAATGTACTCAGCGAAACCCCAAAGTAAGTGTGTTACCCGGGTGTTTCAAGTATATTATCTAGAATCTTCGCCTACTCAACGACTTTCTCATCCTATCTACTCAACAAGGCTACTCAATAGTGTGGAAGAGTGCTGATTCAGACACGGCCCCTGTTATCTCTGTGCTTGGGTCCACCTAGCACACCTGTGGCAGCAAGAGCGAGCCAGAAAATGAATGTGGAGGACGCAAACTAGCCCCGGAATGTCATGGCAAGCCAGGGCACCACTCTAGGATGCCACAAACAACTGTTCCGTTCTCTCCCTGAAAACCTGTTGACACTTCTCCTGCCTCATCTGATGGAGGGTCTTCGTCCGCCTCGCCTGCTCTTGTGCTCATCAGCCCTGGACTTCCTTACTGGGAGCCGCATCTCCCCCCTTGCTTGAACGCTACGATGGTAAAACAGAGAGATGCAAGGGTTTTGTCAAATTGCAGCCCTCCTGCATTTCCAAGGAGAGGGCAAAGATGGCTTATATTATTTCGCTACTGTCATGGAAAGTTCTCGTCTGGGCCACTGCCATATGGGGGCGGCAGACTCTTGTATGCTCCAATATCCAGTCATTTGTGCAAGAAATGCACAATATCTTTGATGAGCCAGGAGAAAACTATTTGGTTGGGAGAAGGCTTATGTCTTTGAAACAGGCTGGCCGATTAGTCTCTGACTTTTCTGTTGAATTTGGCGTTCTCACAACAGAGAGCAGCCGAAATTCGGTAGCCCTCGCCACCCTATTTTACCAAGGGTTATCCGATCCACTGAAAGACATACTAGCCATCAGAGAGTTACCCACTGACCTCGACCATCAGAGTGGACAATTGCATTAAGGAGCGAGATCGAGAGTGATCTGGAATATCTCGCCCAGTTCCCGGTGTCGTGGTAACGCTCCTCCCCATGTACTCTCCAGAAGTTTCCAGAGTGCTGTGTCATCGGATCCACCTTCTCGTCTCCCCAGCACTCGGCCTTCTCCGGAGGATTTTCCTGAACCCATGCAACTTGGCTGCACCAGGCTGTCTCCCACAGAGAGGGAATGGTGTTACCTAGGGACGGGGTGTCAACTGCGGTCAAGCTGGGCATTTCACAGCGTCTCAACGATTTACGCACAACTTCATTCTGTACACGTTTGTTGAATGAGGCCCACTAGTCTGTGTAACTCATTTAACTGAATTATTTGATCTTTTACAACGGCAATCTCACAAAGTGAGAATAGAAACCACTTGGAAAAAATAAATAGGCCAAGTAAAAAATAGTAAATATGGAATTCAATGATATAAATTTTATTATTTATCAAAAGATGCTTTCTCCTTGTTTTTCTCCCAAATTTGGAAATAATATACAGTGTACTCCAAAAGTCTTAGGACAGAGACACATTTTTTGTTGTTTTGGCTCTGTACTCCAGCACATTGGATTTTAAATGAAACAGTGACTATGAGGTTAAAGTGCAGACTTTCAGCAGTTCACAGGAATAGTATGGAACACATGGTTGGCTAAATGGCTGTAAACAATCAATGGTCTGAGGTATCAAACGAGCCTCAAACCTCAAATCACTCTGCTGCCAGATATGCAGTAAATATGGACGGATCACTTTAAGGGTTGTTTCCTCTGATTTATTTTCCCATAGAGTTCAATAGGAAAATGCTGAAGGTTTTCACTTTAACCTCATAGTCACTGTTTCAAATCCAATGTGCTGGAGTACAGAGCCAAAACAACAAAAGATGTGTCACTGTCCTAAGACTTTTAGAATGCACTGTATATGAGTACTCAGTGCTGAAATCAATCACACGGAAAAGCATGTGCTTTCCTATGAATCACATAATGTTGGGCCACTTTTTATCATTACATTATATTATTACAATGCCGTTCAGAAGCCGACTCACACAGACATTACTTGGAGGAAGACATTTTGGGCCGGATTTACTAAAGGTTCGCGACTCCTTTTCAGACGCAAAAGCAGTTGCTACAAGGTCGCAATATCTAGGTCAGATTTCCTTAACAGTCAGAATGGGTAAAAATCGCTATTGGGATATACTTTTCCAGGATTACCCTGCGTAATGTCATGCCATATTTTCTCTACATCCTCTACTGTGTGTTGTTTTATAGGCCTACCTAATTAATGAATTTTGCATGTGTCACACCAGATTTTTATTTTTGCTGCTGTATTCCAATGCTGTAATATGGCGTTGTGAAGCTGTACGTCGCTGAACATTACCTCCATTTCCTGATCACTAAATTCAAGTTTTTATTTTATTTTGCTTCTCTTGCTACTTGTGCCTGGTTGCTGCATATACAAACCCCAATTCCAAAAAAGTTGGGACATTATGTGAAATGCACTTAAAAGCAGAAAGCAGTTATTTGTACATTTTCTTTTACATATATTTAATTGAAAACAGTACAAAGAAAAGATATTCAATGTTTTACCTTATCAACTTTATTGATTTTTGTAAATATACACTAATTCCGAATTTGATGCCTGCAACACGTTCCAAAAACGTTGTGAAAGTGGCAAAAAAAAGACTGGGAAGTTCAAAAAACACCTGTTTGGAACATTCCGCAGGTAAAGCTATCATGACTGGGTATAAAAGGATATCAAAAGACACTTGATATCTTATTTTCAGGTGATACTTACAAGTGATACTATACAAGCTAATTTACTGCAACTGGGCTACAATTAGCCAAAAAATTTTGTCATTGTTTTTAATGCAAATGCAATACATAGCTAGGTAACTATATAGGCCTAGTTGAATTAGCATGGAGTTAGCTGCACAGTTTGGTGTTTATATGTGCAATGTATAATTTTTTATTTTTTTAATTAACGTTAGGCCAACTACTGCGAGCCATAGATTAGTCTCTTCTGTGTGAAGTTGCATGGTTATATAGTTTTTTTACTGGCACATCGTTTTTGTCGGATGTTCTCCTCCTCGTCCACATTTATGCTTTTTCTCTGTTTTCTCAGACGATTCGTCCATTTTGTACTAATCATATCGCCACCGTTACAAAAAGATTTATTGGAGACTATCGGTACATCACTATCCATGTGGTGTTTCCCGTTGATTCTATTTACATGCGCACAGGCCAATCAGCTTCTGACAGGAAGTTCTTGTCTCTGCTTTCATTTAGGTAATGCCAGCTTTTCGCCGACGGATGTTCACATTTATGTGAAAATCTGTCAAGAGAGATTAGCCGGCACCAGATCCATGAAGTACAACAGTGCCTTAATGCTCATATTATGTTCAGGGTCAATTTGACCCGATGCAATATTTGCATCTCTTAAAAACCAGTTAATCTTATTTTTTCATCACCACACTACATGACTTCTCCTAATTATTTACGATAAAATAATATACACACAGTAAACTTACATTTTTTTCACTTTCACTTACATTTTTTTACTTACCTCAGGCTATAAATTCATATGTTTCATCACAAATTTTTAATAATTAAGGATAAAGGGATAGTCAATTGGGAGGCACGCAAAAGGTGACAGAAAGTGTTAAAATGTTTCTATTCCAATACTTTTATACAATACAACAATACAGTTATACTTTTGGGGTAAATTTGACGGCAAGCATAAAAGGCGTCAAAATGTCAACATAATAGGGTTAATGAGATGAGTCAACCAGTAACCTACAGAATTGCATTAATGTGTTACTCACTGTCACTTCCCCTTCTCTCCCAGTAGCTATAGCAACAACCTGTCTCTGAGAAGGTTTCAAATCCAGGGCAGTTTACCATTCAAGAAAAGAAAAATGCTTTTTGGCCCTCAGCTCATGAACAACCTGTTTTCTGTTCTGACTGTCTCCATGGCTAGGCTGTGACTATATGTTGTTTGTTTCAAAAAGTTCACTGCATTTGGAACATGTAGTCATTATTTAGTGGAGAATCCTTCAAATAGTCTATGTCTGGCAGAAAAAAGGGTTCCGTCTCTAAGGACATTAAACAGACCAGGAAATCCACCTTGTACTCAATAAAAATATCTGATGCATTTTTTTCAACTGCAGTATTGGGTACAGTATTGTTTAGTAGAGTATTGGGTAGAGTATCTGTTTTCTTAGTTCCGGTGGGAACTAAAAAACAACATAAGCGTGAATTCTGTTGAAAAGATGGTCAAGAGAAATTACAGACAGCCATTAAAAAACAAAGCATCTCTTAGCTGAACTGAATTTACAAACCCATACATTTAGCAACTATGTGTAATTGATACATATTACATATTAATTTACATACTGATACATATGAATATTTGTGTTAGCTTTACTAGAAAGATGAACAGGAAATGTCTGCATCACTTCCATAAGTATCATGTGTGGAAAATAAATATTTCCGTTAAAAGAGCAAATGAATGACTTCATCCATTCAGTTGTCATACTTCCTCTTGCAATATGAGCTATAAATACTGCTGTGAACCACAGTTCATTCAAAGCAAGAAGCCAAGGGAGCAGAATCTCTTCACAGCTGGGAAAAAACAGAAAGGCTCCTCAGACCACAATGCATCTGTCTCTCTCTCTCAGCCAATCAACATCTATCTTTTGTGCAGTGATGCTGCTGTGCACCCGTGTGTCTTGTGGTGAGTGTCATCTTGGGATCATGCATGTTTATCCTGTGTTTAATGTTTAATTGCTCTGTATCATCAATTAGCAACACAGACACATTTTCTGTATCTAGAGTACTGTTCATTACTCATGTATAGCACTCACCCCTTCAGTGCATGTATATTACCAATATTTTTGCAGAAGGAAAAAATAAATATTTTATTGTAGACTGCCTGGCCAAAAGTCGCCGTTGCACCCGTCATGCATAGTGCCCACTGTACAAGCCTCTGGAGGCAGTGTTATGATCTGGGGTTGCTTCAATTGGACAGGTTGAGGCTCAGCAACGTTATGCAGCAATAAAATTAAGTCAGCCGAGTACCTGAATGTACTGAATGACCAGGTTGTTCCTTCAATGGGCATATTTCAGGACAACAATGCCAAAATTCATCTGGCTCAAATTGTGAAAGAGTGGTTCAGGTAGCATGAGGAATCACTTTCACACATGAATTGGTCACCAGAGTCTTGACCTTAACCCCATTGAAAGTCTTTGGGATGTGCTGGAGAAGACTATACGGAGTGGTTTGACTCTTCCGTCGTCAATACAAGATCTCGGCCAAAGATTCATGCAACTCTGGACGGAAATAAATGTTGTGACGTTGCATAAGTTTGTCGAAACAATGCCGCGACGAATGCGCGCCGTAATCAAAGCTAAAGACGGTCCAACAAAATATTAGAGTGTGCAACTTTTCTTTTGGCCAGGCAGTGTATAAGGTGCAGTATCAGTCTCAACTGAAACTACAAATATCAGTACAATTAATAAAAACAAATTTCAATGGTTGAATGGTTGAAAATATGCAGATCAAATAGTGGATTGAGATAGAACCGTAATGTCCGTATTACTGCTGGTGGGTCTGAACTCAGTGTTGTGTGTTTTGCTGTTTGCTTATTCTTGTATTCAGATTCAATGAAGTTTAATTCATGCTGTACACGAACCAGCTCTTATCCCATTACAACTCCCATCACAAGCTGTAGGTTCCAGAGAGCATCCCACCACTGTGTCAATGCTGTTGTGTAAGAGCAATCTCTCTCTTTCTCTATCTCTCATCACTGAATGCTGTATAAACTTTTAACACTGGAATTCACATCCAGTAAGTTCATCGTACTCTCTCCCTTCTCTCCCTACAGATTCACCAGTGAAGGCAGACATTTTTGCAGCTATCCCAGAACTCCTTGGGTTGCAGTCAAGGTCAGAGAGCTCCGCAGGGTGAGTACAGCTCCTGTCTATTTTTCATGAAATGACATAAGTCTAGCAGACATTCATCCTCATTTAATTACAAAATTAAATGCAGAATTACATCCAAATAAGTCAGAAGGATCAGCAGTACAGTAGTACAATATTATTTTCTATATCTACTGTATAGTAGATATAGTCATCTACACAGACGGTCACTTGTCTCCCTGTCAGTTAAATTTGTGTCTGGTCATGTGAGTGGATTAATAAGTTATTTACTTTTCTTTTACCTTTTCCCATTTGACAGAATGGCACTGCATGCACATTTTAAAAAGCAGAACTGCTGTAGACATGTGACGGACAGCGAATGGATGCCGGCCACAACACTACATCCTGCCCATATTTATGTCCCCTGACTGAATTGAAAAATCTAAATGTCTGTCATATTTATTGTTATATGTTATTGAATATTTATTTCCAAAGTCTATTCATTTTGTTACATGTAAACATTGTTTTAACTAAATAAATGCAGGACAAAAACATTAATGTTGTTATTTTTTTATGAAAGCAAAGCATGTTTAAATATATGGTTTTTGGTCTGTCCCAAAAGTCTCATGACCACTTCTATCTAACTAAAGTGAATAGCATTTCCCAGTATGGATTATGAATCTTAATAATACACAGATTTTTGGGCCATTACAGAGGTTCATGGACCATGGTTGTGACATTTCTGGAAAGTGAAATGGTTTGTCTAAATAATTTAATAGAAAGGACCAGCGGTAGCTAATGTGATGATAATAACAATGCTCTGTAACATACCTTATGAAAAAGTACTATAGGATTCCTATAGGAATCTTACGATATTTTGGGACAAATTCCTATAAGATTTCCCATAGCAATCCCTATAGGACAAACAACAGGCTACTTCAGACTATTATAGGATCTTATAAGAATACTTTTAAAAATACATTAGGCGAACTATAGGGTATATAACATACTATACTTGACTATAGGATTCACTATAGAGTATGATAGGAATCCTAAAGAATTTTTTTGTAAGGGCAAAGTCAAAGGTAAAGTTTTGGCAATGACATAGGAGGCGAAAACAGGAGTTTATTGGATCGACCATTTAATGTAGTTATGTTTAAACGAGCATGTGATAAGGCAAAGTATCTGTATGTGTGGGTATAGTCTATTGCAGAAATATCGGACAGAGTGACTTCTACTAGCTGCTGGTCACAGCTAAAAAGGACTAAAAGTAAAAGTAGAATGTCCCCCATTCAAACACCAGTTGAATAAACGTACAAAAGTATCTGATTTAAAATGTAAGTACCAAAAATAAACATAACCGGTTTAACAATTTACAAGATAAAAGTTTGCTCCATCACCCAGTAACATTAGCAGCTAGCTAGCTAACATTACATGGGCGAAGAGAAACGCTAACACTTAGGGCCAGAACATACCTGACACAAATACGCGAATGTGGACGCTTCGAGCTATGCAAATGTTTTTCTTTTGCCATGACATTTGTGACAGACAAACCAGAGGAAAGCACAGATCGAACAAGAAATTTGTTTACTATTGCCTGCTATAGCGTCCCTCACTACAACTCTCTGGCTTGTCTTTCACAAATGTCATGGCAAAAGAAAAACTGTTCGCATAGCTCGAAGCGTCCACGTTCACGTATTTGCGTGAGGTATGTTTCGGCCCTTAAGGTTAGCTAACATTAGCTAATGTTAGTTTAGCTATAACTATCAGGCAACACAAAAACACTGGCCGTATTTAACGGTAACGCTAGCTAGTTAAAAGTAACATGGAAACGCACACTCAATTTAACAGATAACGTTAGCTGTAACATAGTCAGTTTACCAGATAGCTAGCGTTAGCTAACTCAAAACATCAACTTTATCATTTGATCTGTAACTTCAATTTAACAGATAATCTGTGCAATGTAAGGTTACGTAAAGGCAAGTTCATACCAAAGATTTGTGACGCAACAAAAACTGTTATAGAATGTTGCAGAGACAAATTGCAGTGACCTTCCTCATCTCAGAACGTCCCATGTCGGCGCAGGAGATTTACCTCGTCTAATTGCAGGTGGCGAGTTTTAGAACAGAACGTCTAGGTTAGTTCGTTTTTTTTTCTAGCAAATCAGCCTTTTCCAAGAAGTGATGCTGTCTGTAATTCATATTTTGTCTCCGAATCAACCATGACACCAGCTGTTCACAATCGCTACTTCATATATTTTAGATAAATATTGCAACCAGGAACTAACAACACTAACTCAAAGACACTGACGCGTTACACACGTCACTCTGGGTAACCTGGATCAAGCTTACTACAAAGCAGCAGACCGACCGACCGACAAACCGACCACACAGTGACTTATACTAGCTGCTGGTGGCAGCTACAAATAAAACAATGTAGTCATTTAAAAAATCTGAGTAATTGAACAGTCTTTTTCCGAAACTCACTCAATTTTGAGAAAATCTACATTTTTGTTTATTTTAAATTGGTGGAGTTTTTGCACTGAAAAATCAATTTTTTATGCTTAAATCCTATCTTACAATACTAGTGTAAAGGTTAAAAAAAATCGAACCATTTATCAGAAAAATTATACCCAAAATGGAAATGGAAACTTAACCTCTTTGTGCAGAAGCAAAATTGGGCCAATTTTCGCCTGTTTTGCACTGTTCTGTTTAAGCCTTTATAACTACAGTTGTGCTCACCACACACAATTGTTTAATGGCTTAAATTGGAGAAGACCCCTGTACCTTTGTGTGTCTTAGATTAAAATAATAAAATTTCATAATCTTCATATAGATTATGGGCTGTAAATGCACAAACTCTTTGCAAAAAAAAACAAAAACGAGGTTGTCATTCTTAGTTTACAGTACACTTCTGAAAGGAAAAGATGTAAAACAGGTCATATTTTACTGTCCTGGTGCACACACCACTTGTCAACATGTGTACAGAATTTTAGGGGGATATGTCAATCTGCTCAGGTTCCATAAGCTAATTTGTAAACAGTGTATCCTGGTGTCCCTTAGGGTGTCCAAATCTATCCAAATGGATAAAATGTGCATCACAGTAAATCAAGAGATAATCAGCTTTTTTCAACAGATAAAGTATTCTGACTCATAAAACACATGTTTGTATCAACTAAATGAGGAAATTTTCATTTTTTTCCAAATAATTTGGGTTTTGATATATAGGGGTCCAAAAACCTCTCCGAAAATGAATACAATGCTTTTTTTTGTCCATATGAAGCATTTTATTATGTTCTTTGAGGTAGTAGGATCATTACAATCACTTCACATTCAGAGGGTGATACATTTATTAGCTCCAGTTCAGTTTATGGTTCCAGAAATGTATTTCTTTCCCCTGGTACACACTGAAGTCACTGATGTGTAGCCCATCTTGCTGTCAGCCAGGACAAATAACTTGAAGCCCCACTTTGTTGGCTTGTCCTTCAAGTATTGTTTCATCCCATGCCAAGCTTTTGAGGCTACCATGCGTTCATCAATGGCCAGGTTCCGATGAGGGTGGTAGTAAGCCCTGCATGCAATCAGGATCTGGTCATGCAAAGGCTTCAGGCGAAACAGGCCATAATAACCTGCTTGGCCTTTCAGCTGGTCATTGATGGCATCTGCTGTTGTGTCGCTCATGTGGAGGAATGCACAAATGGCCTCATACCTGTAGCCCGGCATCACACTGCAGGGAAAGGGGTGCTTGTGAAGCCGGTCCTTCCTCCATAGGTCACGGGCAGCAGATGTCTTGACAAGACCCAGGTACAGGACGATGGACAGATATTTTTGCATGTCCTCAGCATCCACATCAGACCATGGTGTATGCAGTCCCTGAGCATGTTTACGGGCTGCGTTGCCATTTGTGTTGTCACAGAGGAGCTTGAGGACATGTGTGCTGAAGAACAGCCGAAAGAGATCCAGGGGGCTGTAGGCTAGGGATCTGCGTGTTTAGTCGACTAGTCGATTAAACGTTGCTACCCTCGCTAGTCGGCACCAGAAATACTAGTCGGTTAAACTTATTATTTTATTAATGTACACATTTAAATTACATATTGACAAAATTTGCACTGAAATTTCATGTTTTCCTGGTCAAATGTTGCTTTATAAAAAAACGAGCATCCGATACTAATGTTAACAACGCCGGATTAAATTATTATTTTTTTTTAACTAAGGAAAAAAACTGAACGGATTAGCCTGTTTGCCCTGCAAGTTAAACCAGCGAGGTGGAAAGAGTAAGTAGGCCTACCGCGTTGTTGAATAGCCCAATAAAACTAATCTAATGTCACGTCGATCAGAAAGTGATTAACGGTTTCAAATGGCTCTTATAATATACGCAATATTTTTCCGGACAATGTTTAACCTTATAGATTAAATTGTGCTCAATTTTGACTGTTTTCTGAGTGTTTTCTTACTTTTAGATTAGTCGACTAGTCTAAATTTAAACTTCCGTTTCAACGTCAGGGAAATTAGTCGTTAGGAACATCCCTACTGTAGGCCTGCTGAAGGTCTAGCTGCACTCCTGGGGTCCTCTGGGGGCAGAAGGGGAACGGATGAGGCTCTTCATCCTCATCCGCCATGTCGTGCCATCCGTCCTCAGACTCGGGCTCCTCGCGGTGAGCAGAGACAGCAGGGCCTCCTTGACCTCGTGACCAGAGTCCTGCGGGGATCAGGAGCAGATTTCTGCCCTGAATTATTTAAAAGAAAGCAAAATAAAAAAGTGCACAATAAGAGCCACATAGTGTACTATGTTGTGAAATCAAAAATAAAAATGCTAGGCTTTTCCAAAAAAATAAAATAAATGCTACATTTGACATGGACTGTGATTCAGATTTACCCTAAATTAAGTTAGTTTACTTTATTTCGGTCATTAACATTTTCTTTACAAAGAGGTGTGTAGAAAGATATAATTCAATAATAATAAGTCATTTGACTGAAAATGTGTACCTACCCTTCTTACAATAACAACAAGTCTGTTCAGTAGAATCTCATGATCTATTGTATCAAAAGCTGCACTTAGAAGTACAAGAACAGACACAGAGTTTTGGTCGGCTGATAACAGTAAATCGTTAATAACTTTAACCAGTGCCGTTTCAGTGCTATGGTAGGGTCTAAATCCTGACTGGAATAATTCATGGATATGACTTATGCTACCATTTAGCCACAAGAAATTAGATAATAAATGCTATGTTTTACATGACTACTGTGACTAAAATTCAACCGATGCACAAATAAAGTTATTTTTAAGTTAATACAGTTAATACTTACATGTCAACAGCCACATACATCTTCGCCCTGGGCAAAAGCATCTTCGACAACAGTCTATGCTTTCAGCCTCAGATCCACTTTCACTCTATCCCTCCGACGAACTAAAAACTAAAAAACGAACTAAAAATCTCCTCCACTACATCCGACAGGGACATATATTTTTTCGCCATCATATATATATATATATATATATACATCCTAAGCTTTCTGAAATGGTACGGAATTGCCAAAGGTAGATTTAACTAGCTGATCGCTATCCATGCGTAACACACTTCGAATTGTGATCTAAAATGGCTTCCGGGTGTTTTCAACAAAGGGCTGTGTTACGCGTGGCTAGCGATCGGCGAGATAAATTCACGTATGGGAATGCCATACCGTTTTAGAAAGCTTAGGATGTACTCTATTGGACGAAATAAGTGTCAATCGAAATAAAGTTTGTGTGAAGGATTTACCAATGCATCTTTGCAATGCGATCATTTGCGCACGGCCATTTTAGAGCATGGACACATGTTGAGAAAAGGCTTAAATGTTAAAAACGGGCCAACCAAGGCAAAAAATAACCTCAGATTCTTGCATGGGACATCTTAATCTTTATAACCAGAGGTAAGGTTACGAGTTTATTTAATATTTTACCGGAGCTTTTTATAGCAAAAGAAAGTTATGTGGTGACGAGCAAACATCACTCGTTTTTTTTCCTGTGGAGTGAGTAAGCATGTTGACAGTTTTACTTGTATGTATTCAGAATCTTGGAAGGTGTTTCTTGCTGCTGTGATAGTAAACGATTTTTTGGTGATGAAATAAAAACTTTAATTAACTTGCAAATGTGTTTAAATGTCTGCTATCTTACATGTGGTCGGGTCCATTGTAGATGTAGTAGTAGCTACAGTGTAGCAGCATAGCATGCTACGTTCATGAATTACAAGCTAATGGTGGCAGATAGAAATGTGATATTTCGCACGCTGATAGGATATTAAGTACTGATTATGATCATATGCGGGTTATGGTGATAAATATGGTAATATCCATATTTTCGTAACTTGAATATCACGTGCAACGTATTTATGACGTGTCATAAAAGTAGAAGACGCCTGCGTCTCTGCCACTAGGGGGCTGCACAAACATTAAGCAATAGATGATGATCAACATGTTCAGGGCATGTTCTCCTGCCTCTCTCAGACTCTCATGTCTCATATCGCTTCCTCCTTCCCATTTACACACTTTTACTCTGCGTGCTGATTACATCCACACTCCAGACAAACACATATAACAGAACACAATCAGAGCTGCATATTCTGATAATACCATGCTGAAGATCCTATGATTAAACGTATAATAAAAGGTAATTATATTCAGTTGTATGAATTAATAAAGTGAGAAAATTCACTGGTTATAATACAGCATTATACATACCTCTTGTGTACTTATCCTTTACCTCTCCTACCTGGTCATTTTTCTATATTTTCACCTGTTTTGATTATTTTTTTAACACTGCAAGATTATGTTTGTGTTGAACAACAAACTGAATATATAGACAACTAGGGGTGCAACGGATCACAAAACTCACGGTTCGGATCGTATCACGGTTTTGAGTCACGGATCGGATCATTTTTCGGATCAGCAAAAAAAAAAAAGGGAGACAAGTATATCTTTGCTTTCCATTTATTCTGTAAAACACTTAAAGCAAGGAACTTTTGCCCATGGTCTTAAATGAAAACAACATTCAAGATGTCCAATGTTTAAGTAAAATCTTAAAATATATAAAATATTCAATACTCAATTGTTAAATCAAAGTGCAATATGAGGCATGATACCTTCTTCCTTTAAACATGGTAGTGAATGAAAAAATAGCCTGTGTAAACGTTGACGTTAATATTATACTTTAGGTGAGTCTGGCTTGGTTAACATTAGCCATAGCCTTGGATCAAGACGGTCAGGCTTGTACCAACAAGGCTAGTTAGCCATATATATAACGTTATAATTAATAATTAGAACAGTGGTGTTAACATCACTAGCCTTGCCTTATCCATATGAATAACAAAATTAAATACCCCGGGCTCCATTACATATTGTTTGACGAGGCGAAGCACAGACTGGAAAGTAACATAGCGTTAAGGAGACGCTCCTTCTAACGCTATGGACCAGAGCTAAGTTGTAATCATAAAACTCCGTTTTTTTTAAAATAGTCATGCACACATTTTTACAGTGCATACGGCAGGCCTTGTTGACGGATTTGGAAGAGATTTCGTAGCTCTGGTTCCAAAAATGAACGAGTATTTAATGTGTTAAATCCGTGAAAATTACATTACAGTGGGTGAGCTGGCTCTCAAACTGTCTCCCCCTGCGAAGAGGGGCGGGGCTTAGCGATAGGTCCAATGCGCTTCAGAGTAAAACACAGCACGCATCTGTCTTTTCACTGCAACTCTGCATCGAGATTTAGGGAATTATTACTTTAAAAAGTACTAGCGGCAGTAAAACTGTAATTCACTATGATGGTTAAATTTTGCAATTAATCCGCGGTTCACATGCGTGCCGAACCGTGGGGGGCGATCCGTACGGATCACGGATCAACTACGATCCGTTACACCACTATAGACAACAAATGAATACTTTTGAGCAAGCAAAATTGTATCAGGACTTGTCAAGTATGATGTCTAACATGAGTAAGGGGGGAAAATACCTGTATCATATCTTATTCATTCTTAAGAGTTTTTGAAGCAATGAAACGTTCATACAATTTCATCATTAACATTCTCCATTTCTATTTCTCAACTTTTCTCTACAGCATTTCAGCAATCTGCCCATCAATAAAAGGCCACATTACAAATCCTGCAAGCTTCCCCTTTGTTTTTTTAAGAGTAAGGGCATTTTACCGCAATATTTTCACTCTTAGTCAGGCTATGTAACAATGTTGGTTACGGGAACATGAAAGTGCAGTTCTGAATGTGAAAGTAGTTTCTTAAGAATGATGCTTTTGAATCCTGTATTGTGATCCATCGTCTAGCCCGCTTATTCATGGTCAGGGTCACGAGGGGGCTGGAACCTATCCCTGCATGCACCGGGCAAGAGGCAGGAACACACCCTGGACAGGTCATCAATCCATCACAGGGCACACACACCATTCACTCACACACTCATACCTATGGGCAATTTGGAGTATCCAATTAGCCTAACCTGCATGTCTTTGGATTCAGAGGAAACCGGAGTACCCGGGGGAAACCCACACGGACACAGGGAGAACATCCAAACTCCACACAGAAAGGCCCTCGGCCAGGATTCAAGCTTGGTACCTTCATGCTGTGAGGCGATAGTGCTAGCCACTGCACCATTGTGACACCCTTGTATTGTGATCCCTTTAATTTAAATATTTACTATGTAATAAATAGCTATGTATCTTGTATACATCCGCAATATAATAATTTTATGATTTTGACGTGCTTTCATGGACCTTTGAGGACGGCCTGATATAAAATACAAGTGGATACAATGCCACAGAGTTGACTGCCATTGATCAGCGTCCCCTTAATTGTTTAATTGGGCCACATTCAAGATAAAAACCGTGTGCAATGGTTATTATTTATTCTAAAATGACATGCAAGGTTTTGAAAATGTAGTGTTCTCTAAGGGGTCTCACTGCATCAGCCCCAGAGTAGTGTGTGGTGATGATACATAACTTGGTTGTCAGACATCCAACTGCCCGAGGCCCTTTCCGTTGAAGAGTTTTTTTCAGCCCACTTTTATCAAATTTGAGAAAAATAAAATTTTTGTTCATTTAAAATTTTCGTTGCAGGAAAAATCACATTTTTACAGTTAAATTCCTAAGAATGATCGTTTAAATGTTAAAATGAAAATATGTAACCATTTATCAGAAACATTATACCCACCTTGATACCTTCTTTATCAAAACTGGAAAAACGCTTGCAAATCTCCCTCACTTATTTTTATGTGTATTCATTTCTCTGAGGGCAGTTATTAGGAAAACAGTCACCTTGCCTAGGGAACCAAGTGTAAATTATTTTCATAATAAAATGAAATCTACAACCTGCAACTGCTGTTCCCTGATGTAGGAGTACGTTACACCAAATGGCATTAATTACTTAGCAGACGCTCTCATCCATGGTGGCATACAGATGTGTAAAAGTGAGTACAGAGGAGGGTAGTGTGACACTATCAAAGTCATGGTTTCCTGGGGAAGTCATGCAGAGGATGATGTGATGTGGAGGACGAAAAGTCTATTTGGAAACACAGTTGAGGAAACCCATGAGTCCGTGCTAGTTATGCAAATAGACTACTTTAGCATGTGTAATGTGATTTACTAAACCCGAAAGAAAGTTTGAGTAATGTATTTGCGGACGCATTTCGGTACAAATTAAAAGCAGGTATTAAAAGACACAGAATCGATAAAATGACAGCTGTCATTGTAGCAAGACAGTACGGGTGTGTTTGGAATATCCATAACTGAACATTCTGAATGATTGCGTAACAATGGGGGCCAATTATTCATTGTACCGCAGACAACAATCAAACGCTTTAACTTTTGCCATTTGATTGAACAAGTAATGTTAGAAGTACATTTTTTATGGGTTAATGCTATTGGTTTCTGCGAGCTTCATCATTCTAGCCTCATATGACGATCAATAAAGGCTAACAATACACAAGCACTTACTTCTTGTAAGTTTTATCACCACTGCAGTGAAGTAAAAAAAGTCAATAAACTACGTTTTCCGTCACAAATGTATTGTCAAGCTCACGTGCATTCACTGCTGTCTCTGTTCTAAAGCTCCGGTTTGCCCAAGATAATTCATGGATAGCCTACATAAATGAACAGTAAGAATATATGTTCTTAATCATGAAGCAAATCATGTTACAGAATACAATAGCAACTAGTATTTGAATTAAACAAACAATACAACATCCATTATAACAAACAGTGAATAACTTTATAAAAACAAAACCCATGATTAAATGAAAATGTTGTGACAATGAAGCAACCGGTATGGACCCAAAAGCAGAACTCAGAGGCGAACTCAGGCAAAACTCAGTGGGGAGTGAATTTATTAAGAAACAGGAGAACAGACAGGCTAGCAAACAAATGAGCTGGGTGACGGTCAGGATACGGAGTAGGCGAGTAACAGGAGGGCAGGGCAGATGACGGGGCAGGATCGGAAATGCAGGCTGGATGGGCGAACTGGGGAACAAGACTGAGACATGTTTAGAACAAACAAACAGAGGCCGAAACACATGTCTAACACAAAGCAAACAGACAGTACGAACTGGCAAAAAAAAAAAAAAATAACAAAGAGGGGAAGTTAAATAGAGGGGAAAACAGGTGAGAATGCGCTGGGGTAATTCAAAAGGCGTGAGGAATGTGTGCATGAGCTAATGAGGGAGTGCGGAATGCAAGCGGGAGAAGGCGAGTGATTGGCTGGATTGTAATGGGGAGAAAACGAGGCGCTTAAGTGGGGAAACCGCACCCAGCCTGCACAACACAGAACAGACAGACAGGGTGAATGGAAAAACGTGACATGGAACAGAGGAATGGAGAAAAACAAGAAACTAAAGGAAGATAGACTGGAGGGAAATGGCAGATGTTACAAATGTGATTTTATGTGACACTTACGGCGCGCATAGGCATAGTAAGCATAGCAGTTATTATCATTTCAGTCCTGACAAACATCTGTAACTCCCGGCAGAAACTAAGAGACATCCAGTGAAACAGTTTGTAATAAACCGCCAGCTCGTTCAGTATAACAGTAGCCTAAACCTACACTATAAAAAATGCAACATTGCTGCCAGTCTTTTTGCCATTTTCTTACAGTATAACTATTCCAAACACGCAAAATCTCTCATTTAAATATGGCTGTTTGCAGCTGGAGTAATTTACATAATGACTCTTAGTTAATCACCCGCAAAGTGAAATGATAGCGCAGATATTTTGGCTGTGCCCGCAAAAAAACACCCCTTATTTGGGATCTTAGTAAATCGACCCGCATGTGCACAGAGCACTTGCTGCTTCCTGATGATCAGGAAGCCCAAATCGATATCCCAGTTAACACTAGAACCGCTAAGTGCCACACCAATTGGCGTTGTCATTTTATATTTAGAATGTTTATGTTTATGGCATGTTTTTGTCATGCCTTGACTTTTCCGTTATACTGCAAATGCCTACATTGTTATAATTACAATATTCAACTTAGAAAACTGAGTTAGATTTTTTTTAAATTCTTTGTTTTACCTGAAAGACCCCCTCTAACCACCACGTTCAACGTTATTTGGTGTTCAACGCTACCCAAGTGAGAATCGCTACTTCTCCGGGCACTGCATTGACAGCATTTGCATAATGACCGCATTAGCATCCTGAGATAGTGATCATGTATATAAACTGTTATTTTATATGGTCTACCATATAAAAAATATTAAAATTGATTGAAATGCATTTTATTTTTCTAGAGTACTACTTTACTACTACTTTAGACTATAACTGTAGTTTTATAGTTTTAGCCTATATACCAGAGTTGGAGACTCGAGTCTGCGACTTGGACTCGACACACACTCGAGTTGCCAAACAAATGACTTGCAACTTGACTTGGACTTGCGACTTATTTGTGACTTGCACCTAGACTCGTGGCACAATGTTAATAAAAGACCAATTTTCGTCAGTATTTTGTGATATTCCTTTGTGGGACTACTGAATTTTCTTCTATATTTTTGTAATATTTATTGCCAACATATAACTAGTATTTTCACAAAGCATGAGCGCTGCATTAGGCTACTTCATGTTGGTTAAAATGTAGCCATGGTACGCATGTGTGTGCATGCGTGTCTGTCACAGAACTGTTCTGTGGTGTCCATGCTATCGTCATTTTGAGTGCCATGTCTGCAAGCGATGCACCACACGCGATTGCGTTTGGATGTAAAGACGAGGCTACCAAACTACAACGGAAAAAGAAAAGAAAAAAACAATGCTTTGATATTTTAGTTATTTGCAATTTAATGCATTTTAATATATATTTTTATTTATTTATTTAATTTTATTTACCTTAAGGTTATTCCATACTTTTTGTTGCCCCCCGCCCCTACTTCAAATGAGTAACCGAATGCTATTTGAATAGAGAAAGTGAGTAATTGAATACCAAATTATTCGTTATTTATATCTCTAGTGTGGAATAAAGAAGGATAAATTTTATTAGGCGTTTGAAACCCCACCAAGCGAGGTTACTAAATCAGATTCCCCACTCAGAGTGATCACTGATCAGACTTGGCTAGCTAACGTTATCATCATAGTTGGTTTGGAAGCTGAACTAAATACAGCTAATGCTAGCCTAATAGCAAGTGGTGTAGTGATGCATCTATGGCACACATCTGCAGGGAAAGATTTACCGTATACTCACCTAAAATGGTTAGTGATAATGGTCTCAGTATCGATCAATGTAATGGGGGATATGCAGCAACCAATGAAATTATGTTGTGTTGTGTGTGTCGCTAAGTAGGCTAGTGAACCGCAACATCCAGTGTTCTGGACAATTCGGCAAAACACAACGTCAATCCATTCAGACTCTGTCAGTGTGTTAACTTGATGTTGCTGCTCACTACCCTATTTGAATCGGAAGTGATATGGACAAGAGGAGAGTAGCTGTTCAGCACCGTGCGTGACTTTTAATGCCGTGGTTCATCCCACTATTGGTAGTTATTAGCACAGGGAAAATCATGTGTCTGTTTGTAAAATTACTGCTGAAATTGTTAAAGTTTGATTTTTGATTTGCCGTGCGATAAATTACATACAGGTAACTCAACTGGGGCAGGGCTCCCTTGTTTTGCCACAGTTTCAGAATGAAGACAAACTGTTTCTGAATGCATTTCGAGGAGACAACATTGTTTGCAGTAATGATCTATTCACCAGCTCCATCGATGTGAATGTAGTTACAATGGTTTAAAACATTATTTCCAGCATCAAATTTGCAAAGCTGCACCTGACTGTGAATCTGAATGAGATCTCTAAATGCGGTGCCATATTTTTACAACAACATTGGACTGTGATTCCACTTTAAATAAACCAGTACAACACACATGACATCTTTACTTAATTTCTTTGATGGCTTAAGTGTAGGATCAAGCGTCTTACAAGTTGATACAACTGCATGGGTTTATGATTGATTGTTTACAAAAGCACACAATTCGTCATGGATATAGGCTCTTAATTTTCCTCTGAAAGTGCACCAGATTGATGCATTTAACATGATGTTAAAATTTACCAAATGTAATGCCCTGGACCCCCCTAGAGGGTGGGGGCGTACCAGCCCATACTCACAGTATACCCACCTTCTCAAACACCACTGTAAATAGCTATAGGCTATGCCAGTGTCTTGTGTGTAGGATATTAGCTAGGTTATTTGGCCAGCTGATTGAGCTTGGTCTCAAGCGCTGACTGTGTGGCAGAATCGAATTGGAGAAAATGGCATTTATTGGATTGCAGTGTGTGTGGCAACATTGGCTATTCAAAATTTCTTACAGAATTGTTTTCAAGTACAATTTTGGGGCCTGTATAATGTTACTTTAGGGTAGTAATGTTAGACTATCTATACTACATAGCAAGATTACTGAGATAGCTGAATTACTGCACAAAAAGCCTGGAATGGCTCTTTTTACTCCGTCCATGTCACAGTTTGAAAGCGGGCAAATCCCGTGCCCTAATCCGGACCAAGTTTATTTTTGTATAGAACCCACCACTCCCCAAGCAGTACACCAGGCATTTGAAGGCAAAGTTCATATTTTATTGGTGACACAAAAGTTCATAAAAGTCGGTCACACAACGCAATCGGGCAGAGCAATGCCCATCTGTGGGTCCCTTATCCTCCCCCACTCTCTCTCTTCTATCCTGCCGGACACAGCCGACCCCTCCCACAGGTAAGCGTGCCTCCCCACACCACATGCAATACACACTGTCACTCAACCTACACATGCTGTGCTTGTTTAACACTTTGTGAGGCTATAATAAGAAAAAGGGCACGTGCACACACACTCGTAATCACCCCTTCGATAGCCCACTTCAGGGGCTGCTGGCCCCACAATACTTCCGGGGAGGAAGCCCACACACAGACAGACACGGCAGTATTCTCAGTCACACAATAACATAACATTAGCTATCATTCCACACCACAAACAAGTAACATTACTTGTGCAGTTATCCAGCTATCTCAGTAGTCTTGCTTCGTAGTATACCCCCCATTATAGCCTATTTTAAATGTCTAGGTCTTGACTGTTTATGCGATGCGAATGATCTGCCACTGGACATTGTATTAATGTGTTGTATATAGGCCTACTTATTTTTCGGTTAAAAAGTAAGTATTTCACGTTGTATTTCACATCATAACTACTACCCATTCATCTACGTTCTGGTCAAACACTGCCTGCTTTCTGACGTGGTCTGAAGACACACTCCTCCTTGACTGACCTACCAATCTTTTCATAGTACTCGTTTCCTGTTTTTTGCTTGTTTCCTGTTTAACTCTTGTTTGATTTTATAGCTTAGAATGTATAGCTGACTTACCCATAGCTTACTGTGTGTACTATATTCAATGTTCATTACTAGGGTTAGCTGCTACATTATGAGAAGGATGTGCTTTGTCTGATCTGTTTTGTAGTTGCTTCAATGACCTTCACCAACAGGCTAAAACACAGTTCCGTATTTTAGCCTGTTGAACATACTCCAAATTTTTACGGTCCGTCCAGACCGTGAAGGGATGCTCCGCTCCTTCCAACGAATGGCGCCACTCCTCCTACGCCAGCTTGACTGCCAACAGTTCACGATTTCCCACATCGTAATTTCTCTCAGCAGATGTAAGCACGAGAGAGAAATATGCGCAAGGGTGATGTTTGCGATTCAGCTGCGAGTGTTGGGAGAAAATGGCCTCAAGCCCCCAGTTCAGAGGCGTCAACCTCAACCACAAAGAGGAGGGAGGGATTGGGAGTTATGAGGATAGGTTTGGAACAGAACCTCCTCTTAAGCTCGATGAAAGCTGCCTCCGCCTTAGGATTCCACTGGAAACTGGCAGGAAATGTCTTTTTTGTGAGACAGGTAATGGGAGCGACAACAGTGCTAAAATTACGAATGACCCTCCGATAAAAATTGGCAAACCCCAAGAAGCGTTGAACCTGCTTCACCGAATTGGGAGTAGGCCAATCTTTTACTGCAGAGATCTTCTCTAGGTCCATCAGCACTTTGCCCTCCGCCTCAATAAAACCCAAGAAATAAACAGAGCTGGTGTGGAAAGCGCATTTCTCGGCTTTGATGAAAAGAAGCGCTTTCAGGACTCACATGAGCAACGTGAGATGAGCGATCTGGAGAGAAAATTAAAATGTCGTCAAGGTAGACAAACACAAATTTCTCCAACATCTCTCTCAAAACGTCGTTCACTAGCGCCTGGAAGACAGAGGGGGCGCTAGTGAGGCAGAAACGCATCACCCAGTATTCGTTGCAGCCTGTGGTTTGTGTTAAATGTTGTCTTCCATTCATCACCTTTCTGCATGCGCAGAAGGTTATAGGCGTTGCAAGTTTTAAAAAAACAATGGCCACTGTAAATGCTCAAATGCGGAGTTCATAAGTGGAAGAGGGTACCTGTTTTTAATGGTAATGTCATTGAGGGCTCGATAGTCTATGCAGGGCCTCAGACCTCCGTCTTTCTTTTTAACAAAAAAAAACCCAGCACCTGCTGGTGACATAGAAGGTCTGATGAACCCATTAGCCAAAGCCCCCTCAATGTACCTCATGGCCACACTCTCTGGAACCAACAGTGAATACAGTGAGCCCCTGAGAGGAACAGCACTCAGGTAAAGCTCAATAGCGCAATCGTAGGGTCTATGGGGTGGTAAATTAGTAGCGCGTTGTTGACTAAAGACCTTAGCAAGGTCAGAATAATCCACCGGAGCAGCCGTGGAAAGCTCAAACTTGAGCACCCCTACTACATCTGGAGTCTCGGAAGTAGCGTCCAATGACCTGTCCCAGTTAAAATCGGAAACCGAAGTGCCATCCACCTCTATGGGGCACCCATCCACAAAAGGGTTCCAGGATAGACTCTCCTCTCTACTCCCAGTAGAAAAAAACTCTGCTTCTTCTGACTCACTCTCGGAACTGATATCAGACAGATCAGGAAGGAAGCCTGACGAAGGATAGGCAGTAGTCTGACAATGCATGTGACACTGGGAACCCCACTGAATGGGTTAAGGAGTTTAACTGCCAGTCTGACAGAAACAGTTTCATTATGAACTAATATTACAGTGATAAAAATTACTGTATAGCAAAATAAAACCATCTGAGTCAGAAGTACAGGAAAAGCCGCCTGGGCTGCGGGCTTCAAAGAAAACTCCACGTGGAAAGGTTCCCCTTTCTAGTGGTTATACTGAGCCAGTTAGCATAGCTGGTGCAGGCATCTCTGTGTAGAGGTCAAGCTTATGACTTTTTCTGTGTTCTGAATCTATGTCAGCACATAACTCACTTGACACTCACTTAGAGCCTCTTGATGGGGTGGGAACCTCAATCTGCTGCTCTACCACTCAGCTTTGAAAGCACACTGCTCAAGTGGAAAACACTCCAGGAGTTGACACCACAGATCTAATCATGTGATCTCCTTCATTTCATAGCAATTTAATCATTTAAATATGGGCCTCATTCATGAAATGTGAGCAGAACGAATCTGTGCAAAATTGTTAGTATTAGCAATTTTGCTAATATTTTGGTATTCAAGTTTTCGTATCTGAGATCTGTTCGTATGTAAGAACAAATTTTACACCTGCTCAGGACCACGCGTACCATGTTCGGAAATTCAGAATGCCACTAAATGTAAAGCTTCTGAATGCTAATTAGAATATTAATTTTTTAAAAATACTGTTAAATTCACAAGACTAAATATAGCCTTTGGAATGCACAATGCAAACATAATAAATTATGATTGTAAAAAGCAAATACTTTACATTACACCTATTGATCTATTGTAGCCTATGAAGCTGTTTAATTAGACCCATAACGTAATGAATCCTCCCAGTAGCCTATTACTTTTTCTAAATTGCTAAAAGTTGAAATGCTATATGACGTTAAATATGCAAATTAAAGCACACAGTTAATCAATGAACAAATTTAGCTTTAAAGTGGCTGACAGGTCTGTAGCCTGCGTTGCAATTGTGGTCAATGGCACAATCAAGCAAATGCCAGTGCACATCCAGTTCCCCTACAAGATGCAAAGCCAGTTGGAGGTAAAATGGGGCTTTTATGAAATTGTCAACCTGCCCAATGTTATTGGGGCCATAGACTCCACACCCCAGTGAACATTTTTCTATTGAAAAGTCGGTGAAATGCCATCTCGCGTTCAGGTGAAAAACCAGCTACATTTGGTTGAAAAGTTAAAGTTTTTTTAACAGAATGTAGCCAGCCTATATCCGGGTAAAACCTGAGCTAAATTAGGATTAAATTGATGTAAGATTATGTCAAAACGTCAACCTAGACGTCTAGATTCCGGTTTGCTTGGTCACGCGCATCAAGGCTCCATCCAATGATGCGTTGGCGTATGAATAGAAAGGGCTATCACATCAGTCCATAAATGTGCAGCTATGTGATATGAATTGGGTGTTGCTCAACATCGTGGCTCGGTGGCCTGGTGGGACTCGCGACAGCTTCATTCTGTGGGACAGCTAGTCATGGCAATCATTTGGAGAATAGTGCTGCAAGAGACGAGCTGTCTTATTAAGAATATATTCATCAAATTGCTTGTCCTTGGCCACCTCCATGCATTTATTCACTTCCAGTTTAATGTCTATCCATTTTTTTACTACCTTAAAGCACAACTGAACTTTGGTAGAACTTTGAGTTGTGTAGTTACCTGCCCATGATATGAGTCCAAATGGTGGTGAAATATGTTTGTTAGTTGCTCTGTGCTCCCCTGGGGTGATAATCCAGAATAGGGTATTTGTCGCTCTTCATTCACTTCTATAGGGCAGCTAAAACGGTCTCAAAATGACACTTCTAGCATGTATACGAATTAGAACGAAGCGGATTCTGTCAATACAACAATAATCAGTCCCTGTACGTATTTTGTTTAATTTAATTAAAATTACTATGTTTTTTAATGTTGTTAGCAAGCTACCAGAAAAGACTAGCAAAATGTCGGCAGGTCAGTTTGTTTACCATAGATACAGTCAAGCCGGAAAGTCTGAATACCCCTTTCACCTTCTCCACGTTTTATTACATTACATATTCTACAATAGATTGAGTTCATTTTTTGTCTCAAAATTCTACACAAAATAGCCCATAATGACAAAGTGAAAACATGTTTTTAGAAATTTTGGCAAATGTATTAAAAATCGAAAACTGAAATCTCTTTTACATAAGTATTCATACCCTTTGCTTTAACATATTTCTAAAGTATCATATTTAATATTTGGTCACATATCCTTCACATGCTGTTATTTCCTGAAGTCTGTGACCAATCAACATCAAAAGACTCTCGATATCTTGTTTTCAGGTACTGTTACAAGCGATACTATAACCTCTTTGCATTTGAACTGATCTCTATGAGAATTGGGGGGTGAGACTAGATTCAGCTGTAAATTACACTGGTACAGTATGGAACACATGACTGGCGAAATGGCTGTACGTCATCAAGTGTCTAAGGTATCAAACGAGCCCCAAACCATCACTCTGCAGCCAGATATGGAGTAGATGTGGATGGATCCCTTTAAGGGTCGTTTCTCCTGACTTTTTTCCCCATAGAGTTCTACAGGAAAATGAGTCAGGAGAAATAACCCTTGCAGTGATCCATCCACATCTACTCCATATCTGGCAACAGAGTGATGGTTTTGGGCTCGTTCGATAGCTCAGACCCTTGATGACTTACAGCCATTTAGTAATAAAACGCTTGCTTCCATAGAAATTTGGACCAATGAGTGGTTTCTGATGCATCGGCACATTAATGCTGTTTCTGGCGCAAGAATTACCTACCTTGAATGAAGAAGGAAGTTCTGTGGCTGTAAACTCACCATATTTTCCACCCCTCCTTTCCTTTCGGTTCATACAGGAAAAGAAGCAATCAAGTAGACTGCAGGTTCCTTCATTAAACTGCTCAAACACCTCCTATCTTTAAGGTACACAAATGTATCTAAGAATTATTGCATATTATACTTAGACCCAATTATTGTATATATTGACCTACAGAGACTTTTGTAGCTTATGTTCCATACTATCCTGTTACTATTCAACTGGATATTAGCTGGATTCTGTTAATGAGCTTGTAAAGAATCATATATCATGAAATAAATTAAAAGAATTATTTCACTTCACGCAACAGGCTGTACATTGACATATGACAGAAAGTACATAGATTTTTTTTATTTAAATCAAAAAGTGTATGGTGATCCCTGTCTGATCTGGGTTTGGCTTCCATGGGATGTTAAATAATGAAACCTAGGAAACCCCATTTGCTATCCCTATACACCTCCTCCAACCTCTGGTGGTCCCAACACTAACCTTCCCACCCACCCCCAACCATCCGCTAGTCACCCATTTTTACAGTTGTTGTGCAATGTGACTGGTTTCAGATAGAGGTTCCTTCCTCTTTTCCCTAACCCTGAAGCTCAGTCTGTAGTGATCAGCACATGGCATGACCAGCTAACAGGTGGAAACTCCTCTCCTGCATCCTCTCTGTCCATAAGCAGACTATGGCCTGGACTGAATACTTTTTTTTGTCCTTAACTTGCTTCCAATTAAGTGCAAGAAAATGTATTTTCAGACAAAGGTTAACTGAATTCTGAATTCATTTTAAGGATAAATATTTACTGCAGTGTTTTATAGTACAGGCTCACTATTTTATTTCATACTGAATTTGCAAACCAGGTCTGTTTCTGTGTAGGTTTGTTACTTATAGTGTATTAGTGGGTGAAGTTCTTTTTGTTTTTTATATTGTATATATATTTATATTTATATTGTAAATCGCAACTTGTGTCATTAATGAGGATTGTGTTTTCATAAAGGTCCTTGACACACGAGACATGTGTTTTTTGGCTACAAGAACAAAGATTTAAACTAAACATTTTATACCATAAAAATAAACGAAACAATAAAAATTATTGATTACAAAGACTAACTTGCAAACACTCATTGCATACAGCAACTGGACTGGTGTCGCCTTTAACTAATATTGATGACCACACATCCCGACGGTTAATTTCCCCTGAAACCCCATCCCGTTGACTTGGCAGAAAAGCCTCTGATTCATTCACAAAAAGGGAAAGACGGAAATGGATGACTTGTATGCATATCCAGTTCTGCATTTTGTGCTATAAAGGTTGGTTGTCTGACCGCTCACAGATACTGTAGCTAGCAGCAAGCAAGTCACAAATACCTTAAGATCAAGGAAAGATTCAACCACTCAAGATGCAGACCTACCAGAAACTAAGCGGGATAGCAATAATTGGAGTTATTGCAATGTTTATTGTTGCCGGGACAGGTACAGTGGATGTGAATTGTAATGTGATTTTAATTCACATTTTTAGTGTATTTGTCTCCCAAAATTACAACTTTACTAGACTGTTTTAGTTTGAGTTTGATTACCAATCTTGAACAATCTGTTTGATGAAGATGCTGTATATGACTGTATTCAATTGCAATTTGAATAAGATTATAAACTTGAATATCAATACATTGAGTGTGCCGAGCATTTATATTTGATATGCTTTGAAGCGATTTCAAGGCTTGAGTTGAAGCTGTGGTTGAGGCTAGATGCTTTCCTTAACTCGCTTTATCTTTCAAAATGTAATAGTTAATTTCATGCTACAATTATGACGCATATGAAATGGCCAAGAGCTAAGGAGCTAATATTTTTCATAGAGTATTCCAATGTGTACTCTTAATACAGTTTTCTGGATTTGTCTCTCTGCAGATGCACAGAAGTTTCACACCTGCTGCACAGTGGTGTCTAGGACGGAGATCAGCGGCCACATCACTGGCTACAGAATACAGAAATGGGACCCCCCGTGTGTCAGAGCTGTCATGTAAGAATAGCAGAATTTCACTTTCCAGAGGCAACGGTTCTGGCGTGTGGGTTAGTGATTAGGGAAGTGGGATTATAACAAAAAATGTGCAGGTTCCAATCTGGTCAAATCCTGGTTTGAGTGAAATGACTGAACAGAATTTGTTCATTTGCAGCAATAGGATGACATTTCAGCTATGATTGGGCATTCAAAAATGGTGGGTGGGGGGCAATAAAACACTGTTTTCAGGAAATGCTTCAGGTTTACAATGCAAGGTATGCTGGCACAATTGCTGATAAATTCCGGTGTAGAACCAGAAATTATACGCACGTGATGTGCTGCTTTATAAGATCTTTTAGTTTTCGTCTCTGGAGCCAAAAAATGTAACACATTTTCACTACTTATTCATGGCAACAATTTCCAACATCTTCCATCAATTAACATTCTTTCTTGCATATTCAGTTGGTATACAGCGGATACTGTTGGTTAAAGATTATCAACCTGAAGACATTCTCTTTGTATTCACAGCTTTGAAACAGAGAGTGGAGAGGTCTGCATCCACGTAAAACAGGCCTGGGTTCTGCGGAAGATTCGCCAATTTGAGTAAGTTACTGACACTGTGTGAAACCAGCTTCACAGTTTCCAGTGTGCGAGTCACTGCTATTTCAAGTCACAATTCTACAGTTGAGTAAGTCCACAACAGACAGCTACTCTCCGTGTTTACTGTAATCAGGTTGTTTCTTCAAGCTGGCTTGTGAATGATAGACTAACAGAGAAGAAGAAGGAATATCATGATCATAAGATGGAGAGAGAAAATCGTTTGCGGAATATCAATGCAGAATATCACGATAAATGACATTTCAAAATGTATTCTCATATAACAATTTCTCTCTCTCTCTCTCTCTCTCTCTCTCTCTCTTTCTCAGGAGATCCCGCAGAAACAAGATATCCCCAACATCTTCTGTTCCACAGTACTCCACAGGAACTATTGTCACTACTGTTTCAACCAGAGAGCTCACAGCATCCAGCCAATCATACACTGGCACAACAAATCCACTGAAAGGCCAAACTACTGAACTGACAACCCCAAACAATGAACTGACACACTCCAGCCATGTAACTGATAATAGCGTTATTTTAGAAAGCAAACAACAGTAAAAGACTGGCTTGTGTTGTTTGAATTCTATTGACAATGGTTGGTATAGAATCCTTATGGACAGCTGTAGATTATCAATCCGTTTTTGAAATGTATTGAAATTAGTTTGTTTTGATTCTGAGGGGTAACTGTGTTTTTGAATATTTATTGTAGGCCTATTTTATCAATTTTGAAGTGCATGTTCTATTTATTTCAAAAGTGTAATGCATATTATTTAAGACAAGTCTATTTAATTTATTTATTTTAAATGACAATTGTTAACTGCTTTGTAAAATACATTTTACAGTATTCACAATTCCCAATATATGTACCCTGTTTTGCATTGTACCCAATCTGCAAACTTCAGAAATGAAATAAAAACTGAATATAAAACGTTTTACACAGATATGCAAGCAATTATTTTCAATGAATTCCTTTGAAACTGTCAGGCTTTATATAAAATACATGATGATCTTTCATACAGTCATAAACAACTACATTACTAATGGACTAATGCATACATAATGTCTACTGGTAAACCTGAGCCTCTTCTTATCCACTGACTGGAGCAAGGGTTTGGTATAGTCCATTCATAAGAGACCTCAAAGAGCAGTAGACCTCAATAGGGGGCTCGTGCAAAGTGATCAAGCAGCTAGCAACATTACAGAAGCCTGCACATCCGTAATGGCATCAGATTCAAAAGTTAGTATAGGAACTTACAGCCATCTCACAGCACAAACAGTGTACTTGTTATTGTAACATATTTAGCCGTCTCTGTGTCCCGCGGCAAGGCCAGCGAGTGTGACGAGGTAGGTGGTTAGCAGCAGAGGGACTGTGACCCGAGGCCCGCCCAAGTGGGGGAGACAGGCAGATACCCCGTGGGCGACCACCTAAGGCATAGGTGTCAAACTCCCGGCCCATTGCGGGCCAAATCCGGCCAGGACTCCACTATTCTTGATTTCTTTGTGTTGAATGTTGTTTGTCTGTGGCGTGGACTGTAAGTGAGTTTGGTTGTTGTGTGTGTGTATGCCACCGTGTCAGTCTGTGACTACTCCCTCGTAAGCGATAGTGAGGCCGGGCAGACGGCTACCCTGGAGGTGAGCTATTATGGGTGTGGAAGTCATGAGTGTGTGCGCCCACGCCAGTGATTTAAATCTATTTTGCACAGCTTTTACGAGTGGTTTGTGTGGCAATTGTGTACTGTGTGGTGTGTGGGGCGGGCACGCTTACCTGCGGGAGGGGTCCGGCTTCGTCCGGCGGAATTGTAGAAGCAGTGGGAGGGAGAACAAAAACCCACACATGGGCATTATCCTCTGTCAGATGTATATGTATGCCATTTTATGAATTTGTATAAATAAAGTCATTTTTTACCTTTTAGTTGTGGTTGGTGTACTGCTTCGGGAGTGGTGGATCTTGTGCAAAACCTGGTTAGGGGTCTGGGAACGGGAAAGGCCCGTTTTTCCCCATTACATGATGTTCCATGCATGCGAGATAATGGTTAGTTATGTCCTAATATGTAAAGCCATAGAATTGAAAGAGGGTGTACTTTCTTTATCACATCACTGTATACTGTATGCTCAAAAAATGGGAAGTGATATTATTTCAGACTCAAACAATTGCTCAGGGAAAAAGTTTTTTTTACGACCTTTTAGTATCTCATTTTAGAGTCGTAACATTTTCCCTTCTGTTTTTCAGGCACAAAATGGCATCCATTTACAAATTCACACAAATTGTTATCAACTGGTGCCTTTTAATATACACAAGATCCCTGATGTTACAACACAATCTAATGCTGATGACTAAAAGCAAGAGTTGTAATTTCACTGGAAGAGGAACGCTTCATTTGCAGTGGACTGATCAATTGTTGATCCAATTCAATAGATTTTTATTTTCACCAGTCAACTTGGTGCAAGAGCAAGTCAGGGGTCCGAAACCGAAACCGAAAAAAAAGAAACCGAAGCTGTCTGCCACGGTGAAGTGAAGGGTGTGGGGGTTGTGTAGTGCTGTTCAGCCACTCTTACTGGAAGCAGCATAATGTCATTTATGAAGACTTGGCACATTTAGACCTCTCGTTGGCTTTTGTCGTTGTCTCAGTATTAAGACAAAAACCTTAACAAACAATGTTTTTTTTTTTTTTAATTAACAGTATTTCTTTCCATAAAGTTCAGAAACAAATGAAATTAAGACAGTATGTATTTATATTTCTTCTTCTGACAGCTGTTTGTTGGTTGTGGGGGGGTCAACGCCAGTCTCTGTGGCTGAAAGTTGTTGTTCAAGCTTCTCTCAGCATCAAACAGGAAGCTGAAGTTATAGCGGTGGTACATTTTGTCAGTGTCATATCTGAGGATCATGTAGCCCAAGCCATGAATGTCCCAACACTAATGGGTACGATGGCGAATCAATGAAAATAATTTTTATCCTCTCCGAGTGATCCCAAAGAGAGATGTGCATCTCTAATGCACCAGTCCTCTCTTTAATTATCCCGGCGCCTAAAGGCCGACTATCAAGGGCTGTAACCTGACGAGAGCTGGTAAGGCGATGTGTGGGAATTTTTAGATCCCTAACCCATTTAGCATCAATAAATGATTCCACCGCTCCAGAATCAATAAAGGCGTCTACCCTCACAGAGCGCCCCCCCCCCCAACACAATTGGACAGGTAACAGGGTCCGAGAAAAGGTACTATTTAGTCTCACTGGGAACCTCGGTTTCCCTAGTGAGACCCCTCGTTTCCCGCCAAATTGGGACATTGTTCCTTTATATACCCCTTGCGTTTGCAATAAATAGCACCAGACCACCCAGGGTTTGACTGGCTTAGATCTGTGGAATGATGACCCATCCACCTGCATGGGCTCTTTCTAATAATTATTATAATTGAATTTATAATAATTAAATCCATTAAATATAATTAAATGTAGGATAAGTGAGGGGTTTTAGCACACAATACCACTTGAGTTCAGTATTGAGAGTGCTGGACATTTTAACAAGGGCATTGAGTGCTATAACTGCTGGATTCAGGAAATTTGGATTCAAAAACTTGTTTTTGCTTAATCCTCTTATATATCCCCACAATGCAGACGCCCCACAAATTAACGCCCCAGGGAACAAATCTTTGTGATTGCCTTCTATTTAGTGGAGCGGCTAAGTGCTTATTTTCGTCAGAATCTTTCAGTTGATGATACAAGCGTGAAAATTGGCATGAGCAGTCTCCATGGGTCACTTGACAAGAAAATTGGCCGAGCCATTTGAAATTTCAAGATGGTGGCCATTTTTCAAGATGGCTGACACCTTAGTGGAGCAGTTAAGTGATATAATGGTTTATTTGGTGGTAGAAGCATGAAAATTGGCATGAGCAGTCTCTGTGGGTCAATTGACAAGAAGCCACCCACCGCCACTTGAAATTTCAAGATGGCAGCCATTTTCCAAGATGGCCGCCACCTTAATGGAGCAGTTAGGCCTAAGTAATCATTTAGTTGGTGATACAAGCATGAAAATTGCCATGAGACTCAAAGGGTCACTTCACAAGAAAATTCTCCCAGACATTTGAAATTTGAAGATAGAGGTTAGACAAGATAGACATTTTTCAAGATGGCTGCCGTCCGCCATGTGGATCTTTAAATGATAAATTTTCTCATAGAAATGTATTGGGTTCCTCAAAAGGCTCTGTCAAGAGAGGTTGTTTGACTGTGTTTTGTCTGACTCCTCGCCCACGACCTGTCCAGTTTGGTAAAACCTGCCAGGAGTTGCCTCCCACCGGCATAGCTCTCAGGGTTCACTGAGGTACACAAGCTCCCTTACCACGACAAGGTAACAGTCACAAGGGAGTTTTTAATTTTTTTAATTTTTTAATTTTAAACTAACAGCCATTAAATTAGTCAAATAAATACTAAGGGGTGGGGAAACAAAAAATAAAAGATTAATAAATTAGCACAGTTGTGGTGCTGAACGGACAGTGCTCCAAAATAATAATTGAGCAATGGCTAATACTGAATGGCAATAAGGACAGATCCAGAGGCAACAGCAGCTCTGGCTGACACAGCCACGGAACCATGACAAACAGAAAGTATCTCAAACAATACTAAGGAACTAAACTGAAAATGTGCTTCACTGTTAAATATAGGCAGTGGAAGCAATGTTACAAAGTAACAACTGAAAATTTCACAGTAATAGGCTGGTGACAAAATAAAACATGATGCGCCGATGTGGCGAGGGGAAGCCGAGCCATAGGCCTACACCTGAAAACACAGAGGACAATGGGGAATAACTGGCAAAAGAAACATGCAAATAGGTTCTAGCAGGGGCAACTACATAGGCATGTGCAACTGAGTCCATATTTGAAGCACTTACACCTTCCAGTACATGCCTTGGTGCACCCACATTTGGTCAACTCCCAACAACTCTCTGCAATAGGTGGAAGTGGAGTCCAGAAGACTTTCCACTCCTCGTCCTGTTTGATCCATCCCCAGTCGGATGGGCTCGGCATTTGTGGTTGTCGCTTCAGTGCCTGTCCCCACACGTATCCAGCCTCATAAGAAGCACGTTTGGCATGCTCTTTGAGTGCTGCTTGAGTTGGTGGGATCAAGTCATATTGTCTTTGCTTTCTGGCAAAGAGATCAAGCCTGGCCTCGTTCACAGTTGTGACATCGCTGGACCTGTCATACATTAGCACAACAAATCTCTCCAAAGCTTGCAGGTCACTATCCTCCACTGCAGAGGGACATTCGCTGAGTGTTGCAAATGTGTTTGAGACCTCATCACACACGTCCCATGTTTTCCAGGCAGACTTCTTTGATTTGCCATGGAAGGATGACACAATGTCACAACCACTGAAGGCATGGAAGAAGAGGATACCACGTGTTTTCTCTGGTCCTATGGCTGAAACCACCTCATGTATTGGGATCCATCTTGTCTTCTCTCCTTTGCCAAAAGTCACCCACATTTTCTCAAGGCCAAGTTGCATCATAGAGGGCATAACAGAAGTGGCTATGATTACAATGTCTGTGTCATTGGCATCGATCGTCAGGGATTTGTGTCCTTGTTTCACTGCATGCTGGGCATGAAGGAAAATACGCGTGTCTGCCTCTTCATGACTACACGGGGCTACTGCATCCAGGTTAGCAGCTTGGTTGCTAACAGCATCTTCCCCCTTCGTCACAATGACTATATTGGCTGTTTTCATTTCCGTAACTTTATCAGCAATGAAATGGAACAATTCCTGCTTGTTGTTTTCATCCCGTAGGAAGCTTTGCCAGTTTGACGGAGTTTTGCCTGTGCCTGTTACTCTCCTCCTGATTGCTTTTCCCCGTTTTGACCTTGCTTCAGACTTCAGACTGGACTTCCAGTAAACATCGAAAACAATGTCCGTCCGCTTGTATGTATGGCTGTATGTCTCTATTCTTGGAAGTATGTCATTTATTGCATATTCATCAAACGTCTTGCTTGAACGTGGTGGCAGTGTATTCACCATAGCTGATCCATCCACTATGAGAACGTCTGATTCTGGCTTTTTTTCGGGCAATGTCACTTTCGCTTGTAGTATATCAGCCAGGTGTGATTTGGTACACGTGCGGAGTTTCCCTCCATCGCTGAGAGAGGCGGGAGCTGATTGGTTCTCATGCATAAAGAACTCTTGTAAGTCACACTGCCTGTTCTGGCAAGAGATGAATAGTCGGGAGAAAAGTTGGTAGTCATCCTTAAGTTCCTTCATCTTGGAGTTTGTTCCACTGACAACTGGCTTGTGCTTGAAGAAAGTTACCATATTCTTCTTGATAGGCTTGTAGAAAGAGCATGGACTGTCGAGGCTCTGTAGATCTGTCATGAAAGACTTGAACTGTTCTTTGCCTTGTTGGTGATGTACTGCTATCAGCTCAGCTGAACTGGCATCAACAATGTCCTTCGTGTCCAACACAAGCAGATCATCTGATTCTTCCATGAAAGGGTTACCCATTTCCCGCATCACTGATGTGAGTCGTTTCACTTTCTCAAAAAATGCTTTTTGAGCAGCCTCTGTTTGTTCATGGTGATGATTACCTTTCTTCACATCTTTAGCTCCTGACACAGCTTCATAGTTCGCAACTAGACGGCTCACCTCTGGACCTGCTAACATCCATCTTCGCAGTGCTGATGGGTTCTCTGTCAGCCCGACTGCTCCCCCATCACCTTTGATCACAGCATTGAGCCATTCATGAGCCTGATCAATTGCCACTGCAGAGAAAGCCCTGTCTGACTTATGTACTACAAAGTTCCCCTTGTGGAACTCTGCAGCCACTTCTGGATGTTGCTCCTCAATGCACATCATGTCTCTAAGGTGTATTGGAAGCCATCGAGCATAATTCACATTGTTGTTGGCAAAAAAGTATGGGACAAGTTCAAACAGTGACTCACGGTACAGTCTGAAGTTACCTTCTCGAAATGATCGGATCAAAATGAGAATGGTCAGCTCCATCCTATAAATGAGAAACCAGAACTTGAACTGTGGACTCTTCTGCTCCATGCACCACACTTCAAAAGTGGTGTTAGTGTTGTCAGGTGTCTCTTCCCTGTACGCATCGTATGCATCTTTCATCAGTTCGTACAGACTGCATACTGTTACCTGATGTGCGTACCGTGTTCTAGTTACACTTGATGCTGAAAGAAACGAATCTGCTGTACCAGGTGAGGCTACCCCAGCCTCAACGAGGGCACTAGTCCATCCACTGTCTTTGAGTAGCGTTCCGATAGATTTAAACGCTGTCATTTCAATATGTAGACCTCCAAACATGATCACAAATTTGTCTTCTCCATATTGCTCTGGCCAGTGCCATTGGATCTGCTTTGCAAGAGCATACAGTGGCTGGTCAGCAGCTATGACTGGCGTTTGTCCTGGATTCAGGAATGCTACTGTATCCCTAACTTTGTCCATAACATGCTTTATTGTTGCGACAGAGTGGGCCTGGTCTCGGAAGAGGGGAAGCAGTGATGTAATGCTGACATTAAAACCCTGGCTCCTCCTTTGGGATGCATGGTTGGCTGACCATGTTATAGTGGCAGAAGCATCGACTTCTTGGGTTAGGCTAACCTTCTCCAGCCATTCATACTCGGGTGCAAAGTTTCTGCTGAATACAGTGAGGTCTGGCAATGGTAGGTTGGCTACAGGACGGGGCTCTGGGTTTTTCTTATTGAAGAAAGCTGGTTGGATGTTAGAGAAGGATTCAGGAATCTCAGGAACCTTGTTTGGTCTGTTATCTGAAAGGTGGAGTGGTGGCCTTATCTCGCCGCCATTGTTAAGGGTTGGATGTTGGAACATGGAAATACTTGTACCATGAAAGGAGGTATTTGCTGTTGTTGCTGTGGGATTATGGTCAATGTTGTCCATAGCAGATGTGGTGAAGAGTCCCTTTCGCAGAATCGGTGGGCAGACAACCCCATCTACCACATATTGGTTCACCACAGATTCTCCTAGCAGTGCGGAAACTTCAAACACCCTGTCATAGGAGATGCTAATTCCATTCTCATGAAGCATATCAATGAGTTTTCGCTTTCGTGTCTTCGCATACACCACCATCCCGATGTATACAGCAAATGGAGTTTCGCGGTCTTTTGAGTGTCTGTGGGTTGCTGCACCATCTTTGCACTTAGAGTAGCAATTGTATTGCAATAACTGTGCAATTGCAATGTCTGATTTGAATACCCCATGATTCAAATGTGACTTGATATCTACACCATGTTCAATATTGCAGATGAACTGAAGAAGCGTTGGTGGAACGGATTCTTCAACAAATCCCTCATGGAATTTGTTGTCAAACCTTGTCTTGTGATTAAGCATCTCTCTACGTATGATGCTGGCAGCCTTAGCTAAGTGAATGGCTTCAGCTTCACTGTATTTGCTTACATCAGAAAGAACAGAGCTGATGTCCTTCTTGAATGCAAGCAGTACATCACGTCCTGCCTTGTGTTCTTCTAGCTCAGGTATGCTAGAAAGCAGCTGCTCCTTCAGTCTGGTTGAATTCACATTTGGTGATTCGACACCAAGTTGCTGCAGTCGTTGCTTGTAGAGAGAGACTAGATCTGCAAGCTTGAATATAACTGGATCTGTGCCGTCACTTGTGGTCTTCATGTCCGTGATGTAGATGACAAGTTCTGAAAAAATAGAGGGATACCAGTCCTGGCTAGCTGAGCTTTTGAGGCTCTGCTCATGCTTGAGGGCATTGAGATGGTCTCGCTCTCTGTTGTACAGTCCAACGAGACAGGCAGGATGGTATTTAAATTCCTGTGCAACAACATCACCAGCAATAAGCTTTGCAAGGAGCTTCATGTCGCTTAGATTCCTGGCACATTCATTAACCCTTTCATTAAGTTTCATTGTCATTGCGTTTCTTAAGGGGGACGTTGCACTCTCATCTTCACAGATAAAGCACAAAGCTTTCGAGGGCTGGGATCTTCTTGGCCTCTTGACATGGATATCTTTGGTATCTTCGGTGTCTTCAGCAGCAGTAGAAGATGCTCTCTTTTGGGCCCTTTCCAGCTTTGTGTTGTTGAACATAAGTTTACAGCTTGAATGATATTTTGCTCTGTTTCTTGTCAATGTGCTTTCTATGCCATCACCTTCATCTAGTCGGGTTGGACTAAGTAAGATAGGCAGAGCATTGATCTCATGAAATAATGGAACATTTCGTGCAATGGTACCATAACCAGTACCGTGCTCTCTGTTGACTAAACTCGGCTGAATGAGTTTTTCCTTCGTGTCCTGCTGACAAATTACACATCTGTCCCAGTTCGTTTTCTCAACTGTTATGATGGCTTCTGCCATGTCTGCAGCAAATGCATAGGCAGAGGCCGAGGGATTATACCTTTTACCACCTTTTACCAAGCACTTTGATGTATGGGATACAACTAAGTTCATGCCTTAACCCTACACTTAGTCCGATCGTTCATCCAATGCCATTTATATCCCGTGCGATCTGTACACCATCCGGTTAACTAAAACCCCATTAACCTTGGCTCGGCTCTCCCGCGCTGGCACAACCTGTCAATTCAGGTGCGGCTATCTAACTGTTTTGGGGTAAATTAGACAGCATTTGGGATACTAACTTTCAATTAGCTGACATTGAACCCCACTCTGAGTTTAACAGCAGTGATATATCACCAGTGTGCCCTGGTAGTGCAGATATTCACTCTTGTCTAATCTATCTATGATCAACAACTGTATTTTGATGTGTTAAAAGTTGTTCTTTAGCATAATCTAAAACATATAAAATAAAATGACACCAAATCGTCCTTAATGAAAAAACCCAATACATTTCTATGAGAAAAGGGGATTTTGAGGATCCAGGGGGCGCCCATCTTGAAAATTTTAATTTCAAGTGGCTGGGAGTGTTTTCTTGTCAAGTAACCCTTATAGACTGCTCATACCAATTTGCATGCTTGTGTCACTAACTAAACAATTATGCTTAACTGCTCCATTTAGGTGGTGGCCATCTTGACAAATGGCCACCATCTTGAAATTTCAAATGGCTCGGCCAATTTTCTTGTCAAGTGACCCATGGAGACTGCTCATACCAATTTTCACGCTTGTATCACAAATTGAAAGATTGTAGCACTTATCTGCTCCACTATTTCGGTTAATTTGGATCTTGTGGACATACAATATGCATATACTTGTATTTGAAATAATTAGTTTCTGAATTCCAGAGATATTGGATACTTTAACCCTCGTTTTTGGATTGAAGTTGGGCGGTACTATAAATGAGAATAGTGACGTCACTAATCCCAAACCAATCACAAGGCTGAGTCGCCTGTCCGGCCCACCAGCATTTGTCAAAACTAATGCATTCCCGCAGTAATGCCTTATTTCGAACACTAGCCCTGTGGATTTTATAAACGTTATGCAGCACTAACGCTAACTAACAACGACACATTTGCCTTCTCATCGCTGCGCTCGCGATGGGTTGGGTACAGCGCAGTTGATTTATTTTAACATAGAACTGAAGCGGAGCTTTAGTGGCCAGGGTAACCAACCAAACAATGCCATGGCATTCAACATGCGAGCTACCCACCGTCAACTAGCTAACAAAGTTAAGAAGTGTGGTTTATTATTACATGGAAACTTAGTATCTTGAACCCCACCATTTCATCACCACCTGTGAAGCTAGAGAATGCGACTTATCTGGTTGTGGAATTTCTTCACTCTCAAATTCAGCGTCGGTAGGTTGGTACATATTGTACAACCCTGATTCTCCCCACTTGCGCTATTTTGTATTTTTTGTTATGTGTGATGCTGAGTGTCTTCTTGGACAGAGGAATGTCAATCAAGCATGCATATTAGAATATTACAACCACACCCTGACTGTCCTAATACAGGTCTGATCAGCTAATTCAGCTGTTTTTGAGCAGTGTTTAATCATATTTATAAACTTTTTTTTTTTAAATTCAAACTTTGGTGGATGCTTAATAAGACACTCACGCTTGATACCATACATAGCCTACATTGTAATGATTTTAGGCTTTGTTCCCTGGGGCTTTAAAAGCCCCGGATGATGCTTACTTCCAGGGTTTCAATCAATGACAGCTGTCATTCTTATTAGCTCAACCACTGAGCAATGCATCTTTAAACAACCGAGCAAGGTTTAAGTGTCCGGATTAAACAGCTGGTCCGTATGTTTTAAGTAACAATGCTACTTGAATTGTAAATTAATTTAATTGAATAGTTAAATACATCGTAATTTTCTTTGTCTGGCAGACCGTATATTAGCTAGGCTACTTGTTGTAGCTAGAGTGCATGTGTTTCATTAGTGCATGTCCGGTATTTTAGACCGACTATACTGGCTGCAAAGCAGAATAATGTGGAATTGGCGTCACTTAGCTTTATGGCAATTACAGGTTTCTGTTTCTGCAAAACACCAGGCCTTGACAAACCAATGTCACAAAACAGGAACACGGCATTCTCCTATGCGACAGATAGCAAATGTTTTAGAACAAGCAGCAGCGAAGCAAACAAGAGCAGCGCAGGCAAAAGCAGTACGGGAGAGATCTGACTCTCGCTTTTAAAAGCGGCGCTCGATTAGGGATGTGTGCATGTGATTGGTTGAGTATAGGAACATGTGTTTGCTGAGGCCGACAATTGGCTAATCAATTGGTTTGGATACTGTGCAAGAGATACAGCGATGATCAAGTGTGTTTGTTAATTTTTTCCTGCTGCTGAGACAGTAGCCTAGGAGTGGTTAGTTATATTGTCCACTTGATTGTGCTCAATTTCTTTATAATCTTGGTCATTGGCGCAGAAACGTGTTGGTACAAATTGACCGGGACTTGTTATTCCCATGCCCCGATGTTGGTTATGTGGTAAATTGTTCCAGATTAATTTTAAAACATATGTGACCGGGGCACGTATGAGCCCCAGACTGCTAAAACCCAACTACGCCACTCTGGGAATTTCACCCAGAGATTACCCAATTACTACACAAGTTCTTTAGTAAAGAGAGTGAGCAGAGACGTGGGTTTCCAGTTTCAAACAGTACATAACTTTATTGGTTCACAGATGAGACAAGGTAAAATGGATCCGCTTTACTTATAAAAATAGATTTTCAATTTAAAAGATATTCCTACACTGGGCACATTACCAGGACAGGGGGAGGGTGCCAGGGAAGTCTACAGGAGGAGGGGAGTGAAGGGGAGGGAGTAAGCACTTCACCACCACCAGTAGGCTAGATAAGAAATACACCATTCGTTTGCACTCACACTGCAAAACAAGAAAAGCACACGGGTTAGACTACAAGCAGATATCATGCACTAGAAACAATTACTCACACTCAGTCACACTAAATAGAAGAGGCACACGAGATTATAGAACAAAGCAATGGTAGCATGCAATAGAAGCCCTAAAGTGAAGCCTCCACCTGCAGGAATATAGCCACCCAACTGTCCTGTTACTGGCAAGAAACCCAGCGCTAGCCTATCAGAACCCCTTATTAGTTAGCCACACAGTTGGTTTACAACAGAAACAATTAAAGGTCAAAAGAAACAAATAAGAATCTTCTGTGTCAGAAAATAATCTAAACCAATTAATGAAAAGGTAACCCAAAACTAACTAACAGACAAAAACAGCAGTGGCACAGAGCTCCTCCTGTGCAACTACAGCAGAACTAGGTCATGTGGGACATCACCATCATCAGAGTCCTCATTCCTGGAAGCTACGCGTAACGGTGACCAAACCATTCTTCATGTACGGCTGTACGAATGCCCGGGAGAGGGCTCACGCTACCTCCAGTCCTACTACAAACACTCTCCACACAACGGGGTCGAGACAAAGCGGGTCGAGTCTGTCACTACCTGCACACTACTCCTTTTAAATGATCTGTTAGACTAGGAAGTATACAAGTGTCACCTGTTCTCACTCGCGGTGATTATGCAAGTGTCACCTGTTCTCACTCGCGGTGATTACAGGGCGTGGCCAAACTTACTGGTGGAAGCTCAACCCATTACACATAGGCTAAATATAACTTTGAATATTGCCATCTTCCATGTAAAAAGAGCAAATCCAGGTAAAATGCAGTAAAAGAATGTCAGTGTAAATTGGTCATTGTTCCATTTTTCTCGACTCAAATTAGTAATTCATTACCGGTATAGCAGCGTAAAGACAGCTGTATTTGACATAAGTCACACTCGACACATTGACATTTCTGTTGACCAGTGGCGTTTTTACATTAGGGGCAGGAGGGGCAGTGCCCCACCAGACGTGGCGCTGTTGTGCAAGATACTCGTAACATCTGAACGTTGTGGCAAAATGTATTTTATATTTAATACAAAACAGTGATTCAATCGTGAAAATGACGTGTATAAATATAATAAACTTGACTCAAACTCCTTATAGTGCTGTTTTTGAATTGTTTCCTTGTGTGTATGTGATCTCACGCTGCGGACTGGGCTCCCTGTCCTAAGTCTCTGCTGTGGGGCAGCGGAGCACTCTGCCCTACTCCACTAATTCTGCCTAGCAACAGGTGGCGAAAAAATAATGAACGTTAAGTTGTAAAGTAAAGTATCGTTAACGTAAGTAAAGTAACGTGGGCTGACGTGATCAGGAAATAAACATAAACAACGCCTGTCACTTCCCCTTCTCTCCCAGTAGCTATAGCAACAACCTGTCTCTGAGAAGGTTTCAAATCCAGGGCAGTTTACCATTCAAGAAAAGAAAAATGCTTTTTGGCCCTCAGCTCATGAACAACCTGTTTTCTGTTCTGACTGTCTCCATGGCTAGGCTGTGACTATATGTTGTTTGTTTCAAAAAGTTCACTGCATTTGGAACATGTAGTCATTATTTAGTGGAGAATCCTTCAAATAGTCTATGTCTGGCAGAAAAAAGGGTTCCGTCTCTAAGGACATTAAACAGACCAGGAAATCCACCTTGTACTCAATAAAAATATCTGATGCATTTTTTTCAACTGCAGTATTGGGTACAGTATTGTTTAGTAGAGTATTGGGTAGAGTATCTGTTTTCTTAGTTCCGGTGGGAACTAAAAAACAACATAATCGTGAATTCAGTTGAAAAGATGGTCAAGAGAAATTACAGACAGCCATTAAAAAACAAAGCATCTCTTAGCTGAACTGAATTTACAAACCCATACATTTAGCAACTATGTGTAATTGATACATATTACATATTAATTTACATACTGATACATATGAATATCTGTGTTAGCTTTACTACAAAGATGAACAGGAAATGTCTGCATCACTTCCGTAAGTATCATGTGTGGAAAATAAATATTTCCGTTAAAAGAGCAAATGAATGATTTCATCCATTCAGTTGTCATACTTCCTCTTGCAATATGAGCTATAAATACTGCTGTGTGGGCACCACAGTTCATTCAAAGCAAGAAGCCAAGGGAGCAGAATCTCTTCACAGCTGGGAAAAAACAGAAAGGCTCCTCAGACCACAATGCATCTGTCTCTCACTCTCAGCCAATCAACATCTATCTTTTGTGCAGTGATGCTGCTGTGCACCCGTGTGTCTTGTGGTGAGTGTCCTCTTGGGATCATGCATGTTTATCCTGTGTTTAATGTTTCATTGCTCTGTATCATCAATTAGCAACACAGACACACTTTCTGTATCTAGAGTACTGTTCATTACTCATGTATAGCACCCACCCCTTCACTGCATGTATATACCAATATTTTTGCAGAAGGAAAAAATAAATATTTTATTGTAGACTGCCTGGCCAAAAACAAAGTCGCCGTTGCACCCGTCATGCATAGTGCCCACTGTACAAGCCTCTGGAGGCAGTGTTATGATCTGGGGTTGCTTCAATTGGACAGGTTGAGGCTCAGCAACGTTATGCAGCAATAAAATTAAGTCAGCCGAGTACCTGAATGTACTGAATGACCAGGTTGTTCCTTCAATGGGCATATTTCAGGACAACAATGCCAAAATTCATCTGGCTCAAATTGTGAAAGAGTGGTTCAGGTAGCATGAGGAATCACTTTCACACATGAATTGGTCACCAGAGTCTTGACCTTAACCCCATTGAAAGTCTTTGGGATGTGCTGGAGAAGACTATACGGAGTGGTTTGACTCTTCCGTCGTCAATACAAGATCTCGGCCAAAGATTCATGCAACTCTGGACGGAAATAAATGTTGTGACGTTGCATAAGTTTGTCGAAACAATGCCGCGACGAATGCGCGCCGTAATCAAAGCTAAAGACGGTCCAACAAAATATTAGAGTGTGCAACTTTTCTTTTGGCCAGGCAGTGTATAAGGTGCAGTATCAGTCTCATCTGAAACTACAAATATCAGTACAATTAATAAAAACAAATTTCAATGGTTGAATGGTTGAAAATATGCAGATCAAATAGTGGATTGAGATAGAACCGTAATGTCCGTATTACTGCTGGTGGGTCTGAACTCAGTGTTGTGTGTTTTGCTGTTTGCTTATTCTTGTATTCAGATTCAATGAAGTTTAATTCATGCTGTACATGAACCAGCTCTTATCCCATTACAACTCCCATCACAAGCTGTAGGTTCCAGAGAGCATCCCACCACTGTGTCAATGCTGTTGTGTAAGAGCAATCTCTCTCTTTCTCTATCTCTCATCACTGAATGCTGTATAAACTTTTAACACTGTAATTCACATCCAATAAGTTCATCGTACTCTCTCCCTTCTCTCCCTACAGATTCACCAGTGAAGGCAGACATTTTTGCAGCTATCCCAGAACTCCTTGGGTTGCAGTCAAGGTCAGAGAGCTCCGCAGGGTGAGTACAGCTCCTGTCTATTTTTCATGAAATGACATAAGTCTAGCAGACATTCATCCTCATTTAATTACAAAATTAAATGCAGAATTACATCCAAATAAGTCAGAAGGATCAGCAGTACAGTAGTACAATATTATTTTCTATATCTACTGTATAGTAGACATAGTCATCTACACAGACGGTCACTTGTCTCCCTGTCAGTTAAATTTGTTTCTGGTCATGTGAGTGGATTAATAAGTTATTTACTTTTCTTTTACCTTTTCCCATTTGACAGAATGGCACTGCATGCACATTTTAAAAAGCAGAACTGCTGTAGACATGTGACGGACAGCGAATGGATGCCGGCCACAACACTACATCCTGCTCATATTTATGTCCCCTGACTGAATTGAAAAATCTAAATGTCTGTCATATTTATTGTTATATGTTATTGAATATTTATTTCCAATGTCTATTCATTTTGTTACATGTAAACATTGTTTTAACTAAATAAATGCAGGACAAAAACATTAATGTTGTTATTTTTTTATGAAAGCAAAGCATGTTTAAATATATGGTTTTTGGTCTGTCCCAAAAGTCTCATGACCACTTCTATCTAACTAAAGTGAATAGCATTTCCCAGTATGGATTATGAATCTTAATAATACACAGATTTTTGGGCCATTACAGAGGTTCATGGACCATGGTTGTGACATTTCTGGAAAGTGAAATGGTTTGTCTAAATAATTTAATAGAAAGGACCAGCGGTAGCTAATGTGATGATAATAACAATGCTCTGTAACATACCTTATGAAAAAGTACTATAGGATTCCTATAGGAATCTTACGATATTTTGGGACAAATTCCTATAAGATTTCCCATAGCAATCCCTATAGGACAAACAACAGGCTACTTCAGACTATTATAGGATCTTATAAGAATACTTTTAAAAATACATTAGGCGAACTATAGGGTATATAACATACTATACTTGACTATAGGATTCACTATAGAGTATGATAGGAATCCTAAAGAATTTTTTTGTAAGGGCAAAGTCAAAGGTAAAGTTTTGGCAATGACATAGGAGGCGAAAACAGGAGTTTATTGGATCGACCATTTAATGTAGTTATGTTTAAACGAGCATGTGATAAGGCAAAGTATCTGTGTATAGTCTATTGCAGAAATATCGGACAGAGTGACTTCTACTAGCTGCTGGTCACAGCTAAAAAGGACTAAAAGTAAAAGTAGAATGTCCCCCATTCAAACACCAGTTGAATAAACGTACAAAAGTATCTGATTTAAAATGTAAGTACCAAAAATAAACATAACCGGTTTAACAATTTACAAGATAAAAGTTTGCTCCATCACCCAGTAACATTAGCAGCTAGCTAGCTAACATTACATGGGCGAAGAGAAACGCTAACACTTAGGGCCAGAACATACCTGACACAAATACGCGAATGTGGACGCTTCGAGCTATGCAAATGTTTTTCTTTTGCCATGACATTTGTGACAGACAAACCAGAGGAAAGCACAGATCGAACAAGAAATTTGTTTACTATTGCCTGCTATAGCGTCCCTCGCTACAACTCTCTGGCTTGTCTTTCACAAATGTCATGGCAAAAGAAAAACTGTTCGCATAGCTCGAAGCGTCCACGTTCACGTATTTGCGTGAGGTATGTTTCGGCCCTTAAGGTTAGCTAACATTAGCTAATGTTAGTTTAGCTATAACTATCAGGCAACACAAAAACACTGGCCGTATTTAACGGTAACGCTAGCTAGTTAAAAGTAACATGGAAACGCACACTCAATTTAACAGATAACGTTAGCTGTAACATAGTCAGTTTACCAGATAGCTAGCGTTAGCTAACTCAAAACATCAACTTTATCATTTGATCTGTAACTTCAATTTAACAGATAATCTGTGCAATGTAAGGTTACGTAAAGGCAAGTTCATACCAAAGATTTGTGACGCAACAAAACTGTTATAGAATGTTGCAGAGACAAATTGCAGTGACCTTCCTCATCTCAGAACGTCCCATGTCGGCGCAAGAGATTTACCTCGTCTAATTGCAGGTGACGAGTTTTAGAACAGAACGTCTAGGTTAGTTCGTTTTTTTTTTCTGGCAAATCAGCCTTTTCCAAGAAGTGATGCTGTCTGTAATTCATATTTTGTCTCCGAATCAACCATGACACCAGCTGTTCACAATCGCTACTTCATATATTTTAGATAAATATTGCAACCAGGAACTAACAACACTAACTCAAAGACACTGACGCGTTACACACGTCACTCTGGGTAACCTGGATCAAGCTTACTACAAAGCAGCAGACCGACCGACCGACAAACCGACCACACGACAAACCGACCACACAGTGACTTATACTAGCTGCTGGTCGCAGCTACAAATAAAACAATGTAGTCATTTAAAAAATCTGAGTAATTGAACAGTCTTTTTCCGAAACTCACTCAATTTTGAGAAAATCTACATTTTTGTTTATTTTAAATTGGTGGAGTTTTTGCACTGAAAAATCAAATTTTTATGCTTAAATCCTATCTTACAATACTAGTGTAAAGGTTAAAAAAAATCAAACCATTTATCAGAAAAATTATACCCACCTTGAAAAATATGATGGAAAAAGACTTAATGAGTTTTGGAAAACACTTCAATTGGTTGCATGTTGTGTGGTTTTTTTATCTTTCCATAAGCTATTCTAAATTCCATGGTACACTGTGGCTTTGACGGAAATGGAAACTTAAGCAATAGATGATGATCAACATGTTCTCCTGCCTCTCTCAGACTCTCATGTCTCATATCGCTTCCTCCTTCCCATTTACACACTTTTACTCTGCGTGCTGATTACATCCACACTCCAGACAAACACATATAACAACACAATCAGAGCTGCATATTCTGATAATACCATGCTGAAGATCCTATGATTAAACGTATAATAAAAGGTAATTATATTCAGTTGTATGAATTAATAAAGTGAGAAAATTCACTGGTTATAATACAGCATTATACATACCTCTTGTGTACTTATCCTTTACCTCTCCTACCTGGTCATTTTTCTATATTTTCACCTGTTTTGATTTTTTTTTTAACACTGCAAGATTATGTTTGTGTTGAACAACAAACTGAATATATAGACAACAAATGAATACTTTTGAGCAAGCAAAATTGTATCAGGACTTGTCAAGTATGATGTCTAACATGAGTAAGGGGGGAAAATACCTGTATCATATCTTATTCATTCTTAAGAGTTTTTGAAGCAATGAAACGTTCATACAATTTCATCATTAACATTCTCCATTTCTATTTCTCAACTTTTCTCTACAGCATTTCAGCAATCTGCCCATTTTTTATGCATTTTTTTTATCAATAAAAGGCCACATTACAAATCCTGCAAGCTTCCCCTTTGTTTTTTTAAGAGTAAGGGCATTTTACCGCAATATTTTCACTCTTAGTCAGGCTATGTAACAATGTTGGTTACGGGAACATGAAAGTGCAGTTCTGAATGTGAAAGTAGTTTCTTAAGAATGATGCTTTTGAATCCTGTATTGTGATCCATCGTCTAGCCCGCTTATTCATGGTCAGGGTCACAAGGGGGCTGGAACCTATCCCTGCATGCACCGGGCAAGAGGCAGGAACACACCCTGGACAGGTCATCAATCCATCACAGGGCACACACACCATTCACTCACACACTCATACCTATGGGCAATTTAGAGTATCCAATTAGCCTAACCTGCATGTCTTTGGATTCAGAGGAAACCCGGGGGAAACCCACACGGACACCTGGAGAACATCCAAACTCCACACAGAAAGGCCCTCGGCCAGGATTCAAGCTTGGTACCTTCATGCTGTGAGGCGATAGTGCTAGCCACTGCACCATTGTGACACCCTTGTATTGTGATCCCTTTAATTTAAATATTTACTATGTAATAAATAGCTATGTATCTTGTATACATCCGCGATATAATAATTTTATGATTATGACGCGCTTTCATGGACCTTTGAGGACGGCCTGATATAAAATACAAGTGGATACAATGCCACAGAGTCGACTGCCATTGATCAGCGTCCCCTTAATTGTTTAATTGGGCCACATTCAAGATAAAAACCGTGTGCAATGGTTATTATTTATTCTAAAATGACATGCAAGGTTTTGCAAATGTAGTGTTCTCTAAGGGGTCTCACTGCATCAGCCCCAGAGAAGTGTGTGGTGATGATGCATAACTTGGTTGTCAGACATCCAACTGCCCGAGGCCCTTTCCGTTGAAGAGTTTTTTTCCAAAAACTCATTCAGCCCACTTTTATCAAATTTGAGAAAAATAACATTTTTGTTCATTTAAAATTTTTGTTGCAGGAAAAATCATATTTTTACAGTTAAATTCCTAAGAATGATCGTTTAAATGTTAAAATGAAAATATGTAACCATTTATCAGAAACATTATACCCACCTTGATACCTTCTTTATCAAAACTGGAAAAACGCTTGCAAATCTCCCTCATTTATTTTTATGTGTATTCATTTCTCTGAGGGCAGTTATTAGGAAAACAGTCACCTTGCCCAGGGAACCAAGTGTAAATTATTTTCATAATAAAATGAAATCTACAACCTGCAACTGCTGTTCCCTGATGTAGGAGTACGTTACACCAAATGGCATTAATTACTTAGCAGACGCTCTCATCCATGGTGGCATACAGATGTGTAAAAGTGAGTACAGAGGAGGGTAGTGTGACACTATCAAAGTCATGGTTTCCTGGGGTCATGCAGAGGATGATGTGATGTGGAGGACGAAAAGTCTATTTGGAAACACAGTTGAGGAAACCCATGAGTCCATGCTAGTTATGCAAATAGACTACTTTAGCATGTGTAATGTGATTTACTAAACCCGAAAGAAAGTTTGAGTAATGTATTTGCGGACGCATTTCGGTACAAATGAAAAGCAGGTATTAAAAGACACAGAATCGATAAAATGACAGCTGTCATTGTAGCAAGACAGTACGGGTGTGTTTGGAATATCCATAACTGAACATTCTGAATGATTGCGTAACAATGGGGGCCAATTATTCATTGTACCGCAGACAACAATCAAACGCTTTAACTTTTGCCATTTGATTGAACAAGTAATGTTAGAAGTACATTTTTTATGGGTTAATGCTATTGGTTTCTGCGAGCTTCATCATTCTAGCCTCATATGACGATCAATAAAGGCTAACAATACACAAGCACTTACTTCTTGTAAGTTTTATCACCACGGCAGTGAAGTAAAAAAAAGTCAATAAACTACGTTTTCCGTCACAAATGTATTGTCAAGCTCACGTGCATTCACTGCTGTCTGTTCTAAAGCTCCGGTTCGCCCAAGATAATTCATGGATAGCCTACATAAATGAACAGTAAGAATATATGTTCTTAATCATGAAGCAAATCATGTTACAGAATACAATAGCAACTAGTATTTGAATGAAACAAACAATACAACATCCATTATAACAGTGAATAACAAGCAAATCAAAACTTTATAAAAACAAAACCCATGATTAAATGGAAATATTGTGACAATGAAGCAACCGGTATGGACCCAAAAGCAGAACTCAGAGGCGAACTCAGTGGGGAGTGAATTTATTAAGAAACAGGAGAACAGACAGGCTAGCAAACAAAGGAGCTGGGTGACGGTCAGGATACGGAGTAGGCGAGTAACAGGAGGGCAGGGCAGATGACACGGCAGGATCGGAAATGCAGGCTGGACGGGCGAACTGGGGAACAAGACTGAGACATGTTTAGAACAAACAAACAGAGGCCGAAAAACATGTCTAACACAAAGCAAACAGACAGTACGAACTGGCAAAAAAAATAACAAAGAGGGGAACTTAAATAGAGGGGAAACAGGTGAGAATGCGCTGGGGTAATTCAAAAGGCGTGAGGAATGTGTGCGTGAGCTAATGAGCTAATGAGGGAGTGCGGAATGCAAGCGGGAGAAGGCGAGTGATTGGCTGGATTGTAATGGGGAGAAAACGAGGCACTTAAGTGGGGAAACCGCGCCCAGCCTGCACAACACAGAACAGACAGACAGGGTGAATGGAAAAACGTGACATGGAACAGAGGAATGGAGAAAAACAAGAAACTAAAGGAAGATAGACTGGAGGGAAATGGCAGATGTTACAAATGTGATTTTATGTGACACTTATGGCGCGCGTAGGCATAGTAAGCATAGCAGTTATTATCATTTCAGTCCTGACAAACATCTGTAACTCCCGGCAGAAACTAAGAGACATCCAGTGAAACAGTTTGTAATAAACCGCCAGCTCGTTCAGTATAACTGTAGCCTAAACCTACACTATAAAAAATGCAACATTGCTGCCAGTCTTTTTGCCATTTTCTTACAGTATAACTATTCCAAACACGCAAAATCTCTCATTTAAATATGGCTGTTTGCAGCTGGAGTAATTTACATAATGACTCTTAGTTAATCACCCGCAAAGTGAAATGATAGCGCAGATATTTTGGCTGCGCCCGCAAAAAACACACCCCTTATTTGGGATCTTAGTAAATCGACCGGCATGTGCACAGCAGAGCACTTGCTGCTTCCTGATGATCAGGAAGCCCAAATCGATATCCCAGTTAACACTAGAACCGCTAAGTGCCACACCAATTGGCGTTGTCATTTTATATTTAGAATGTTTATGTTTATGGCATGTTTTTGTCATGCCTTGACTTTTCCTAAATAGTTATACTGCAAATGCCTACATTGTTATAATTAGAATATTCAACTTAGAAAACTGAGTTCGATTTTTTTTTTTAATTCTTTGTTTTACCTGAAAGACCCCCTCTAACCACCACGTTCAACGCTACCCAAGTGAGAATCGCTACTTCTCCGGGCACTGCATTGACAGCATTTGCATAATGACCGCATTAGCATCCTGAGATAGTGATCATGTATATAAACTGTTATTTTATATGGTCTACCATATAAAAAATATTAAAATTGATTGAAATGCGTTTTATTTTTCTAGAGTACTACTTTACTACTACTTTAGACTATAACTGTAGTTTTATAGTTTTAGCCTATATACCAGAGTTGGAGACTCGAGTCTGCGACTTGGACTCGACACACACTCGAGTTGCCAAAAAAATGACTTGCAACTTGACTTGGACTTGCGACTTATTTGTGACTTGCACCTAGACTTGTGGCACAATGTTAATAAAAGACCAATTTTCGTCAGTATTTTGTGATATTCCTTTGTGGGACTACTGAATTTTCTTCTATATTTTTGTAATATTTATTGCCAACATATAACTAGTATTTTCACAAAGCATGAGCGCTGCATTAGGCTACTTCATGTTGGTTAAAATGTAGCCATGGTACGCATGTGTGTGCATGCGTGTCTGTCACAGAACTGTTCTGTGGTGTCCATGCTATCGTCATTTTGAGTGCCATGTCTGCAAGCGATGCACCACACGCGATTGCGTTTGGATGTAAAGACGAGGCTACCAAACTACAACGGAAAAAGAAAAGAAAAAAACAATGCTTTGATATTTTAGTTATTTGCAATTTAATGCATTTTAATATATATTTTTATTTATTTAATTTTATTTACCTTAAGGTTATTCCATACTTTTTGTTGCCCCCCGCCCCTACTTCAAATGAGTAACCGAATGCTATTTGAATAGAGAAAGTGAGTAATTGAATACCAAATTATTCGTTATTTATATCTCTAGTGTGGAATAAAGAAGGAGGATGCTGAATTTAAAATTTTATTAGGCGTTTGATACCCCACCAAGCGAGGTTAATAAATCAGATTCCCCACTCAGAGTGATCACTGATCAGACTTGGCTAGCTAACGTTATCATCATAGTTGGTTTGGAAGCTGAACTAAATACAGCTAATGCTAGCCTAATAGCAAGTGGTGTAGTGATGCATCTATGGCACACATCTGCAGGGAAAGATTTACCGTATACTCACCTAAAATGGTTAGTGATAATGGTCTCAGTATCGATCAATGTAATGGGGGATATGCAGCAACCAATGAAATTATGTTGTGTTGTGTGTTGTCTTGTGTTCTGGACAATTCGGCAAAACACAACGTCAATCCATTCAGACTCTGTCAGTGTGTTAACTTGATGTTGCTGCTCACTACCCTATTTGAATCGGAAGTGATATGGACAAGAGGAGAGTAGCTGTTCAGCACCGTGCGTGACTTTTAATGCCGTGGTTCATCCCACTATTGGTAGTTATTAGCACAGGGAAAATCATGTGTCTGTTTGTAAAATTATTGCTGAAATTGTTAAAGTTTGATTTTTGATTTGCCGTGTATTAGCAATTAACTATATATTGCTTTTCGTGGTCAAGGAGGTAGTTCAAGGATACTCTTCAATTCAATTCGAATGGTTAAAACACTTTGTCTTTATTGTGTCAGCTCGAAGTCTTTACAGAAGAACACAATGGATCTGTGGTCCTCTGGAAGCGCACGCTCGAAGCATCTCTGCTACTGTGGTGCTTATATACTATTTGCTAAAAAGGGGTTTGTACATCACTGGGCGTATAATTCAAACCACTCAAACGTTTAGAATTACTCATGTTCAGTGCATGTCTAGTACTTTTCCATTATGATAGAAACTTATGAGTTTTGGCGTTTCCTGTTTTGCATAAACTGACTCTGCTTTTGTGGCAAATCCTTTATCTGGAGAATGCTCAGGACATTTTCCTGTGGCCCTCCCTCTCAGAACTCTCAGAACACAGGCCCAAGGTCACCCATTCGAAACTTAACTACCACAGACAAGTTTATACACTCCATTACAACATACTTTTTATAGAATTAAATGTTAAATTCCCACAATTCCCTCCTTTGATCCCTCCTTGGGATCAACACTATACAGCGGTATTTCAAGCTTGTATGGGTGATATCTTCACTCCATACCTGAAGCAGGTACACATTGCAAACCCAGTTTTCTTAATTTTATTTACTCTAACTATCAGGGTTATAATACTGGCACAGCGGTAAGCAATGATGTCAGAGCTCTTACTTAATCACCAGGAAAACCTCCAATAGGCAAAACCACAGAACTCTAGACTGAGTCTGCTGCTGATGAGGACATGTCTCTGTCCGATATCCATCTTAAGCGATACTCCTTCATTTTTAATACATTTTACTTTTTATCCTTCTATCAAGAGGAAAGGAAATCCTAGCATTTTGGCAACAGTGCATTGGCAGCTTTTTCTAAACATTTTATCACAATATAGTTACACCGCAAAATTATGTTGGCTTCTTCTTCTTTGGTCCAAGTAGCCTCAACGTCGGACCAATGGACAGAGGAGAGGTTACTAGCACATCACTCAGCCACGGTCTTTCTTTGGCAGATTATGTAATGTCTCTATGTGTGTGTATTCTCTCTATCTGCCATTGATGAGGGAGCACATAGCTCCTGGTTGTGTAATTCTTTCTTCGTGTGTGTGTATATTCAGTGTTAGTGTTACCCCAAATTGCTCCCAATGAGCAGGCCAGCACCCCGCACGGCAGCCGCCGCCATTGGTGTGTGAATGTGTGTGTGAACGGGTGAGTGAGAGGCCATTGTAAAGCGCTTTGGATAAAGGCGCTATATAAGTGCAGTCCATTTACCATTTATCATTTACTTTAATATACACCCAATCCCCTGTTGGAAAATAATCTTGCACATTCTGGTTAAGTGTTACACATAGCTCGCCAGTTCCCTCTTGAGCTGTTCAAGCGGGGGTCCATTGTACGGACCTTATACAAACGGCATGGGCCCTCCTATGGTCGATTGTGCCCTATTGGGGAAAAACTGATACTTTCCAAATTATTATACATCACCACTTCCCCCTTTGCGCAATGGTCCTGCCCATGCGCATCCTTAATCACAATTTGCTCTGTGTGTGTTATCTGTTTATTAGTTGCTCGAGGTTGTGTGCTTCTGTCTTCTTGGGCCCAATATCTGCAGAGAAACCTGACAATTTCAGTTAGTCACACAGTACTTTGTCATCTCCAATCCCCTGTAATTCTTCACAGCAGTGATAATTCGTCCCTGGAATTATCATTGGAGTTCCTGTCATAAATTCAAAAAAGGGGAGAAATTTAGCAATAATTAGTGGGGCCTAGTTCAGCTCTCATTGTCAGTAGAGCTGCTTGAGAGCCGCCACCCAGTTCCTGCTGGAAACAGAGAATAACTCCTTATTAGTGTTTTCCCTTCACTTTAGGGTACATTTTCACATACGGGGCAGCGTAGGATTTATTTGTCTGTTCAGTTTATTTATTTATCTTTGTTTTGGTTGTGCACCTAAACTGACAACCCTTTAGGAGAGATCGCATTGCCGGGTTTCACTTTGATGGTTTTTAGACAAAATCAAACAATTAAACACAAAACAAAACCACACAACTTAGGATGTAAATGAAACTAATTATTTATCTGCACCCGAACAAAAAACACAAACATTGGGAAGGTGGCCTTGCCCTCCACTTCCCCCAGCTTAAACTGTAAAGTTTCCACTTCTTATCTTCGCTTAAACATAGTTTCAATACTCCGCTGTTGCTCAATTATTTTCACTTGGTCCTTTATAGCGCAGCCAACTATGGTTATGCACAGCTTGATACAGATGCAGGCGCGGGTGTTTGAACATTTTTAGCCTGTCAAAACAGAGCTCTTCGGCTCTTTTGACCATTAATAATAAAACCCAGAAAATTCGAAATCAAACAAAACCCACAGCAAGAAGGAAAACAATATCCATTTCGAATGCTTCCACCTTATCCATAGCTGAACAACTCTCTCCCACTTTTTCCTTGCAAAGTCTTTGATCAGATCCTCATAACCAATCTTACATAGCACATCTGCTTCTATACATAATAGATAAGGCATTCAGCCTGCCTTATTGCATAGTTGTTCTGAGGGGATTTCCTAAACAAAACGCTTGTAAAACTAGTGTTTAACAAATAAACTGAAATAAATTTAACGATGTTCTATCAAAAAAGGCTGGAATAAACAAAACTAAATAGTACTGAAAATGAATTTATTCGTAAACTAAATGAATTAAAAATATCTCCAAGAATAGTATTAAACCGTATTCAAGATATATAGAACGTACTTACATTTTAATCGATTAAACAGCCAGAGCTGAGTGTGCTATTGGACTAGTCATTATGCAACTCAAAGCAAGAATGAGGTAATATATGCACATGCAATTAACACCAGTGACAGTTGGCAACTCTAGTATAGCCACATATTGGTTATATTTGTGTCACTTTGATCCTTCGAGCCTCCCGCTGTCTGGGGCGCAGCTCCAGGCTAGATCCCTTTCCGCTGAATTCCCTTACCCAGACTCCTCTGAGTGAAGGAACCTCAGCCTCTCTGCTTCCCAATGTTTTCTTTTCAAAAACACTGATCACAGAAAGCACTACTCGCTTACTAACTCATTCGGTTTCAGCTTATAGTGGCCTGACTGTACATTGAGCCGGACGCAGCGGCCATGGGCTCCACTACAGGGACGTCACCCAGGTGCTCCACTACAGGGACGCAACCCAATGCGCTCCACTACAGGGAAGTCACCCAGTTGCTCCACTACAGGGAAGCCACTCAGGTGCTCCACTACAGGGATGCAACCCAGGCGCTCCACCACAGGGAAGCCACTCAGGCGCTCCACCACAGGGAAGCCACCCAGGTGCTCCACCACAGGGAAGCCACTCTTGGTCTTACTGCTGTATGCGACCCGACCGGCCGGTGACCCAGTCGATAGCGATCTCCAGTCCTGCATCTAATCAGGACCCCGTAGTAGCTGTTAACCACCCGGTTAGGAACCGACGGTCTGATCCCTATCCCACTTTGCTATGGGTATAGAAACTTTGACCGTTTTCACCAGCCTTGCCTGTTCACAGAGGTCGTCTCTTACGCCCCTCTGCTAGGTGTGGACTGTCATCCACGTACCACGTACTGCCTGCACACTTACATGCGACAGCTACGCCGACTAGACGGTACCACGGCAGTATGTCCATTCATACTTCATCAGACACGGGGGCCTTCAGTCTTCTCCCCTGCACTATATTACGTCTTTAACATGCCCTCGGAACTTTGCAATTCCACCGCCGCCTGTTTAGGCCTAGGTTCGGGGGGCCTAAACCCCTGCCTAAGCCTATATAAAACATGGTTATAGCATGGCCTCCTTAAAATATCCTACATTTATTGTGCTATTTCAATACAAAAGAAAACAAAAATGTGCTTTATTTAATCAATATCATTATTTGAAATGGTTTAATAACGGGCAGACTTTCATTAACTAGGGGTAGTCTGTGGTCAGTACAGTTCGCTACAGTTCCTGACCGCTGATGCGCACTCAAGCATATGAACGAATCATTGAGTGATGATCCGGTACACTCAATTCACTTTAAAGATTCGTTCAAAAAGATTTGTTCGTTCACGTACTGCACATCACTAAGACACGCTCGCGCATGCCCACTACACTGGTTAAAGAATGAGTTGAATGGTCGTTCCTGACAGTGTTGTTGTTATACAATATATACACATACTCGGTTAAATCACACTAAAACACTGTCTCACTTTCTATGTCTTGGCTGCTGGAAACTACAACTAAAGTTCCCTCATGGGAAAATAAGTTATTCTATCCTGTTCTATTCCATTCTCTTCTCTGGCCACCAAACAAGTCCCCTTTCCCTGAAAGACTGAAAAGTTAAATTCAAAGCGGGCAACGCAGACCCTCTCTCTGCATGAAATCAAATCGCACATGCAGAAAATGGCACTCAAAACGAATTGTAACATTTTGCTTAAACACTAATATCTACTTTCACTTCTGAGGCACTAACCACACTCCAGGCAGCAAGGAAACATCGAATCAACCTCGCCAGCATGTCATTGGCAACAGTATCGGTCAGCAACCAACTTTCCATGATTGAGCACCCACCGGTCACTGATGTATCAGTGTAATAATAACACTGAAGTCATACTGATGAATAACATTAATTTTTACTTTGATAAATCAAATTCAGATGCGCTTTCTTTTTTGTAAACCCGTTAGAATTATTCATTTGCTATTTGTGCAGTCGCTGCTGTAGTTATATTCTTCTTAATGCAGCAAAAACCATCCAATCATAAGCGAATAATGTCTCAATACTCCTCCATTCCTTTATCTACAGAATGTGCCCTTTGCACCATTCTGTCCACTGCACAGGACTCTCTGCTCCAGCCTCACATGCATAAACCTTCAATCTCCTTTCACCAGACCCCCCCTTTATGACTAACAGGTTTTGTCTGATTGTGTCAAAACCTTCCAGTAAACATGTGATCATACATTTTGGATAATAAACACCTCTATTTAATAGCTTTAATCATTGAGTAATGCATAGATTTGTTTTTCTCTAACAATCATCCCTCCTTTTATCACCTTTAGTGATAAATATACATTAAAAACATAAAAATATTCAAAATGAACTTAACCGCAAATGTTTGTGGTTAATGCCAACGTTTATCAATTTATTATTTTTTCCTACCTAAGAATCCCGATATCTCACGATGGAAAATGTAATAAAGCCCCTTGTAGTTGAAATCGGTGCTCGGCCCGACCTCCCTGCTAGAAATAAATTACCATCACGTTATCATGGCAACTCACACCGTGACCCTCATTGTGAAACAACCCCGTATTAGAGTTCAGTTGTTGTGACAAATTATAGATTATTCATTACCTATATACAATTATATAACATACTGTAGGACCAACTATATCAAAATGTAGTGTCAACATGAACATGTTTTTCTGTGGTAGGATGAATTGCACAAAAAGCCCATATGTGAACAGCAGCACACACTCAAGGCCTCAGACTCAAGGGCAGACAACCACGCCGGAAAAATGAGCTCATTATTTGTATCGAAGTGTGTTCAATGAACAATGGTCCCACGCCAGGCACCCAACATGAGCTCATCTCGACACCCGTAAATCAAGGACATATACACACACCCACATGCAGGGAAATTGAAACAGCCACACCGCAAACACACTCCTCAAAATTTCCCACGGCGAGGTTTAGTTATCTCAAAATTTAGGCATTAATTCACACACACACACACACACACACACACACACACACATAGGCAATTAAATGTTCCTAGCTCGTCTGAAGTGATAAGCATGAATCACTCCCTACACATTCCTTGTCTGGAAGATCATCCAGCACGCTAACCTTGAAAATGTATGTGTGTGTGCAGTCCGAGGAACTGACAGAGTTTATTAAATCCAAATAAAACATTTATCTTCTATCTTTACATACATTGGTGTAAAAACTATGTATTGGACTACTATTGTCAAACCGTGACTAGGATGTTTCTGATATGATTAAATCATAGCATTTCATCAAAACTACCATATAAATAAGGGTCATATGTAATGCTTAATTAGGACAGGCAGAGACCTCTGGAGACCATGGAAACACCCAAAAAAATGGGGGGGGGGGGTCGCAATAACACACAAGATGTCAGCTGAACTTCATGGTGCGCTATTATGTTTTGCTTCTGTCATTAACGGACTCGTTTTTACGTCTTGCGGGTGAGCATGAAATTTGACGGACTCAGACTGGACTGTGTGATTGAGTGTTTTGTATGTTTTAGCCGATCAGCCTGGGTATGTATATTTGTGCTAAACCTTTTATAATAAATTACGTTATACCAGACTCTAGAATGTTGTGTCTATTTTGGAAGAAAGTTTGAATTATGTGTAGTGCAATGGTCCTGACCCCTCCCGACAGGACGGTGAAAGGATTGTTCGATTTATCATACTTCACTAGCATGAAGCTATAACTGTATAACTATAACTATAACTGCGTGTATTATCTGCATTAACCAGAGGTTTAAAATCAGTACATTGGCCTGCATTACTTACTTATTAATTTATTTGGTAAATCAGACCTTTTTCTTCAATCTTGTCTGTTACAAAATGAGCCTTTACTCAATTTATCTCTTTCAAACACTTTGAAGGACAAAGAATACGGTTCGGTTATCATGCTGAGATCAATCTTAGTTTTTATTTATTTATAACCATAGGCTAAAACCTTCTCCACAGCGAATTCGCTGTAGCCAGTAGCCTATGCTATTTGAGCACAATAAACTGCAACAGGCTGTTTTGCCCCACAAGACGTCTGCAACTAAATCGAATCACTACCTGAAAATAGAGAACTGAGTAGCACATAACTCCAAGCCAGTCAAAGGACAAAATTACAAATTAGTGCGCTCAGAATTTTCCATGAAAATAAACTGCATATATGTATAATATCATATAATATATATGTAATGTAATAACAAATTAACTAATAACGCAAATTTAATTACACTTTCACTTCCTTCTATGTCCTTCTATCACTTTCTGTCACAATCCTATGCAAGTTTCCCTCGCGTATAACTTCCACTTATCTATCTGTACTAACCATAAACTTAATCAACCGTAAACTCTGATTAAGATCTTCCACACTTCTCTGCACAACACTGTTTACACTTTCCCAGGCGGGTCTTCATTACGATGCGTCTGATCATAAGTTTCACAAATCTTATAGTACACTGAGATTATAACACAAACTATTGCAAATATATCATACATTGTAGTATAGCTCCGGAGACATAGAATAATAATTGGGCACATAATTTAACTCTTTTTCTTAAGTTCTCTCCTACATGAGCTATTACGGTAATTCTGGTAGTCAGGTTACCACTTCAAAACGAAAACTACGGGATCAAATCAGGAGAGGTTTATAGCAATTTTTAACAAAATAAACTCTGCTTATTTCACTCAAGGTGTAAAGGGTTCAAAGCACTGCAAGTATTTTTAGTTTTCCTTTATAATTTCACCAATAATGTGCCTTCTACCCACTTAATAACTGCTCACTTCATTACGAAGGCTACAACTCAACAAGCCAAAAGTATTTGGACGCCTTTATGCGTGCACCGTTTACACCGTCTGTTCTTCCAGTCTCTCCGCTATCTGTATTGGCTGCCCACGACCAACAGGACACTATAATTTGTTCAATCTGAATCCCACTTTATCACAATATACCATGAGATAGGCTTTCCATTCACTTTGAAATCACATTCTTCTGGATTAAACAATTTGCAAGTATTTTCTTCTAAACTACTCAGCTGATTTAACATAAACACAACACAGCTCATACACAACCCATACAACGCTGTAATCTCATACTTGTGTCGACACACATTCATTCTCTCATACACAACCCACACCTTTTCTCAGACAAAAATGGTTTGTCTGGCTCGGGGAACCATCCCAATTTGTTCCACTCGGCTAAATATTTAGTCCATTTATCACGACGCTTTTTCAATTCCTGGGCACATAGTTTAGAACTCAGATTGTCCCATAGTTTACGCAATATATCCGCGGTAGTCGTCATTTTTGCCTTATTCCGTAAACGTTATTTATTACTTAGATATTGATGTTTGATTAGGACCCACAATTTAACAGTTCTAATTAAATTAACACAACCTTATTTCCCTTAATTATTCACCAAATATCAGTTATATTGCAGTCATTGACTGTGATCAGCTGCATTCAGTTACTCATTTAATTTTCTCAATGCACGTCTGCATTATCAGAAAATATTTTCACTGAATCAGTATCACGAAGGCTTACAATGACACCCACAATTTTGTTTATCCCCTTTTATCATTTTAATACAGCAGATATACAACAGATAAAATAAAAAATAAAAAACTCAAAGACCTGTTTATGAATCAAAACTGTATTCCATGAATCAAGTCCTTTTGTATGTTTTCACTCGTGGCTTTAGCACAATTCTAGCTCGACTGTCCGGTTCGAGTTACCTCAATACATTAAATGTCGACTATTTGGTTCGACGGACCTTACATTGATATCACTAGATCAATGTATACCACAGTAATTTGCGTATTTCGTTACAGAGGTGCATATGCGTCGCATCACTATGTAACTATTGATACTGGCTCAGAATCCTTAGGCTGAATTCGTTTCCAAAAGACTACGCACTTAGTATCTCCTTACATAGGTCCCACAAATAATGGACCAGCAAATTTTTAATTACACACAACCAAAGAATATTTTATTCTGTGTCTTCACTACACTTTTTATCCTTATTCTTCGTCAACTTGGGTAACCAAAGAATATTTTATTCTGTGTCTTCATCACACTTTTTATCCTTATCCTTTGTGCATTCTTCGTGTAACCAAAGAATAACCAAAGAATATTTTATTCTGTGTCTTCACCACACTTTTTATCCTTATTCCTTGTCAAGTTGGGTAACCGAAGAATATTTTATTCTGTGTCTTCATCACACTTTTTATCCTTATTCTTCGTCAAGTTGGGTCATGGAATACACCTTAATACATTTATATTCGTTCTGACAAATTTAGTTTTCACAAATCAGTTTCATATCTAAAATTTTGGAAATAGTCAGTTATATTTCTCAGACATTCACTAAAATTCTAGGCAGATTTTTATGAAAAAGGTTCTGCTTACCTTATCTTTTTGAGGCCTCAGAATGTCCAAGAGATTAAACCAGCAATTTCTTTTCTTTTGGACTTGTCCTAGATCCACGACCTCCCTCCCCACGTCGGTGTCACCAATTATTAGCAATTAACTATATATTGCTTTTCGTGGTCAAGGAGGTAGTTCAAGGATACTCTTCAATTCAATTCGAATGGTTAAAACACTTTGTCTTTATTGTGTCAGCTCGAAGTCTTTACAGAAGAACACAATGGATCTGTGGTCCTCTGGAAGCGCACGCTCGAAGCGCGCTCTCGCGCGCACGCTCGAAGCATCTCTGCTACTGTGGTGCTTATATACTATTTGCTAAAAAGGGGTTTGTACATCACTGGGCGTATAATTCAAACCACTCAAACGTTTAGAATTACTCATGTTCAGTGCATGTCTAGTACTTTTCCATTATGATAGAAACTTATGAGTTTTGGCGTTTCCTGTTTTGCATAAACTGACTCTGCTTTTGTGGCAAATCCTTTATCTGGAGAATGCTCAGGACATTTTCCTGTGGCCCTCCCTCTCAGAACTCTCAGAACACAGGCCCAAGGTCACCCATTCGAAACTTAACTACCACAGACAAGTTTATACACTCCATTACAACATACTTTTTATAGAATTAAATGTTAAATTCCCACACGTGCGATAAATTACATACAGGTAACTCAACTGGGGCAGGGCTCCCTTGTTTCGCCACAGTTTCAGAATGAAGACAAACTGTTTCTGAATGCATTTCGAGGAGACAACATTGTTTGCAGTAATGATCTATTCACCAGCTCCATCGATGTGAATGTAGTTACAATGGTTTAAAACATTATTTCCAGCATCAAATTTGCAAAGCTGCACCTGACTGTGAATCTGAATGAGATCTCTAAATGCGGTGCCATATTTTTACAACAACATTGGACTGTGATTCCACTTTAAATAAACCAGTACAACACACATGACATCTTTACTTAATTTCTTTGATGGCTTAAGTGTAGGATCAAGCGTCTTACAAGTTGATACAACTGCATGGGTTTATGATTGATTGTTTACAAAAGCACACAATTCGTCATGGATATAGGCTCTTAATTTTCCTCTGAAAGTGCACCAGATTGATGCATTTAACATGATGTTAAAATTTACCAAATGTAATGCCCTGGACCCCCCTAGAGGGTGGGGGCGTACCAGCCCATACTCACAGTATACCCACCTTCTCAAACACCACTGTAAATAGCTATAGGCTATGCCAGTGTCTTGTGTGTAGGATATTAGCTAGGTTATTTGGCCAGCTGATTGAGCTTGGTCTCAAGCGCTGACTGTGTGGCAGAATCGAATTGGAGAAAATGGCATTTATTGGATTGCAGTGTGTGTGGCAACATTGGCTATTCAAAATTTCTTACAGAATTGTTTTCAAGTACAATTTTGGGGCCTGTATAATGTTACTTTAGGGTAGTAATGTTAGACTATCTATACTACATAGCAAGATTACTGAGATAGCTGAATTACTGCACAAAAAGCCTGGAATGGCTCTTTTTACTCCGTCCATGTCACAGTTTGAAAGCGGGCAAATCCCGTGCCCTAATCCGGACCAAGTTTATTTTTGTATAGAACCCACCACTCCCCAAGCAGTACACCAGGCATTTGAAGGCAAAGTTCATATTTTATTGGTGACACAAAAGTTCATAAAAGTCGGTCACACAACGCAATCGGGCAGAGCAATGCCCATCTGTGGGTCCCTTATCCTCCCCCACTCTCTCTCTTCTATCCTGCCGGACACAGCCGACCCCTCCCACAGGTAAGCGTGCCTCCCCACACCACATGCAATACACACTGTCACTCAACCTACACATGCTGTGCTTGTTTAACACTTTGTGAGGCTATAATAAGAAAAAGGGCACGTGCACACGCACTCGTAATCACCCCTTCGATAGTCCACTTCAGGGGCTGCTGGCCCCACAATACTTCCGGGGAGGAAGCCCACACACAGACAGACACGGCGGTATTCTCAGTCACACAATAACATAACATTAGCTATCATTCCACACCACAAACAAGTAACATTACTTGTGCAGTTATCCAGCTATCTCAGTAGTCTTGCTTCGTAGTATACCCCCCATTATAGCCTATTTTAAATGTCTATTTTAAAGGTCTAGGTCCACTGTAAATGCTCAAATGCGGAGTTCATAAGTGGAAGAGGGTACCTGTTTTTAATGGTAATGTCATTGAGGGCTCGATAGTCTATGCAGGGCCTCAGACCTCCGTCTTTCTTTTTAACAAAAAAAAACCCAGCACCTGCTGGTGACATAGAAGGTCTGATGAACCCATTAGCCAAAGCCCCCTCAATGTACTCCCTCATGGCCACACTCTCTGGAACCAACAGTGAATACAGTGAGCCCCTGAGAGGAACAGCACTCAGGTAAAGCTCAATAGCGCAATCGTAGGGTCTATGGGGTGGTAAATTAGTAGCGCGTTGTTGACTAAAGACCTCAGCAAGGTCAGAATAATCCACCGGAGCAGCCGTGGAAAGCTCAAACTTGAGCGCCCCTACTACATCTGGAGTCTCGGAAGTAGCGTCCAATGACCTGTCCCAGTTAAAATCGGAAACCAAAGTGCCATCCACCTCTATGGGGCACCCCTCCACAAAAGGGTTCCAGGATAGACTCTCCTCTCTACTCCCAGTAGAAAAAAACTTCGCTTCTTCTGACTCACTCTCGGAACTGATATCAGACAGATCAGGAACGAAGCCTGACGAAGGATAGGCAGTAGCCTGACAATGCATGTGACACTGGGAACCCCACTGAATGGGTTAAGGAGTTTAACTGCCAGTCTGACAGAAACAGTTTCATTATGAACTAATATTTCAGTGATAAAAATTACTGTATAGCAAAATAAAACCATCTGAGTCAGAAGTACAGGAAAAGCCGTCTGGGCTGCGGGCTTCAAAGAAAACTCCACGTGGAAAGGTTCCCCTTTCTAGTGGTTATACTGAGCCAGTTAGCATAGCTGGTACAGGCATCCCTGTGTAGAGATCAAGCTTATGACTTTTTCTGTGTTCTGAATCTATGTCAGCACATAACTCACTTGACACTCACTGAGAGCCTCTTGATGGGGTGGGAACCTCAATCTGCTGCTCTACCACTCAGCTTTGAAAGCACACTGATCGAGTGGAAAACACTCCAGGAGTTGACACCACAGATCTAATCATGTGATCTCCTTCATTTCATCGCAATTTAATCATTTAAATATGGGCCTCATTCATGAAATGTGAGCAGAACGAATCTGTGCAAAATTGTTCGTATTAGCAATTTTGCTAATATTTTGGCATTCAAGTTTTCGTATCTGAGATCTGTTCGTATGTAAGAACAAATTTTACACCTGCTCAGGACCACGCGTACCATGTTCGGAAATTCAGAATGCCACTAAATGTATAGCTTCTGAATGCTAATTAGTATATAATTTTTTTTTAAATACTGTTAAATTCACAAGACTAAATATAGCCTTTGGAATGCACAATGTAAACATAATAAATTATGATTGTAAAAAGCAAACACTTTACATTACACCTATTGATCAATTGTAGGCTATGAAGCTGTTTAATTAGACCCATAACATAATGAATCCTCCCAGTAGCCTATTACTTTTTCTAAATTGCTAAAAGTTGAAATGCTATATGATGTTAAATATGCAAATTAAAGCACACATTTAATCAATGAGCAAATTTTGCTTTAAAGTGGCTGACAGGTCTGTAGCCTGCGTTGCAATTGCGGTCAATGGCACAATCAAGCAAATGCCAGTGTACTGCCCTTGCAGCGCGTTTCCATGCAGAGCTAGACAGGTAGCTAACAACTTGACATCTTCCAATAAATCACAAGGCTTGACTTTTCTTGGTTCTTTACTGAAAAAGTCTCGTTGTAAAACTGTAATACAATACAGAAATAAAGGTACACATACATTAGTACACAAACACATTACTGATATGCACACATTAATAATTCACATACCGTAAGTATGACCAACTAACCCATCACTCATGTGCTAACACACGCTGTGATTACAGAATTAGAATGTAGCTAAAGCCACTGATAAACCAATTATCAAACAAAACGCAATTTGCCATATCACTGTCAAAGGAACATAAAAACAATTGACTGAGAAAGTATCCTTAACAAACCGAACGGCATTCTCTTACATTCAATTGAAGTAAGCCTATAAGTGCATCTGAAATACAACTGCGCCTATCTAACAAGCAATAGCCTACACTACAGAGAGCTAACGTTAGCTGTGAAACGCTACGTAACGCTAGCTAGCTTATAGCATGTTCTAACAAGCACATTACTTAGAGGACATGGTTACAACTCACATTTTCTGCTAAATATAAACGCTAGACTAATTATCCATAATGTTCATGTACTTACAGACAAATAGTATCCAAGGCAGAAGCGTAATAAGAAAATAACTCCGCAACACATGAGTTCAGCTGCATGACTCGTTGTCAACTAAAGAAGGTTCTAGCTTTCCTGCGCTTACATTCTAGGTACCAAAAAGATCCACTGGGTGGCAGTCTACTCAACGCAAAACAATCCAAACAAGTTAAATAAACTGTTTTAACTTGAAACCTAGAATAAATATCTAAAAGAAGGCAGCACACTCCCCGCTTGGAATAATACTGTTATACCACTACCCATACAACTAAACCCTAAAGGAAAGCCCTTAGGCTACAAGCATCCTCAGTCCTTTCTGTATGTTTCTTCAGAAAGAAGGACCACAATCTCTGAGACTGGCCTCAGAAACACCTTGGCAGTCCCTCCCTTGACAATCTTTACCTCCACCTTACGGACTCTATTGTCACTGCTCGGCAAAGTTTTAACAATCAGTCCCACTGGCCATTCATTTCTGTGCGCTTGGCTGTCTTTCAGCAAGACAACATCTCCTGTTTTGACATTCGGCTTCGCCTCTGTCCATTTCCTGCGGCTCTGTAGTGTGGACAGATATTCTCCTCTCCATCTCTTCCAAAAAGTGTCCGCAAGACACTGGACTTGCTTCCACTGCTTCCCATGCAGCACAGCCATGTCAAAGTTTCCAGAAGGGGCTGAAATAGCACTCATCTTTTGAGTAAGGAGCATCGCTGGGGTGAGGACTGCTGGCATGTCTGGGTCAGTTGACACGGGCACCAAAGGTCTTGCATTCATGATAGCCATGACTTCTGCCATCAGAGTACTCAAAACCTCATGTGTGAGACGAGTAGGTCCTGTTTGAAGCAGCATAGCATCCAGAATACGCCTGGCTACCCCGATGAGCCTCTCCCATGCACCACCCATGTGGGATGAGTGGGGAGGGTTAAACACCCACGTGCACCCTTTCTGCTGGAGGTAGTTTGTTACTGCTGCATTGTTCTCGTTGATGTCCAACTCCTTACAAGCACCTACAAAGTTAGTGCCTCTGTCAGAGCGTAGAAGCTTGGCTGGACCACGGATCGAGAAAAACCTCCTCAGAGCATTGATGAAGCTGGATGCTGACATGGATTCAATCAGCTCGATGTGCACAGCTCTGGTAGCCATGCATGTAAAAAGCACAGCCCAGCGTTTGTTATCCGCACTACCTCCTCTTGTGCGACGCACCATGACGGTCCATGGGCCAAAGACGTCTAGCCCAACACTGGTGAATGGTGGCTCTGGAGTGAGTCTGTCGGCTGGCAAACTTGCCATCTTCTGACCTTCTAACCTCCCTCGTAGCTTGCGACAGATGACACACTTGAAGTTGACAGAAGAAACGAGACGCTTGCTGCCAATTATCCAGTATCCCGCAGCTCGGATGGCTCCTTCCGTAATGTGTCGTCCTTGGTGTGCCACTTGCTCATGATAGTATCTCACAAGTAGTGTGACAATGTGATGGGTCCATGGGATGATCAGAGGGTGTTTTTCTTCTCTTAACAGGTCTACGGATGCTATGCGACCTCCGACCCGAAGTAGACCATCTTCATCTTGAACAGGGTTGAGCTTCTTGAGTAGGCTTTGCTTGGGGAATGTCTTCCTCTTCTCAAGACATTTGAGTTCCTCCTTAAAGACGTCATGCTGGACGGAGCGAATGATCACAGCTTTGGCCTGAGAAAGCTCACTCGTGCTGACTGCTTCTTTGAAACATTTCCAGCCTTTGCGTTCTGCATTCTCTGAACTCCCATGGAAGGATGTGGCAACGTGGATGAGTCGGGCTGTGGTCAGACAGAGAGTTCTCCATCCTGAGAATCGTCCGAAGCGTTGAGAACCCAGCTGAGACTCGGAGGCTTTGGTGACCAGAGCCGTAACATCAGGCCGAATCTCTGCATCAGCTTCAGGCTCCACGAGGATGAAGAGACCTGACTCAGGTGCTTCCTCTGCATTGGCAAGAGACAGGAAGGCGGGGCCTGAGAACCAAGCACTATGTTGCAGGTGAGCCGCTGGTATAGGCCTGGTGGCAACGTCTGCTGGGTTCAGGTCCGTGGAGACGTAGCACCACTGGTCAGGGTGTGTGGATCGTCTGATACGAGTCACCCGGTTGGAAACATACACATAAAACCTTCTTGTGGAATTGTGGATGTAGCCAAGCACAATCTTGCTGTCCGTGAAGAACCTGACAGCATCCACATCCATGTCAATCTCGTCTCTGATCAGCTCGTACAGTTCAACAGCCAGTACCGCTGCACACAGCTCGAGACGTGGAATGGTGTGAGCAGGTCGAGGGGCCAGTTTGGACTTCCCCATGATAAATCCAACATGATATTGTCCTTCAGCATCAGCAGCTCTCAAGTAGGCAACAGCTCCTATAGCTACTGTGGACGCGTCTGAGAAGATGCACAGTTCTCTTCTCTGGGTTGTAGACAGCGAGACTGGAATGTAGCACCTCTGTATGTGTAGGTCTTCGAGAGCCCTCAAAGAGTCCTTCCATATGATCCATTCGGCTTCTTTTTCTGGGAGGAGTGGAGCATCCCACTCGCTCTGTTCAGATGAGAGTTCCCTGACTAATGCTTTTCCTTGCATTGTTATGGGTGCTACAAACCCAAGAGGGTCGTACAAGCTGTTGACTGTGGACAAGACACCTCTCCGCGTGAATGGTTTCTCCTCGTGGGACACCAGGAATGTGAAGCTGTCCGTTTCCAGGTCCCAGGAGAGCCCCAAGCTCCGTTGAAGAGGGAGAGGATCAACTCCAAGGTCCAAATCCTTCAGGTCCTTAGCACGATCCTCTGCAGGGAAGGCTTCCATCACCTGTCCACTGTTAGATGCTACCTTGTGTAGTCTCAAATTGGACTCTGCCAACATCTCTCTGGTTCTTGTCAGGATGTCTATGGCTTCCTCAGGCGTGGTGAATGAGGCGAGACCATCGTCGACATAGAACTGTCTCTCCACAAACTGCTTTGCATCGGATCCGTGTTCTTGCTCGCCTTCTTGAGCAGCTCGCCTCATGCAGTAGATGGCCACAGCAGGTGAAGGGCTGTTTCCGAAAACCTGGACCTTCATCCTGTACTCCACCACATTCTTGCTGATGTCGTTGTCCTCATACCAGAGGTACCGGAGATAATCTCTATGATCCTCTCGCACGACAAAGCAATAAAACATTTGTTGCACATCTACTGTCAGGGCTATGGGTTCTTTCCGGAACCGCAGAAGAACTCCCAACAAGGTGTTGTTCAAGTCTGGGCCGCTGAGGAGCACACCATTCAGAGACACTCCGTCACACTCAGCACTTGAATCAAACACAACTCTTATCTGGTCCGGCTTTTGTGGGTGATATACACCAAATGTTGGAAGGTACCAGTGCTCTTTACCTTCCTCCAGAGGTGGAGCAGGTTCGGCTTGATCATTATCCAGCATCTTCTGCATGAACTCGATGTAGTGACCCTGCATTTCTGGTTTTCTCTCCAGAGTTCTCCGAAGTGAGCAGAGACGCTTCATAGCTTGCTCTCTGTTACTAGGAAGGCGGCGTCTGGGCGAGCGGAATGGCAAGGGTGCCACCCAGCTGTTTCCGTCATCTCGGTAAACCTGTTCATCCATGATGCTCAGGAAGGCCTTGTCATCCATGGATAGTGCTGGTTTATCATCATCCTTAGTCTTTTCAAACACAGAGCACCCCAAGCTATCTGTACTCACAGTGAGGCCTGTGTCTTCCTCACAGACAGAGGAGATTGATCTATGTTGCTGTGTCATGCCACCGTAGTCTTCCTTCACCAGAATACTGTTTGAACATGGGCTGAGAAAGGATGTGCGACCGTTGTGCAGCACGTTTGCTTTGTAGACGTTGACCTCCGCTGGTTTGTGAACAGTTCCCAAACAGGCTTCACCGACTATGACCCACCCCAGGTCAAGCCGCTGCGCATAAGGAGCATTGTGAGGCCCGTTGATTTGCTCACGCACCTTGTGCACCCTTAAGATGTCTCTTCCTAAGAGCAGGAGGATTGGAGCGTCTGGATCTACAGCTGCAATCTTGTTGGCTATTGGCAGTAGGTGGGGGTGATGGCGTGCAACCTCTTGGGAGGGAATTTCCCTCCTATCATCCGGCATCATGTCACACTCAATTAAGGTGGGGAGAGGAAGCTGTAGTTTCCCATCCATCGACTCTATCATGAAGTTACTAGCTCTCCTTCCTGAAGTCTCTGTTGTTCCCGAACATGTTTTCAGCGTGTATGGAGCTGAGCTGGCCTTGACTTCAAAGAGATTGAAGAACTCTGTCTTTGCAAGAGACTTGTTACTTTGCTCATCAAGCACTGCGTACACCTTGATCACTTTCTCCTTTCTCCCTGCAGGATATGCCTTTACCAAGCAGATTTTGGCGCATGAGCGTGGAGCGTCTGCATTTCTGCAGACCTCTGTACACTTGGAGGTGACTGAAGATGCACTCTCCCTTTGTTCCTGGCTCTCCTCTTTGTCTACCCCAACACTCTCAGTGGTCCAAGGAGGAGGACCTGGATGCAGGGCTGCGATGTGTCTTTCACTGTCGCACTCAAGGCACTTGATTGTCGCTTTGCAGTCCTTTGCCACGTGCCGAGTCGATCCACAACATCTGTAGCATATGCGATTCTCTTTCAGGTATGATTTTCGCTCTTCTAAAGACTTGAATCTAAAGCTTCGACACTTCTTGAGCGGGTGGGGCTTGTTGTGTATTGGACATTGACGATCTGGATCATCTACTTTCTTCCCAGCAGGACCCGTTTGGTTGTCTGAAGGTTCTGGTGGAACCTCTGTTCTGTGCACACTCACAGAGGCTCTGTTGCTGTACTTTGCAGGTTTCTCTGTTTTGGAAAGGGCATGACTGCTTGAGTTGGTGAGAGTGAAACATGGATCGTTCCTGATCTTTGCTTGACGTCGTACAAACATGGTGAAGACAGAGAATGGGGGAAATGCCACTCTGTGGTCCTCCTTGTACTTGGATCCGTGCGCTATCCATCTCTCTTGCAGGTTGTAGGGGAGCTTTTCCACTATTGGGTTTACTCCACGAGCCGTATCTAGGTATGAGAGGCCTGTCAGATACCCTTCTTGCTTCGCACCCTCCAGCTCGAGGAGTATGTCACCTAGTTCTCGAAGCTTGGCATTATCTTTGTTGGTTAGCTTCGGAAAGTCCTCAATCTTCTTGAGCAGAGCGTGTTCAATGACTTCTGGTGCCCCGTAGCTTTCTTCGAGACGTTGTCAAACCATGATGAGGCCTGCTCTGGGATTGAGGACATGTACTGAGCGAATTCTCTTTGCCTGTTCTGCTGACTCGGTGCCGAGCCATTTTGTCATCAAGTCCAGCTCTTCTCTATCTGACAGGTTCAAATCCTTGGTAGCACTCACAAAAGATGCTTTCCATGACAAATAATTTTCAGGGCGATCATCAAATTTTAGAAGACCTGAACTCACCATTTCCCGGCGAATGAGGTACCTTGCGAGATCTGGTGTACCTTGTGGCTCAGGTGAGTACTCTTTTGGATACTTATTTCTTGTTTCTTGTCTTGTAAGCTCAGTGTCTCTGCTACCAGTCTGTTTGTTACTGTGTACACTATGATGATTAGCTGGTCCAGCATTGAACATGTCCAAATGCTTTTTGGATGTATTTTGTGGCTCTATTGATCTGTCTTCCGATGGAGATTCCTTGATGAACAGTTGGGAGTGTTGTTGGATGTACTCACTAGTACGTTGAGCTGTACTGAGTGGCTGTTCTAGAAGAGGTGGTTTAAAGCTGTACTCCCCGCTCTCAATCTCGTCAGCCTCTTCATACGCTGCAGCTTCAGCTGAAGCAGCAGCAGCATCTTTTTGGCTTTGGATAATGTGGAGACTGGCCTCTAGGTCTGCTTTCTGCTTCATCAAAGCAGCTTCTTTCTCAGCAAAGGCCAGTTTAGCATAGGCAGCTTTTGCCTTAGCATGTGCTTTGGTGGCTGCAGCAGATGTTGATGACCGTCTGCTGGAGCACTGGGATGACCTAGAGAGTTTTTTAGAGGACTGTGATTTGGTATCATTTTCTTGAAGAGGCTCATAATGCTGTGATGTCTGCTCTTTTTGTTCCTCAGTTGCTTGTTGCTGTATAGTGGTGTGATTGTCCTCCTGAGTGTACTTTTTTCCTGACCGTAGACTCATGATTGCTGAGTGTTGTCTTCTTGTGCCTGGGCCCGCTGTGCTCTTGTCTTTTTACTGTACTGCCCTTGCAGCGCGTTTCCATGCAGAGCTAGACAGGTAGCTAACAACTTGACATCTTCCAATAAATCACAAGGCTTGACTTTTCTTGGTTCTTTACTGAAAAAGTCTCGTTGTAAAACTGTAATACAATACAGAAATAAAGGTACACATACATTAGTACACAAACACATTACTGATATGCACACATTAATAATTCACATACCGTAAGTATGACCAACTAACCCATCACTCATGTGCTAACACACGCTGTGATTACAGAATTAGAATGTAGCTAAAGCCACTGATAAACCAATTATCAAACAAAACGCAATTTGCCATATCACTGTCAAAGGAACATAAAAACAATTGACTGAGAAAGTATCCTTAACAAACCGAACGGCATTCTCTTACATTCAATTGAAGTAAGCCTATAAGTGCATCTGAAATACAACTGCGCCTATCTAACAAGCAATAGCCTACACTACAGAGAGCTAACGTTAGCTGTGAAACGCTACGTAACGCTAGCTAGCTTATAGCATGTTCTAACAAGCACATTACTTAGAGGACATGGTTACAACTCACATTTTCTGCTAAATATAAACGCTAGACTAATTATCCATAATGTTCATGTACTTACAGACAAATAGTATCCAAGGCAGAAGCGTAATAAGAAAATAACTCCGCAACACATGAGTTCAGCTGCATGACTCGTTGTCAACTAAAGAAGTTTCTAGCTTTCCTGCGCTTACATTCTAGGTACCAAAAAGATCCACTGGGTGGCAGTCTACTCAACGCAAAACAATCCAAACAAGTTAAATAAACTGTTTTAACTTGAAACCTAGAATAAATATCTAAAAGAAGGCAGCACAGCCAGTGCACATCCAGTTCTCCTACAAGATGCAAAGCCAGGTGGAGGTAAAGTGGGGCTTTGGTGAAATTGTCAACCTGCCCAATGTTATTGGGGCCATAGACTCCACACCCCAGTGAACATTTTTCTATTGAAAAGTCGGTGAAATGCCATCTCGCGTTCAGGTGAAAAACCAGCTACATTTGGTTGAAAAGTGAACGTTTTTTTAACTGAATGTAGCCAGCCTATATCCGGGTAAAACCTGAGCTAAATTAGGATTAAATTTATGTAAAATTGTCAAAACGTCAACCTAGACGTCTAGATTCCGGTTTGCTTGGTCACGCGCATCAAGGCTCCATCCAATGATGCGTTGGCGTATGAATAGAAAGGGCTATCACATCAGTCCATAAATGTCCAGCTATGTGATATGAATTGGGTTTTGCTCAACATCGTGGCTTAGTGGCCTGGTGGGACTCGCGACAGCTTCATTCTGTGGGACAGCTAGTCATGGCAATCATTTGGAGAATAGTGCTGCAAGAGACGAGCTGTCTTATTAAGAATATATTCATCAAATTGCTTGTCCTTGGCCACCTCCATGCATTTATTCACTTCCAGTTTAATGTCTATCCATTTTTTTACTACCTTAAAGCACAACTGAACTTTGGTAGAGCTTTGAGTTATGTAGTTACCTGGCCATGATATGAGTCCAAATGGTGGTGAAATATGTTTGTTAGTTGCTCTGTGCTCCCCTGGGGTGATAATCCAGAATAGGGTATTTGTCGCTTCATTCACTTCTATAGGGCAGCTAAAACGGTCTCAAAATGACACTTCTAGCATGTATACGAATTAGAACGAAGCGGATTCTGTCAATACAACAATAATCAGTCCCTGTACGTATTTTGTTTAATTAAATTAAAATTACTATGTTTTTTAATGTTGTTAGCAAGCTACCAGAAAAGACTAGCAAAATGTCGGCAGGTCAGTTTGTTTACCATAGATACAGTCAAGCCGGAAAGTCTGAATACCCCTTTCACCTTCTCCATGTTTTATTACATTACATATTCTACAATAGATTGAGTTCATTTTTTGTCTCAAAATTCTACACAAAATAGCCCATAATGACAAAGTGAAAACATGTTTTTAGAAATTTTGGCAAATGTATTAAAAATCGAAAACTGAAATCTCTTTTACATTAGTATTCATACCCTTTGCTTTAACATATTTCTAAAGTATCATATTTAATATTTGGTCACATATCCTTCGCATGCTGTTATTTCCTGAAGTCTGTGACCAATCAACATCAAAAGACTCTCGATATCTTGTTTTCAGGTACTGTTACAAGCGATACTATAACCTCTTTGCATTTGAACTGATCTCTATGAGAATTTGGGGGTGAGACTAGATTCAGCTGTAAATTACACTGGTACAGTATGGAACACATGACTGGCGAAATGGCTGTATGTCATCAAGTGTCTAAGGTATCAAACGAGCCCCAAACCATCACTCTGCAGCCAGATATGGAGTAGATGTGGATGGATCCCTTTAAGGGTCGTTTCTCCTGACTTTTTTCCCCATAGAGTTCTATAGGAAAATTAGTCAGGAGAAATAACCCTTGCAGTGATCCATCCACATCTACTCCATATCTGGCAACAGAGTGATGGTTTTGGGCTCGTTCGATAGCTCAGACCCTTGATGACTTACAGCCATTTAGTAATAAAACCAAGACCAATGAGTGGTTTCTGACGCATCGGCACATTAACGCTGTTTCTGGCGCAAGAATTACCTAGCTTGAATGAAGAAGGAAGTTCTGTGGCTGTAAACTCACCATATTTTCCACCCCTCCTTTCCTTTCGGTTCATACAGGAAAAGAAGCAATCAAGTGGACTGCAGGTTCCTTCATTAAACTGCTCAAACACCTCCTATCTTTAATGTACACAAATGTATCTAAGAATTATTGCATATTATACTTAGACCCAATTATTGTATATATTGACCTACAGAGACTTTTGTAGCTTATGTTCCATACTATCCTGTTACTATTCAACTGGATATTAGCTGGATTCTGTTAATGAGCTTGTAAAGAATCATATATCATGAAATAAATTAAAAGAATAATTTCACTTCACGCAACAGGCTGTACATTGACATATGACAGAAAGTACATAGATTTTTTTTATTTAAATCAAAAAGTGTATGGTGATCCCTGTCTGATCTGGGTTTGGCTTCCATGGGATGTTAACCTGTTTGTGCATGCCCCCTAGTGGCAGAGACGCACGCGTCTTCTACTTTTATGACACGTCATAAATACGTTGCTCGTGATATTCAAGCTACGAAAATATGGATATTACCATATTTATCACCATAACCCGCATATGATCATAATCAGTACTTAATATCCTATCAGCGTGCGAAATATCACGTTTCTATCTGCCACCATTAGCTTGTAATTCATGAACGTAGCATGCTATGCTGCTACACTGTAGCTACTACTACATCTACAATGGACCCGACCACATGTAAGATAGCAGACATTTAAACACATTTGCAAGTTAATTAAAGTTTTTATTTCATCACCAAAAAATCGTTTACTATCACAGCAGCAAGAAACACCTTCCAAGATTCTGAATACATACAAGTAAAACTGTCAACATGCTTACTCACTCCACAGGAAAAAAAACGAGTGATGTTTGCTCGTCACCACATAACTTTCTTTTGCGATAAAAAGCTCCGGTAAAATATTAAATAAACTCGTAACCTTACCTCTGGTTATAAAGATTAAGATGTCCCATGCAAGAATCTGAGGTTATTTTTTGCCTTGGTTGGCCCGTTTTTAACATTTAAGCCTTTTCTCAACATGTGTCCATACTCTAAAATGGCCGTGCGCAAATGATCGCATTTCAAAGAAGCCCTGGTCAATCCTTCAAACGAACTTTATTTCGATTGACACTTATTTCGTCCAATAGAGTACATCCTAAGCTTTCTAAAACGGTATGGCATTCCCATACGTGAATTTAACTCGCCGATGGCTATCCACGCGTAACGCAGCCCTTTGTTGAAAACACCCGGAAGCCATTTTAGATCACAATTCGTGTGTTACGCATGGATAGCGATCAGCTAGTTAAATCTACCTTTGGCAATTCCGTACCATTTCAGAAAGCTTAGGATGTATATATATATATATATATATATGATGGCGAAAAAATATATGTCCCTGTCGGATGTAGTGGAGGAGATTTTTAGTTCGTTTTTTAGTTTTTAGTTCGTCGGAGGGATAGAGTGAAAGTGGATCTGAGGCTGAAAGCATAGACTGTTGTCGAAAATGCTTTTGCACAGGGCGAAGATGTATGTGGCTGTTGACATGTAAGTATTAACTGTATTAACTTAAAAATAACTTTATTTGTGCATCGGTTGAATTTTAGTCACAATAGTCATGTAAAACATAGCATTTATTATCTAATTTCTTGTGGCTAAATGGTAGCATAAGTCATATCCATGAATTATTCCAGTCAGGATTTAGACCCTACCATAGCACTGAAACGGCACTGGTTAAAGTTATTAACGATTTACTGTTATCAGCCGACCAAAACTCTGTGTCTGTTCTTGTACTTCTAAGTGCAGCTTTTGATACAATAGATCATGAGATTCTACTGAACAGACTTGTTGTTATTGTAAGAAGGGTAGGTACACATTTTCAGTCAAATTACTTATTATTATTGAATTATATCTTTCTACACACCTCTTTGTAAAGAAAATGTTAATGACCGAAATAAAGTAAACTAACTTAATTTAGGGTAAATCTGAATCGCAGTCCATGTCAAATGTAGCATTTATTTTATTTTTTTGGAAAAGCCTAGCATTTTTATTTTTGATTTCACAACATAGTACACTATGTGGCTCTTATTGTGCACTTTTTTATTTTGCTTTCTTTTAAATAATTCAGGGCAGAAATCTGCTCCTGATCCCCGCAGGACTCTGGTCACGAGGTCAAGGAGGCCCTGCTGTCTCTGCTCACCGCGAGGAGCCCGAGTCTGAGGACGGATGGCACGACATGGCGGATGAGGATGAAGAGCCTCATCAGTTCCCCTTCTGCCCCCAGAGGACCCCAGGAGTGCAGCTAGACCTTCAGCAGGCCTACAGTAGGGATGTTCCTAACGACTAATTTCCCTGACGTTGAAACGGAAGTTTAAATTTAGACTAGTCGACTAATCTAAAAGTAAGAAAACACTCAGAAAACAGTCAAAATTGAGCACAATTTAATCTATAAGGTTAAACATTGTCCGGAAAAATATTGCGTATATTATAAGAGCCATTTGAAACCGTTAAATCACTTTCTGATCGACGTGACATTAGATTAGTTTTATTGGGCTATTCAACAACGCGGTAGGCCTACTTACTCTTTCCACCTCGCTGGTTTAACTTGCAGGGCAAACAGGCTAATCCAGGGGTGGGCAATTCCAGGCCTCGCGGGCCGGTGGGTATGCATGTTTTTACTGCCACCAGTTACCACGGCTCAATCAGCTAATTAGTCATACACACAATCACCGATTCACTCGTAAATTACAGAACGATAAAACGCTACAATACACGCATTGACGCATACCGGCACAAGAACATTCATCAGCTGCTGTTCATATCGCGGATATGTAGATTAAAATATCAGATCATGTAAACGATTGGGCTAATTCAATAATTGTTAACTGGCGGCAGCAAAAACCTGCATACACACCGGCCCGCGAGGCCTGGAGTTGCCCACCCCTGGGCTAATCCGTTCAGTTTTTTTCCTTAGTTAAAAAAAATATATAATTTAATCCGGCGTTGTTAACATTAGTATCGGATGCTCGTTTTTTTATAAAGCAACATTTGACCAGGAAAACATGAAATTTCAGTGCAAATTTTGTCAATATGTAATTTATATGTGTACATTAATAAAATAATAAGTTTAACCGACTAGTATTTCTGGTGCCGACTAGCGAGGGTAGCAACGTTTAATCGATTAGTCGACTAAACACGCAGATCCCTAGCCTACAGCCCCCTGGATCTCTTTCGGCTGTTCTTCAGCACACATGTCCTCAAGCTCCTCTGTGACAACACAAATGGCAACGCAGCCCGTAAACATGCTCAGGGACTGCATACACCATGGTCTGATGTGGATGCTGAGGACATGCAAAAATATCTGTCCATCGTCCTGTACCTGGGTCTTGTCAAGACATCTGCTGCCCGTGACCTATGGAGGAAGGACCGGCTTCACAAGCACCCCTTTCCCTGCAGTGTGATGCCGGGCTACAGGTATGAGGCCATTTGTGCATTCCTCCACATGAGCGACACAACAGCAGATGCCATCAATGACCAGCTGAAAGGCCAAGCAGGTTATTATGGCCTGTTTCGCCTGAAGCCTTTGCATGACCAGATCCTGATTGCATGCAGGGCTTACTACCACCCTCATCGGAACCTGGCCATTGATGAACGCATGGTAGCCTCAAAAGCTTGGCATGGGATGAAACAATACTTGAAGGACAAGCCAACAAAGTGGGGCTTCAAGTTATTTGTCCTGGCTGACAGCAAGACGGGCTACACATCAGTGACTTCAGTGTGTACCTGTAACGTCCCGCTCCCTTCCTGTCCGTTCTCCTGGTTTTCCCTTTCCTCCCGTGTCATGGTGGATTCCCTGTGTCCGTGTTTTCCCTGTCGCTACAGGCTGGGCGTGCCCCTTCTGTCTGATTCTCTCTGTTCCCTCACTTTAGGTTCAACCTATCTCCTTTCCCCCTTCCTGCATGCATTCCGCACCAGTCAATTAGTCAATCACTCTCGGTTACATTCCTCATGCTTTTGGTGATTGGTTTCAATTTCACTCCCCTACTTATACCTCTCGCTGGCTGCTATTCGGCACCAGTTCGTTAACGTTGTTCGTGCGTGTCATGGTCTCCTGGGTTCTGGTAATACTTGACTAAAAGCTCTGTTGTGGTGTTTTCCCTGGCTAACTCCTTGGTTCCTAGTCCAGTGTCCTGTAATATCCAGCCTGTAGCAGTCAAGTCTCCCCTGTTTTGTGTTGCGGTACCCCTGCTCCCAGTTAACGTTGCCTGTGCAGTGGGGTGCTCTGCCTCCAGCCCAGTTCCTGTTGGACCCCCCGGTCCAGATCCCGTTCCCGTGATCCAGTTCCTGTTGGACCTCCCGGTCCAGATCCAGTTGTCTGCGCAGTGGGGTGCTCTACCTCCTGTCCAGTTCCTGTTGGACCCCCCGGTCCAGAGCCCGTTCCCGTGATCCAGTTCCGGTTGGACCTCCCGGTCCAGATCCAGTTGCCTGCGCAGTTGGGTGCTCTGCCTCCAGTCCAGTTCCTGTTGGACCCCCCGGTCCAGAGCCCGTTCCCGTGATCCAGTTCCTGTTGGACCTCCCGGTCCAGATCCAGTCCAGTTCCTGTTGGACCCCGCGGTCCAGAGCCCGTTCCCGTGATCCAGTTCCTGTTGGACCTCCCGGTCCAGATCCAGTCCAGTTCCTGTTGGACCCCGCGGTCCAGAGCCCGTTCCCGTGATCCAGTTCCTGTTGGACCCCCCGGTCCTGATCCAGTCCAGTTCCCCAGTTCCGGTTGGACCTCCCGGTCCAGATCAAGTCCAGTTCCGGTTCGGAACAAATCTTCGTTCCCGTGATCCGGTTCCAGTGTGGGCCTCCAGGTCCAGTACAAGTCCAGCTCCGGTTTGGAGCAGTTCGCTACTTCCTGGACCCTCTGACATTTTGTTAAGTTTGTGTTGAGCTTGGGACTACCCCAAAGCTCCTAATAAACCCTCATTTCTGTTTCCCTGTCTCTTGGTCGTGCATTTGGGTTCAGCCCGTGTTTGGTTCGTGACAGAACCAGGGGAAAGAAATACATTTCTGGAACCATAAACTGAACTGGAGCTAATAAATGTATCACCCTCTGAATGTGAAGTGATTGTAATGATCCTACTACCTCAAAGAACATAATAAAATGCTTCATATGGACAAAAAAAGCATTGTATTCATTTTCGGAGAGGTTTTTGGACCCCTATATATCAAAACCCAAATTATTTGGAAAAAAATGAAAATTTCCTCATTTAGTTGATACAAACATGTGTTTTATGAGTCAGAATACTTTATCTGTTGAAAAAAGCTGATTATCTCTTGATTTACTGTGATGCACATTTTATCCATTTGGATAGATTTGGACACCCTAAGGGACACCAGGATACACTGTTTACAAATTAGCTTATGGAACCTGAGCAGATTGACATATCCCCCTAAAATTCTGTACACATGTTGACAAGTGGTGTGTGCACCAGGACAGTAAAATATGACCTGTTTTACATCTTTTCCTTTCAGAAGTGTACTGTAAACTAAGAATGACAACCTCGTTTTTGTTTTTTTTTGCAAAGAGTTTGTGCATTTACAGCCCATAATCTATATGAAGATTATGAAATTTTATTATTTTAATCTAAGACACACAAAGGTACAGGGGTCTTCTCCAATTTAAGCCATTAAACAAGTGTGTGTGGTGAGCACAACTGTAGTTATAAAGGCTTAAACAGAACAGTGCAAAACAGGCGAAAATTGGCCCAAATTTGCTTCTGCACTAACAGGTTAAATAATGAAACCTAGGAAACCCCATTTGCTATCCCTATACACCTCCTCCAACCTCTGGTGGTCCCAACACTAACCTTCCCACCCACCCCCAACCATCCGCTAGTCACCCATTTTTACAGTTGTTGTGCAATGTGACTGGTTTCAGATAGAGGTTCCTTCCTCTTTTCCCTAACCCTGAAGCTCAGTCTGTAGTGATCAGCACATGGCATGACCAGCTAACAGTTGGAAACTCCTCTCCTGCATCCTCTCTGTCCATAAGCAGACTATGGCCTGGACTGAATACTTTTTTTTGTCCTTAACTCTTGCTTCCAATTAAGTGCAAGAAAATGTATTTTCAGACAAAGGTTAACTGAATTCTGAATTCATTTTAAGGATAAATATTTACTGCAGTGTTTTATAGTACAGGCTCACTATTTTATTTCATACTGAATTTTCAAACCAGGTCTGTTTCTGTGTAGGTTTGTTACTTATCGTGTATTAGTGGGTGAAGTTCTTTTTGTTTTTTATATTGTATATATATATATTTATATTGTAAATCGCAACTTGTGTCATTAATGAGGATTGTGTTTTCATAAAGGTCCTTGACACACGAGACATGTGTTTTTTGGCTACAAGAACAAAGATTTAAACTAAACATTTTATACCATTAAAATAAACGAAACAATAAAAATTATTGATTACAAAGACTAACTTGCAAACACTCATTGCATACAGCAACTGGACTGGTTTCGCCTTTAACTAATATTGCGATGACCACACATCCCGACGGTTAATTTCCCCTGAAACCCCATCCCGTTGACTTGGCAGAAAAGCCTCTGATTCATTCACAAAAAGGGAAAGACGGAAATGGATGACTTGTATGCATATCCAGTTCTGCATTTTGTGCTATAAAGGTTGGTTGTCTGACCGCTCACAGATACTGTAGCTAGCAGCAAGCAAGTCACAAATACCTTAAGATCAAGGAAAGATTCAACCACTCAAGATGCAGACCTACCAGAAACTAAGCGGGATAGCAATAATTGGAGTTATTGCAATGTTTATTGTTGCCGGGACAGGTACAGTGGATGTGAATTGTAATGTGATTTTAATTCACATTTTTAGTGCATTTGTCTCCCAAAATTACAACTTTACTAGACTTTTAGTTTGAATTTGATTACCAATCTTGAACAATCTGTTTGATGAAGATGCTGTATATGACTGTATTCAATTGCAATTTGAATAAGATTATAAACTTGAATATCAATGCATTGAGTGTGCCGAGCATTTACATTTGATATGCTTTGAAGCGATTTAAAGGCTTGAGTTAAAGCTGTGGTTGAGGCTAGATGCTTTCCTTAACTCGCTTTATTTTTCAAAATGTAAAAGTTAATTTCATGCTACAACTATGACGCATATGAAATGGCCGAGAGCTAAGGAGATAATATTTTTCATAGAGTATTCCAATGTGTACTCTTAATAGTTTTCTGGATTTGTCTCTCTGCAGATGCACAGAAGTTTCACACCTGCTGCACAGAGGTGTCTAGGACGGAGATCAGCGGCCACATCACTGGCTACAGAATACAGAAATGGGACCCCCCGTGTGTCAGAGCTGTCATGTAAGAATAGCAGAATTTCACTTTCCAGAGGCAACGGTTCTGGCGTGTGGGTTAGTGATTAGGGAAGTGGGATTATAACAAAAAATGTGCAGGTTCCAATCTGGTCAAATCCTGGTTTGAGTGAAATGACTGAACAGAATTTGTTCATTTGCAGCAATAGGATGACATTTCAGCTATGATTGGGCATTCAAAAATGGTGGGTGGGGGGCAATAAAACACTGTTTTCAGGAAATGCTTCAGGTTTACAATGCAAGGTATGCTGGCACAATTGCTGATAAATTCCGGTGTAGAACCAGAAATTATACGCACGTGATGTGCTGCTTTATAAGATCTTTTAGTTTTCGTCTCTGGAGCCAAAAAATGTAACACATTTTCACTACTTCATTCATGGCAACAATTTCCAACATGTTCCATCAATGAACATTCTTTCTTGCATATTCAGTTGGTATACAGCGGATACTGTTGGTTAAAGAATATCAACCTGAAGACATTCTCTTTGTATTCACAGCTTTGAAACAGAGAGTGGAGAGGTCTGCATCCACGTAAAACAGGCCTGGGTTCTGCGGAAGATTCGCCAATTTGAGTAAGTTACTGACACTGTGTGAAACCAGCTTCACAGTTTCCAGTGTGCGAGTCACTGCTATTTCAAGTCACAATTCTACAGTTGAGTAAGTCCACAACAGACAGCTACTCTCCGTGTTTACTGTAATCAGGTTGTTCCTTCAAGCTGGCTTGTGAATGATAGACTAACAGAGAAGAAGAAAAAATAGGCAAACCTTGGAACGGAGAATATCATGATCATAAGATGAGAGAGAAAATCGTTTGCGGAATATCAATGCAGAATATCACGATAAATGACATTTCAAAATTTATTCTCATATAACAATTTCTCTCTCTCTCTCTCTTTCTCAGGAGATCCCGCAGAAACAAGATATCCCCAACATCTTCTGTTCCACAGTACTCCACAGGAACTATTGTCACTACTGTTTCAACCAGAGAGCTCACAGCATCCAGCCAATCATACACTGGCACAACAAATCCACTGAAAGGCCAAACTACTGAACTGACAAGCCCAAACAATGAACTGACACACTCCAGCCATGTAACTGATAATAGCGTTATTTTAGAAAGCAAACAACAGTAAAAGACTGGCTTGTGTTGTTTGAATTCTATTGACAATGGTTGGTATAGAATCCTTATGGACAGCTGTAGATTATCAATCCGTTTTTGAAATGTATTGAAATTATTTTGTTTTGATTCTGAGGGGTAACTATGTTTTTGAATATTTATTGTAGGCCTATTTTATCAATTTTGAAGTGCACATTCTATTTATTTCAAAAGTGTAATGCATATTATTTAAGACAAGTCTATTTAATTAATTTATTTTAAATGACAATTGTTAACTGCTTTGTAAAATACATTTTACAGTATTCACAATTCCCAATATATGTACCCTGTTTTGCATTGTACCCAATCTGCAAACTTCAGAAATGAAATAAAAACTGAATATAAAACGTTTTACACAGATATGCAAGCAATTATTTTAAATGAATTCCTTTGAAACTGTCAGGCTTTATATAAAATACATGATGATCTTTCATACAGTCATAAAGAACTACATTACTAATGGACTAATGCATACATAATGTCTACTGGTAAACCTGAGCCTCTTCTTATCCACTGACTGGAGCAAGGGTTTGGTGTAGTCAATTCATAAGAGACCTTAAAGAGAAGTAGACCTCAATAGGGGGCTCGTGCAAAGTAATCAAGCAGCTAGCAACATTACAGAAGCCTGCACATCCGTAATGGCATCGGATTCAAAAGTTAGTATAGGAACTTACAGCCATCTCACAGCACAAACAGTGTACTTGTTATTGTAACATATTTAGCCGTCTCTGTGTCCCGCGGCAAGGCCAGCGAGTGTGACGAGGTAGGTGGTTAGCAGCAGAGGGACTGTGACCCGAGGCCCGCCCAAGTGGGGGAGACAGGCAGATACCCCGTGGGCGACCACCTAAGGCATAGGTGTCAAACTCCCGGCCCGCGGGCCAAATCCGGCCCGCCACGTCATTTTTTGTGGCCATTTGTTGTGTGTGTGTATGCCACCGTGTCAGTCTGTGACTACTCCCTCGTAAGCGATAGTGAGGCCGGGCAGACGGCTACCCTGGAGGTGAGCTATTATGGGTGTGGAAGTCATGAGTGTGTGCGCCCACGCCAGTAATTTAAATCTATTTAGCTTTTACGAGTGGTTTGTGTGGCAAGTGTGTGTACTGTGTGGTGTGTGGGGCGGGCACGCTTACCTGCGGGAGGGGTCCGGCTTCGTCCGGCGGAATTGTATAAGCAGTGGGAGGGAGAACAAAAACCCACACATGGGCATTATCCTCTGTCAGATGTATATGTATGCCATTTTATGAATTTGTATAAATAAAGTCATTTTTTACCTTTTAGTTGTGGTTGGTGTACTGCTTCGGGAGTGGTGGATCTTGTGCAAAACCTGGTTAGGGGTCTGGGAATGGGATAAGCCCGTTTTTCCCCGTTACATGATGTTTCATGCATGCGAGATAATGGTTAGTTATGTCCTAATATGTAAAGCCATAGAATTGAAAGAGGGTGTACTTTCTTTATCACATCACTGTATACTGTATGCTCAAAAAATGGGAAGTGATATTATTTCAGACTCAAACAATTGCTCAGGGAAAAAGGTTTTTTTTACGACCTTTTAGTATCTCATTTTAGAGTCGTAACATTTTCCCTTCCGTTTTTCAGGCACAAAATGGCATCCATTTACAAATTCACACAAATTGTTATCAACTGGTGCCTTTTAATATACACAAGATCCCTGATGTTATCTCAACACAATCTAATGCTGATGACTAAAAGCAAGAGTTGTAATTTCACTGGAAGAGGAACGCTTCATTTGCAGTGGACTGATCAATTGTTGATCCAATTCAATAGATTTTTATTTTCACCAGTCAACTTGGTGCAAGAGCTACAAGTCAGGAGTCACACGTTATGAAAGGAAAAAGAAACCGAAGCTGTCTGCCACGGTGAAGTGAAGGGTGTGGGGGTTGTGTAGTGCTGTTCAGCCACACACTGGAAGCAGCATAATGTCATTTATGAAGACTTGGCACATTTAGACCTCTCGTTGGCTTTTGTCGTTGTCTCAGTATTAAGACAAAAACCTTAACAAACAATGTGTTTTTTTTTATTTTTATTAACAGTATTTCTTTCCATAAAGTTCATAAACAAATGAAATTAAGACAGTATGTATTTATATTTCTTCTTCTGACAGCTGTTTGTTGGTTGTGGGGGGGGTCAACGTCAGTCTCTGTGGCTGAAAGTTGTTGTTCAAACTTCTCTCAGCATCAAACAGGAAGCTGAAGTTATAGTGGTGGTACATTTTGTCAGTGTCATATCTGAGCTGGCTTGAAGATGCGTGTCAAATATTTTAAAAAACACCAACTGTCGATCGTTCTGATATAGTAAACATTCCACAGCAGCTTGCCTAATCGAAAAGCACTGCACGTGTCCCACATGACGCCACTGCTGCATGCGAGACAGACTGCGTGCATTTACTGCATAAAGTAAGCCAGTATTCTAACACTCCTGAGCTAGACAGTAATGTGTGTGTGTATGTTTGTGTATGCGTGTGTGAAGGTCGTCACTGGAGACCTACGTAAGAGCTTCTATTACCTGTAAACCTATTCAATTAGTGTGTGTGTGTGTGTGTGTGGGGGGGGGGGGTGGGGGGTTGCAACAATGAGTAATGTTTTTTCACACTGTATTCCATTGCAGGTTTGTGCTGAATATGGGTGGAGGTGTTGGGGGGGGGGGGGGGGGCTAGGACCAAGGTGTTAGATGCAGTTTCTTTCTAATGGTTCCTTTTCCGACATGGTGACATGCTGCATGACGCATTTCCACCCTGAGTATAATGTCTGGGCATATTAACGTGCATATGCATATACTATATCAATCATCATAAACATTTGCTCAATCAAGAGCCGCGTGTTTTGTCTGCTCCTCCTACCAGCCGAGATCTAAGAAAGTAATGTCTGACTGCCGTAAGATTGCCATTTTGGCTGCCCTCTTCGTTGTCTTTGGATGCATGGCCTTAGTGTCAGCCAACTGTGAGTATTCATATTTATATTCATAATTTTTCAGTTGATAGTACCACACTAGTCAAGAATGCAGTTTCAAATCATTTCTTTAAATGCATTTAAAATGCATTATTTTTGCATTCTCAAATGCAGGATATGAGAATACGCTTAATTTAGAGACATAAAATATAAAATTATTTACAATATTAAATTATGTGTATATACAGTATATTATACATAATTTGTATTCTCGTGTTAGTGAAGCATCTTTGTATCTAACTGTAAGTACAATGGACCGATCGCAGCTGCAGTGATGATCACAGACCGACCGTCCTGTTAGTAATGGCTACAATCGCTACATGGTTCACCCGATATGGATGTAAAAACCCTCAAATTAAAGCTGGAAGTCTGCACTTTAACCACATAGTCACTGCTCTATTTCAAATCCAATGTTGCTGGAGTCAAAACAATGTTGTACAGAGCCAAAACAACAAAAATTGTGTCACTGTCCAAATACTTATGGACTGCACTGTACATGCTCACGCGCAATACAGGCTTCCCCACATAGTCAAGTTTTCTCTTTCTATCAGTTACCCTGTGTTTTTTGTCACATCAAGAGGGAGAGGTACTGTACATAGTGTGTGCCTATTTCCTGAAACCTTTGCCCCATTTTGTTGTCTCAAACAGCTCAAACATCTTTTGCCTTGATGTTCACCCGTGTTTCCAATACCTTTTAAACATGAAGAGGTTTAGGGGATTTGCAATAGTGTTTGGTCTACTTGTGTGTGGCATTGCTGCACAGCTGTACAGTGGGGCTATATATTGTGAATCACAGCAATGTTTTTTAAAACAGATATTCAGTTTCAGTGTGAATGTATGTGGACATATGTAAGTTTACTGTATGTGTATGTGCGTATGTGTGTGTGCATGCATGCATTTGGGAAATGGGTCAATCTTTCATATTCAGGCAATAATGTGTATCTTACTAAATCAGTAAAATATCAAACCACAAAAGCTAACATCTAAACTCTTTAATCTGTTTGAGATGCCCTAGGGTTGTGTTGTGCAGACGGTTATCAGATTAACTAGTTTCTATAAAACGGAATCTCCGCCGGGAATATTAAAAGTTTTTCCATCCAAAACCACTGACATCGACTCTCTGGTCTGTTTTTCAGATCGTCGTCCAACGAAGGTCACCACCCATTGCTGCAAGTCGGTGAGCAAGGCAGAAATCCCCTATGAGATTATCGGCTACAAGCGGCAGCATGCCATGCGTCCTTGTGTGAACGCCGTCATGTGAGCTCTTATTATTTATTTGCTTCTTAAGTGCCCTTATCCAGAGGGAGTTATGCACTATTCATTTCTCACACCTCAAAAATGGTACTGCCAGGACGATGCTAAAAATGGACGATTGGACTCTGGGGTATAATAATGTTGAGGACTCTTAGGGTCTTCTTACATCTGTCTCAATGGTGTTGGTGCATGTTTTAGCGTGATGGAGGTGTAGGCATGATAGTTGTGCACCCAAAAAAATATAATATATATACTTAACATATTTATTATTGCATATTCGCTACATATTTTTTGCAAATCACTGAATTTCATCTTATCTCTTATTAATGTGTTACTGGCTGCTCTGTACCTATTTATATTCTTGACGTAGTTTTGTTGTTTTGTATGTAAATAATAAGTATTACTATATATACATATACAAGTATATATTTATAATTACAGCTGAATTTAGTTGTTTTACATCTGGTTTCACCTTTTTTTATAGATTTCATACAAAGAATAACAGGAAAGTTTGCACTCACCCCCGAGCACGTTGGGTACCAAAAAAACTAAAAGGTATTATAAATGCTTTCATTTTGTATCGACCTCATAGCAAATTTGGCAGTTTGTGTTTTGTGTTGGTTTGTATTTCGTTTTTCCACTTCCCTAACCCTAACTTAAAATGCATATTCATCATTCATAAATTCTTTAGAAGTATTATGATGTAACTCTAGTTGTAACTAGTTGTTATGAGTAATGCTGATGCTGGAACAGTGTGAAAATGTTAGCGGACCTGTCAGGACAGTGGGAATTATAATGTGATTTGGTTCCTTTTTTTCAGAATTGACGAAAAAACCATGAGGACAACATGGGACCTCGGGATGGATTTAAAGTTTAATTTTTTTTCCAGGCAATTTTCCCCCCGATTGTTACATTAACTTCTAGATTTTAAAAATAATACGAAAGGTTTAAGAAAAAGCTAAATTTCATTTTTCTGATTATGCTGTATGTTAATATATTCTTATACTGTACGTTATGTTGCTTTACTTTGTAGCATCTGTGAAACAAAACCCCATTAAAGCAAACAAAAAAAAATGCATGTTGCTTCCATTTTGACCGTAAGTACTTGTACGCTCAGATGCTTAGAACGAGCTTTATGCTGGGACTTTGCAAATATAATGTTTTCCCGTCAAATAAAATGCACTGAACAAACGTGAGACTTAATAACAAAGTCCCATTGAAATCTTATGCAGACTTTGTGTGATTAACAGGCTACGAAGTTTTTGCAAGCAACACCTCACCTGACCGTACCTGACTCCTTTTTGCACATTTAAGCATCGGCCATGTTTAATACATACAGCTTCTTCTCATTTTTTCATCAACATTTTCATCTTGACCGCACAACTTCTCAACTAAGTGTCTGATCTATTATTATGATACTTTCGGTTTCATCCAGTGAATTACTGTAAAATTCCATCTCAAACCAGCCGAAGCTGGTCACGCTGGTTTAAGCTGTGTTTTCCACACTTCTATTTGGTTTTTAGCTGGTTGACCAGCTGTTTGTCAGCTGACCAGCATATAGTTAGTCAGTCCACCAGTTTGGCCATCTGCTTACTCTACCAGCTTAACCACTATTAAAATGCACAAACATACAGTGCATGCAAACATAATATTCAGAAAAAACATTGCTTTTTGGCCAACTGATTATATATTAATGTGGCGAAGTGAGCTATACCGCTCGTCAATAACCAGTCAGAGTCAGAGATTTCAGGGAACTGTGTGTTTTATTGCTTAAAACATACACTCGCAATTCCTAGCTACCTCCTCTTCTGTCCCAGCGCCTTTTGAAGACCTCAGGCTCACTGTTGAACAATCAAGGCAATTGGTTAATTGACAACAACAATCCTATAATCAATCGTCACCAATTGCCCGATTGCCGACAGCTGTGCCGGCTCCCTAAACCACCCGCGTTCACTCTCTCTCTTGCTAGCTGCGCCTAAAACCACGCCCCCCTACCACATACCCCCACCGCCCGACTTAGGCCGGGAAGCCATCCGGCCAATGCTCAACTCCCCCCCCCCCCTCCTCCTCCTCCACCGGACGGGAGAGAAAATCAGCCACCACCATCTGCGCTCCCGGCCTATGAATCACCTTGAAATTAAAAGGCTGTAAAGCCAGATACCACCGAGTGATTCGGGCGTTGGTATCCTTCATGCGGTGAAGCCATTGGAGGGGCGCATGGTCCGAGCAGAGGGTGAATGAGCGACCCAGCAGATAATAACGGAGGGACCCGACCGCCCATCTGATGGCCAGGCACTCCTTCTCGTCCGTGCTGTACTTCGCTTCCCGCTGTGATAGCTTTCGGCTAATGTACAGCACTGGTCGGTCAACCCCCTCCACCTGCTGAGTCAAAACGGCCCCCAGCCCTCTGTTTGATGCGTCAGTCTGCAAATTAAAGGGGAGAGAGAAATTAGGGGTGAACAAGAGCGGTTTCCCACACAAAGCTTCCTTTACCCTCAAACGCCTGCCGACACAGCTCCGTCCACTGAACCGGATCGGAGGCACCTTTCCGAGTCAAGTCGGTCAGGGGACTGGTCAGGTCCGAGAAAGCCGGGATGAACCTCCTCACCTCTTTTTTAAAACCACGCCCCCCTACCACAATTAACTCTAAAGAATCTTTACTGTGGGTATTTAATATGGTGGTATCTGCTTCCTGACAAACCAGCCAACAATGTTTTTTTTTATCACATGGGGAAATAAAATGCGATATATTAGCCATTAACCCAAATCCTTGCTCACCCATACTTTAAAAAATCCATGAATGCAAGAGTAAAATAAATCACCTATCCATATTAATTCAGCCCATATATGTACATTCACAATACATTTACCTTTGCTATGCAATGCCCTGCATAGCCCATTAGCTTCCTTGTCGCCACACCCACTGCTGTCATTGAAATGAGCTGACATTGCTAATTAAATACATTTGATGGAAAACCCCAAGTTTTCCTACGATTGTTTAGGGCCTTTTATTTAAAACAAAAATAATCAGTCTTTTAATATTAATGTGATGTAATGTACTTGCTTCAGTTATCTGAAATATTTGACCTTGGTATTTAATAAGGGTACCAGTGAAGAGTTGTGGGTTAATCTCTATGTACAGCACCAGACCTAAAACCCTGTGAGCTATCCAGACACGGCTAAGCTTCCTCCAACCCTTACACTCTTCACAGCATACAATTTACACAATTACATAAGCTACACGTATGTGACAGGGGCTGGCAATTTGGTCCACAAGTCAGGGTCATTTTTCTTTTTTTTGTAGTTTATGAAAGTACAGATCTTGAGCTTTCAAATGATATCTCATACACTGCTATATATACACATGATCTATACACATGTTATCTGAATACTATAGGTATCATTTTTGACTTGACTAATTATTAATAATTATGTTCCAATGGAAGTGATGTTCCTAATGTCATTGTCCTTGTGGTTGCATTTACCCATAGGTCATTAATGTCCACACTTTTTCTGAGCCAAAAATACCTTTGTGATGGTGTTCATGGTCGATGACACTGCCTCTGTGGTCAGACCTTCAATTCAACGAGCGCTTCTGTGAATTTCCCTGCAGCCCAAGAGAACCTTGATTTCCTTTCTGTGCAGCAAGACCAGGGCTGTTTAAATGTCCCCACCCTTAGTGGGAACATGCACACACCCAAACCAACACACCCACACAGTCACACACAAACAAACATACACATCACGCGCACACACACACAAAGCAACACACATGCAGACACCGCCATGGTGCGAATTATGAGGGAGCCAGGGGAGATATGCTCCCTCGAATGACACACGAGCTCCCAAATGAACCAACTGTCTCTAAAATATTTTAGTAGGCCTACTTCTATTAAAAAAAATCAATATCATGAAATTGGTGGAGTGTCGTCTTTCATGGGCGTAGCGTACATCAGGCCAAGACAGGCCATTTGGCAATAAATTGCTGATTGCACTGCGCTATTTTTCCACAGCTAAATGCAGATATGGTGCAAGGAGAGTGTGCTGAACTTCCCCAATTGTAATTTCTACACTATCCACCGCTACTTCCCTGCTAGAAGCACAGTGCATTTTACAAACATTTTTCACAACACAGTAAACCCTGGCCTAAACCCCTACAAGAGCAAGCCTAGGGCAGCAGTGGCAAGAGAACAACTCCTCGGGTGGGACGGATAGGAAGAAACCTTGGGAGGACTGTCCTAGGGCCTTTTAAAAAAAAATGTATTCAATTTGATTTTTTCCAAAATCAGGAAATACATACGAGAGAATTATCTTTTTTTTAATGCATGATTGTAGTGTCACGCAGGTCCATCACAATTTTCAAGAACATTTATTAATCAAAGGGGGTACTCCTCAAAACATGATCACTGCACAGCTCAATTGATGGATGGGTGAGTAAAAAGGAGAGGCTAGCAGCAGGCCCTCTGGAGGAGACCATGTGCTGTGTCTGCTCTCACTGATGGAGGATGTTACAATGATAACATGGGCCTCCTGTAAAAATATAACTGGGAAAAATACAAGAAAATAATGGATAATAATCAATAACTAAAAAATAAATAAATAAAAAGAAAAGAAAATCAACTTACTCTTTAGAAAAAAGTCCTATTAACAAAAAAACATACTAGTGCCTATTTGTCAACCAAAATCAGTATACATTCTAGACGCCTCAATATGACTGTGACATTAGCTACAGTTGCTCTTCTCAGAGAGGGAACATCTTTTAAGCTGGTTATGTTCTGTTCTCTTCATGTCAGATGTTCAGAAAATGTATTATCCTTTAATTCTCTGATGTAAAAAAAAAGTGTCATTGTAATTTTCAGCAAAAATGACCATGTGCATGTGAATGCATTTATTTATTTATTCTTTACATTTTTTGTGGGTATCATTCTTTTATGCTTGGAACCAATTTCCAGTGAAAACCTTTATAAAACTGGAGTGGGACCGTGGGGGGTGGTATAAGTGTCCCTACCCCCTCCTTCTAGGTGTACTCCCCATAGACCTTTTTTGGTGAAAGCAATGATTAAATGATTAAAGCTAGTGACTTTTGAGTGCTAACTAAGTTGAACAATTAAATGTATTAATTTCAATAATGTAATTAACAAGGGTTCAGAGAGAGAGAGAGAGAGAGAGAGAGAGAGAGAGAGAGAGAGAGAGAGAGAGAGAATGTGTGAGTCCACATTTCATATTTATATTCGATTTGACAATCATAAAATAATACTCCTGATCACACATAGGGTTAGGAGTAAAATAATGAGCCACATAGTTAATGTGGGAGATTGGGAGTTGAGAGAAGACCAAAGGGGTTAAAATGAATAGTTATACTTGTGTATTTGTCTCAAAGGTAAAATGTGAGACTTGGTAAAAGGCAGGTAGGCTATGGTAAAGCATAGGTACAGGGTGTACCACACCCATATGGCCACAAGGCGGCAACAAATCATGTGTTTCCATTACAGATCAAATCATTCCAAATCCAGAATATGATGAATTAAATTACGAAATGTATTCTCATATAATTTTCTCTTTCTCTCTCTTTCTCTCTCGCTCTCCCTCTTTCTCTCTCAAAAAAATGCCTTATTTGCATGACATATTTCAAAATGCATATTGCCAAGTAACAACAACAACAATAAATATAAAGGTTAAAATATAACAGACATAAAATGTATGCTACTACTATTAATATTAACAATGCAGTGATACTACTACTAATAACTAGTTTACTGTTAAATAATAGAAATGTATATAAAGGGACTTTATAAATGATATATTTAAAAAACAAGTAAAAAAAAAAAGATATACAGGTGCAGCTCAAAAAATTTGAATATCGTGAAAAAGTTCAACATTTTTTGTCATTTCAGAAAGTGAAACTCATATATTATATAGATTCATTACACATAGAGTGAAATATTTCAAGCCTTTATTTCTTGTAATTTTGATGATTATGGCTTACAGCTAATGAAACCCAAAATTCAGTGTCTCAGAAAATTAGAATATTTTGCTTTAACATATTTTTAAAGTATCATATTTAATATTTGGTCGCATATCCTTTGCATGCTGTTACTTCCTGAAGTCTGTGACCAATCAACATCAAAATACTCTCAATATCTTATTTTCAGGTACTGTTACAAGCGATACTATAACCTCTCTGCATTTGAACTGATCTCTATGAGAATTGGGGGATATGACTAGATTCAGCTGTAAATTACGCTGGTACAGTATGGAGCACATGACTGGCGAAATGGCTGTACGTCATCAAGGGTCTAAGGTATCAAACGAGCCCCAAACCATCACTCTGCGGCCAGATATGGAGTAGATGTGGATGGATTCCTTTAAGGGTTGTTTCTCCTGACTTTTTTCCCCATAGAGTTCTATAGGAATAGAGTTCTATAGGAAAATGAGTCAGGAGAAATAACCCTTGCAGTGATCCATCCACATCTACTCCATATCTGGCAACAGAGTGATGGTTTGGGGCTCGTTCGATAGCTCAGACCCTTGATGACTTACAGCCATTTAGCCAGCCATGTGTTCCATACTGTACCAGTGTAATTTACAGCTGAATCTAGTCTCACCCCCCAATTCCCATAGAAATCAGTTATAATGTTATTGTCTACACCTGTTTAGGTGTTTCCACCGGCTATTTAAGCCTTGCGTCTTCCAGTCTCTGTGCTTCCGAGTTATTATTTACTCTGCCTCGAAGCCGGCATTGGTTTAAAGAGCCTTAACCTCTTTGTGCAGAAGCCAAATTGGGCCAATTTTCGCCTGTTTTGCACTGTTCTGTTTAAACCTTTATAATTACAGTTGTGCTCACCACACACACTTGTTTAATGGCTTAAATTGGAGAAGACCCCTGTACCTTTGTGTGTCTTAGATTAAAATAATAAAATTTCATAATCTTCATATAGATTATGGGCTGTAAATGCACAAACTCTTTGCAAAAAAAACAAAAACGAGGTTGTCATTCTTAGTTTACAGTACACTTCTGAAAGGAAAAGATGTAAAACAGGTCATATTTTACTGTCCTGGTGCACACACCACTTGTCAACATGTGTACAGAATTTTAGGGGGATATGTCAATCTGCTCAGGTTCCATAAGCTAATTTGTAAACAGTGTATCCTGGTGTCCCTTAGGGTGTCCAAATCTATCCAAATGGATAAAATGTGCATCACAGTAAATCAAGAGATAATCAGCTTTTTTCAACAGATAAAGTATTCTTACTCATAAAACACATGTTTGTATCAACTAAATGAGGAAATTTTCATTTTTTTCCAAATAATTTGGGTTTTGATATATAGGGGTCCAAAAACCTCTCCGAAAATGAATACAATGCTTTTTTTGTCCATATGAAGCATTTTATTATGTTCTTTGAGGTAGTAGGATCATTACAATCACTTCACATTCAGAGGGTGATACATTTATTAGCTCCAGTTCAGTTTATGGTTCCAGAAATGTATTTCTTTCCCCTGGTACACACTGAAGTCACTGATGTGTAGCCCGTCTTGCTGTCAGCCAGGACAAATAACTTGAAGCCCCACTTTGTTGGCTTGTCCTTCAAGTATTGTTTCATCCCATGCCAAGCTTTTGAGGCTACCATGCGTTCATCAATGGCCAGGTTCCGATGAGGGTGGTAGTAAGCCCTGCATGCAATCAGGATCTGGTCATGCAAAGGCTTCAGGCGAAACAGGCCATAATAACCTGCTTGGCCTTTCAGCTGGTCATTGATGGCATCTGCTGTTGTGTCGCTCATGTGGAGGAATGCACAAATGGCCTCATACCTGTAGCCCGGCATCACACTGCAGGGAAAGGGGTGCTTGTGAAGCCGGTCCTTCCTCCATAGGTCACGGGCAGCAGATGTCTTGACAAGACCCAGGTACAGGACGATGGACAGATATTTTTGCATGTCCTCAGCATCCACATCAGACCATGGTGTATGCAGTCCCTGAGCATGTTTACGGGCTGCGTTGCCATTTGTGTTGTCACAGAGGAGCTTGAGGACATGTGTGCTGAAGAACAGCCGAAAGAGATCCAGGGGGCTGTAGGCTAGGGATCTGCGTGTTTAGTCGACTAGTCGATTAAACGTTGCTACCCTCGCTAGTCGGCACCAGAAATACTAGTCGGTTAAACTTATTATTTTATTAATGTACACATTTAAATTACATATTGACAAAATTTGCACTGAAATTTCATGTTTTCCTGGTCAAATGTTGCTTTATAAAAAAACGAGCATCCGATACTAATGTTAACAACGCCGGATTACATTTATTTATTTTTTTAACTAAGGAAAAAAACTGAACGGATTAGCCTGTTTGCCCTGCAAGTTAAACCAGCGAGGTGGAAAGAGTAAGTAGGCCTACCGCGTTGTTGAATAGCCCAATAAAACTAATCTAATGTCACGTCGATCAGAATGTGATTAACGGTTTCAAATGGCTCTTATAATATACGCAATATTTTTCCGGACAATGTTTAACCTTATAGATTAAATTGTGCTCAATTTTGACTGTTTTCTGAGTGTTTTCTTACTTTTAGATTAGTCGACTAGTCTAAATTTAAACTTCCGTTTCAACGTCAGGGAAATTAGTCGTTAGGAACATCCCTACTGTAGGCCTGCTGAAGGTCTAGCTGCACTCCTGGGGTCCTCTGGGGGCAGAAGGGGAACTGATGAGGCTCTTCATCCTCATCCGCCATGTCGTGCCATCCGTCCTCAGACTCGGGCTCCTCGCGGTGAGCAGGTACAGCAGGGCCTCCTTGACCTCGTGACCAGAGTCCTGCAGGGATCAGGAGCAGATTTCTGCCCTGAATTATTTAAAAGAAAGCAAAATAAAAAAAGTGCACAATAAGAGTCACATAGTGTACTATGTTGTGAAATCAAAAATAAAAATGCTAGGCTTTTCCAGAAAAATAAAATAAATGCTACATTTGACATGGACTGCAATTCAGATTTACCCTAAATTAAGTTAGTTTACTTTATTTCGGTCATTAACATTTTCTTTACAAAGAGGTGTGTAGAAAGATATAATTCAATAATAATAAGTCATTTGACTGAAAATGTGTACCTACCCTTCTTACAATAACAAGTCTGTTCAGTAGAATCTCATGATCTATTGTATCAAAAGCTGCACTTAGGTCAAGAATTACAAGAACAGACAGAGTTTTGGTCGGCTGATAACAGTAAATCGTTAATAACTTTAACCAGTGCCGTTTCAGTGCTATGGTAGGGTCTAAATCCTGACTGGAATAATTCATGGATATGACTTATGCTACCATTTAGCCACAAGAAATTAGATAATAAATGCCATATTTTACATGACTACTGTGACTAAAATTCAACCGATGCACAAATAAAGTTATTTTTAAGTTAATACAGTTAATACTTACATGTCAACAGCCACATACATCTTCGACAACAGAGTCTAGCTTTCAGCCTCAGATCCACTTTCACTCTATCCCTCCGACGAACTAAAAACTAAAAAACGAACGAAAAATCTCCTCCACTACATCCGACAGGGACATGTATTTTTTCGCCATCATATATATATATATACACATCCTAAGCTTTCTGAAATGGTATGTCATTGCCATACGCAGATTTAACTAGCCGATCGCTATCCACGCGTAACACGGCTTCGTTGCAGACACCCGGAAGCCATTTTAGATCACAATTCAGCCTGCTTTATGCGCGCACAGTGCGTATATATATATAATTTATGTAAAAATACAAGTTTGAATTAAAAAAATAAACATTTACTCGAATCTCAATGTAATAACCACCGAACTGTGCGCGCAGAGATCCAGCTGAATTGTGATCTAAAATGGCTTCCGGGTGTCTGCAACAAAGGGCTGTGTGTTACGCGTCGATAGCGATCGGCTAGTTAAATACGCGTATGGGATTGCGATACCGTTTTAGAAAGCTTAGAATGTACTCTATTGGACGAAATAAGTGTCAATTAAAATTACGTTTGTGTGACGGATATACAAGTGCATCTTTTGAATGCGATCATTACGCACGCCCATTTTAGATCATGGACACATGTTGAGAAAAGGCTGCAATATTAAAAACGGGTCAACCAAGACAAAAAATAACCTCAGATTCTTGCAGGGGACATCTTAATCTTTATAACCAAAGGCAAGGTTACGAGTTTATTTCATATTTTACCGGAGCTTTTTATCGCAAAAGAAAGTTATGTGGTGACAAGGAAACATCACTCGTTTTTTTTCCTGTGGAGTGAGTAAGCATGTTGACAGTTTTACTTGTATGTATTCAGAATCTTGGAAGGTGTTTCTTGCTGCTGTGATAGTAAACGATTTTTTGGTGATGAAATAAAAACTTTAATTAACTTGCAAATGTGTTTAAATGTCTGCTATCTTACATGTGGTCGGGTCCATTGTAGATGTAGTAGTAGCTACAGTGTAGCAGCATAGCATGCTACGTTCATGAATTACAAGCTAATGGTGGCAGCTAGAAACGTGATATTTCGCACGCTGATAGGATATTAAGTACTGATTATGATCATATGCGGTTATGGTGATAAATATGGTAATATCCATATTTTCGTAACTAGCATATAACTAGCGACGTATTTATGACGTGTCATAAAAAAGTAGAAGACGCGTGCGTCTCTGCCACTAGGGGCCAGCACTAACAGGTTAAGGTGATCACTTTGTTCCATCGCTCTGCTTTGGAATAACGTGGGACTTGTCTTTTGGTGCTTAGGTTTCAGTTTAGGATTTGTTTCTCCTTTGCACCTTAAGTTTCTCGTTGTGGTTTTCCTGTTCTGTTCTCTGAGACAGGCTCTTTTCTTTACTGTTTTTCCTACCTCTCGTTTCAGTGCTTTCTTTTATTGAGAGCTAGAGGTTTCTTTCTATTTCTTCTGTTTTCTTTTCCTCTGTCTTATTTTCTCTCTCTTTGAGAGTCAGATGTATTTCTCTGTTTACCTGAGCTCTGTCTTTTTTCAGCCTCACCGTGTTTTGTGTGTTGTTTTTTTGTTTGGCTCGTAGTGGTATCGTTATTGTCGGCATAAGGGGCACGCTAAAGCTCAATGCCCCAAGCTGACGGTTATCAGGGGAACCTTAGCAAGGCATATCAGTGCTGCACTCCGTACCCATCAACTGCACTGGAATCGGCATTCAGTCGAGGTCAACGCCTTTGTCTATTCCAGGGCAGTTGAGAGTTTTGTTTATGCCCAATGGGCTAAAAAACAAAAAATGCAGGTTGTCCGCATCAAACAACCCCGCTTTGTCACTGCTCGTGACGGGCGCTCGTTGGGCACCGGAGCGGTTAACGAGATCACGAGGCATATTGAGATGTTTGCCTCTTTCCAAGGTCATTCAGAGCGCCTTCGGTTTTTTTATCGACTTCTTAGCCTATCCCCTTGTCCTGGGACACTCCTGACTGGTTCTACACTCCTGACTGGTTCCCCAGTGCTTGTCTCACTGTCTGCTGATGTCACCGCCCGCTTCGGGGGGGTGTTGGTCCTGTTCGGATTTCAGCACCATCAGTAACGATGCGGAGGAGAATTCCCTCATCGACCAGGTTAGGTCTTCGCCTTCCTCTGAGTGTGGAGGAGAGAGTTTAGCCTGGGATTCTCTGGCTGACGGAGATATCCTGTGGGACGTTGCCTCCTTGGACGCGCCACATGGCCCACACACCCTCCAGCACTAATAACTTAGGGGTTATGGGGTCACTTGATATTCCCCTGTGCCCCTAACGTGCCGACGGATTATGGGGATCTTACTGAAGTCTTCAGTAAACAGCGAGCTACTACCTTGCCACCGCATCGGCACTATGACTGCGACATTGAGATGCAGCCAGGCACAGTACCTCTTTGGGGTTTCTTATATTCCCTATCAGCTCCGGTGAGTGCCACCATGAGGAAATATATCAAAGAGGCCCTGTCCAATAGCTTCATCAGACCATCTACCTCGCCGGCTGGTGCAGGGTTATTTTTTGTACAGCGGCTTACGGCCCTGCATTAATTACAGAGCTCTCAACAGTATCACTGTAAAAAACCGCTACCCTCTCCCGCTGATGAATTCCGCTTTCGAACGCCTCCAGGGGGCGTCTGTTTTTACTAAGCTGGATTTTCCTAACACGTACAATTTAGTGTGCGTACGGAAGGGGGACGAATGTAAAACAGCTTTTAACACCCACAGTGGGCACTATGAGTACCTGGTGATGCCTTTCGGGCTCACTAGCGCCCCTTTCTGTCTTTCAGGCGCTAATCAATGATGTGCTCAGGGAGATGTTGGAAAAATTCGTCTTCATTTATTTAGACGATATTTACATTTTTTCCTCCAATGTCGCTGAGCACATCAGACAGGTCTTAAAGGCACTTCTCAAGGCTCTACTCTACATCAAGGCTGAGAAGTGTGTCTTCCACTCTGACACTGTGTCCTTTCTGGGCTTTATTGTGTCTAAAGGAAAACTCCTTATGGACCTCGTTAAGGTCTCCGCAGTCAGAGAATAACCCAAACCGGACTCAGTACAACAGGTGCAGTGATTTCTGGGATTCGCTCATTTTTATAGGCGATTCATTCGCAATTTTAGCACAGTGGACGCACCCATCACGGCACTCACCAATAAAACTACACCTATGCATTTTCATTGGAACCCTAAGGCTGAGGCGGCTTTTACAGAGTTGAAGAGGAGATTTTGCTCTGAGCCCATCCTCATCACTCCCAATTGTGACGTGGGGGACTGGGAACTTCTGGTGGTTAAATTGGTGCTGGAGGAGTGGCGGCACTGGCTGAAGGGTGCCGAGCATCCCTTTACAGTATGGACAGACCACAAGAACCTGCAATACATCCAGGGTGCCAAGCGACTTAATTTGCGACAGGCCCGCTGGTCTTTAACGTTCCAAGAACGTTAAACCGGACGCCCTCTTCCGAATTTTTGATCGCTCCAAAGAGGACTGTCCGCCGGAGCCCATTATTTCCACTTCTCTGATTCTAGCCCCAGTTACGTGGGACATCGAAGCCCAGGTGCTAGAGGCCCAGCGTCGGGACCCTGATCCGGGTGGAGGATCCCCTGACTGCCTGTTCGTGCCCCCTAGGCTACAGAGTCAGGTACTACAGTGGGCACATTCATCCCACATTACCGGCCATCCTGGGGTTTATCGGATGATGGATTTTCTGTCCAGGCGCTTCTGGTGGGCAGGTATGGAGAAAGATGTTCGGTGGTTCGTTTCGGCATGTAGGGTCTGCGCCCAAAATAAAAATTTGCAACACCCTCCCTCTGGGGTTCTTTGGCCATTACCCATCCCTAGCTGTGTGTGGAGCCTGGCAGTTCTTGTGTTAAAGGCTTCCTTTGTTTTATCCAAGACCTGGATTTTGTTCACTTCCTAATAAAGTCCTGGACTGTTCAGTTTTCATTTAAGGCAAATTTTGTCTTGCCTATACGGACTTTGTTTGCTTGCCATTTACGGCTTACTTTGTTTGTCAATTTGTCATTTAAGGCTTGTTTTGTTGTCCATGATCTGGATTTTGTTGCTTGTTTTTTACGGATTGCTTTTGTTTCATCCATTAGCTGGACTTTGTTCACTTTCCAGGAAAGACTCGCTTTGTCTCATCCATGATATGGACTTTGTATGTCTGCTTGCCGTGGAGGCTCACTTTGTTTTTTCCACAGTTTGGACTGCTTACCATTAAAAGCTCGCTTTGTTCCGTCCAAGATCTGGACTTTGTTCGCTTGCCATTGAGGCTCGCATGGTCTCTTCCAAGATCTGGACTTTGTTTACTTGTCATTAAAGGCTTGTAAGTCCATGACCTGGATACCTGCCACCCTCCATACAGGCCAGCTTTGTGTAAACTTGTGAGATTGTTGTCACGTGCACAGATCGATCAATCTCTGCCATGAAGACTTGTAACCCTTTCAAGGTTGCCATTAGCCTCTTGGTAGCTTCCCTGATCAATTATTTCCTGGCTCGGTCATCCAGTTTGGAGGGAGTTTAATACTCAGAGGGATAGTTAAAGCCTTTGAAATCTTTTTATATTCTTCTCCTAACTTGTGCCTATCCACAAATTTATTCCAGAGACTTTTTGAAAGCACCTTTCCAGCCATGGTGAATTATTTGCATTACCATGCACTACTAAGAGTGGAATCCTCAAGGAACATCATCATCATCATCATCATCATCATCATCATCATCAACCGCTTATCCGTAGGTCGGGTCGCGGAGGCAGTAGGCTAAGCAGGGGGTTCCAGACGTCCTTCTCCCCAGCGACGCTTTCCAGCTCCTCCTGGGGGATCCCGAGGCGTTCCCAGGCCAGGAGAGATATATAATCTCTCCATCGGGTTCTGGGTCTACCTCGGGGTCTCCGCCCAGTTGGACGTGCCCGGAACACCTCCAAAGGGAGGCGCCCGGGGGGCATCCTAATCAGATGCCCGAACCACCTCAGCTGGCTCCTTTCGATGCGAAGGAGCAGCGGCTCTACTCCGAGCTCCCTCCGGATGTCCGAGCTCCTCACCCTATCTCTAAGGCTGAGCCCGGCTACCCTACGGAGGAAGCTCATTTCGGCCGCTTGTATCCGCGATCTCGTTCTTTCGGTCATGACCCAAAGTTCGTGACCATAGGTGAGGGTAGGAACGTAGATCGACTGGTAGACCGAGAGCTTCGCCTTCCGGCTCAGCTCCCTCTTCACCACGACGGTCCGGCACAACGCCCGCATTACTGCGGATGCTGCACCGATCCGCCTGTCGACCTCCCGCTCCATTTTACCCTCACTCGTGAACAAGACCCCGAGATACTTAAACTCCTTCGCTTGGGGCAAAGACTCATTCCCAACCTGTAGGGAGCATTCCACCGTTTTCCGGCAGAGAACCATGGCCTCAGACTTGGAGGTGCTGACTCTCATCCCGGCCGCTTCACACTCGGCTGCAAACCGCCCCAGTGCCTGCTGGAGGTCACGGTCCGATGAAGCCAGCAGAACCACGTCATCCGCAAAAAGCAGAGACGCAATTCTGAGGTCACCAAACCGGACACTCTCCTCACCTCGGCTGCGCCTTGAGATCCTGTCCATGAATATCACAAACAGGACCGGTGACAAGGGGCAGCCTTGGCGGAGTCCAACACCCACCGGGAACGCGCCTGACTTAATGCCGAGGATGCGGACACAGCTCTCACTTTGGTCGTACAGGGATCGGATGGCTCGCAACAACGGCCCCGGTATCCCGTACTCCCGCAGTACCCCCCACAGGATCCCCCGGGGGACACGGTCGAAGGCCTTCTCCAAGTCCACAAAGCACATGTAGACTGGATGGGCAAACTCCCATGACCCCCCGAGCAACCCTGCTAGGGTAAAGAGCTGGTCCACTGTTCCACGACCAGGGCGAAAGCCACATTGCTCCTCCTGAATCCGAGGTTCGACTAACGGTCGGAGCCTCCTTTCCAGCACCCTCGAGTAAACTTTCCCGGGGAGGCTGAGAAGTGTGATACCCCGATAATTAGAGCACACCCTCCGGTCCCCTTTCTTGAAGATGGGGACCACCACCCCGGTCTGCCACTCCGCAGGCACTGTCCCCGACTTCCACGCGACACTGAAGAGGCGTGTCAGCCAAGACAGCCCAACAATGTCCAGAGCCTTCAGCATCTCAGGGCGAATCTCATCCACCCCTGGCGACTTGCCACTGCGGAGCTTTTTGACTACCTCAGCGACTTCCGCCAGGGATATGGGTGCGGACCCCCCTGAGTCTTCAGGCTCTGCCTCTTCCACAGAGGACGTGTTGGTCGGGTTCAGAAGCTCCTCGAAGTGCTCTTTCCACCGCCCGACAACATCCCCAGTCCGGGTCAACAGTTCTCCTCCCCTGCTGAACACAGCCTGGGTCAAGCCCTGCTTTCCCTTTCTGAGGTGTCGGATGGTTTGCCAGAACTTCCTCGAGGCCGACCGAAAGTCCTTCTCCATGGCCTCCCCGAACTCCTCCCATACCCGGGTTTTTGCCTCAGTGACCGCTGAAGCCGCAGCCCTTCTGGCCCTCCGGTACCTGTCTGCTGCTTCAGGAGACCCCCGGGCCAAATAAGCCCGAAAGGCCTCCTTCTTCAGCTTGACGGCTTCCCTCACCGCTGGTGTCCACCAGCGGGTTCTGGGGTTGCCGCCACGACAGGCACCGATGGCCTTCTGGCCACAGCTCCTGCCCGCCGCCTCGGCAATGGAGGCTTTGAACATGGCCCACTCGGACTCCATGTCCCCAGCCTCCCCCGGGATACACGAGAAATTCCTCCGGAGGCGGGAGTTGAAGACCCTGCGGACGGGGGCCTCCGCTAGACGTTCCCAGTTCACCCTCACTACACGTTTGGGTTTACCGGGTCTGTCCGGCAGTCTCCCCGGCCACCTGATCCAACTCACCACCAGGTGGTGATCGGTTGACAGCTCTGCTCCTCTCTTCACTCGAGTGTCCAAGACATACGGCCGCAGATCTGATGATACGACTACAAAGTCGATCATCGATCTTTGGCCTAAGGTGTTCTGGTACCAGAACAGCTGATTTTATTCTGAAATAATCAAAACCACTACAATTGATGTCAGGTGGAGGCCAATCAGCTTGGTGTGTGATCTGGAAGGTGATTGGTTATACCTGAGAAAGTTTATAATGGTTATTCTAAGGGGACTGATCGCTTTTCCAACCCTGTTATTCTAGTCTTTCATTTTTTATTAAATTTTGCCTTTTTTATTTTCACTTGAATGTTGTAAGGCAAAATGTGTAAATAAAGCTGGAAAAAGATGGATTTTATGTATTATCATTTCAGGTTGTAAGACAACAAAAGGTGACTATTTCAAAATGGTATGATGACTTGCACTGTATACTGTTTGAATACGCCTTCTTCTGTGATTCACTCAATCTTCTTTACCGCCATACCCAGATAGCCATTACTACTGTCAATCACCTTGTAGGTGATAAAAGGCAATGGGCAGCAGAAATACATCACTCACTTTTATTTCATGGGGCAAATAGAGCTGTGGCACTGGAGTGGGTGAGGCCCCCTTATGCGATGTCTCGTTCTCCGCCTCAGAGAACCTGGGGCTAGTACAATAGCCCAGATGTTCTCCTTCGGTCGGTCACTCGACTATACTGTTGGACATATTATAACCCTGCTTAGGCACTCCAAGTAAAAACCTGAGACTACTCCCAAGGCTATTGTTGCAAGATTCTATTCTGAAACTTTCTATAAAAAATTATAAAGTTTCTTTTCTGAAACTTTATATTATATTATATTATATCCACCTTGCCTATGACCCCAAATGATCAGTAGCAGATAGGACATTATGAATCACAGACTGCTGCATGACATCTAAATTGTAGAATCTCACAAAGGTATGTGGGGATGATCAGCTAGCTGTGAGACATGAATGAAACACCTCTGAAATGAGGAAATGCCTCTAGTAGAGTGGGCTTATATTTTCTCTGGTGGCGTTATATTATATTGCAAGGTGATAATCTTAGGAATTTAAGATGGGTTAGGGTGCAGGACTACCTTGGCATCGCCTCCCCAAAACTAAATGCACCTGCTATCTCAAGACAGTAAAGCCAGATGAGGAACTGTTATTGCTTTTTGATGCAATTAATCATTAATTAATTTGGCGTAATTAGCTTGGCAGAAATTCCCATCCTGGCGGCCTAAGCCTACGCATGCCTCTAAGGAAATGGGAGGCCAGAATATGGTTTCCAGGAGTATTGCCTTCAATACCATAATGGCAAGCTGATATGGCAGCTAGATACACTTTGAGCACTGAAGGGGAGAGGCATCCTGTCAAACTACTTCTGTAAGAAAGATAATATGACCCCAACAGTGCACTGAGAAGGGTCATGGGATGCTCCCTGCACCATTTCTCAAACAATGACCATTTATACATATAGAAAGAGTGAATGGAGGGGGCTCTACTGCTCTGGATAGTGCCTATCACAGCTAGGGGATGTACCTGTTCTTCCAGCCTCTGCCTCTCAGGGGCCAAACCCACAGGTTCCATTTTTCCGGTTGCGGTTGCCATATTGTGTCCATGGCCTGGGATAGCATGTCTCTCCATATCAGAATCTGCCAAGGGGGGCCTGAGAACATGGAGATCAGGTGCAAATGGTGTCAGGTGCAAATGGTGTCACCAGGGTCAACAACACAGTGTCCTCCCAGATCCTGGCTGAATCATAGAAATGGGAGGAAACACATATAGGCTCAAGCCTAGAGCGTCCATGCTTAAGCGAGGCTCTTCTTGCTGAATTGAAAACACAACGGGAATCTGCCTGGCCAAATTTTTCCCATTTTTTTGCCACTACTTCAGGGTGGAGGCGCCACTGTTGAGAGCCTCTCGACAGGAGGCCTGCTCAGTGGTTCGTGGATTGCCCTCAGAGACAAGAGGTTCAGGCTTGCCCTGAGTAATATGCGCCACACCAACACTACTGAGACACCCTCTCCGGGGCTGCATTCCAATCCCTTATTTTAGCCGTCCTTCTCTCCTCGGTCCTCGTCTGACCCGGAAATCGATCGAGGTCCGCCATCTTTAAGGACATTCCAAACCGCTAAATGCTCCACAGAGGAGCGAGGAGTGGGGAAAGAGGAGGCTCCCGGGGAATCCTTCAGTGAGGAAACACGAGTGCAGCCTTTGCGAAAGCCTTTTCTCGGAATGTGTGACGTGTATAAATTATCCACCACTCTCCAAATCTGCCATATTGCAGGCACACCTCTACACAAATGCAATTTTACCATTCCTTTCCATTTATTATAAAGCGTTAATCCATAATCACACTCATTCTTTATAACTAACAATAGCACCGTTTATTCACGAAAAAATAAGCTAAAAAGCATTATAGTTAAGCATGTGAGCATAATATGACGCTGACACTTGATTGAGCAAGGACGTTCCATTTGCCTAATGCATGTTGCCTCGTTTCCTCCATCCTCGTATCTTATCCTTGCATCCTTTCATCGCGTCCTCTGTTAGGCAGAGCTAAGGAGCTAGGAAAGTACTCAAGGAAAGGATGCAAGGAGTAAAAATAAGAGATTGGAATGCAGCCCCGGTGTGTCCTGTCCCGTCTGGGGTGGGCTCTCAGGACCAAAAGCCACCTTTGGATTTGTCTCATATGCAGGAGACCCAATGGCACGGCCATCACTGCTGAGGCCATGAGGCCTAGGAGCTTTTGAAATAAATCTGTACTCTCTTCCCTAGTTGGAATCTTTCCAAACATTGAATGAACCGTGTAGCAATTGTAGCCATTTTTACACATAGTTCCCCCCATTTTAGGGTAGCAAAATGAATTGGACATATTAACATAAACTTAAATAAAGTCATCAGATTTAATATTTGGTTGCATATTCTTTGCATGCCATGACTTTCTGATGTCTGTGACCCAACAACATCAAAATACTATTGATATCTTATTTTCACGTACTCCTACAAGGGATACTATAACCTCACTGCATTTGAATGGATTTCTATGGGAATTGGGGGTGGGACTAGATTGAGCTGTAAATTATGCTGGAACAGTATGGCATACATGGTTGGATAAATGGATTTTAATCATCAAGGGTCTGATTTATCAAATGAGCCAGACTCATTGTTGTTTCTCCTAACTCATTTTCCTATTGAACTCTATGGGAAAATAAGTCACAGCCATCATGAAGTCATGGCACGCAAAGTATTATGCAACCAAATATTAAATATGATGACTTTATTTAAGTTTATGTTAATTTGTCCAATTACTTTTGGTGCCCTAAAATGGGAGGGACTACGTGTAAAAATGGCTATAATTGCTACACGGTTCACCCGATATGGATTCAAATTAAAGCTGAAAGTCTGCAGTTTAACCTCATAGTCACTGTTTCATTTCAAATCCAATGTGCTGGAGTACAGAGCCAAAACAACAAAAAATGTGTCACTGTCCTAACACTTCTGGAGTGCACTGTGTGTATATACATTTTATATGGTCAAGAGCAATTTAAATAACATATCTTAGGTACATATTGTTCATCCTGATAAACTTTTGCATTTGACAATGTGCACACATATGCCTGCAGGCTCTATTATCAATATCGAGTGTTTGATAAGTGAAACACAGTGTGTGGTAGCTCAAGGAAGAGTTGCCAAATTCATAATGTATGGTAACATTTATACTTTCACAAATACAATAAAAAACAATGATAATAATAATTCTCCAATGCTCAAAGTGCTGTACAGTACAATTAAACTGATTATTATTATTATTATTATTATTGTGTCATGTCAATATATCTTAAATGCAATTTGTTTTTCTTGCCATATAGTATCACATGAAGATAAACAATTCTATTGATTAGGCCCAAGGATGTCACCCAATGAAATGAACATGACTCTCTTGCAGTTGCATACTATAAGCAGGTTTGAGTAAATTTGGGTTGGTTTCAACAATTGTGGTACACAAATCAGGTCAGCAAACATCTTTTCATTCAAAAAAAATTATATTGCATCTCTTGACTGAGGTGAAAGTTTTTGTCATCCATATCACGGGTGTCGGATTTTGTTAACGGGTACAAAACATATTTCACTAAATAAAGAGCGGCTTTGCTACCCACATGTATTAGGATACAGCACACAATGCATGTGTCTGAACAGTAGTGTAAGTGAATACTGTTTACTCAGAGTATAGCTTTTACGGTTTCCGTAAGTCAGAGAGTACAAGTCAACTGGCACACGTGTAAAACAAATCTGCAAGGTTTCCATGATTCCATTATAGAATGGCCTATTGAGGGTGGGCTTCAAGATCGGACTGGGTGGGTTGGGATTGGTCGTGTCCGATCACTACACTGACAGAACAAGGTGGTTTGGACCCAAAATGCACGACTCAGAAATGTGGAATATAATAAATAACCCGCAAGGGTCTTTATTAGTTGGAGCGTTCAAGTTCGTAATAAATATCCAAGCAATGGTCATACACAGGTAATCCACATTCAAAGCACAGGTACCGAATCGAGAAGGCAGTCTCATAAACGGTGTCACAGGCAATGGTCGAAATCCAGGAAAAGCTGTCAGCAAGGGCAAAGGTACAGACAAACGGCAGGCAGGCTCGTAGTCAATGTCCGGGCGTGGAGATACTGGTCATTTAAATATATTTAGGAGTTGGTAACAGTTTTTCTTTAACCACCACAAAATGTTATACTATCACAGAAACAATAAAAAAACACATAAGGTTCTGGATATAGGTAAATTAAGCTGTTATTTTGCCTGCTCACTTATTAGAGTGAATTTCTGTCATCATCACATAATTTCCTTCTGCTATAAAAATCTCTCATAAAGTATGGAATAAAGTCATAACCTTACCAGCATTATTAAAGCCAGATACATCCTTTCTAAGATTATGTAGTTCTTTTCTGCCTATATGTGGTGTACAGTAGGGGTCGAGGCTGATAATCAGTCATTTTTCTAATTATCGGCATCGTAATTTTTTCTGATATGATTGCTGATAAAATAAATAAGCACTCGAGTAGCCTATGTTTGGTTTATTTTGCCAAAATATCTTTAGGAAACAACATGTCAATGTAATTTTCTGACATTATAATAAAATAACGATAGTTAGCTTGATCTACGATGTGTCCCAATCAGAACGGTTACAGACACGGAATTATTTCCCCCCTCGCTGGCCCCGCCCTATGACAGAACACCAACTGAATCTACATACTTATTGCGCTAGGCTGAGAAAGCCATCTCCGGGGCAAGACCTCCAGCGCCTGCATGCACTAGGTTGACATAGTCTTGTTTGAATTACAGGTTCCCCTAGCGAACTGTAGGCTCCACATGGGCAAGACTGCTGGTTAAATGTTGGCGAACTGCATGAAGTAGGCTACTTATCAGATGGCTATCATCATTGGAATAAGTTAACTCACCTGCAGGGAGTCTTACCCACCACATACAGATATTGTTTGTTTTGGGGAGCTATTTAGTTATTTATTTTTTATCTATTTAAAATTCCAGTTCAGCTTAAAATAAATACTACTCGGATCTCCATGCACCTTATTTTTTAAATTGGTGAAAATGTTCTGTTTTCTAGTATTCAATTAAACATATGTTTAAAGGAAGTTTTGTGTTGGAGTTTGTGTTACATATTCACTGCAAATGTATATGGGCCCCAAACATCGGTTATCGGCCTCCTTCATTACTAATAATCGGTATCAGTATCAGCCCTGGAAAAACCATATCAGTCGACCCCTAGTGTACAGTGTAAGTTTCAACATTGGCGAAATCTCAAAAATTTTCCAGGACATTGTTCAGTTCAAATTCGGAGTAGTAATATCTTGGAACTAATTGTAATTGATTGACAGCCTTAATAAAATTTTAAAAACGCATTTTAAGCTTTCCAAAGAGGTATAATATAGGTCATTAGACAGTTGGGAGCGATTTTCAGAGCTGTGCGTGTCACGAGCGTATTTCAAAACAACACGCGCCGTCAAGCATCTGCGTCTCTATGGTTTTGTGAAAGAGAGTGCATTATACGCATCGTGTAGGAAACTCCAGTGAGAAATTGTCTTGTTTGCACTATGGCGAAGTGACAAAAAGATTTTCAGTGCTTGCGACTGCTGAATGCTGTAGTCGTCCTCTGGATTCAGATGAAGAGATTTACATCCATGACTCTTCATCTGAAGCAGACAGCATGGATTCCATAGCTCAGTGTTGCCTTATGTACAAGGTGTGTGTGTTTTATGATGTTGTATTCATAATGGTATAGCTAGCTAGCCACAGAAAGGCTAGCTAGGTTGTGTTATATTGTTTATGTCACAGAGTTTTACATATTTTGATGCTGAATTCAGAATGGGTCTGAAGACCTGTAGACTCTCTTATTCTGGTTTAATTTAGCTGATACCTAGTTAACCACCAACCTATTAGGTATTGGCAATAAGCTAAGTGTGAATAAGGCTCAATGATAAAGTATAGGGAGTCTGTGAACCATAAGTAATGACAACGGTGGTGAGCTGTCAATCTATTACAGCTAGACTGTAACTTTACTGGGTATTTATAATACACTATAGTAGAAGCTTACATGTGTGGCCTAGCCATTCATTACGTTGAGTGAAACAGCACAGCTAATATAGGGACATAAATGGATGCCACGACAGCTAATTGTCCCATACAGTAATTTTGATTATCTCCTGAATTACGGTGATGCACAATTATCCATTTTGGGTATATTTTTGGACACTAAGGTACACTGTTTCAAATTGCCTCATAGGATTTGAGCAGTAATACATATCACTTTCATATTTTGTACACATGCAGACAGAAGGTTTGCAAACCAGAAAATGTAAAGTTTAACCTTATTCACATATTTGGCTCTCAGGTGTTCACTGTAAACTAGAGTGGTGGAACTTAATAAATGGTACCAGTGTCTTCTTTAATGTAAGCCATTATTGGTGTTTGTGTAACATTGATATCTGGAGTTATAAAGCTTGAAACAAAATGCTACAAAACAGACAAAAATTGGTTAAATTAAGCCTCTGCCCAAAGTGGTTAAATTGCAAATCTATCTGCAGGCTATTCCATGCAGAAAGGGCAGAGATCATGAAGGCTTTCTTGCCCATCTTTATTCTAGCTTTGTGGACAGTCAACAGAAGGGAACTATGAGACCTCAGGCTGTATTTTCCTCCAAGTTTCTATGTAAAGTAGATACGTAGGCTTGGGTGGGTCCTTATGCCACAACTCCGCTATCCTGTCCAGAGGACCCACCAGAAGTCGCAGATCCTCGGCCCTCTCCAGGGGTGCCGCCAGAACCCACAGCCCCGACACCACCCACAGCAGAAGGTCCATCGTCGCCTGCTGTCGTGAGCCCTGCAGGCCTGCCAGAGGGCCTCTGCAGCCACTACAGGTCACCTCAATGGGGCTTCCCACTAGTGCCCGGAACCAGGATAGTCCTGGTGTTTGATCTGGGGGTGATCTTCAACCACCAGTTGACATTCCTGGCTCCATTTTAGTTATTGCTTCCTCCCAGGGCTCAAAGCTAGGGGAGGGTATGTGGCGCCAGGAAGGAAGTTGAGGTGCTTTCTACCAAGGGGCAGCACCGGCCCTAATCAAAGGTGTTGCAGCAGCTGTAATTGAATCTTTGGTGGCTTATTTTTTGTGATTTCTTTAGGATTTTTTTGGCATGAGTGTTTTGGTTGCCAGATTGGCCTTTTTGTTGTTTAAAGGAGTTTTGCTACTTTCAGTTTATAGCACTATTAAAATACAAAAAGCCAAAAATCTCTTAGCCCCAGCCCTGCATCACAGTGTGCATATGCGTGTGTGTGTCTGTGTGCGTGCACGCAAATGTGCGTGTGTGAATATGAGTGTGCGTGTGAGTTGTGAAATATGACCTGACCTGCAGAACAAAAAGATCGCTGCTGGGTTTTCCCCAATTGTTGCTTCACTGGCCTGACTTCCTGTTTTACATCAGCTGTTACCTACGCACTGACATCACCAGCTCTGTTACCTCATAACTGGCAAATCTCACAGATGGTGTTGGCTCAGATTTTGGCTGAACAAAAAATTTATAAAAATAAAGCTTGATTTTTATTTATTTATTTTGTAGAAGAGAAATGCTTCACATAAGATTGTGGCACTTAGGACACACATCTAATTCAAACCCATGATCTTGTCAAATGCTCCTGGCTAAACATTTAAACTAGTTTTTCCTTGGAGGCAAGATTCCTACAAATGCTGCATATATGTAATGTGTGCTAAAGATTTTTCACATGCTATGTTGTTTTAAACGATGTACAGATGAGTAGTATGTACTTCAGGTCTGGTGTCATACTGCAGGGCGGAATGTCCGTTTTTTGTTTCTTGGCCACATACAACTATCATTATCCATGATTGTCAGTTTCCTTTTGATAATAATTGTGCATATACATACCCTCTACTAAGTGGCACTTTAGTTATAACATAATATTATTTGGCACTCCTGCTACATTGTTACTACAAACGTCCTGAACTTAAACTCACTGGGACCAGAGGTGAAGCAGATACATGAAAGGCGAGATAAAAGGGTAAAGATTTAAATGAGCATGGCAGCTGATGAAAAAAATTTAATTAATCCTCATTTGATGGTATCTAAAATTCAATAATATACAGCATAGCAGGTCCAGTAGTACTTGCTTGCACCAAGAGTGTAAGTACGGACATACTGTTCTGTACTGGTGTAGCTTAAAAATGGGAACTTCACCAGCCTGTCAGTCTAGATTGACATCAACTTTTAAATGAGAGCAATGGATAATTCGTTATGTGGGAGGCCATTGTGTGTCATTTTGAGGATAGTGTTTCCCTTGCAACTTGGTTCAGTATTAGCAACTGCAACCCTATTTAACCTATGTCAATTTCACTTAAATTCATGATCAAATTCAAACATAACAAACTGCTTCTGTTTACAAGCATATAGTTGCAAATGGTTTCTTTAAATACAGACACGCACTGTGTAAGCACTTTTTATTACACAAAATAACACCCAGTATGGTTTGTCTTGACACTAAACACAACAGGTCTTCATTCTCCCATGCTTTGACTTCTTCATTCTCCTTGTGTTAATCAAATAACAAAACAAGTACATTTCAACTCCCATGTTACCTACAAGGATTTGTACCTAGTCTTTTTGTACAGTACATTTTTAAAAATTCAAAAGCATGAACGAGTCAGAGAATATACAGAATAAGACACTGTAGGCCTGGATTTGATCTTTTTTCGTGTTTTTATCCCAATTTGGAATCCCAAATCACATACGTTCGCTATCATTTCGGGAAAGTGCAGACAAGCATGCGCTTTCCACCGAAGCATGTAATGTTTCCAGCACTTCTTATCACAGTACAATATAGTCAGGCTTACACAGACATGAGTTGGAGGAAAACACTTCATGTGAGCACAGTAGGTGGAACAGCAGGGGTCACTAGTGAGCCATGAGACACTCTAATCCTTGCTGACTGAAACCCTCCCATTTCTAGGAGACGTCAGAGCCAACTGGGCGTGGCTCTGTGAGACTGCCAGCTGCAGGTGGCACTGGCAGTATGGATGAGGATTCTGTAAAAATGTGTCAATAAATATGATTTTGCCTGTAGATATAATGAAAAGCGTATCATCAGATCTGGTGAAAGCCATGTTTTAACTCTTGTTTTACGTTGAAAAATACATCCATTACATTGCAGGTAAAATTGACCCATAATTCAACACAATTAATCCTAAAACAATGAAAATGTTTGATTTGTCTTATCTGGCCATTCACAAAGCCCAAATACAAAAAAAAAATATTTATATTTCAAACACGTTTGTTTATTAACAATTTATTGAACATATTTCCTTTCAGAGAAATAACCAGATTTTGCTGAAAACTAACTTGATGTTACTATTTTCAGTAATAAAATGTATTTTTTAGTAAAGAATGTAGGTGTGCTTCAAGGGTGTTGTAGTATTTAACCACTGGTGCTCTGAAAACAAAGAGGATAAAGACCATAAAAAGGTGATTGAGATGAGTTTGTCGCCAAGCAATTTTTTTATGTTCCTGCCTTGCGAATAAAGGTTTTTGAATCCACGTAAGTGGAATCACTTTATTATGACAATAAAACACTATTGACTCAAACTGACCCATAACATTATGTTGGTATACAAAGTGTGCACAGACGGTCAACAACACAGTTGTGGGTGAAAACACCCCATATGTTCATGAACTCAGGAGTAAACCTCATTCAAATTTCAAGACAAATCCAGTATTTCAGTTAATTTGACCGACAACAAAAAAAGGAGAGAGAGAGAGAGAGATCCAGCTTACTTTCCCCATCAGCTGTGCTATCGGAGACAAAAATCACAGCCAGGCACAGTAACAGGACTCCAGCCAGGCTCACTGAACAGGTATTCATTCTGCTGCGGAGACATGTCTGGTGCAAGCTGAAGGTCAATGGTTGAAAGAGAATGTTTTCCAGTGCATGTTAAATACACCTACCAGGTGTATATTTAAGACTTATTAACATACTGGTAGTATTTTTCTTTTGTGAACCTTGAACCATTTTCTATTCTGGGCCCTGAAAAAAGGGCCAAAAATGGCCAGAAATTTTTAATGTGGACTGAAGGCCAGGTGTGTGTGTGTGCGTGCGTGTGATATGAGGGACCCTCATGTTGTGCATTCTACTGCAGGAAAGGAATGCAGTGGATGAGTTTGATTGCAGAGGTAGTTAAACAATGAAGCACACGGGACTTCCCACCTTAATTATTAGTGGCTGTACACATCATGGATGCTGAGACATACAATACTGACACTAACAGTATTAGATCAGAACCAACATACAGTAAATTAATGGATAGTGCATATACTATTAGGGCCGGATTCAGAGTTGGCCAACTGAAGTCATGTGCCTCTCCTGCGCGGATTTAACGAGAGCTGACTTAGGCTGTATTCTAACGTGTTGCGCAGGTGCTTATCTCAAAATGTGGGTGGTACAGGACATGGTATTCTAATGACCTGTTCCTTGTACTTGCCCCCCGGGTTGCCAGGTATCTACTAAAAAAATGTTTGTGGCGTTATGCGTTTTCAACGTGTCAGTGACAGTGACAGTGCCTTTAATAACCGCATTTGCCTTTTGGAAAATCCTGCCTTTGCGCATCGTAGTTGCTCTTGCAGCATATTAATACATCGCATTGATAAAATGATCATAGCTTCTATTGATGACTGGGATATACCCATCACACAATCAAAAAAAGAATCGCTGAACAGTGGTTGCGCACAATATTACTAAGTAAACAAATAAAATTTTGCGATTTAGCCTACCTAATAAAGTAGGCTAATGTACGGTAACATAATAGCCTACATGAGATGTCTTCCACTTAACAAGTTGAAGTCACATATATTTAATAAAAGCCTTGCAACTACTGGCCAAAGATTTATTTTTTGAGTGCATATGTCACATGCTGGAAGGATGTGGCCAGGACAGAGAGACATTTTAACCTGGACTACTGGTAGATCTACACTGTCGGGAGTTACTTTGCACTTCTTAATAATTTTGGAGCAGCTGTGCTCACACAATTAGGCTACAAAATCATCTCTCTGTCAAAGTGATTATGATCCAAACACTTTCTATCAATGAATCCATCTAACATTGGTCTGGTATTATATACCAGACAGTCAACCATAGCCTACTTTTACACATTTTTCTTTTTATGACAGCTTTTTTATAATTGTAAGTAGGCTAGGAAAAGGAAAATAAAACCAATATTTTTTTCAAAGAACATGCACTCATTCTAATATGCATTTTTGCTAAACACAAACTACCTTTTTTTCCAAACAAAGTTGCGCAAAAACAAATGATGAAGTTTAAGCTCTGAATACGCGTATCTTGCAGACACACCTCCTTTTCATCAAATCTCCACCCCGCGCGTATGTACTGGAGAGACGCTTAAAACAGCGGATAAATCAAATGTCTGAATACAAATAGCTTAAGCAATGCGGAATTGTGGGAGTAAGTCCCATTTGCACGTGCTTATCTCAACTCTGAATCTGGCCCTTCTAGTAGCAAAGCATAAACCATCGAGAACAACACATCATTATATTTATTAATGTTATCATTCATTTCATATCTGTGTGTCCAGGCTCACAGCTTTTGCGCAGTTACTTTATTGTTATTTTAATGTCATATGGACCTACTTGATCTACTATTATTGTTTCGAAATTAATGTGTCCTCCATGACTAACTTCCTTAGGATTTCCTTGTTTTTACGAGAATTGATCGGAAACAATCGCAGACACCAGAAGTATGACCGTACGGATCACTGGATCACTTGAGTAATTGTGCGATTCATAATCCAAATATTCGATTATTCGTTTCAATAAAATTAGATTAATCGACTTCAGATTAATCTATAGATAATCTATAGATAGATTAATCGACAATCAAAATAGTCGTTAGTTGCAGCCCTACTGATACCCCATTGGTGACTCACCCAATGGATTAAATGATCATCCCTTGGAGCATCCGCATTTTGGATTGGTGTAAATAAAGTGGCTGAATGTGAAACGTTATGTGGACTGCAAATGTTCTAAAACGCAACAAGTTGCTATGGCTTTAGGACAATTCTTGACACGGTCACCTGTGAAGAATTTTTGTCCACCATGGTGTCCATGTCTCCTATCAGTATGTCCAAAATCCCAGACTGAATAGCTCTGATCTGGTGTACAGTGAGGAGACAGAAAGTTACTGTTCCATTGTATTGTGCAGTGTGATTTGTAGGTTAAATACAACTTTCTACAACCAGAAACAGTTGATTATTCAAAAAAGGAAGTACGTCACGGCGGCTTGTGCAAGTAGCCATTGACGCACATCTGCACAGTTGTAAATCATTAAAATTTTAATGGAGATGATTCAAGTACCGTATAATAGAATAATAGGTAATAATTTCACAATAGGTGGTGCCTGCATTTGTATCTGCTGAAAAAAACGCAAGTAAATTCACGGCCTATTTCTGATTGTGCAACTGACGCAATTACGTATTGAACAGAGTCTGGAAAATCCATGGAATTTCCTTTCCATTATCAACGGGTGATAGAGAACACAAAGTCCACAGCACAAACAAAAGAGGCGCTGCTAACAGCATGAAGCTTACGTCACTGCCCATAGGTCCTGGCATGACGTCAGCTCCTTGAAATATTAAACCGATATACCTGTAATTTATGTAGTTGGAACAATGCCAATGATTGCTACTTTTAGACCTGTCTAAAAATAGACCATAATGAGGAACCGCAGTATACAAACCAGGACTAGTTCAAGGACAGTTTCTTCCCACAGGCGGTGCGACTATTGAACTGAACTATTGCACATGCACAACAGTACTTTAGCCTTTCTTTAGCTATACAGTATTTATTAAACAGATCTATAAGCAGATTTTATTGCACTGTGAATTCTAGTACTTATTGTTATTTGTTTTTATTTCCTATTGCTTTTTGCAGTGTTATAACTTATTGTCGTTGTATTCTTTTATGCTATGGGAATGAGCGGAGAGTAAGCATTCCATTGTACTTGTTACATATGGTGAAATAAAACTCTTGAATCTTGAAGTTCACTTACTTTTCATTGATGCATTTTCAAGTAGCATAGAAGTGATTTACTATTTGTCAACGCTGCTACATTGAATTCAATAGTACATTTGGCCTGAAAAAACATTCATTACAAACCAAATACAATGTATAATATTACAACTAAATGAACATGAGCAAAGAAAATACGTTTCCCTTTAGGTACAATGTGAATTGGCCTCTTTAAAAAAGTAGAAAAATGAAATGCACGTTCCAACATAAAATGCGTATCCTCTTAGACTGTCATATTATTTTACCAACAATGAAGGTGTATGCATATGTTTATTCATTTATGCTTCCTAAAAGAGGTCCCACACAAGATTTCAACACGTCATAAAAACGCAATAGAGTGTTAAATGTACACCAGCAGTGTTAGATTTACACAGGCATTTTTGCTGTGAATGAAAAGAGCTGATGAGCTATTGAGTTCAGCCTTTTGTCCTGTCCTGTTTTACACAACCAATGCAAATGAACAGGAAAAACTGCATTTTGAGGTGGAAATTTTCCACTGGGCAAACACTTGCTGTATCAAATTCCCACTGCCAGGCTTACAACACAGGGAAGTGCAAGTAGAGTGTTAATGATCTCGGCATTAAGAAAACAAGATATGTTTCAAATAAACTTTAACATTCTTCAATGTGTAATATAGGGCTGTCACCCAATTTTTAAAATGTCCTTGTTTGTTTCCCTTCATTGAATTAATTCACATTAATTGCACTGTAATATCCATGCAAATTCTTTGAGGGGTTGATACAGAGCTAGCCCATTCTACAAATGACAGCAGTGGCTGATTTGGGGGATGTGACTATTTGCACCTCCCCCCTTTCTAATAATTATTGATAAAAGAAAATAAATATGGGTGATAAAGGCCAGAAGACACATTCAGAGGGCCAATCCGGTTTGGAATCTCTCTGTCTTTGGACAGGAACCAACACTATGCTAGCTGATTTAACGAAAATTATGATTTTTCCGTATGCACCTGAATTACATATTTTAAATGTTTAAATTTCACATTAAAAAGGCCGAATAGTTTTTTATCCAAAACTACTCCCCAATCAAGGCATTAGTTGAGAAATCAGACTGATTAGTACATTCATCGGTACAGTCCCAGTAACATGATGAGTGCAAAGGTGACTGGCAGCAAAGCAGGGTCTTACTCCACCATATTTAAATCTTAAAGAGCCCGTCTGCTTAAAAATTCAGTCACTCTCCTGATAATGGGCCTGTTCCCAGTGTGGTGGATATATGTCACTGAAGTAAATTTGTTTAAATTTCACACCACACAAATGACTACATTACAGCCATTCTGATTCTGATCCAGATAAATCTCATTTATAGCACATATCTCTGGCTACGGTTACACTAGTCACTTCAATGCGATTTCTGGCATCCGATATCGCTAGGCTGCATTAAAGGAGAAGTTTGGTATTTAGCATGTTAAGCCCTGTTAAAAGGTTATTTACGATCATATACAATGGTACATATCAACATTTTGATGAACTTTGCAGTCTTCAGATATATTGTTTATTGCTCATGTCACAGCTAACGTACACAATGGCTCTGGACGGGCCTATAGGAAATCCTTCAGAAAACACCATAAACTCTCGTTTTCTAAGACGGGAAACTCACCGAGTGGTCACTGGTGTCTTGTAATTTAGTCCGTTTAAAGATTTATATGACTATTTTCAGTCGCCATACGGCCATACGTTTGTAAACTTCCGGTCAATGGATTTAATAAAATGATAAATAATACTCGATACGAAGCATACTTTGCTACACTTTTTGGGTCGGAACATCAACAGACACCAGTGACCACACGGTGCGTTTCCCGTCTTTGAAAACGAGAGTTTATGGTGTTTTTTGAAGGATTTTCTATATGCCCGAACTTCCGAATTTATCCTTTAAGTGACAGGTCTGGACACGCTGACTTACGCCGTATTTTACAAATCTAATTTTGTCCTCATTGGGATCGGATCTGCCAAACCACTTGACGAGGTGGCCAGGCACACTTTGAATGTGACCTACTTACTTATGACCTACTGATTGAGATAATAAATTTAGTAAAGCAACACAAGTAATATGCTAGGTGATGGGTGTACTATGAAGCAAGATTATGGGATTAGAAAATTAATTTAAGCTTTAACACTGAGTTATGTTCAGGACAAAACAAAGGTAAACAAGGTATTAACTAACAAATAGAGCACATGCAAGCTAGCGGTTGTGCATGGCACTAATGCATAGCGGTTCTGTGTGTGGGGGGAGGGGTTGTAGTACCACAAGTCATCAAACCGGTCTCTCATTTTTATTTTATTTTACTTTCTTCTTTTCCCCCCCAAGGGACAGGGAGCAAAACATGTTTAACAGGAACACTAACAGTGATGATGACACCTCCTTAGCCATCAGCACACGGAGAAGGCCCTGAGGCAATGGAACTCCTTCACATACTTCTATGTGGATTTATTTACAAAATTATGTCGTTTACTTCAACTGAACACCGTTCATGATTAAAGCAAGCAAACTAACATCCTTGCTGTTTATTAAAAGTGACAGATGAAATGGGGAAATCAATAAACATCGTCAGGATGTCCCCGGTAAAAGCATGTTTCTTTTAAAAGGTAGAGTACATTATTTTTTTTTTAAAATAGTAATAAAGCTCCCATAAAGGCGGAATTCAAATTTAATGCTTTGCAGGCAAAAAGAGCTTTTGGGAGACTGCTAGATTTTGCGATCGTTGCTAAGCACCTGGTAAGTCCCTTTTTTTGTTTGTGTTTTCTCACAGGCTTTGAGGGTCAGTGGAGACAGATCAGTGCATGAATGATCTCACCACCACCGGAGTGAAATAACTGGGTTCCAGGGTTTCTTTTGCTCTGTGGATAAAACTTAAATGCACATTTTAGCATAAGCATATCTACACGATCTGCGGATTCGACTGTAGAGCATCAGGATGAGTCCATTATCATCATCGTCATCATAATGTTGTATGTACAGTCAAAGTCTGCACACCCCTTTCACCTTCTCCACGTTTTATTACGTTACAGACTTATACTACAATAGATTGAGTTCATTTTTTGCCTCAAATATCTACACACAATAGCCAATAATAACAAAGTGAAAACAGGTTTTTAGAAAATATACAATTTTATTTTACTGACAAAAATAGGGTATTTAGGGGTTACATATCTGTACACACCCTTAGCCTAATACTTTTTCTGCACCTTTGGCAGCGATTACAGCTTCAAGGCATTTTGGGAAAGAAGCTACGAGCTTGGCACACTTGTTTCTGGACATTTTTGCCCATTTCTCTTGGCATATCCTTGCAAGCTCCGTCAGGTTGGATGGGGAGTGTCTGTACACAGCCATTTTCAGCTCTTTCCACAGATGTTCAATTGGATTCAGGTTTGGGCTCTGGCTGGACCACTCAAGGACATGCACAGACTTTCTCCGAAGCCACTCCTTTGTTCTCTTGGCTGTGTGCTTCGGGTCGTTGTCATGTTGGAAGATAAACCTTCGCCCCAGTCTGAGGTCCAGAGCGCTCTGGAGCAGGTTTTCTTCAAGAATCTCGGTTTACTTAGCTGCATTCATCTTTCCCTCTATCAGGACTAGTCACCCCGTTCCCACTGGTGAAAAACATCCCCACATCATGATGCTGCCACCGCCATGCTTCACTGTAGGGATGGTATTAGCCAGGTGATGAGCGGTGCCTGGTTTCCTCCAGACGTGACCCTTGGTATTCAGGCCAAAAAGTTCCATTTTGGTTTCATCAGACCAGAGAATCTTGATTCTCATGGTTTGAGAGTCCTCTAGGTGCCTTTTAGCAAACACCTGCTGCCTGGATGGTTGATCTTCTGAAAGGTTTTCCCATCTCCACAAGGATACGCTGGAGCTCAGTCAGAGTGACCCTCTGGTTCCTGCTCACCTCCCTGGCCAAGGCCCGTCTTCCCCGATTGCTCAGTTTGGCCAGGCGGCCAGGTCTAGGAAGATGACTAGACTCTATGACTTATCTCTATCCATAGCCTTTAACCATCACTCTGCTGCCAGAAATACAGTAGATATGGAAGGATCACTTTAAGGGTTGTTTCTCCTGACAGATTTTCCTATTGAACTCTATGGAAAAATAAGTCAGGAGAAGAAACCCTTCAAGTTATCCATCCATATCTACTGTATTTCTGGCAGCAGAGTGATGGTTAAAGGCTTGTTTAATACATTAGACCCTTGATGACTTAGAGCCACTTAGCCAACCATGTCTTCTATACTGTTCCAGTGTAATTTACAGCTAAATCTTGTCTCACCCCCCAATTCCCATAGAGATCCATTCAAATGCAGAGCTGTTATAGTATCGCTTGTAAGAGTACCAGCAAATAAGATATCAAGAGCCTTTTGATGTTGTTGGGTCACAGACATCATAAAGTCATGGCATGCAAAGGATATGCAACCAAATATAAAAAATATGGCTTTTCTACCACATTTAATTTAGCGTGTTCAATACTTTTTTCCTGTGTCATTTCACTTTATTGCACATAACTTTTTTAAAGAATTGGAACGTTACAATTTCTTTAGCTGTGTAGTTTTATTGAGTTAATACCAATGTCTGGTCAAAATCTCATGTGAATAGCTACATTGGAAATATGTTTGATAATAAAATTGTTGACGTGTCCAATACTTATTTCCCCCATTGTATGTATACAGGTGCAGCTCAAAAAATTTGAATATCGTGAAGAAGTTCAATATTTTTTGTCACTCATTTCAGAAAGTGAAACTCATATATTATATAGATTCATTACACATAGAGTGAAATATTTCAAGCCTTTATTTCTTGTAATTTTGATGATTATGGCTTACAGCTAATGAAAACCCAAATTCAGTGTCTCAGAAAATTAGAATATTACATAAGATCAATAAAAAATGATATTTTAAACAGAAATGTCAGCCTTCTGAAAAGTATGTTCATTTCTATGCACTCAATACTTGGTTGGGGCTCCTTTTACATTAATTACTGCATCAATGCGGCGTGGCATGGAGGCGATCAGCCTGTGGCACTGCTGAGGTGTAATGGAAGCCCAGGTTGCTTTGATAGCGGCCTTCAGGTCGTCTGCATTGTTGCGTCTGGTGTCTCTCATCTTCCTCTTGGTTCAGGTCAGGCGAGTTTGCTGGCCAATCAAGCACAGTAATACCATAGTCATTGAACCAGCTTTTGGTACTTTTGGCAGTGTGGGCAGGTGCCAAGTCCTGCTGGAAAATGAAATCAGCATCTCCATAAAGTTTTTCAGCAGAAGGAAGCATGAAGTGCTCTAAAATTTCCTGGTAGATGGCTGCGTTGACTGTGGACTTCAGAAAACACAGTGGACATGGCACCCCAAATCATCACTGACTGTGGAAACTTCGCACTGGACTTCAAGCAATGTGGATTCTGTGCCTCTCCACTCTTCCTCCAGACTCTGGGACTGAGCAACAGTCCAGTTCTTTTTCTCCTTAGCCCAGATAAGACGCTTCTGACGTTGTCTCTGGTTCAGGAGTGGCTTGACACGAGGAATGCGACATTTGTAGCCCATGTCCTGGATTCGTCTGTGCGTGGTGGCTCTTGATGCACTGACTCCAGCCTCAGTCCACTCCTTGTGAAGCTCCTACCCAAATTCTTGAATGGATTTTGCTTGACAATCCTCTCAAGGCTGCGGTTATCCCTGTTGCTTGTGCACCTTTTCCTACCACACTTTTTCCTTCTACTCAACTTTCTATGAATATGCTTGGATACAGCACTCTGTGAACAACCAGCTTCTTTAGCAATGACCTTTTGTGGCTTACCCTCCTTGTGGAGGGTGTCAATGACTGTCTTGTGGACATCTGTCAAGTCAGCAGTCTTCCCCATGATTGTGTAGCCTACTGAACCAGACTGAGAGACTATTTAAAGGCTCAAAAAACCTTTGCAGGTGTTTTGAGTTAATTAGCTGATTAGAGTGTGACACCATGAGTTTCCAATATTGTACTTTTTCACAATATTCTAATTTTCTGAGACACTGAATTTGGGTTTTCATTAGCTGTAAGCCATAATCATCAAAATTACAAGAAATAAAGGCTTGAAATATTTCACTCTATGTGTAATGAATCTATATAATATATGAGTTTCACTTTCTGAAATGAGTGACAAAAAATATTGAACTTCTTCACGATATTCAAATTTTTTGAGCTGCACCTATAATCTCAACAAAAAACATTTTCAATGAACTTCCAAGTTACTCACACATACAAAGCACTGTCTATAAGTCATTAAAACCTTTTGATGGTAATATGAAAAACACAGGGCCATGTTATGTGAAATAATTTAGGAAACACTGGTTTGCATTGCTCTGGAATAAAGCTTGTTTAATTTGTGTGAGCTAAGATAGCCAGTATTGTTTATTGTAACTTGGACTTATTTTGATACCAATACTTTTAATGGCAGGCCAAGATTGAAGTTTTATTACAGAAGTTTTATTACAGTACTTTGTATGCATGAGCAACTTGGCATTTTTGTACGTTGAAGATTTTCTGTTGTTGAGATATTTATTTTTGTACTGTGTTTGTCATGAGTAACTGCTGATAATGCATATACATTTATGAACCATAAGATAAAATCTAGAGAGAGAGAGATGCATACACATATGCAAACACACATAGTAGCTCAAACAAACACATGGGCCTGGATTCAATTATTTCCCCTTTACCATGAATTACAAATAAATGTTAGTCATTGGTAGTCATATTTTTAAATGGATTATGGTACATATTTTTCATGGGTTATTGTACATGGTAGACCTACTAAAGGCTTGTATGTGGGTAGATCGGGATGGCAGCTATGCCATCCGCCAATTTACAGCATGGTGAAGCATGCCCCATACCTTATACAGCACCGAGCACAGACTCTCAGCCCTTAAAAACATTAACGTTTTTTTTAACGTTCTGACCTCATGGAACCACACAGAATTCATGTACTTTTAACGCAAATACTTTTAATGCTATACATCCACATAATAAAGCCCCAAACTTGCAGAGGCAGAAGCAGAGCCCACCACCACCCCAGCATCCACCTGTGGGCTCTGCTTCTCATATGATCCCCATGGGGGGATACAAAAAATTGTAGCCTGAAAACAGTGCAAGTCAGCAGACCTATAGCTTGGCTACTCGCTACCACCACAGGTTGTGCGGTAGGCCTACACTAACAAATATCCTATTTGTCATCCAGAGAATATACTTGTAACGCAAATTATCATCTGGTTAATGGTCGTTGTTGCATTAATGTAAAAACAATTATAACTGTATCATTGGCTACACGTTCTCAACAAAAATAGTTTCAAAGACTGTCACTAGGCCTATAGTCTCAAGCCAAAGGAAACAGCGTCAATGCTAGCCTAATGCATGTGTTCTCATGGACATCTGCTTGCTTCTGAATATCTCCAGTAGGCTAGGCTACTTCCTATGCTGAAGACAACCCAGACTACTGCGAGTCTGAAAATGTCTTTCTAGAACATAGCAAAAATTTGGTTGAGTAATTGAGTAGTTCAATAATAAGATACGTGCTTGGCTAGGCTACTAATCTTACACTGTAGCTACACAGAAAGTGACAAGAATAGATTTTAGAGGCCATCGTTTCGGCAAGGCATGTTGGGATTGCTTGTGATGTGAGGTATGCAAGCAAGGCGAAATGACGGACAGTTAAAGATCCGACGTAAATCGTCCCCTATTACAAACTTTATTTCCCTATCTGTCACAGAGGACCCGTTAATTGTTGCAGTGTAGGGTGTGTCTGTTACCTACAGTAGCCTATAGGCTAGCGCTATACTTTCAGTTTTCACAATGTTATGGCATGCTTTTTTATGCTCTTTCAGACCGGAGATGCTTGTCACAGGGGATGGTTGTCATGTTGTTTATATATCGGCCACTAGAGCTCACTGTTGCAAAATGTGAACTGTGACTCGCGTATTTACTCGTTCTACAGTCATTGACCTTTTTCATACCTAAAAGTAACATTTGAATACTTTGATCATTTTGTAATATGTTTTCTGTATAATGAAATTAAAAAGTAAGAGTTCTGTCAAAATAAGTAAAAACACAGTATTATTTTAGTGGCAAATCTAAGGAGCTAGTGGTAGCTAGCAGGCCGTAGCAAGGACAAAATGGCAGACAAGGGTTGGGGCTGGTTGTCACCCTGTTATTAGGTAATTGAGTGCATAATGGGCAATAGATAGATTTTAGGCCATATATACATAGGATTAGGGTGTGTGTGTGTGCGCGCACGTGTGTGTGTGTGTGTCATACGTCCCTCTAGGCCAGGGGTCCTCAATCTTATCCAGAAAGGGCCGGTGAGGGTGCAGGTTTTTGTCCCAACCAAGTAGTAACACACCTGATTCTACTAATCAAGGTCCTTCAAAAAGACTCTCGTGGTTGATGATTAGAATCAGGTGTGTAACTGCTTGGTTGGAACAAAAACCTGCACCCTCACTGGCCCTTTCTGGATAAGATTGGGGACCCCTGCTCTAGGCTATAGGTTATTAAGTAATTGTAGGCCATATATACATAGGGTGAGAGTGTAGGTGAGTATGGGCGTGTGTGCATCTGTGTGTGTCATATGTACTTTTCCATGCCGTTACTTTTGACCCGTGTTTTCACTTACCCCGGCGTGCCACAGGCTAAATTGTACCCGCCTGCGGTTCATTTGATCGAAATGCTAGCGATTGGCGTACCCATATATACATGTATGACGACGCTCCCCTAGTAAAAAGAGATCTTTTAGGCCATATAGACTATACAGTCATGTGAAAAAGTAAGTACACCCCCAGATAAGTTGTCGCTTTTTATACATATTTGGACACATTATTGATCCTTATTCCAATGCTTTTTACTGTTAAAGGTTGTCTAATTTCAGAAAGGACACAAAGAAATTATGCTTTGAAATTATTTATTTATCAGAAATCAACAGAAGTAGAATTATCCTGTGAGGAAAAAGTAAGTACACCCCTGGCTTCAATAACTGGTGCTGTCCCCTTTGGCAGCAATAACCTCTAAGCATTTCTTGTAGTTGACTATAAGTCTCTTACATCGACTGGGAGGAATTTTCAGCCACTGTTCTTTGCAGTACTGCTTTAATTGTGTGATGCTAGAGGGCTTCCTTGAATGCAGAGCCCGCTTCAAGTCCCCCCAAAGCATTTTGATAGGATTGAGGTCTGGACTTTGACTTGGCCAATTCAAAAAATGTAACCCCAGTTTTACCTGTTGAGCTAGGCCATTTTTTTGTTGTGTAACACTGACCATGTCAAATGACCAGCTGATGGCCCATTTAAAACAGGTTTAAAGTTTTTTCCAGCAAGGATTCTTTCTTTTTTCCACGCTTTTTTTCCAAGTTGAAAATTATGGAGGCTGCGGTGGAAATTATGAATGCTAATTCTGACATTTTGTATCTGTATCTGTATCTCCCACGGACGGAATTTGATAAATGATAGAGAATACATTTTTAGAAATAGAAAAGAGCTTCACAGAAAGATTATACTGCTGTGAAAGCATTAGTTGAAATTTTAAGGCAAGTAGCCTATTAGTTAGCAAGCAAGCTTAATGTTCTTAAAGGCTGAGCATCTGTGGTCATTGTGGTTATTTCTGTAGGAAACCCTGAAAAGTGCTAAACTCTGTGCTATATGTTTTTCACACAGGCCTGGCAGACAGAGCAGTGGCATTTCCAGGATAGGTGAACCAACCCACACCCGGCCTCTCCCTGGATCCAATTGATGTCACTGTACTTTCTCCAACCTTCAGCTGGCCCCATTAGCAGTATGTCAGTGCTGTGGCATGTGGTGAGAAACACAGAGGAACTGGGGAAAGATCAAAGGCATTAGCATAGCAGAAGTAGCGAAAGCATGGCCACGGACACGTTCTGCATCATCTGCCCATGGTATGATATCCCTACAAACACTTTCAAGCTTCAAGAGATTTCAAGCTTCAAATGATGCTCAGCTGTTTTGAGAAGTAGAAATTGCAACTAAAAATATCATGAAATGCATCGGACACTTCTTGTTTTTTATATGAACATGTATAATATTAGACATGTATTTATCTCCATCAGTAAGATAAGTAAATCCCTTCAGCATAGTGTAATAGAACATTCTAGAAAGTTACATGTTTAGTGAATTACACCCATAAGTCTTCTAAATGTGGCCTGAGATGAGGTTTTAATTTCTGAATAGTCCTTTTGTCTGTGTATACATGTCCCGCCCACATGTTTACACTCTGAAATTCCATTCTGTACGCAATGTAAGCTTTGCAGTTTGTGTTTGACGAATGGCATGACATGGAATATCACCTTCAAGAGGAAGTAATCTCAGAAAATTCAGTTCCCTCCCCACACCTGTCAGACAAGGCTGAAGGGGGAGGAGCAAGTGATCAACAATAGCAATATTAAACAACACTGTGACAAGCAAACTATTTTGGAAAGTCCACCAGGTGGTGTATATAAGGACTGAACTCAGAGTAACTAAATTAATCAGAGCACAACCTGACTAGAGAGAAACACACAGCCTGCTCCTATTTAGCAAATATCACACAGGGACTGAGACAGGAAAATGACGAGCACCAGAGTCACTGCTGTAGTCCTGCTGATGATTTTCATTCTCAACTCCTTCCTTCTGCAGACAGAGTCAGGTGAGCGTCTCCCACTTTCACAAAGACTGTCATGTAGTCATTCCAATATTTACCAGCTGTGAAATGTGATGCTGTGACAGGTTTGAGGGTTAAATTACAGGAGATTTATCTTACTTTTCCCAAATCTATGAGTTATATAATTTTGAATAAGAGTTGATCCATGTTCCCTTCTTCCAGCTTTTGCGTGTCAGCTGTTTTTTGTTTTTTTAAATGTCATTGTTGTTGTTTTTCTCCAGCAAGCTGCTGCCTGTCATATACAAAGAGAAACATTAAGTGCCAAAGGATGAAGGGCTACACAATCCAGACATTGATGGGAATCTGTGACATGGATGCCATCATGTAAGTTATTCTCAGATAGCTACAGTGACTCTTGTTGTTGTTCGGCAGTAAGTGTCGAGCAGTGTTTAGAGTGCAAGACTCAAGCCTTGAATAAAATGAGTTTAACAGTACTCTGGACAGCAGTGTGAAGTGGTTAAAGTCTTGACCTGAGGACTGATATTAAGGAGTGTCACATAACATTGCATTCCGTAACATTTCAGCATTTAGGAGAAACTCTCGCACAGTGATTACTCAAATTGCGTTTTTACATACAATCCATTTATACAGCTGGATATTTGACTGAAGCCATTCAGGTTAAGTACCTGTCAAAGCAGTGTGGAGTCGTGATTAGTGCACTAGACCCTGAATCTCAGGGGTGTAATATAATGAAGTATTAATGTGCACAATTTAATTATATGTCATGTGTATTAGCTGCCTTGCTCAATAGCCATATAGCATAGCAGCCACAATGGACTACTGATCACAGTACAGTCAGACAGAGTGAACTTTCAGTTGCCCTTGTAATAATTACAATGATAACAGTGTGGATGACCATCTTTTCTTATTGCTTACCCCCCATGTTATGTGTGCCATTTCAGCTTCCATGGGAAAGGGGGAAACTTCATCTGTGCTGACCCATCAAAAGCGCAGACACAGAAGATAATCCATTGCCTTAAGTGAGTGGCCTCTTCTTTTTCAATTGCACATTTTGCAGGTCTGTGATGTGATAAGGAGTCAATAAGTAAAAGAAGAAATTTGTACATATTTGTCCTTCTGTGACTTTTCCCCCAATTGTTCCCAAACAGCAAACACAGGGGTGAAAACAAAATGACTGCTGAAATTATGTAGAGATTTTCAATTTAACATCACATTTGTTGAAATATTTGCTTGATAAAAACATTGGTCCTTCTTTCTGCAGTGCGAGAACCAAGACGTTGTCTCATGGATCCTTCCGGACACCTCGAGGTCACGCAATGCGAAGAAAATGAAGGAATTTAAGAAGCCAAGCTATTTTAATTGCTTCTTTCTTGTGTGTTCTTCACAACGTTTATTTCAATAATGTTATGGAGAAATTTCAAATGTTTTAAGGGCTATTATTGAATTGTATCTCTGTTTGCCTAAATCTATTTATTGTTAGACTGAAGTTTTCACCACTTCGTTTTGTATCTGTTTTATAAACAGAAAAGGTACAGTATCCCATCCGAGATACTATGTTGCCATATTTTAAAGAACTATATGAAAACATTTAATGTTTTAAAACGTATCACAAATTATTTTTGTGTTGACTTTGTGCTGTTTTCTACAGATATACTGTTTAAACATATTGAAACAAATTAATGGTTTTGTTTTATTAGGCAGAATTCTTATAGAATCTACGTAAGTGATGTTGTGACATGGAAATATAATAAAATCTATAAAAATATAATAAAGAAATATGTATATGAAATGTAGTTTATTATTGTAATATTATTATCATTATTAACTACAGTGAATAAACTTACCATAATAAAACTGTCTGAAATGGAACTATTGTTAGTCTGTGTCCTGTTCCCTTCTCTATATCATACTTTACCGCCCTCTGGTGTTGGCATGTGTCAAGTATCAATTGCAATTCAATGCTTGTCACTGATTTACTGGCTTAATCTTCCTGTTGTATTAGGGTCAAGTTTGACCCATTTTTAAGTTAAGACATGTCAGACATATAAACTTATTGGAACCAGACTTTGTGACCTCAAGAATTATATAAACAATGCTAAATCAGTGTTCAAAAAGTCTCTATAAAATGTTGTTATACCTGTGGTGTTATGGGTCAAATCTTACCCAAAAAGGAATACTGGTTGTTGGAAGTATGGCATGTAGCATTAAAAAGTTATGGGTAGTTTTGTTGATCAAATTTGACCCAAACAAGAATGCCCTTGGAGTCTACCCCCCAGTAAATGTTGTTGAGTATGATCCTGACCATGATAAAGAGAGCTCTGATGAGTAGGAGGGGCCCAATGAGACTATCTCAAAGCCATGACAGCTTCATATCAAATAATGTCAATGTCATGGTCCCCAACCCCTCATGAGAGGCAAGGCATTGTACAAACCGAACATAATTAGAATGACCCCAGAGCCCGCCAGATATGCAGTGTCAGACATTTGAGCTTTTCACTCAGCCTTTGAGAATAATTTTTCTTGAGATGGCAAACATGGATGAGAGATGAATGTTTAGCAATAGTTGGAAGGAGCTAGAAGACTATTCTTTACATGGGGCTGTTGCTTCTTCCTGGACTGCAGAGAATAGATCCAGTAATTAAGTTACTATAATTTTATGGGATACTGATTCAGGCCAGACTATCTTCCATGCTTCTAGGTCACTGTACAAAGCTTGCGCATCTTCTTAAGAGTTGAAACAACACCTGCTAGCTGTGAGAAAGACAAACTTGCTCCTGAAGTGGCAAATAGGGTGTCTTGGGGTGTCTTATAGCCATCATATCATGTGTGTTTATTTTTTTGAAATAATTATATCCACCTCTAGTCATTTGTAAGTTACTCACACGTACAAAGCACTGTCTATAAGTCATTAAATCCTTTTGATGGTAATATGAAAAACACAGGGCAAAGTTATGTGAAATAATTTAGGAAACATTGGTTTGCATTGCTCTGGAATAAAGCTTGTTTAATTTGTGGCTAAGATAGCCAGTATTGTTTATTGTAACTTGGACTAATTTTGATACCAATACTTCTAATGGCAGGCCAAGATTGAAGTTTTATTACAGTACTTTGTATGCATGATGCCTAATGCATGTGTTCTCATTGCCATCTGCTTGCTTCTGAATATCTCCAGTAGGCTAGGCTACTTCCTATGCCGAAGACAACCCAGACTACTGCGAGTCTGAAAATGTCTTTCTAGAACATAGTAAAAATTTGGTTGAATAATTGAGTAGTTCAATAATAAGATACATGCTACACAGAAAGTGACAAGAATAGATTTTAGAAGCCATCGCTTCGGCAAGGCATGTTGGGATTGCTTGTGATGTGAGGTATGCAAGCAAGGCGAAATGACGGGCAGTTAAAAAGATCCGACGTAAATCGTCCCCTATTACAAACTTTATTTCCCTATCTGTCACAGAGGTAGTTGCAGTGTTGCAGTGTAGGGTGTGTCTGTTACCTACAGTAGCCTATAGGCTAGCGCTATACCTTCAGTTTTTACAATGTTATGGCATGCTTTTTTATGCTGTTTCAGACCGGAGCTGCTTGTCACAGGGGATGGTTGTCATGTTGTTTATATATCGGCCACTAGAGCTCACTGTTGCAAAATGTGGACTGTGTCTCACGTATTTACTCGTTCTACAGTCATTGACCTTTTTCATACCTAAAAGTAACATTTGAATACTTTGATCATTTTGTAATATGTTTTCTGTATCATGAAATAAAAAAGTAAGAATTCTGGCAGACAAGGGTTGGGGCTGGTTGTCACCCGTTATTAGGGGCGGCAGTGTAGTGTAATGGTTAAGGAACTGGACTTGTAACTGAAAGGTTGCAGGTTCGATTCCCAGGTAGGACACTGCCGTTGTACCCTTGAGCAAGGTACTTAACCTGCATTGCTTCAGTATATATCCAGCTGTATGAATGGATAAATGTAATAAGAAGTATGTAAGTCGCTCTGGATAAGAGCGTCTGCTAAATGCCTATAATGTAATGTAATGTAATATTAGGTAATTGAGTGCATAATGGGCAATAGATAGATTTTAGGCCATATATACATAGGATTAGGGTGTGTGTGTGTGCGCGCACGTGTGTGTATGTGTGTGTCATACGTCCCTCTAGGCTATAGGTTATTAAGTAATTGTAGGCCATATATACATAGGGTGAGTGTAGGTGAGTATGGGCGTGTTTGCATCTGTGTGTGTCATATGTACTTTTCCATGCTGTTACTTTTGACCCGTGTTAAAACTTACCTCGGCGTGCCACAGGCTAAATTGTACCCGTCTGCGGTTCATTTGATCGCTGGCGATTGGCGTACCCATATATACATGTATGACGACGCTCCCCTAGTAAAAAGAGATATTTTAGGCCATATAGACTATACAGTCGTGAAAAAGTAAGTACACCCCCTGATAAGTTGTTGCTTTTTAGACATATTTGGACACATGGATATTTGATCCTTATTCCAATGCTTTTTACTGATAAAGGTTGTCTAATTTAACAAAGGACACAAAGAAATTATGCTTTTAAATTATGTATTTATCAGAAATCAACAGAAGTAGAATTATCCTGTGAGGAAAAAGTAAGTACACCCCTGGCTTCAATAACTAGTGTTGCCCCCTTTGGCAGCAATAACCTCTTCTAGGCATTTCTTGTAATTGACTATAAGTCTCTTACTTTGACTGGGAGGGATTTTCAGCCACTGTTCTTTGCAGTACTGCTTTAATTGTGTGATGCTAGAGGGCTTCCTTGAATGCAGAGCCCGCTTCAAGTCCCCCCAAAGCATTTTGATAGGATTGAGGTCTGGACTTGGCCAATTCAAAAAATGTAACCCCAGTTTTACCTGTTGAGCTAGGCCATTTTTTTGTTGTGTAACACTGACCATGTCAAATGACCAGCTGATGGCCCATTTAAAACAGGTTTAAAGTTTTTTCCAGCAAGGATTCTTTCTTTTTTCCACGCTTTTTTTCCGAGTTGAAAATTATGGAGGCTGCGGTGGAAATTATGAATGCTAATTCTGACATTTTGTATCTGTATCTGTATCTCCCACGGACGTAATTTGATAAATGATAGAGAATACATTTTTAGAAATAGAAAAGAGCTTCACAGAAAGATTATACTGCTGTGAAAGCATTAGTTGAAATTTTAAGGCAAGTAGCCTATTAGTTAGCAAGCAAGCTTAATGTTCTTAAAGGCTGAGCATCTGTGGTCATTGTGGTTATTTCTGTAGGAAACCCTGAAAAGTGCTAAACTCTGTGCTATATACTGTATGTTAGCTCTGTTACACACAATAATTTATGTCTCCTGCGCATTTGAGGAGAGGATGTCATATGATGCATTCCATTGAGTTGTAAAATGTTTTCAGTTTCCTGTTGTTGAAAAGGGGGAGAAGTGGGACCAAATCATTAACTTTGCTCAACCATGAATACACTGTGTATATGCTAGATATACAGTATATGGGGGTACCAAATATATGTGTGACAGTATCTCTCTGTAAGAAGTTCGATACAAATAAATAAATTTTTATCAAATCAGGAGGCAGATGGGCTTCTGCTCATGAAACTCGGATTTGTCGCTGAGGATTTTCTTGGTCATTTTTATCCCTGCCTGCACTTATCTACTGACCTACTTTACATCCCTCTGGATAAGAATGGATGTTATATGCAAATGTAAATTTAGATTAAAGTGAATTGTCTCACTGCAGCAACCGAACCATAGCTCAAACCAGTGATCATCAGGTGATGTGCCACAATTTGTGGTTGTGGTCTAGCTTAGTGTCAATGTATAAATATTGTGAGTTAACACCAGCTAGTCCTTTGTCATACATTTACTATGAAAAATGCAAGGCAGTAAAATTCCACAATCAAAGAGTCCTAAAATTTCTTCAGAATACTGGTCATTTTAAAAAGAAACACCATTTATTTTTTGCTTTCCTCTACGTATTTATATTTTTTATTTATTTGAGTGATCTAGAGGAGCAATCTGAAACTTTCCCAAAGAGTCAAAGTGCTTCAAAAATGTTTTTCACACAGGCTTGGCAGACAGAGCAGTGGCATTTCCAGGATAGGTGAACCAACCCACACCCGGCCTCTCCCTGGATCCAATTGATGTCACTGTACTTTCTCCAACCTTCAGCTGGCGCTATTAGCAGTATGTCAGTGCTGTGGCATGTGGTGAGAAACACAGAGGAATTGGGGAAAGATCAAAGGCATTAGCATAGCAGATGTAGTGAAAGCATGGCCACGGACACGTTCTGCATCATCTGCCCATGGTATGATATCCCTACAAACACTTTCAAGCTCCAAGAGATTTCAAGCTTCAAATGATACTCAGCTGTTTTGAGAAGTAGAAATTGCAACTAAAAATATCATAAAATGCATCGGACACTTCCTTGTTTTTTATATGAACGTGTATAATATTAGACATTTATTTATCTCTATCAGTGAGATAAGTCAATCCTTTCTGCATAGTGTAATAGCACATTCTAGAAAGTTACATGTTTAGTGAAATACACCCATAAGTCTTCTAAATGTGGCCTGAGATGAGGTTTTAATTTCTTAATAAATATAGACTGATTACATAAAAGGAAAAGTTGTTATCAGAAGCAAATCACTGAATAGCCATTTTGTCTGTGTATACATGTCCCGCCCACATGTTTACACTCTGAAATTCCATTCTGTACGCAATGTAAGCTTTGCAGTTTGTGCTTGATGAATGGCATGACATGGAATATCACCTTCAAGAGGAAGTAATCTAAGAAAATTCAGTTCCCTCCCCACACCTGTCAGACAAGGCTGAAGGGGGAGGAGCAAGTGATCAACAATAGTAATATTAAACAACACTGTGACAAGCAAACTATTTTGGAAAGTCCACCAGGTGCCGTATATAAGGACTGAACTCAGAGTAACTAAATTAATCAGAGCACAACCTGACTAGAGAGAAACACACAGCCTGCTCCTATTTAGCAAATATCACACAGGGACTGAGACAGGAAAATGACGAGCACCAGAGTCACTGCTGTAGTCCTGCTGGTGATTTTCATCCTCAACTCCTTCCTTCTGCAGACAGAGTCAGGTGAGCATCTCCCACTTTCACAAAGACTGTCATGTAGTCATTCCAATATTTACCAGCTGTGAAATGTGATGCTGTGACAGGTTTGAGGGTTAAATTACAGGAGATTTATCTTACTTTTCCCAAATCTATGAGTTATATAATTTTGAATAAGAGTTGATCCATGTTCCCTTCTTCCAGCTTTTGCGTGTCAGCTGTTTTTTGTTTTTTTAAATGTCATTGTTGGTTTTTTTCTCCAGCAAGCTGCTGCCTGTCATATACAAAGAGAAACATTAAGTGCCAAAGGATGAAGGGCTACACAATCCAGACATTGATGGGAATCTGTGACATGGATGCCATCATGTAAGTTATTCTCAGATAGCTACAGTGACTCTTGTTGTTGTTCGGCAGTAAGTGTCGAGCAGTGTTTAGAGTGCAAGACTCAAGCCTTGAATAAAATGAGTTTAACAGTACTCTGGACAGCAGTGTGAAGTGGTTAAAGTCTTGACCTGAGGACTGATATTAAGGAGTGTCACATAACATTGCATTCCGTAACATTTCAGCATTTAGGAGAAACTCTCGCACAGTGATTACTCAAATTGCGTTTTTACATACAATCCATTTATACAGCTGGATATTTGACTGAAGCCATTCAGGTTAAGTACCTGTCAAAGCAGTGTGGAGTCGTGATTAGTGCACTAGACCCTGAATCTCAGGGGTGTAATATAATGAAGTATTAATGTGCACAATTTAATTATATGTCATGTGTATTAGCTGCCTTGCTCAATAGCCATATAGCATAGCAGCCACAATGGACTACTGATCACAGTACAGTCAGACAGAGTGAACTTTCAGTTGCCCTTGTAATAATTACAATGATAACAGTGTGGATGACCATCTTTTCTTATTGCTTACCCCCCATGTTATGTGTGCCATTTCAGCTTCCATGGGAAAGGGGGAAACTTCATCTGTGCTGACCCATCAAAAGCGCAGACACAGAAGATAATCCATTGCCTTAAGTGAGTGGCCTCTTCTTTTTCAATTGCACATTTTGCAGGTCTGTGATGTGATAAGGAGTCAATAAGTAAAAGAAGAAATTTGTACATATTTGTCCTTCTGTGACTTTTCCCCCAATTGTTCCCAAACAGCAAACACAGGGGTGAAAACAAAATGACTGCTGAAATTATGTAGAGATTTTCAATTTAACATCACATTTGTTGAAATATTTGCTTGATGAAAACATTGGTCCTTCTTTCTGCAGTGCGAGAACCAAGACGTTGTCTCATGGATCCTTCCGGACACCTCGAGGTCACGCAATGCGAAGAAAATGAAGGAATTTAAGAAGCCAAGCTATTTTAATTGCTTCTTTCTTGTGTGTTCTTCACAACGTTTATTTCAATAATGTTATGGAGAAATTTCAAATGTTTTAAGGGCTATTATTGAATTGTATCTCTGTTTGCCTAAATCTATTTATTGTTAGACTGAAGTTTTCACCACTTCGTTTTGTATCTGTTTTATAAACAGAAAAGGTACAGTATCCCATCCGAGATACTATGTTGCCATATTTTAAAGAACTATATGAAAACATTTAATGTTTTAAAACGTATCACAAATTATTTTTGTGTTGACTTTGTGCTGTTTTCTACAGATATACTGTTTAAACATATTGAAACAAATTAATGGTTTTGTTTTATTAGGCAGAATTCTTATAGAATCTACGTAAGTGATGTTGTGACATGGAAATATAATAAAATCTATAAAAATATAATAAAGAAATATGTATATGAAATGTAGTTTATTATTGTAATATTATTATCATTATTAACTACAGTGAATAAACTTACCATAATAAAACAGTCTGAAATGGAACTATTGTTAGTCTGTGTCCTGTTCCCTTCTCTATATCATACTTTACCGCCCTCTGGTGTTGCCATGTGTCAAGTATCAATTGCAATTCAATGCTTGTCACTGATTTACTGGCTTAATCTTCCTGTTGTATTAGGGTCAAGTTTGACCCATTTTTAAGTTAAGACATGTCAGAAATATAAACTTATTGGAACCAGACTTCGTGACCTCAAGAATTATATAAACAATGCTAAATCAGTGTTCAAAAAGTCTCTATAAAATGTTGTTATACCTGTGGTGTTATGGGTCAAATCTTACCCAAAAAGAAATACTGGTTGTTGGAAGTATGGCATGTAGCATTAAAAAGTTATGGGTTGTTCTGTTGATCAGATTTGACCCAAACAAGGATGCCCTTGGAGTCTACCCCCCAGTAAATGTTGTTGAGTATGATCCTGACCATGATAAAGAGAGCTCTGGTGAGTAGGAGGGGCCCAATGAGACTATCTCAAAGCCATGACGGCTTCATATCAAATAATGTCAATGTCATGGTCCCCAACCCCTCATGAGAGGCAAGGCATTGTACAAACCGAACATAATTAGAATGACCCCAGAGCCCGCCAGATATGCAGTGTCAGACATCAAATCTGCGTTTGAGCTTTTCACTCAGCCTTTGAGAATTATTTTTCTTGAGATGGCAAACATGGATGGGAGATGAATGTTTAGCAATAGTTGGAAGGAGCTAGAAGACTATTCTTTACATGGGGCTGTTGCTTCTTCCTGGACTGCAGAGAATAGATCCAGTAATTAAGTTACTATAATTTTATGGGATACTGATTCAGGCCAGACTATCTTCCATGCTTCTAGGTCACTGTACAAAGCTTGCGCATCTTCTTAAGAGTTGAAACAACACCTGCTAGCTGTGAGAAAGACAAACTTGCTCCTGAAGTGGCAAATAGGGTGTCTTGGGGTGTCTTATAGCCATCATATCATGTGTGTTTATTTTTTTGAAATAATTATATCCACCTCTAGTCATTTGTAAGTTACTCACACATACAAAGCACTGTCTATAAGTCATTAAAACTTTTTGATGGTAATATGAAAAACACAGGGCAAAGTTATGTGAAATAATTTAGGAAACATTGGTTTGCATTGCTCTGGAATAAAGCTTGTTTAATTTGTGGCTAAGATAGCCAGTATTGTTTATTGTAACTTGGACTAATTTTGATACCAATACTTCTAATGGCAGGCCAAGATTGAAGTTTTATTACAGTACTTTGTATGTGTAATGGGTTGAGCTTCCACCAGTAAGTTTGGCCACGCCCCGTAATCACTGCGAGTGAGAACAGGTGACACTTGCATAATCACCGCGAGTGAGAACAGGTGACACTTGTATACTTCCTAGTCTAACAGATCATTTAAAAGGAGTAGTGTGCAGGTAGTGACAGACTCGACCCGCTTTGTCTCGACCCCGTTGTGTGGAGAGTGTTTGTAGTAGGACTGGAGGTAGCGTGAGCCCTCTCCCAGGCATTCGTACAGCCCTACATGAAGAATAGTTTGGTCACCGTTACTCGTAGCTCCCAGGAATGAGGACTCTGATGATGGTGACGTCCCACATGACCTAGTTCTGCTGTAGTTGCACAGGTAATGCAGTATGGCTGCCTGGTTGGTTTTCCTGCAGCCAATTGTTGTAATTTATTTAAGTGGTTAATATTGTGGTGTTTGTCCTATCAGGAGGAGCTCTGTGCCACTGCTGTTTTTGTCTGTTAGTTAGTTTTGGGTTACCTTTTCATTAATTGGTTTAGATTATTTTCTGACACAGAAGATCCTTATTTGTTTCTTTTGACCTTTAATTGTTTCTGTTGTAAACCAACTGTGTGGCGAACTAATAAGGGGTTCTGATAGGCTAGCGCTGGGTTTCTTGCCAGTAACAGGACAGTTGGGTGGCTATATTCCTGCAGGTGGAGGCTTCACTTTAGGGCTTCTATTGCATGCTACAATTGCTTTGTTCTATAATCTCGTGTGCCTCTTCTATTTAGTGTGACTGAGTGTGTAATTGTTTCTAGTGCATGATATCTGCTTGTAGTCTAACCTGTGTGCTTTTCTTGTTTTGCAGTGTGAGTGCAAACTAATGGTGTATTTCTTATCTAGCCTACTGGTGGTGGTGAAGTGCTTACTCCCTCCCCTTCACTCCCCTCCTCCTGTAGACTTCCCTGGCACCCTCCCCCTGTCCTGGTAATGTGCCCAGTGTAGGAATATCTTTTAAATTGAAAATCTATTTTTATAAGTAAAGCGGATCCATTTTACCTTGTCTCATCTGTGAACCAATAAAGTTATGGACTGTTTGAAACTGGAAACCCACGTCTCTGCTCACTCTCTTTACTAAAGAACTTGTGTAGTAATTGGGTAATCTGGGTGAAATTCCCAGAGTGGCGTAGTTGGGTTCTAGCAGTCTGGGGCTCATACGTGCCCCGGTCACATATGCATGAGCAACTTGGCATTTTTGTACGTTGAAGATTTTTTGTTGAGATACTTTTTTTTTGTACTGTTTGTCATGAGTAACTGCTGATAATGCATATACATTTATGAACCATAAGATAAAATGTAGAGAGATGCACACACATAGCTCAAACACATTGGCCTGGATTAAATTATTTCCCCTTTACCATGAATTACAAATAAATGTTAGTCATTGGTAGTCATATTTTAAAATGGATTATGGTACATATTTTTCATGGGTTATTGTACATGGTAGACCTACTAAAGGCTTGTATGTGGGTAGATCAGGATGGCAGGTATGCCATCCGCTAAGTTACAGCGTGGCGAAGCATGCCCCATACCTTATACAGCACCGAGCACAGACTCTCAGCCCTTAAAAACATTAATGTTTTTTTTAACGTTCTGACCTCATGGAACCACACAGAATTCATGTACTTTTAACACAAATACTTTTAATGCTATACATCCACATAATAAAGCCCCAAACTTGCAGAAGCAGAGCCCACCACCACCCCAGCATCCACCTGTGGGCTCTGCTTCTCATATGATCCCCATGGGGGATACAAAAAATTGTAGCCTGAAAACAGTGCAAGTCAGCAGACCTATAGCTTGGCTACTCGCTACCACCACAGGTTGTGCGGTAGGCCTACACTAACGAATATCCCATTTGTCATCCAAAGAAAATACTTTTAACGCAAATTATCATCTGGTTAATGGTCGTTGTTGCATTAATGTAAAAACAATTATCACTATCATTGGCTACATGTTCTCAACAAAAATAGTTTCAAAGACTGTCACTAGGCCTATAGTCTCAAGTCAAAGGAAACAGCGTCAACGCTAGCCTAATGCATGTGTTCTCATGGACATCTGCTTGCTTCTGAATATCTCCAGTAGGCTAGGCTACTTCCTATGCCGAAGACAACCCAGACTACTGCGAGTCTGAAAATGTCTTTCTAGAACATAGTAAAAATTTGGTTGAATAATTGAGTAGTTCAATAATAAGATACGTGCTACACAGAAAGTGACAATAATAGATTTTAGAGGCCATCGCTTCGGCAAGGCATGTTGGGATTGCTTGTGATGTGAGATGCAAGCAAGGCGAAATGACGGGCAGTTAAAGATCCGACGTAAATCGTCCCCTATTAAAACTTTATTTCCCTATCTGTCAGAGGACCCGTTAATTGTTGCAGTGTAGGGTGTGTCTGTTACCTACAGTAGCCTATAGGCTAGCGCTATACCTTCAGTTTTTACAATGTTATGGCATGCTTTTTTATGCTGTTTCAGACCGGAGATGCTTGTCACAGGGGATGGTTGTCATGTTTATATATCGGCCACTAGAGCTCACTGTTGCAAAATGTGGACTGTGACTCGCGTATTTACTCGTTCTACAGTCATTGACCTTTTTCATACCTAAAAGTAACATTTGAATACTTTGATCATTTTGTAATATATTTTTTGTATCATGAAATAAAAAGTAAGAATTCTGTCAAAATAAGTAAAAACAAAGTATTATTTTAGTGGTAAATCTAAGTAGCTAGTGGTAGCTAGCAGGCCGTAGCAAGGACAAAATGGCAGACAAGGGTTGGGGCTGGTTGTCACCCCGTTATTAGGTAATTGAGTGCATAATGGGCAATAGATAGATTTTAGGCCATATATACATAGGATTAGGGTGTGTGTGTGTGCGCGCACGTGTGTGTATGTGTGTGTCATATGTCCCTCTAGGCTATAGGTTATTAAGTAATTGTAGGCCATATATACATAGGGTGAGTGTAGGTGAGTATGGGCGTGTGTGCATCTGTGTGTGTCATATGTACTTTTCCATGCCGTTACTTTTGACCCGTGTTATCACTTACCCCGGCGTGCCACAGGCTAAATTGTACCCGTCTGCGGTTCATTTGATCGAAATGCTCGCAATTGGCGTACCCATATATACATGTATGACGACGCTCCCCTAGTAAAAAGAGATATTTTAGGCCATATAGACTATACAGTCGTGAAAAAGTAAGTACACCCCCAGATAAGTTGTTGCTTTTTAGACATATTTGGACACATGGATATTTGATCCTTATTCCAATGCTTTTTACTGATAAAGGTTGTCTAATTTAACAAAGGACACAAAGAAATGATGCTTTTAAATTATTTATTTATCAGAAATCAACAGAAGTGTAATTATCCTGTGAGGAAAAAGTAAGTACACCCCTGGCTTCAATAACTGGTGCTGCCCCCTTTGGCAGCAATAACCTCTTCTAGGCATTTCTTGTAATTGAGTATAAGTCTCTTACATCGACTGGGAGGAATTTTCAGCCATTCTTCTTTGCAGTACTGCTTCAATTGTGTGATGCTAGAGGGCTTCCTTGAATGCAGAGCCCGCTTCAAGTCCCCCCAAAGCATTTTGATAGGATTGAGGTCTGGACTTTGACTTGGTCAATTCAAAAAATTTAACCCCAGTTTTACCTGTTGAGCTAGGCCATTATTTTGTTGTGTAACACTGACCATGTCAAATGACCAGCTGATGGCCAATTTAAAACAGGTTTAAATTTTTTTCCAGCAAGGATTCTTTCTTTTTTCCATGCTTTTTTTCCGAGTTGAAAATTATGGAGGCTGCGGTGGAAATTATTAATGCTAATTCTGACATTTTGCATCTGTATCTGTATCTCCCACGGACGGAATTTGATAAATGATAGAGAATACATTTTTAGAAATAGAAAAGAGCTTCACGGAAAGATTATACTGCTGTAAAAGCATTAGTTTAAATTTTTGGGCAAGTAGCTTATTAGTTAGCAAGCAAGCTTAATGTTCTTAAAGGCTGAGCATCTGTGGTCATTGTGGTTATTTCTGTAGGAAACCCTGAAAAGTGCTAAACTCTGTTACACACAATAATTTATGTCTCCTGCGCATTTGAGGAGAGGATGTCATATGATGCATTCCATTGAGTTGTAAAATGTTTTCAGTTTCCTGTTGTTGAAAAGGGGGAGAAGTGGGACCAAATCATTAACTTTGCTCAACCATGAATACACTGTGTATATGCTAGATATACAGTATATGGGGGTACCAAATATAAACATCGAACAAAAAGTTCGTAAATTTGTGTTTGGTAGATTATTTCTCTGTTGTAACAATGCTTCTTGGCAATACATTTTATATCGTTGGAAAGCCTGTTTATTTGCCTTTTAAATGGTGCCCCATTTGTAAGAAACATGCATTTGTGGGATGAGCAGCACAGCTGAGTATGTGGGTTGCGCCCATGAAAAATTTGCCAAATCTTCTCTGCCAATGCCAAACAGCTTATTCTGCTGTTGCTATTGACTCTTGTTTTGAGCTTCCGGTACCCCCAGGTGCTGACAATCAGGTGCGATGAGTCCAGATTCTGCCTACGGAAGTTGGATCGTAGGGTCAAAGTGTGGAGAAGACGGGGAGAACGCTATGCTGATTGCTGCACCGATAGAATAACACCTTTTGGTGGAGGCAGTGTGATGGTGTGGGGCGGCATCGCCATCACTGGAAAAATGAGGCTTGTCATCATTGGAGGCAATCTCAATGCAGAGAGATATCGAGATGAGATTCTGCAACCAGTGGCAATCCCATATCTCCACAGTCTGGGACCGAACTCCATCCTCCAAGATGACAACGCTCGCCCCCACAGAGCGGGGTTTATCAGAGACTACCTCCAGAATTTGGGAGTAGAGAGAATGGAATGGCCTGCCAACAGTCCTGACCTCAACCCAATTGAACACTTGTGGGATCAGCTTGGGCGTGCTGTTCGTGCTAGAGTGACCAACACAACCACGTTGGCTGACTTGCGACAAATCCTGGTTGAGGAGTGGAATGCCATCCCACAGCAGTGTGTGACCACGCTGGTGACCAGCATGAGGAGGAGGTGCCAGGCTGTTGTGGCTGTGTATGGTTCTTCCACACGCTACTGAGGCTCCTGACTGTTTGTTTAATTAATAAATAGTAAAATTGCCAATATGTCTTGTTTCTTCCTTGTTACTGATAGACTTCAATCATCCAATCCACCAAACAAGAGTCACTAGCAACAGCAGAATAATCTGTTTGGCATTGGCAGAGAAGATTTGGCAAATTTTACATGGGCGCAACCCACATACTCAGCTGTGCTGCTCATCCCACAAATGCATGTTCCTTACAAATGGGGCACCATTTAAAAGGGAAATAAACAGGCTTTCCAACGGTATAAATTTTTTTGCCAACAAGCATTGTTACAACAGAGAAATAATCTACCAAACACAAATTTCCGAACTTTTTGTTCGATGTTTATGTGTGACAGTATTTCTCTGTAAGAAGTTCGATACAAATAAATACATTTTTATCAAATCAGGAGGCAGATGGGCTTCTGCTCATGAAACTCGGATTTGTCGCTGAGGATTTTCTTGGTCATTTTTATCCCTGCCTGCACTTATCTACTGACCTACTTTACATCCCTCTGGATAAGAATGGATGTTATATGCAAATGTAAATTTAGATTAAAGTGAATTGTCTCACTGCAGAAACCGAACCATAGCTCAAACCAGTGATCATCAGGTGTAAAGTAATTGTTCCACAAGTGCCACAATTTGTGGTTGTGGTCTAGCTTAGTGTCAATGTATAAATATTGTGAGTTAACACCAGCTAGTCCTTTGTCATACATTTACTATGAAAAATGCAAGGCAGTAAAATTCCACGATCAAAGAGTCCTAAAATTCCTTCAGAATACTGGTCATTTTAAAAAGAAACACCATTTATTTTTTGCTTTCCTCTACATATATATTTTTTTTTTCTTTATTTGAGTGATCTAGAGGAGCAATCTGAAACTTTCTCAAAGAGTCAAAGTGCTTCAAAAATGTTTTTCACACAGGCCTGGCAGACAGAGCAGTGGCATTTCCAGGATAGGTGAACCAACCCACACCCGGCCTCTCCCTGGATCCAATTGATGTCACTGTACTTTCTCCAACTTTCAGCTGGCCCCATTAGCAGTATGTCAGTGCTGTGGCATGTGGTGAGAAACACAGAGGAACTGGGGAAAGATCAAAGGCATTAGCATAGCAGAAGTAGTGAAAGCATGGCCACGGACACGTTCTGCATCATCTGCCCATGGTATGATATCCCTACAAACACTTTCAAGCTTCAAGAGATTTCAAGCTTCAAATGATACTCAGCTGTTTTGAGAAGTAGAAATTGCAACTAAAAATATCATAAAATGCATCGGACACTTCCTTGTTTTTTATATGAACATGTATAATATTAGACATTTATTTATCTCTATCAGTGAGATAAGTCAATCCTTTCTGCACAGTGTAATAGCACATTCTAGAAAGTTACATGTTTAGTGAAATACACCCATAAGTCTTCTAAATGTGGCCTGAGATGAGGTTTTAATTTATTAATAAATATAGACTGATTACATAAAAGGAAAAGTTATCAGAAGCAAATCACTGAATAGCCATTTTGTCTGTGTATACATGTCCCGCCCACATGTTTACACTCTGAAATTCCATTCTGTGCGCAATGTAAGCTTTGCAGTTTGTGTTTGACGAATGGCATGACATGGAATATCACCTTCAAGAGGAAGTAATCTAAGAAAATTCAGTTCCCTGCCCACACCTGTCAGACAAGGCTGAAGGGGGAGGAGCAAGTGATCAACAATAGTAATATTAAACAACACTGTGACAAAAGCAAACTATTTTGGAAAGTCCACCAGGTGGTGTATATAAGTACGCTGAGCTCTGTTAAATTAATCAGAGCACAACCTGACTAGAGAGAAACACACAGCCTGCTCCTATTTAGCAAATATCACACAGGGACTGAGACAGGAAAATGACGAGCACCAGAGTCACTGCTGTAGTCCTGCTGATGATTTTCATCCTCAACTCCTTCCTTCTGCAGACAGAGTCAGGTGAGCGTCTCCCACTTTCACAAAGACTGTCATGTACCTATTCCAAAATATTTGGAAATGTGATGCTGTTGAGAGCTCTGTGGGTTAAATTACAGGGGATTTATCCTACTCTTCCCAAATCATTTTGAATGAGAGTTGATCCATGTTCCCTTCTTCCAGCTTTTGTTTGTCAGCTTCTGCTGTTTTAAAATATTTTTTCTTGTTTTTTTTCCTCCAGCAAGCTGCTGCCTGTCATATACAAAGAAACACATTAAGTGCCAAAGGATGAAGGGCTACACAATCCAGACATTGATGGGTATCTGTGACATGGATGCCATCATGTAAGTTATTCTCAGAGATCTACAAAGACATGTGACTCTGGTCATTGCTAGGCAGTAAGTGTAGAGCAGTGCAAGACTTAGGACCTGAATAAAAGGAGGTTAACAGTACTGGACTGCAGTTTGAAGTGGTTACATTCTTGACCTGAGGGCTGTAATGGAGTGAGTGCGACATTGCATTGTAACATTTCAGCATATAGCAGACACTCTCAAACAGTGACTTACAACCTATTTTACTGTGTTACAAAGTGTTGCTTAACATGATTAGACATCTATTTCCATGGAGTATTAATGTGCACAGTTGAATTATATTTCATGTGTATTAGCTACCTCGCTCAAAAAACATATAGGATAATAGCCACAGTAAATAATCGTCATGCAGATTCAAATCTGAATTGAATTCAGGTGCAGGATCTTCAGCCAATGTGCAATTTAGCTGACAAAATCTAATGCCATAGACTACTGACCACAGCACAGTGAATTTACAGCTGTCCTTGCTACAAGTGTCTGCTGCGTAAACAGATTAGTGATCATCTTTTTCCACTGCTTACCCCCCATGTTATGTGTACCATTCCAGCTTCCATGGGAAAGGGGGAAACTTCATCTGTGCTGACCCATCAAAAGAGCAGACACAGAAGATAATCCATTGTCTTAAGTGAGTGGCCTCTTCTTTTTCAATTGTACATTTTGCCGGTCTGTGATGTGATAAAGAGTCAATAAAGTAAAAGAATGAAATGAGGAATGGCTTTTTCCCCAACTGTTCCCCATACAACAAACACACACTTCAAAACATAATACATAAAACATAAAAAAACATACTGCTGAAATGATGTAGAGATTTTTAGTTTAACATCACAGCCTCTAAAAGTTGTTGAAATATTTGCTTGATAATAAACCCTGGTCTTTCCTTCTTCAGTGCGAGAGCCAAGAGTTTGTCTTGAGGAACCTTCCGGACCCCTCAAAGTCACAAAATGCAAAGCCAATAAAGGGATTTAAGAAGCCAAGCTATTTTAATTATGTTCTTCACTACATTTATTTAAATAATTTTGGGGAGAGATTTCCAATGTTTTAACAAAGGTATTTTTGAGTTGTTTTTCTGTATTGCCTAAGTTTGTTTATGATTATCCTGAAGTTTTCACCACTTCATTTTTTATCTGTTTTATAAACAGAAATTGTATGGTATCCCATCTGAGATACTATGTTGCCATATTTTGAAATACTAAATGAAAACATTTTACGTTTTTAAAGAGTATCACAAATTATTATTTTTGTGTTGATTTTGTGCTGTTTTCTACAGATATACTGTTTAAACACATTGAAACAAATCAATGGGTTTGTTTTATTTGGCAGAATTCTTATAGAATCTATGTAAATAATGCTGTGACATTGAAATATAATAAAGATATATGTATATGAAACATAGTTTACTCTTGTTTTTGTTACGATCCGCTCCTGCCTTCCCTTCCTTTTTGTGTTTTCCTCTGTTTCCCTGAACCTGATTGTGTCATGTCTGCGTTCATTGCCTTATTGTGTCTACATTGCACATTTACTACTCGCACCACATCTTAATTACACAATTCACACTTAATTGCTTTCACCGCATTCCTCACGTGTTTTCTAATTGTTCAATCAATTCGCTGATTTCGCACGCATTTCCCGCAAGCTGCAGTTTATCAGCTCTAATGACACTAGTTATATTAACCGTGCTGTTCCTGTGATTTCTTGTCAGAGTATTACGGTCCTTGTCTCGTTTGTTACTTGCTTCCTGATTCTCTAGCTTGCTAGACTCTGGCTATACTAACCCACGTCTGGATGCCACACGCCCTGGCTTCCCTGTGTGGATCCTGACTCTGCCACCGCCTGATCCTTCGCTGCGAACCTGGCTAAAGACCGCTCCTTGCTACTTCGCCTGTTCCTGCTCACCAGTTTGCTGTACCGCTTCTGCTCTGAAGTACAACTTGGATAGCGAGCCCGCCAGTGGCTGCTACTTCCCTGTCTACCCGGACACAGTCTGCTGTAGCCTCACCACCGCTACCGCGGTATACAGCTCCGCCCGGCTGGGCTGCTGTATCTGCTTACTCAGCACTGTGTCAGTTCACTGTGGGTTCCACAGTGGACATTTCCTATTTTGCCTACTGAAAATAAAAACTCTTTATTTTCAAGTTCTGTCTCGTCGTGCATTTGGGTCCGTCCCTGCCAGTCTGTCACAGTTGTATTATTATTAATATGAATAACTACAGTGAATACATTTAAGATGACAAATTTACAGCATACCACAGTCACTGAAATGCAACAGCCCAAGTAAGACCTATAAATTGTTAGACTGTCCAATCCCTTTATATCATAATTTAGCGCCCTCTGGCGTTGCTGTATGTCAATTACAATTTAATGCTTATCACTGATTTACAGGCTTAAACCTCCTGTTTGTTTTAGGGTCAATTTTGACGTGTTGACCGATTTTTGAGTTAAGATATTTTATGTTAAGATATTCAAAAATACCATATAGTTTGTTTTATTGGAACCAGACTAAGATATTCAAAATAATTATATATACAATACAAAATCACCATTTTATTGAATTTTGAAAGTCTCTATAAAATTTGACCGGAGTCAAATTTGACCCGGAAAACAATATTGATTGTTGATAGTATGGCATGTAGCATTATTAAAGTTATGGGTAGTCAAATTTCACCAAAACAAGATTCTCCTTGGAGTCTACCCCCACAATGTGGGGTTGGAGGCAGCCAAGCAGCGAAGAGTGTTCTCCAGTGTTTGATTGGTCTGTCCGTTAGTCTCCGGGTGATACTCGGAGGATAGACTAACGGACGCCCCTAGCTGGGCACAGAAGGAATGCCAGAACTTGGCGACAAATTGGGGGCCATGATCCGACACTACGTCCTGTGGCACGCCATGCACTCTAAAAACATGGTCTACCACCAGCTGAGTAGTCTCCGATGCTGATGGTAGTTTGGATAAAGAAATAAAATGTGCCGCCTTGGAGAACCTATCGACTATGACTAAAATGGCCGTGTTGCCTTGAAATGGAGGCAACCGGTAATAAAATCCAACGATTTGGCAATATGGCTCCAAGGTTGGCTGGGGATGGATAAGGGACGTAAAAACCCAGAGGGTGGGAGTTGAGACCCCTTATTGCGAGCGCAAATGGCGCAAGCAGCAACAAATCTGTGTACGTCTCTCTCCATTCTCGGCCACCACAAACTAGAGATGAACTCCCTGGTACGGTGAGCACCCGGATGCGCAGCTAGTTGCGAAGAATGACCCCATTAAAGCACCCGAGACCTCAAGATAGGTGGCACAAAAAGACAATTAGACCCGGATAAAGGCACACCGCCCTCTCAACTGCCACCTCAATGTCCCACAACACTGGGGCTAAAATTTGAGCAGCAGGTACAATACACTCCGGAACAGAGGGCCTGTCAGAGTGATCAAAAATACGAGACAAGGCATCCGGTTTAACATTTTTAGACCCAGGGCGGTAGATCAACAGAAAGTTAAACCGGGTAAAAAATAACGCCCAACGGGCCTGCTGGGAATTACGTTTTTTAGCTTGTTGGACGTATTCAAAATTTTTGTCGTCAGTCCACACAGTGAAGGGGTGCTCAGCCCCTTCCAACCAGTGACACCATTCCTCCAGAACCAATTTCACGGCCAAAAGCTCCCGATCCCCCATGTCGTAATTCCTCTCGACAGGTGTAAGTGCAAGAGAGAAGTACGCACATGGGTGTATCTTCCGATCGATGAGAGAATGTTGCGATAAAATAGCCCCCACTCCTAACTCTGAGGCACCAACCTCCACCACATAAGGGAGGGAGGGATTGGGAGTAATAAAACTGGGCTCTGAACTGAACCTTTTCTTGAGCTCAGCAAACGCCGCCTCAGCTTTAGGATTCCACTGAAAATGAACAGCGGATGTTTTCTTGGTCAGAGCAATGGCTAGCGCATTGAAGCTGTGAATAAACTGCCGATAAAAATTGGCGAAACTAAGAAAACGTTGGACCTGCTTTACTGACCTTGGAGTGGGTCAGTTTAATACTGCACAAACTTTATCTGGATCCATACGGACCTTACCCTCTGACAATTTTGCTTTTAAAAGAGCTTCCAAAACATGGCCAATGTGAGTGGACAGGTTAGGAGAGAAAAGTTAAATATCGTCCAGATAAACTAAAACAAATCTCCCAAAGTACATCATTCACTAACGCCTAAAACACAGGGGGTGCTAGTGAGCCCGAACGACATGACCTGGTATTCATAATGCCCACTATGAGTATTGAAAGCAGTTTTTCATTTATCGCCCACACGCATACGCACCAGATTATAGCCGTTGCGGAGGTCGAGTTTGTAGAAAACAGCTGCTCCCTGAAGACGCTCGAACACGGAATTCATCAAAGGTAGCGGGTACCGATTCTTTATAGTTACCTCGTTGAGACCACGATAATTAATACAGGGCCCTAGTCCACCATCCTTCCTTTTTACAAAAAAGAAACACGCACCAGCCGGTGAAGTAAATGGCCTTATAAATCCATTGGCTAACGCCACCTCTACATACTCCTTCATGGCAGAACTCTCCAGAGAAGATAACGAGTATAAGTGCCCCCTGGGAGGAACAATGCCTGGGTATAACTCGACCGCGCAATCATAAGGGCGGTGCAGCGGCAGGGTTGTAGCTCTCTGCTTACTGAAAACCTCAGCCAGATTTGTGTATTTGGCTGGTACATTGGTAGGCAAGGCAAATTCAAATGTCCCTGCTAATTTAGCGCTTACTCCCTCAGTGGACGAATCTGGCAAGGAAGACCACCGGCCTAACTTTCACCTCCATCGTCAGAACTCAAGATAAATTCCACCTGATCAAACTGGGAAACGACCTCCTCTGATTCAGAGTCAGTGCTAGACTTGAACCCCTCTCTGTGTCCTCCCGACACAAAGAGAGGCGTTAAATGTCAGTGAGAAACACACTGAGGACCCCACTGGAGAATGACAGATTTATCCTCACCTCACTTAATATGAGGGCTATGCCGAACCAGCCAAGAGTGCCCTAACACTAGGGGATAGGCTGGTGATTCGACTAATAAGAACTGAATACTTTCAGTATGACCTTCATAAGAGGTGCGCATAGTAAGAGGGCCCGTGGTTTCTTAAATAGTACCCATGCTAAACTGGTGACTGTCTGGTGTCATCAAAAATTATGTGACGACCCGGCTCAAAGCCCATCACATAATTTACCAGGACACGGAGTGAATTTAAGGGATAACAAGTTTATTTAACAGACGTTTCAAAAAAAGACCAAATAGTTTCACATTGAACAGACAGCCTTGCTGGAGATTCCAAAAAGCCAGTGAGCATAATCGCTCCTGGTGGGCTGGGTCAACCGCTTCTTATGGCCCAGCCTCCAGCTGTATCCAATAATGGAGCCACGCCTTCATCTGCAATCAAGCAGGGTAGCCAATCTGCAACAGCTTACCTGTTTAACTAAAAAAAGGGTGAAACATGAAGGGGGAAAAACGCCAGCCGTGACACGCCCCCCACAAAAAGACGGCACCTTAGGTGGCGACTCAGTGACGCAAACAATTAATTTATTATTTACAGTATGGTTCAAAACAAAAACAATTATATTTAAATTTCACCAGACCCCACCCTCATCATACCGCCTCACGTGTACTCCTCTGTCCGATTCTCCTCCTACAGTCTCGCAGTGGACCCCCCGCAAGAGAGAGAAAGAGAGAGAGAAAGAGAGAGAAAGAGAGCGAGAGAAAGAGAGCAGGGGCAGAATCACAAACTAAATTAAAGTGGCGCGCGACTGAGAGCGTCCGCGACTTTATTTTCAGTGCCTTTTATGTGCTTGATGGTTATGTTAAAGGCTTGAACATATATGGACCAACGCATTAATCTGCGGTTTTTATTAAACATCGAATTTAAATAGGTGAGGGGGTTGTGGTCTGTGTATACTATTAAAGGTTCTGGAGACGAACCGATATATACTTCAAAGTATTGAAGTGCCAAAATTAGAGCCAGCGTTTCTTGTTCGATAACTGAATATCGGGTCTGGCAGGGGGTACATTTTCGCGAGAAGAATCCTACCGGATGTTCAATGCCCAAATTGTCTGCCTGTAACAATGCAGCACCAGCGCCCACTCCACTAGCATCCACTTGCAACATAAAAGGTTGATCAAAACGGGGAGCAACAAGCACCGGTGCATTACAAAGTAAAGCTTTCGCTAATTTAAAGGCTATTTCGCAATCATCCGTCCATTGATAAGGAATTTTACCACGTAGCAAGTTTGTAAGCGGAGCTACTACAGTTGAAAAGTTTTCGCAGAACCCCCTGTAGTACCCGATCATCCCCAAGAAACGCATCAGCTCTTTTTTTGTGGTTGGTGTAGGAAAGCTATTTATAGCTGTAACTTTGGCAGTTACCGGCCGAACTACTCCTTGTCCTACAACCTTACCTAGGTACGTTACGGTCCCCTGGGCGAACTCGCATTTTGTCAGGTTTACCGTCAGTGAAGCCTGAGCCAGGCGGTCGAACAAGGCTTCCAACCTCTCCATGTGTTGCGGCCAGGTTTCGGAGCACACCACTACATCGTCCATATAAGCTGCACAACCCTCCAAGCCTTGTAACACCCTATTCATCAAGCGCTGGAAGGTACTGGGCGCGTTCCTCAATCCAAATGCCATAACTTCATAGGAAAACAGACCGTTAGAAGTAATGAAGGATGAAATTTCTTGGGCCCGCGGCGTAAGGGGCACTTGCCAAAACCCTTTAAGTAAGTCGATTTTTGATACAAATTTTGCTGATCCAACTCGATCCACACAGTCTTCCATCCTAGGCAACGGGAAATTATCAGCTTTGGTGACAGCATTCACCTTACGAAAGTCTGTACAAAATCGATAGGAACCGTCAGACTTTCCCACCAAAATACAAGGGGAAGACCATTCTGAAAACGAGGGTTTAGCAATACCGTTTTTCACCATATAATTTATTTCTTTATCTAAATATTGTTGTTTAGGCAATGAAACTCTATAGAAACGTTGCTTTATGGGAACTGCTGAACCCACATCAATATCATGCGCTAATACATTGGTACGACCAGGTACATCAGAAAATAAACAAAGGTAGTTTCGAATTAATTTAATTAGATCAGCACGTTGGTCATCAGGTATATGTTTAAAGCTATTTTCCAAAGACCGCAAGCACTCTGAATTTTCCAGTTTTCCTCTAAAAGCACCTTCTGCAAAAATGTCTTCTTCCCCCTCATCATTGACCGACGGCACATCAGGGTTGGCCAGATTGGGATTTTCAGCAACGGAAGGTAATAAAACAGATTGGACAGAGGTTAGCAAGGAGGATTGTGCAGGCTCAATGGACGTCGCAGAATAATAAGGCTTAAGAAGATTTACATGACATAGTTGTACTTTTTTTCTACGATCAGGTGTGGAAATTAAATAATTTAGATCAGAAATGCATTTTTCTATTTTATAAGGACCTAAAAATTTAGCTTGAAAAGGATTGTTAGATGTAGGTAATAATGCAAGCACATGATCCCCAGGATTAAAACTGCGAAGTTTAGTCCTGCGATCAAATAAGCGTTTCATTTTGGTTTGTTTTTCTCCTAACGCTTTCTGAGCTGCAGCACAGGCTTGGTATAGCCGGTACCGGAAACCACTGTAATAGTCCACAACATTTTCAGGAGGTTTTCCGGTTTGCCATTTGTCAGCTAATACAGCTGTAGGACCACGAACTTCATGTCCAAAGACCAATTCGTTAGGACTGAAACCTAGGCTCTCTTGTGCAACTTCTCTTATGGCCAGCAAAAGCCACGGAAGACCTTCTTCCCAATCCGCTCCCAACTCAGTACAATATGAGCGTAAAAGAGCTTTCAAAGTTGAATGAAATCGCTCTAAAGCTCCCTGACTTTGTGGGTGATATGCCGTGGAAACATTATGCTGCACTTTAAGTTGTTTTAACGCCTTATTAAACTGTTTGGACATGAAGTTTGATCCCTGATCCGTTTGAATAATGGAAGGAATACCGAAGGTAGACATAAAGGCGGTTAACGCCCTTTGAATAGACTTAGCAGTAATAGAACGCAGGGGATAAGCTTCTGGATAACGGGTAGCTTGACACATTATAGTTAACAGATAACAATGTCCCGCACGGGAACGAGGTAACGGACCGACACAATCAGCCAAAAGATATTGGAAAGGTTTAGACACAACCGGAATGGGACACAAAGGTGCTACTGGTAGGCTTTGGTTTGGTTTACCCATGATCTGACAGGTGTGACAGGTTTTAATGTAATTGGCAACATCTTTTTTTAGTTTTGGCCAAAAGAACTTCCGCATCACCCTGTTATAAGTTTTCCGAACACCAGTATGGCCTGCTGTGTCGTTATGAGAAAGTTGTAACACAGCTTTTCTAAACACAGAGGGAACAACAATTTGGACCACATGGTCATCATCAAAAGTGTCGGCCCTCAAAACCCATTTACGGCATAGCAACCCCTTATCCAAATAATAACCAGATTGCGTGTCCTCTAACTTATCCGCTGGAATGATTTGATCAAACAGACTTTGTAAGGTAGGATCGTTAGTTTGTTCTTTAACTAAGGTTTCACGAGAAAACTCAAAAGGCGAAACATACAATATGTCAGTTGTATCCCCATAGGGAAGCACGCTTTCCGTAACTCCCGTATCCGAAGCATTTTTAATAAAATCTATTTCATCTTTCACTATATTATTAGTCACAGCAACTTTCAAGTCATATTCTTCCACTGCATCAGGTTTTATTTCTTTAGCGGAAGAGATTTCTGCCTGTCCCTCTAGTTTTATTACAGCTGGGGTAGCCTTAACAGTATCGGACATGGATTTTTCCGATGTAGTTTCTTGGGATACCAGATCACCAAAAATAGTGTTCTCCAGACTATACGACAAAGGATTCTCTTTTTCTGAAGCTCGTTGGTGAGTCATAGAACGTGTAACAGCACATGATGTGAAAATTTCAGGAAATTGCTTACCCGCTTCATCTTCACATTTGTGGGGTTTATCTGTTACCACGGGGAGAAGTGCACCACCTACTGCCTGACCAGCTAGGTCATTTCCCAGCACCACAGACACATCTGGTATTGGGAATTTTGGACAAACGCCCATCACCACTTCTCCGGTCACCAGCTCTGAAGACAAGACAAAAGTATGTAACGGAACAGTTGTATACCCAGCCATAGTTTCAATAATGACACTACGGCCAGTAAATGAACCCGCCGAAAAAAGGCAAAGCATTGGCCAGTATTAGGCTTTGGGAAGACCCCGTATCCCGTAGAATTTTCACCAGTTTCTCATCATTCCCCAATGAAGCTACTCCATCTGAAATGAAAGGAGCATAATCAGAGATTTTGCCACGAATCAATGATTCTTCTAGCAGACCAAATGAGCGAGGAGTGGAACACAAGGGAGGGATTGTTTTGGCTATAAGACCCACAAATTTAGGATCATTACGATTTTTCTTAGGGCATTCATTTTTCCAATGGCCCTTCGCTTGACAACTATGACAAGAACGATATAAGATTAATTTTCCATCCGTGCCAGCCACTTCTTTCACTTGGGAAGACAAACCGCCTCCTTTGGAGGTTAGCTGACTTGAACCAAACCCAGAAGTCTGGGGACGAGAATCAAAACCACTTTGATGTAAGCTATCACGTCGGAAACCACCGCGAGAACCCCGACTTGAAAAACCACCTCTTCTAATGAGAACAAACTCATCAGCCAGCACAGCTGCTTCCGTTGCGGTAAGGGCTTTGCGTTCAGTTACGTAAGTGGCAATGTCCTGTGGAATATAATTTTTAAATTGCTCCAAGGCTATTAAATCACGCAGTTTCTCATACGTATCCGCGCCAGTAGCATTACACCACCTAGTAAAATGAAGCAGCATTTCACGGCAAAACTCAACATGAGTTTTACCCTCACCACGCCTCCATTTCCAGAACTTCAAACGATACGCCTCTGGCACCATTTCATAATTTTTCAAAACGGCGTCTTTAACTGTACTGTATGATAACAATTGTTCCTCCGTGAGGGCAGAATATGCTTCCTGCGCTTTACCCACCAAAACTGATTGTAACATAATGATTTGTTCATCTTCGGGCCAATTACAAGTTTTAGCTATTCGTTCAAACAAGACAAAAAATGTATCAGGATCTTTTTCAGAGAATTTAGGAACCAATCTCAGATTACGAGTAATATCACCATGACCCGAAACAGAATATTTCAGAGAACCTCGCTGTTGCAATTTGTCACGTTCTAAAGCCAAATTAGCTTGCGTTTTATTTTCCTCAATTCTCAACTTCTCCATTTCAATTTCTGCATGTTGTCTCATTCTCATTTCTTCCAATTGCAACTTTTTCATTTCAATGTCATACTTCATTTTTTCTAATTGAACCTGGTCCCGAAATGACCTTTTTGATTCTGACTCGGATCCAGATTCCGAATCCGACACAGGTTTTTCCACAAGCTCAACACTTTGTTCAGCGGCCAGCTGTAACGCCAATTTACGCAACTCAGCTTTATTAAGTGAAGACGTGGGGATACCACCCCAAAAAATCACAAGCTGTTTTAATTCGGCTTTGTTAAATGACACAAATATTGTGTTTGAAGGCTCTTTAAGGAAGTTTTTCAACTTCTCACTTTCAATTTTACCTATATCTTGCGCCATGACAATTTAATGCTTTCACCGCTTAAGGGAAAAAAGAAAAAACGGCTCAATGCAACGCTCGTTACCAGCAAAGGGCGTGCAAAACAAAATGAGTTTGCCCCCCCCCCCTTCTATCTAATCTCTGCCTGTACGTGTGACTTACGGGAGGTTTTTAATCACAATACCCGACAATGACACACAACCAAAACTGATTGCCTATACAGAGCGGGCGTGAACCCGAGCTTCAACCGGCTACACCCGTGTACACACGAAAAAAACAAGCTAAAACAACAAACAGGGTTAGTTCACCAAATAACCTTTAAATGGTGAACTAAGCTTCAGCCTAACCGGGCAAAACTCAGTTTTTTTTTGTTTTACCCCCCTTTTATAGAAACGTCGTGCAGAGAGCACCTCCAAGCACCGCTCAGTGTTTTCACAGCATACACTGAGGAATCTCCAGCACCTGTACCAGGCTTAATTCATAAGTTAATTGCTTAGTTCCCACAGGTGATTGTCCTTCAAAACACCTGCCAACCTTAACACTCCTTACTTCAAGACAATTAGGGTTAACTCAAGCAACACTGCCTAGAGAACCACTAGCAATACCTCAAACCACAATTTTAATTTAAAGAAGGTATACGAACCTCTTTAACACCGCTGCAGTTAGACCTGTAGTCGTTTTTAGCACAACAACCAATTTCTAGGGCGCGAATATACGCTGCCACCACCGCACAAAATACCTTTAAATTGCTTCTTTTAACAGAAAGCAATTTATCCGGGGATGAACTAGACAAAAAATGGGTATATAGTGTTTCCTAGCCCACTGGGCGTCAACAAAACACTCTACTGCCCCGGAATCGATAAATGCCTGAACCTCGGCTGAGCACTGATTCCAGGATATTCGAACAGGTAGTCATGTCCGAGGTGCAGTACCATCATGTTACCTCTAGCTTAGGACACTGGCTCATGACGTGACCCTTGCGCTTGCAATAACGGCACCACTCAGGCTATGGTTTAGACTGTCTAGGGACCTGTAAAGAGGCTCAGTCCACCTGCATAGGTTCCTCCTTGCTGAGAGAGAAGTGGGCGAAAGAAGAAGACATAGGCCTTGTGAAAGGAGCGAAGGAAGAGTGCGAACGGCGGTCTCCCCTGTTATTTCTCTCTTGTTCTCGCTCTCTGACACGGTTGTCTATACGAATGCCTGTGGACACCAGGGCATCAAACGTAGCAGGCGGCTCGTGCACTGCTCGAGCGTCTTTGATAAAATCAGATAAAGTGTTGGTGACCTCTGACTACCATGTCTCCCCTGCCAGTGCTTGAAACCTGATAGAAAATCCTGCTATGGTATTACTGCCCTGGCAGAGACGAGTCAGTCGCATTGCCGCCTCCTGACCAGAGACTTCACAGTCGAAGACCGACTCCATCTCATCCATCAGCCACTTCGCGTCACTCGAGATTGGGGAGTTATCCCGAATCAGTGGGCGAGCCCAGTCAAGCACGGTCCCGGTGAGCAGAGAAAGAATAAATGCCACCCGGGATTCCTGCGAACTTAACCGCAATGATTGGGCTCTATAAAAAAATCTATCTTTGTGATAAAAATTCCCGACACTTCCCAGCCTGTCCGTCATACTGGAGGGGCAGTTGGAGCTTAGGCTCCTTCACGGTGTGTTAGACAGGGCCCGGGGGAGAGGTAACCTTGAGGGCCGGTGTGGGCGCTTGGGGTGCAACTGTCAATTGACGAATGCTCTCTGCCAATTCCCGAAACCATCCCTCCCTAACCTGTAATTGAGTCAATAATTGACACAGTTGTGTAGCAAAAGTTTGCTCATGGGCTTGAAGGGCCCTAATGCCCTTCGGATCCCCTACAGAGGCAGTCACTGGTTCTTCCATATTGGCTTTAGTGTACTGTAGAGGTTCCATTTCTGAAGAACCAGATGCGACAGGAAAGGGGGTCAGACAAGTCTCCCACAAAGGTGAGGACCACAAGAAGAGTGCGGAATCCACAAATAGACAGAAAAGAAAGAAGGGAATAAAAACTCCCGGCATATAGTCAAATAATATTCAACCCAGTAAAAGTGGGCGAAACTCAAAAAGACAAGTGAACAGAAACACAAAGTTTTCGGTGCTCAAACACTAGAGCTACAACGGGAAGAATAAGAGACAAAAAAGAATCACCTCCAGCTCGTAAAACTATAACGACCGAAAAAGAGGTGAAATGAAATAAAGAAAAGAAAATATACTCCTCGCTCTCGGTCGCTTGTTCCTAGCTATACTTGCCTTTGTGTAGTGGCAATTTGACACTAAAGCACCGGAAGAGGGAAGTGAGGCTCTTTTATAGCCGGGAGAGCACCTGACACTCTCCGGACGCGGAACCGGAGAAGCGAGAACCCCTAAGTGGAGAAAAGGGGCGGCAACCAGAAAACCGTGACACTACCACATCGACCCCTGCTTCATCTGCCTCATTGTGTTCCTTACTGCCGTCTCCAATGAATGCAGTTGTAATGAGGGATTCTATCATTCGCAAACCTATTTTAACATGCAGGCTAGAGTCTAGACTACTGAGTAGATGACATAAAACATCTAACTCCCTTGATCATTAAAAAGCACTCCACTAAAGCTGGAATCATCCATGCTGCACAAATGACAATATTTCACCAGGTTGAGAAAGTTTTAAAGAACAATTTTATTTCATTATATAACTGCATCAAACCCATTTGCAAGCGATTTTGTGATCTCAGGCCCGCTTCCTGTTTTAAACTTTGGCAGTTAGAAATTCAGCCAACTCAGTCCCCTAAATGTCTGGCTAAAAAAAGTTGCACTTGTTCAGTATTTAGCTAGCATTATTCTGAACATTAATTAAACTGGGATGTAAAGACAGAATTGTATAATATTATAGTTGTCAATTATAGTTCTGTGGGGTCCAGCTGACCGACCCTCAGGTCAATTCATGTTTCAATTTTACTACAGATATTATGTCTAAGGCTCTAAGCATTTCCTTTTAATAAAACCGAGGTGGGAGATGGGAGTTGGGGCACCCTGGGCATGGGGCTGTCATATAAACGAGTGCCACGCCCAGAAACTTCCATAACACATCTTAAAACATAACTACACCCACTGTTTCAGCCTGTCTCCGCCCATGAAACAATTTTGAAAAATACTTCATGGGGTGAGTGAGGGAGATAGGTGGGGGTGGAGGAGCTGTGTCCATCGTAATTTGCATACATTAACGTACATTGTACAAATTGTTACGTATAACTCGGATTAAACTGTCAAACTAGACATTGCACATCAAATATGAATCAAGATTCAGCAACTGCATGGCCTATTTCTCACCTCAAATACCTTCAGAAACATATTTTAGTGGAATAAGAGAGCTTATGAACAGGACGCAACGTTGTTTTGGTTTAAAAACGAAAGTAACGTAGTGAGTCTAACCAATCATGTGCCGGCTGTTTCCGGCTTTCCGTTGTGGACGACAATTATCCATATGACGTAGAGGTACTTCCATAGAGGTACTCTGACATCACGGTTGGGGCAGGGGCAGTGTGAGGAGCAGAAACTGTTAGGGGCAGCACAAAGACGCTTTTCTACCAGTTTCTTCTGATTTATATTATTTCAGAATTGTTAAAATAACAGAATGGGTGAATAAGTTTCACTATAAGATAGGCATACAAACACGTTTCCAGCTAAAAAAAAAAGTGATCTAGGGTGTAGTTACTCTTTAATAATAAATACAGGCAGAGAAGCAAGGTTTCGGAAATTATTTTTTTCAACAGAGATTTCCAGTGCACCGTAGATATGACTGAGCATGGTTATTTTATAATATTTTCTAGGTAAAAATCCTGCATGATGCACAAATTATTACAAACGTCCCTATGCTGCCTATGAGTGCGCCCCTTTAAATATTTTCTATGCTAACGAGTTTCCTTCGACTCACCTGAGTCTTGATTGTTGACACCTGTTGTGTATTTTCCTGAGAGCGTATGTATTCGCAGTGTTCTAGCTGTTGGTTCATTTTACCTTTGGTTAACTGCATGCACATTTCCAGCTTTTGCTGCTGTGCTGAAGCACATTTTAATGTAGCATTGTAGTGTTTGTTTCAGCTTGTTGCCGATGCAGCGCTTACTATATTTAGTAGTTTGTCGTAGTTGCCTGCTGTAGGGGTGTGCATTTTGCCGGTAGTATTTCCGCGTGACTCCCTATTTTGAAGGGCGGTTTTAACTTTGCTTTGTGCAAGCATATTTGTGAACTATATGCCACTTTGTTTATGCAAAGTGTTTGACAAACTACTTGTTTCCGAGAAGAAACATTTAGATTGTAAGCTGCTTGTGAGGTTGTGGCTACTTTGCTGTATTGCAATTTGTTGTATGATACTCACGGGACAACTGAGGACGTCCAGAGTAAGGATGGTGGAGGCACATTTAACCAGTTTTGTTTTTGAGAACTTTTTGTCATTCTCGTGTGAAATTTTTTTTTTTCTTGTTTTGGGGAGGTTGGATACAGGGTTCCAACGCTTCCCATTTTGAAACCGCCGGCCATCTCGTGTCTCACCCTTCGCGCTTGCTAGATTCCCGATCTTGTGTTTGTCTTGTTTCTTGTTTGCCCATACTTCTACCAGAACCTTATTCCTTTGTTCCATGTCTATTGTGATATTTTAATAAAATAATTTTGTAACTGTTCCCCTTTGTTTCAAATCCTTTATGTTGTGGCCCATCGAGTCGGGGTCGTAACATGCACCTATAAAGCAAGTATTGGATCATATAACAGAAGTGAATGCAATGTAAGTACATTTCATATGTACATTTGAAACTATTTTCTGAATGGTTTATTTAGCGATCTTAGGTACAGTTCTGAAAGCTGAAAGGGTATAAGATTTTTCATGCAAAGATATATGAGAAAAGATAACTATAGATAGTATATAAAAATAAGTTTATGAAGTGGTTTAGAGTGTAATAAGCAATTGAGGGATGCAGAGGCTCATTTTGTTTTATTGCCCTTAGTTGCCCTGAGAGCTGATGAAAGAAAAAGTGGCTTTGTTGGCTAACGAGTCTAATGAACATCCAGCCTGTTTGTTGGATATGTTTGTGATGAGTCCAATAAAGTCTGTGGGCTGTACCGGCCATACTACTAGGGGTCCTGCGAGATATACTTTAGTACACTATATATGGAGGGGTACCAAACCTAAGGTAAGTATCCTTTCATAGCTACCATTAGTAGCCATATATACAAAAATGGGCAAACGTCTGACAATACGTCTGACTCAGCTAGACTGTCATCATCTAGCAAGGTTTCAATTCACCAACACAAAGTAAATTGAAAATAAAAGCTGTTCAATTTCAGTCTAGATTGCATCAAATGGCTGGCCAATTAAAGTGGTTGAGGAAAGCGAGGCATTAGAAGCAACCCTACAGATCGCACCGGATTCTAAGCATGAATCTGGATAAGAGTGGCCCCTCTGGATAAAGAGTGTCTGCTGTATGCAATTGTAAATTTAGATTCAAGTGAAGTGTCTCACAGCAGCAACTGAACCAGAGCTCAAACCAATGATCCTCAGTGGTAAGGTGATTGTTCCAGAAGTACTACAATTTATGGTCATGGTCTAGTATACCGTCAAGTCAAAAGTAATGTGTTTAAAAAGAGTTAAAACCAGCTAGTCCCTTGTCATACATTTACTTTCTCTACATTCCTTTTCGGCTATGAAAGATAAATCAAAAGTTCCACTGCAATAAAGGCTTCATACAGCCTTAACAATCCTGCAGATTACAGGCATTAAAAAAAAAAAAAACTTTTATCCAATCTTAAGAACACAATAATTTTTTTATGTTTTGTATATTTTGGTGAGTGACATATTTATTTTTAAACAATCTGAGAGATCTGGTCGATTGATCTAAAACTTTCCTAAAGAGACAGAGTACTTTAAAAATGTTTTTGACACAGGCCTGGCAGACAGCAGTGGCATTCCTGTGCATCACCTGATAGGTGGACCAGCCCACATCCGGCCTCTCCCGGGATCCAATTGATGTCACTGTACTTTCTCCAACCTTCAGCTGGCCCTATTAGCAGTATGTCAGTGCTGTGGCATGTGGTGAGAAACACAGAGGAACTGGGGAAAGATCAAAGGCATTAGCATAGCAGAAGTAGCGAAAGCATGGCCACACACGTTTTGCATCATATATGTACAGACACGTGTCCTTCACTCAAGAGACTTCAAACTTCAAATGATTCTTTCAGAATAGTAGCAATAGCTGCTAAAATATCATACAATGCATCTGACTCTTAATTTTTATTTGTTTTATATCAACATATACTGTATAATATTAGACATTTATTTATCTCCATCAGTCAAATAAGTCATGCCCTTCTGCATAGAATACTACATATTTACATCCTGAGGTTTTCTGAATGTGGCCAAAGATGAGGTTTTCGATTTTTAATTAACATTAACCGATTACATACAAAGAAAGTTTTTATCGGAAGCAAATCACTGAACAGCCCTTTCGTCTTGTGTACACGTTCCAAAAGATAAAACCACATGTCCCGCCCACATGTTTACACTCCACTCTCACAATGTAAGCTTTGCAGTTTGTGCTTGATGAATAACATGACGTGAAATATCACCTTCAAGAGGAAGTAATCAGAAAATTAGTTTCGTACGCACACCTGCCAGACAAGGCTGAAGGGGGAGGAGCAAGTGATCAACAATAGCAATATTAAACAACACTGTGACAAGCAAACTATTTTGGAAAGTCCACCAAGTGCCGTATATAAGGACAGAACTCTATTAAATTAATCAAAGCACAACCTGACTAGAGAGAAACACACAGCCTGCTCCTATTTTGCAAATATCACACAGGGACTGAGAATAGGAAAATGACGAGCACCAGAGTCACTGCTGTAGTCCTGCTGATGATTTTCATCCTCAACTCCTTCCTTCTGCAGACAGAGTCAGGTGAGCGTCTCCCACTTTCACAAAGACTGTCATGTATCTATTCCAAAATATTTACCAGCTGTGAAATGTGATGCTGTGACAGGTTTGAGAGTTAAATTACAGGGGATTTATTTTACTCTTCCTAAATCGATGAGTTGTCATCCAGCTTTTGTGTGGCAGATTCTGCTGTTTTCAAATATTTTTCCTTGTTTTTTTTTCCTCCAGCAAGCTGCTGCCTGTCATATACAAAGAAACACATTAAGTGCCAAAGGATGAAGGGCTACACAATCCAGACATTGATGGGCATCTGTGACATGGATGCCATCATGTAAGTTATTCTCAGATATCTACAAAGACACTCTGGTCATTGCTAGGCAGTAGGTGTAGAGTAGTGTTTAGAGTGCTTTTATTCAAGGCTCAAGACTTGAATAAAAGGAGTTTAACAGTACTGTGGACAGCAGTGTGAAGAAGTGGTTACATTCTTGAATTAATGAGTGTCATATTACATTGTATTATTTCAGAATTGAGCAGATACTCTCACACAGTGACTTGCATTTGACATAAAATCCTCAGATTACGTTTTACATAAAATCTATTTATACAGCGAGATATTTTAGTGAAGCAATTCAGGTTAAGTAGCTGTCAGAGTATTGTTAGAGCAGTGTGGAGTAGTGGCTACTGCACTAGACCCTGGATCTGAGGGGTGTAATATAATGAGTGTCACAGTTCTGTTACAGCAGTGTGGTGTACTAGTTAGTGGTGTCATGTACTTCATTAAATAGCAATGTGTGCAACAGTCTAGAGCAAAGGACTGTGGGGTCAGAAGTTTGATTGCTGCTGACTTTGAGAGTGGGACAAAGTAACTGTTAGTCAACCTATTTTAATGTGTTACATTAAAGTGTTGCTTACCATGACCAGACATCTATATCCATGGAGTATTAATGTGCACAATTGAATTATAGTCCATGTGTATTAGCTACATCTCTCAATAGCCATATAGGATAATAGCCACAGTAAATAACAGTCATGCCGATTCCCTAAGATTAAAATCTGAATTTAATTCAGGTCCAGATCTTCAGCCAATGTACAATTTAGCTGAAGAAATCTAATGCAATAGACTACTGATCACAGTACAGTCAGACAAAGTCCATTTACAGCTGTCCTTGCTACAAATGTCTGCTCAGCAAACTGATTACAGTGATAATCCGTTCCCACTGCTTACCCCCATGTTATGTGTACCATTCCAGCTTCCATGGGAAAGGGGGAAACTTCATCTGTGCTGATCCATCAAAAGCGCAGACACAGAAGATAATCCATTGCCTTAAGTGAGTGGCCTCTTCTTTTTCAATTGCACATTTTGCAGGTTTGTGATGTGATAAGAAGTCAATAAAGTAAAAGAATGAAATGAGTAATTACTTTTCCCCCAACTGTTCCCATACAACAAACACACACTTCAAAACATAATACATAAAACATAAAAAATAAAAAACATACTGCTGAAATGATGTAGAGATTTTTTGTTTAACATCACAGCCTCTAAAAGTTGTTGAAATATTTGCTTGATAATAAACTGGTCTTTCCTTCTTCAGTGCGAGAGCCAAGAGTTTGTCTTGAGGAACCTTCCGGACCCCTCAAAGTCACAAAATGCAAAGCCAATGAAGGGATTTAAGAAGCCAAGCTATTTTAATTATGTTCTTCATTACATTTATTTAAATAATGTTGGGGAGAGATTTCCAATGTTTTAACAAAGGTATTTTTGAGTTGTTTTTCTGTATTGCCTAAGTTTGTTTATGATTATACTGAAGTTTTCATCACTTCATTTTTTATCTGTTTTATAAACAGAAATTGTATGGTATCCCATCTGAGATACTATGTTCCATATTTTAAAGGACTAAATGAAAACATTTTACGTTTTTAAAGGGTATCACAAAATATCATTTTTGTGTTGATTTTGTGCTGTTTTCTACAGATATACTGTTTAAACACATTGAAACAAATCAACGGGTTTGTTTTATTTGGCAGAATTCTTATAGAATCTATGTAAATAATGCTGTGACATTGAAGTATAATAAAAATATATGTATATGAACTATAGTTTATTCTTGTTTTATTATTATTATTATTATTATTATTATTATTAATATGAATAACTATAGTGAATAAATTTAACATGACAAATTTACAGCATACCACAGTCACTGAAATGCAACAGCCCAAACAAGAACTATATTGTTAGACTGTGGCCCATTCCCTTTATATCATAATGTAGCGCCCTCTGGTGTTGCCGTATGTAAATTGCAATTTAATGCTTGTCACTGATTTACAGGCTTAAAGGGATAGTTCACCCATTTTGAAGAATTTGATATTGTTCTTCATACCCCAAAATAGTATTTTAAACTGTAGTTATGCTGTCCTGGTCTCACCGCCATTGTAGCTAAATTATAGTAAATACTGAATTGGAGCAATGCTAACAATTAGCATCTTGCCATTGGATATAATTTCCCCCAGGCTAACTTGCCTTAAACAACCGCCTAAATCCACTCAAATAAGTTTTAACAGCTTTACAAGTGTCGTTGTTGGAAACGAAAATGCACATATGATTACCCAGTGCACAAGGACGATATTTTCGCTCAAATTACTGTATATGATGTAGTTTCAGATGTCGTTGCTTAGAATTAAGAGTCGGTAACTTTTAGTATCACTCGCGAGAACAGTAATTCTAATTCCAATTCTAATTCTAAATCAGTATATTCGTGCTCAAAGTATGGTTCAACTACAAATTCCACCACGTCATCTTCTTCATAATCACATTGTAGGGGATCTCTATGCCCAGAGACACGGAGAAAATATTGGATGTCCAGGTGCGACAGATGAGGAATCTTAAAGTGTTCTAACGAGCACCACTAAGACGGACAATAATCCGTAGTGGATGGGGAAAATAAGGAGAACACAAATAACCTTGCGATAAAAAGCGAGGAACTCGATATCCGAGCAAAACAAAAGAAATAAGCAGTTTACAATTATCTAACTTCCATTGTGGAGTGAACAAAAGAAAGGAAGGTGAAAAATAAAAGGACCCTAAACCTTAGGGCGAGAGTACTCGTAGGTTCGAGTGGAAAACAAAAAAAACAAGAAAAGGAGGAAGTGGGGTATAAATAGTGAGCAGAAATGCAGGACAGGTGAACTTACTAATCACCAAGGGGAAAGCAAAACCCGTTGCGGAACACATAAAAATCCAATAGATTACAGGTAAAACGGGAAAAAAAGAATACTAAGCGCGGAGATAAGGGAAGGAAGGCGTGATCCATGACACACATTTTGCAAAAAAAACAAACGTTAGCTGCTTTTCCTTTGTTTACAAGCAGACTAACGCTATAGCGAGCTATCTTCCAGTCTACTTCCATACAGTTTATGCGCTGGGCACTGCTCTCGCGCGTTTCATATGAAAAGCAGATTATGAAAACATGTTAGAATTTTAGGAAAATTTTAATGAATAACTCAACCACACTTCTGGGTCAAAACAATCATTGTTTCACAAAGTGCTACACATACTGAATGCTATGATCACAAAAAATTGACTCATTATGTTTTCTTTGGTTGTCAAATCAGCTTTGTTTTCCCCATTGAATTCAATGGGCAGAAAGCTCTTTTGCGCTCAGCAAGCATACTTCCCACCCTCTCCAGTTCTTATATACACGCTATGATTCTCGTAGCCTACTGGTACTGCTACCGAAGCATTTGCAGTAGGGGACGGAGATTCCCATATGGCATATTGCTGGAAAGAAAAGTCTCTGTGCTGTGTCTGACCTGGTCGGCTAAAGCAGCAGATGCTTTTCTTGTTTTCCATCTAACTAGTAAACTTACTCGGCATGCAGAGTGAACGCTTCCGGCTGGTTGTACTGGTATCTTCTGCAAGCTCCATCCTTAGGAACCTGTCCAAGTAAAAATGGCAGGATTATGGATACCTTGCTTGCAAAACTGCACAGAGCTGTGGAAACCCAGACACATTTAGCTAACACAGAAGCCATTCTTTCTCTGTACCTGTGTCACCTGTCACATGGTGAACAAGGTGGCCAGGGGGGCATAGAGGTCTTGGGGGAAATTATTTTGATCTTTTCCCATCTCTTCTCAGTAATGAGGGAGCAAGCAGACGCAGCAGGCTGGGCGTTCTCCACCTTCTGGTAAGTGTGGCTCCACCTGTGGCTATCCTAATCTCGGCTCTAGCAGCAAGACGAAGACTGCTTGTTGAGGCTGTAGGTTGAGCCCTCAACTATGTGTGGCCCTGTGCAGATGCTCCAGCAGGCACAGGACGTTCCGCTGTGCATGCAAGGTCTCTGGCTTCTTGGGCTCACGTCTCAGAGGTTCCCAGGCAAGGGCTTCACAGTCTCACCCTTCTCCTGAGCCTCCCAGTTGGGGGCCAGGGGATCTGAGGCCCCAGTTTGAGGCATTTGGAGATGTAGGAGTCGCCAGCAGGGCAAGAAAGGTAAGATATCTCGGGGACAGGGGCCCACGGAGCTGGCACCTTGTTTGTGATGGTCTCCTAGACCTAACCTGGCCCCAGCCCGTCCTAGCACCTGGGTTATTGACTGCAATTTTCCCTCAGGCCCCCTGTGCCAAGGGTTCCTACCTTTGCCAAGGTGTTGGATCCTCGGCATGCAGGCAGAGCTTGCCTCTTTCCTGGCTAAAGGAGCTGTCCGAGAGGTAAAGCAAGGCAACCGGCAGGCTGGGTTCTACTGCCGGTATTTTTTGATCCCCAAACGAGACATCCTCGACCTCAAGGGGCTGAACAAGTATCTTCGCCCCCTGAAATGCAACATTTTGACAGTCCCCCAGAGTGAAGCAACCTGTCAACGAGGGTGACTGGTTTGCCACAATCAACCTCAATGACGCCAGATCCCCATCTGAGAGGGGACATTGGTGTTTCCTGAGGTTTGGATTCCAGGGCAGGGTATTCAAATTCTGGGTCCTCCCCTTTGGACTCTCCTTTGCTCCCTTCACCTTTACTCAGGGCATGGAAACGGTCCTGGCACCCATGAGACAGCAGGGGCTCAAGGTCCTAAACTACCTGGATGACTAGCTGGTGTGCGCCCACTCAGAAGAGCAGTGTCAGCACCGTTTTAGCCTTGCTCTTGGACTACCGGAACACCTTTTCTCCAATCTTAGGAACACAATTATTCTTTCATGTTTTGTATATTTTGGTGAGTGACATATTTAATTTTAAACAATCTGAGAGATCTCGTCGATTGATCTAAAACTTTCCCAAAGAGACAGAGTGCTTTAAAAATGTTTTTGACTCAGCCCTGGCAGACAGAGCAGTGGTATTCCTGTGCATCACCTGATAGGTGGACCAGCCCACATCCAGCCTTTTCCTGTATCCAATTGATGTCACTGTACTTTCTCCAACCTTCAGCTGGCCCCATTAGCAGTATGTCAGTGCTGTGGCATGTGGTGAGAAACACAGAGGAACTGGGGAAAGATCAAAGGCATTTGCATAGCAGAAATAGTGAAAGCATGGCCACAGACACGTTCTGCATCATCTGCCCATGTCATGAAATTCCTACAAACACGTTCACTCAAGAGATTTCAAGCTTCAAATGATGCCTCAGCTGTTTTGAAAAGTAGCAATAGCTGCTAAAATATCATATAATGCATCTGACACTTAATTTATAATTTTTTTAATATTAACATGTATAATACATTTATCTATCTCCATCAGTCAATTAAGTAATGCCCTTCTGAATAGTGTAATAGAACATTCTAGAAAGTTACATGTTTGGTGAGTTACACCCAGAGGTCTTCTGAACGTGGCCTGAGATGAGATTTTAATTTCTTAATAAATATTGACTGTTACGTCAAAGGAAAAGTTATTATCAGAAGCATATCATTGCATAGCTCTTTTGTCTATGTTTGCACTGCTTACCCCCCATGTTATGTGCGCCATTCCAGCTTCCACCCAAAACCACTCTCTGTGATGTGATAAAGAGTCAATAAAATACAGAACAGTTGAACATATTTATCCTGAAAAAAGTTCTGAGACTTTTCCCCCAATTGTTCCCAAACACAAACTTGAAACAAAATTACTGCTGGAATTATGTAGAAATGTAACATCACACCCTTTAAAAGTTGTTGAAATATTTGCTTGGTAATAAACACTGGTCTTTCTTTCTTCAGTGCCCGAGCCAAGAATTTGTCTCGAGGAACCTTTGCGGACCAATCAAAGTCACGCTACGCAAAGTAAATGAAGGAATTTAAGAAGCCAATATATTTTAATAGTTTTCTTTCTTGTGTTTTACACAATACATGTATTTCATTAAGATATTTCTAATGTTTGAACAAAGGTATTCTTTTATTTTATTTCTGTTTTGCCTAAACCTGTTCATGGTTATGCTTATGTTTTGCTTCTGATCTGTTTTATAAAAAGAAACGTTACAGTATTCCATCTGAGATACTATGTTGTCATATTTTAAAGAACTAAATTAACACATTTTATGTTTTTAAAAGGTATCACAAATTATTCTTGTGCCGTTTTCTACAAATATACTGTTTAAACACATTGAAACAAATCAATTTGTTTGTTTTTGGCAGAATTATCATAGAATCTATGTTATTAATGTGGCATGGAAATATAATAAAATGATTTAATAAAGATATATGTATATGACATAGTGTATATTTTTGTTTTATTATTCTTATTGTTGTTGTTTTGGTGTTGTTATTCTTTACTGCAGTGAGTAAACTTAAAATGACAAACTTACAGTATACAAAAGTCACTGAAATGCTACAGCCCAAGTAAAAACTATTGTTAGTCTGTGTCCGGTTCCCTTTTTTATATCATACTTTGGCGCCCTCTGGTGTTGTTTCAATATTTGTTGCTGCAGGCTTAAGAGAAAAAACTATGCTTCTTTGCATAGTAAATTTACATTCTAATCATTGAGTTAATTCACCTGCATTTCACTCAATTAAATAAATAAAAATTATCTGTTATTTATGGACAGCTATTTTCAACACTGGCAAATATTAGTGTTGTCATTCTGGACAGTTATGAATGGGACAAATGTCACAACATAAGTCACCTTCATCCAGTGCCAATATTCAAAAAACTTTTCCTCATCTCTTTGAGTCCTCCGTAAGTTTTTATTGTGTATTAAAAAACTTAAAAGTTGGATAAACACATTCCAATGACAGAAGACTGTCTCCACTACTATAATCATTTTCACAGACAAAATCAAAGGAGTGGTTCTAAACCAGCTATGAAACTGAACAATAGTGAACTTTAACCTCTTCGTAGAAATCTGCCCATAAGATACATGCATTGGTGATTTAAGCATGAAAATTGCAGTGGGGCACACAGTATTTTAACATTTTAGGTATACTGGTGCTCTTATCTAGAGTGACTTACAATAAGTTAAGCTCAATGTATATTCTCCAACTAAGCATGTGCTTGAGAACTGATTCCAAGAAGCACCATTATGATTTTTGCCTTTCAGTTTACTTCATTGAACAAGTTGATTGTTGCCATTAAATCACTATTCGATTAATCAGAGATATGTCTTACCATGCATCTTGCACTACGTCGCCATCTGCTGGTCAGGCCCAGTGCGACAGGCCCCGAAAGTATAATCGCCACTGGGTACATTCCATTTCAATTTCAAAATCATTTTAACTTTTATTAGCATGCTAATTAACAAAGTGAAAACAGAAAGCAACTTAAAAAGGTGGGAGCATTCCACTAGTCAGCTCATTAGAGGAGATTCGTAATACCAATAAAAATCAGCCACACAATTCTGTACAATAAAATGTGGCCATTTATAGTGGTAGTCCTGATTATTTTAAAATTTAAAATAAATAATGCTTCATTCAAAAGCAACAGAAATTGTTCTAGTCTGCATTCCCATGGCATACAGCATACTGTGATTTCCATAACTGAGAAAATAATAAAGAATAGCTAGCTTTTATATATTTCTTTAAATTAATAAAAAATATTTTTCTCTGTTTTTCTCCCAATTTGGTAGCCAATTTTACCGCTAGTACAATTCGATTCCCTGTGTACTGCTGAGAAGTCACCGCAACACAATCCTGTCGGCTGGTGGTAGGAAGGAGGTCTTTTCCAAGGCATAACTCTGGCGCTACACGGGCTGCAATGTGCACGATAAATCTCCGCGCCGAGACCCTCCAAACCTCCTCTGGAGTGGCCGACCGATTTGCAGGATCGTGGCGTGAACCCAGTTCCTGCATTAACTCAAAGGTCAATGCTTTTGCCGCTATGCCACCACAGCACCTGCTATGCATATTTTAAGAAAGTCTCTATTCTCTATATCTTATTCATAAATTATAAATAGTTTGAGGAAGATATTTGGCCCATTTTCAAGCAACATTCAGACAATGAATTAATGTGGAGTTTGCATGTTCTCCCCGTGTCTGCTTGGGTTTCCTCCCACAGGCCAGCTAGGTTATCTGGAGAGTCTAAATTGTCCATGGGGTATGAATGTATGAGTGAGTGGTCTGTGGGCCCTGCGATGGATTGGTGACCAATCCAGGGTGTATTCCCACCTTTCACATAATGTATTATGGGATAGGCTCCAGCCCCCCTGCGACCCTGACCAGGAGTAAGAGTTTTATAAAATGGACGAAAGAAATAGATCCTGATGTAGGCTACTGTTTTAAAATAGGAAATTGTTTAAATAGATTGTGATTGACTCATATATTGTGAATTGGTCATATAATGCGCGTACACAGCAAAAATGGTGGTATACATTTAACACCCTAGGACGTTAAATGTACACCAGCAGTGTTAGATTTACACTGGCATTTTTGCTGTGTAATAACCATTAACCAACAAGAAAATGTCACTGACAATGTGACAGCACACTAATAACTTATATAAACATCGAACAAAAAGTTCGGAAATTTGTGTATTTCTCTGTTGTAACAATGCTTCTTGGCAATACATTTTATACCGTTGGAAAGCCTGTTTTCCCTTTTAAATGGTGCCCCATTTGTAAGGAACATGCATTTGTGGGACGAGCAGCACAGCTGAGTATGTGGGTTGTGCCCATGTAAAATTTGCCAAATCTTCTCTGCCAATGCCAAACAGCTTATTCTGCTGTTGCTAGTGACTCTTGTTTGGTGTTGTTTGGTGTTGTTTGGTGGATTGGATGATTGAAGTCTATCAGTAACAAGGAAGAAACAAGACATATTGGTAATTTTACAATTTATTAATTTAACAAACAGTCAGGAGCCTCAGTAGCATGTGGAAGAACCATACACAGCCACAACAGCCTGGCACCTCTTCCTCATGCTGGTCACCAGCGTGGTCACACACTGCTGTGGGATGGCATTCCACTCCTCAAGCAGGATTTGTCGCAAGTCAGCCAACGTGGTTGTGTTAGTCACTCTAGCATGAACAGCGCGCCCAAGCTGATCCCACAAGTGTTCAATTGGGTTGAGGTCAGGACTGTTGGCAGGCCATTCCATTCTCTCTACTCCCAAATTCTGGAGGTAGTCTCTGATAAACCCCGCTCTGTGGGGGCGAGCGTTGTCATCTTGGAGGATGGAGTTCGGTCCCAGACTGTGGAGATATGGGATTGCCACTGGTTGCAGAATCTCATCTCGATATCTCTCTGCATTGAGATTGCCTCCAATGATGACAAGCCTCGTTTTTCCAGTGATGGAGATGCCGCCCCACACCATCACACTGCCTCCACCAAAAGGTGTTACTCTATCGGTGCAGCAATCAGCATAGCGTTCTCCCCGTCTTCTCCACACTTTGACCCTACGATCCAACTTCCGTAGGCAGAATCTGGACTCATTGCTGAACATAACGTTCCTCCACATGTTCCGGTTCCAGTGCAGGTGTTGCCGACACCAGCGCAAACAGGCCTGACGGTGAAGGGCAGTCATGGCAGGCCTCCTGGCAGCCCTATGAGCCCCGGAGATTGGCTGCGTGCAGTCTGTTCCAGATTGTCTGGGCCAAGAGCCGTGTGCCATATCATCCTGCAAACCTTGACTGCAAATCTGTAGAAGACAGCCCAAGGTTCCTAAGTGCTGAAAGGGTGAGGAACCGGTCTTCTTGGGGTGTCGTCTTCTTGGAACGCCCACTTCGCGGTCTGTCTCTGACATCCCCCGTTTCATGGAACTTGGCCTTCAGTTTGGAGATGGTACTAGGGCTCACTCCAAATAATGCCGCAACTTGCTTTTGCGGAACACCAGCTTGATAGTTGCCCTATCGCACGGGCCTTATCGAGATCAGACAAACGTGGCATGCCGATTCTTGGAGCAGACACCAATTGATCACTGTAGCAGGGCCCATGCTCACAGGTGCTGCCAATCAGGTGCCAATCAGGCACCTGATTGTGAGCACCTGGGGGTACCGGAAGCTCAAAACAAGAGCAGAATAAGCTGTTTGGCATTGGCAGAGATTTGGCAAATTTTTCATGGGCGCAACCCACATACTCAGCTGTGCTGCTCATCCCACAAATGCATGTTCCTTACAAATGGGGCACCATTTAAAAGGGAAATAAACAGGCTTTCCAACGGTATAAAATCTATTGCCAAGAAGCATTGTTACAACAGAGAAATAATCTACCAAACACAAATTTCCAAACTTTTTGTTCGATGTTTATCTGTAGTGAAATGTAAATGCTATCTTGTTCTGTAATAGTTTAATTAATTTGTTGTCAATGCATTTAACTGCTTAGCTTACACAAGGCCACATTTTGCCAGTGATTTTATTGTATATAACTGTTCCATTAATTTAAATCACCTCTCACTGATGTACAAATGTTTGTACAAGGAACATAACAGTCTCTCTAAAAAAAAAAAACAGGGGATTGAATCAATCCTTGAAGTCAAAACCTAAAAATATATTCAACTACCTGAAATATATTTGCACCACATGTAGTACTGGTAAGGTAAAATATATTGTACTTATCTGTTTTACTTTCGTGGCTTGTTACAGTAAGACAAACCATTAAGATTTCCTCTGGTGTTTTTATTCTTCCTGCAGTCCTACAGGAGCTAGATCATGCTGTGAGCATCCAGATTACTGCCAGTCCCAAGAAATTAACATTTTAAAGGACTGAAATCAGCATTGACCTTTCAAGAGAATGAGTGAGTTGCATTGCACAGACTAAATTGCAGTATAAATTCTAAACTCTGCAAAGCCCTTTGAGATCATAGAGCTTATGTTTCCATAAATTACTATGGCAGATTCCTAATAAATCTGTGTAACCTAATGCATTTCTTACATACCAGAGGTGCTCTATGGAAATGGTTGCAGAAGTGTGAAGTGGTGTTCTCGAAAAAGAAACACGAGTTTGGATTGTGTTGGAACTGTCATGGTGTCTCACAATACCATAACTGAATTTTCAATTCAGTTCAATTGCATTTTATCTTCATCATAAGGGGAAACGCTACAGCTTTTCTACAGGTCATATAAATAACATAAAATAAAAAATGTATTGATAACAAACATTGACACTGATAATATGTTCCCTTTAGAAAATAGAATATACTACAATATACTGAAACCATATCGGGGTTCAAATAGTATTTGTTTTGGATTCAAATAGGTTTTCTGCATTTGACTAAGCTTGCCTGATGTGTTGAAAGAAATTAAATAATACCTAAAGTGTAAACCTCGGCTGCGTTCCAATCCAATTTTTTTACTGCTTGCTTCTTTTCCTAGGTCCTTTCCTCGCTCATTAGCTCCACCCAGTGGAGGCCATAAGGAAAGGATCCAAGGATCACATACGAGGACGCAGCAGCGAGGCAAAATGAATTAAGCAAATGGAACGTCCTTGTTCAGTCAAGCGTCAGCTGAAGCGACGTCAATTACTAATGACGTGTTGCACAGCTGTATCACCTGTCAAAAAAAAAAAAACCCGTATCAGCTGTCAGTGGCCTTTAATGCTAACGGATTGTTCTGTAGCCTATCGTATTTTTATCTCTGAGCTTGTTTTTGCATGCATCATGGTATAAACTATTGTATTATTTGACGCTATATTCCACTGTGAAGTTATCACAATTATTTGCAATGATTTTCTCCCATGCAATTTGACAGATGTGAAAATGACATGTGAAATAAGAATATTGTCTCTCAATTACAGATGTTTGTGTTTGACGTACAGTGTCCCATTAACACATCCACAACAAACGGCTATTTATCACTGTGTGAGTAAAGATCGCACGAAGCATAATTTAAATTGTAAGTAGGCAACGCCTATATTCCACACGCTCAATGGCCAATTCATCAATGGACTCGAATGCATGTTTGTTCGTTAAAATTGGAGCACATTACAAATGACACTTCCAGCCAATAACCGAGCTGATGCCGTTTAATTAATTCATCAACAATTAAGCATGTATGATCTGATGGTATATAAGCGACAGATACTGATTTCAAAACTTAGATCGCGAACTTCAATAGGCTAGTATACTGGTCTGCTACTGTACGCAATCAACATTTCCGCAATGAACCTAGCGTTCGCCCTAAACGCATGGCACCGGCTTCAGCGGGAACGGTGGCGTTGCCAGTTCAGGGGATCGCGACTGCTTCGCTCCGTCCTGTTCCTAAGTGAGGTAAGAATCACGTATTCTCAACAGTAGTCATAAGACAGTGCTCTTGATCAAACATGGACATTGATAAGCATGAAGCACTTTTAACAGTGGGTGGAGTAGAATTCACCTGGATAAATATACAGCAAAGTTATGTCATGCACACATAGTAATTGCATGTTCTATAATACCACACATTTACCTGCATGTCGGACTACAAACTATACATTTGGCTACTGTGGTTTGGTGTTAATCAATCAACTTGTGTGAACTGTAGGCTGCATGTACACACTTCATGTTTTTCATTTCATTCTTTTTTAGGTCGACGATCCAACAGCTGGGCATTATGCCCAAGAAAATGCCACTGTGCCAGTGCTCCAGCTTTACTTTAATGGGGACCAGGACCTCATGGAGGACTACCGTCTGAGCCATGGCTCCATGGAAGCATTGATAATGCTACTGCCGCATGGGGGAGCGTTGTCTGGGCACACCACTTAAGAGTCCAGGAGGTGCCTGCTCTTCAAGGCTCTGGAGGTGGACCACACCTTTGTACCCACGGTCATCACCGCATGTGCCATGCTCCATAACATCTGCCTGACAAAGGGGGACATCCTTGAGGTTGTCGAGGATGTTGGTGATATTGGTGTGGCTCCACCACGTCCAGTGAGGGGGGGAAAAAGCGGACATGGCCGGCGAGACCGACTGGCGGGGCAACCGTCTGCTCCAAATATGTGTCCAGTAGCACTGAATGAACATGATTATATGTAATTTGGCAATTGTTTGAAATATTATTTATACAGGAGAGCTTTTTGTTAGTGTCTCCGTTTATTGTTATGTTTGTATATTCTCCCTTGCAGCCCCTCTTTCTGTCGTGTTAATCCACGTTTTATTTGTTATGTTAGTGTTAATAAAATCACTTATGGATACTAACATATCAGTTTCATACATCTTTTCTGTGCCACTTTTTCATTACCTTTATTTATTTCAAAACACACTATAAGCATACCACTTTGACACCAATGTATGTCAACCACCTGTCGGGGAAGTGAGGATTCTGTAAAATGTCTATTTTCTGAATCCAGTGTTTCCAACGGTCAATGCCCTTCCTTGTTTAAATGTTCAGCACTCTGAATACTGAACACAGGCGATATTGCGTGCTAGAACCACTCACTTATCCTGCAGTAAAAATATATTTAACATCATTTCATAATTATTATAAATGACAATCCTCAATTCAATCGCATAATTCGTCCATAGGACAGTAACCTGGTGGAAGCAACAAGTCAAAACAAAGTCTAATTCAGACCTAAGAGTACAGTAAAATAAAAACAGTAAATTAGAATAATGACTGCAAATCATTCATTAATGAATGTAGGCTGACTACTTAGAATTTACAAAAAGGAAGACATTCACTTGAAGTTACCAGTAAAGAGCGAGAGACCGATAAGCCAGAAATAGCCTAGGTATTACCCTCCTGAAGCTTACACGATCAGCAAAATTGTTAGTATTTGTGTTTCTTTTCTCCCAAATAGTTTTGTGCTGCTGAAGGGGGCACTCAGATGAAAACTATATCTTAAAAGGTAAAAACACAAGTAAAAAACAAATAGACAAACACTTGTGAACTATTTACATTTGATTAAGAATTTTCTCAAACTCATTAGAGCTTTCCAGTGTGGCCTTGAATCGCTCTTTTCTGGCAGCACCTTCCTTCAGGAACCGCAGAACGGCTCCCTCACCGGTCCTTCTCCTTTTGGGGGGTGTGGGACAGGCACAGCCTTTAGCCAGGCTGTGCATCCTCTTCCTCCACACACGCCCGGCTACAAGTGACCGCCACAAATCCAGGAAGAGATGAGCCAGTGCCATCTGAGGTCTCATCAGCCACATGTGCCAGGTTTTCTGAAACACATGAATCCATCAGGACAGGAGGATCAATAGATGGCCTCCCCCCGATGGCCTCATGCATTGCCTTAAACCATGGCCATGTGGCTGCTGTGGCCTCTCCCCTGTCTGTTCCATCTCTGTAGCAGGGCATCTGAGTGCCTACAAGGAAAGATGCAAGGGTGAAGGTGAGCTGTGAGCCTATTGCACAGGCATAATTTTGTTTCAGTATGCAATAGAAACTACAAATTCGCAAAGGAAAAACATCATAAATTGAACCTCACCTTATATTTTTGCTTGAGGTTGTCCCATTTCTTTGCTATTTGGGTGGGGCTCACCTGGCCCTGTAGGCCCATCTGCAGACAAATTTCACTGAGGAAAACAACACGTTACCATACCATACCCAAGTGCCCTACAACAATTACTGCCATGCCATAACATGTTTATGTGTTATCCATTTACAGGGGCAGGCATGCCTTTTGCCATCACACTTACATTAGGGATATCAGAAGTTGTCATTTGCATACAATTAACTACTTCAACACAAGACATGAATCATGGTGCTGAGGAGTGATTCCGTCAACATTAATCTATGACATGTAGGAACACCAATATGGACAGTGACATGGTCCTGCAAGAACATAAAAAATGGCTTATTGCCAATGTTTCTGTGTAACATATTTTAGTTCTATGTGACATCACACATTATAGAATGTCACTAATGACTCACCCCCAAGCTTTCTTTGCTACATGCCTCTTCCCCGTAAACAGATGCTCATTCTCACACCTCAGCCGAATGAGGCTGAGGGTGCTCTCATCTGTCCCTGTAAATGACACAACAGACCTGCAAGTAAAAACCAGCTAGTAATGTCTGTGTATAGCCCTAAATCACAACGGCATGTGTCAAGGGGCTTCACAAGCCCATAATTCAGACATGACATATGTAAGTAGGCTACATGATGCAAAATAGTAGCCTATCCTAATAAGCTAGCCTAATGTGCATTTCATCAGTCAAAGACAGCAAATGCTATAACATAGACTGAAATTACATTATTTCTGTCATACAAGAGTGAGGAAAAATATATTTTAAACGCAAAGCAGCTGCGTGTTCATGTTTCAGTTGTTACACTGGAAATCGAGCAGCGACTGTCGAGCCTATTTCAGTTAGCCTACTTGCCGGGATGCATTCAACAGTGTGAACATAGGCTAAACGTAACATAGCCTATTGCATAGCGTACAATATACAATTGTATACAGTTTTGAAAGGACATGGGTTAATTGAAGCTTGCGTTTCATATGCAGTAACGTTAGCTAACAAACAACTATATGGGACAGAAACATGTCCTAAATGTTACGCTTACACGCTGAACTACAATATTTGTTGTCTCTTTTTTCATGAATAAACTTGCCTTTCGTTTGTCCGAAAGAACGAGTGACATTATAAATGAAAGCGCTTTATAAATTAAATAGAAAGGAACGATAAGCACTTACATTTGTGTACGAGAGGTCCCGCAATGTTTTCAACTGCGGCAGATGTGATGAAACACGTCACGCGTTCTGAGTAAAGACTTCCGCAAAGTCTGCACTCATGTTTCCTCACTGAAGAATTCTCCGGGAGCCTCCTCTTTCCCCACTGCTCGCTCCTCGGTGGAGCATTTAGCGGTTTGGGATGTCCTTAAAGATGGCGGACCTCGATCGATTTCCGGGTCAGACAAGTACCAAGTAGATAGGACGGTAAAAAAATTGGATTGGAACGCAGCCCTGGTCCATCTGCTCCTCCAAGCAGGCTTAAATGCATCAGGCAACATCAATACAGCACAGAAAAGTATTTGAATCCAGAAAATACTATTTAAACCCAGGTCTGTCTGAAATTAAATATATAAAAATCAGAAACGACATGCAAATTACTGCAGATTTCAGATATTGCAATATATTTTGTGAATAATGCATTGCTGTGAAATATATTTGGCAATATATTTTTCAAAAGTTTATATATCGAGAATATATTCCATTTGCTTAAAGGGCATTATTTCAGTTTTAGCAGGCACGTGCAGAGGGGGGGGGGCCTTCGGTGCCCAAGCACCGGCCCCTCTTGCCCCAAGTGCGCAATGTGCCCATTTGATTTAATAAAAAATATATACATTTGTATTATTATTGTTGCTCTCGTTAATTTTCATGCATTCATTTTAGTAAAAATATTCTGTACAATAGTTTTTCTAGGTTGGTGTGCCCTTTTCTCACTTTGAGCACCTGAATGGCCCTGAGTTTTGGTGTATGCTTTTGATCGGCCCAGACAGATTTGTCTGGGATGAAGGATATTTAAGATACTCTCAGATGTTTACAATGACCTGCCAACTAGCGAAGTGTAGTTTAGATGCAGCTGGCCCCTTTCTTATTTAATTCTCAGTATAGCTGCTTTGAGACATTTGTCTCACATGTCCCATTCTTGGTGAAGGAAGACCATGTTACTTATTTCATTCTCAGGCTGTCATAGGAATTAGTTCTTGCCAAATATGAGATTAAATATAACACATACAACCTCGAGAGGCATAGCATCACTATACAAGCTGTTTTGGAGTTACTTGACATGTATTTATTGCTTTAATCCGCATACCCGTTGATGTGCATATACCAGACATTTTTAATTTGGTGTTCTGACAAATAGACCTACCCCTCAGGATGGCCTACCTGTACAAACTATGCATGCACTTACATGCACTTTAAAGCTTTGCACACCGTTGTTCATCACACTTAATCCAGCTCATAGCTTTGTGGTACTGTGCCACAATGCATTTTTGAAAACTGCCAGGAAATCTATGAAATGGTAAGTTTTTTCTGTTATGTAAGGTTTACAGTTATTCATGGGCTGTGTGCTGTTATGTTTTCCATTGTAATATTACAGAGGATTTCTAGCTAATGTAAATAGTGTCAAGACAAGCCTTAGTCACACCACATATATTTTTATTCAATAGTCTAACGTTGAGAAACTTTTGAAACTTCTGTAAATACTTCTGTAAATACCCAAAATCTCCTTAATCACACAGAAAAACCAATCAAAAAATATAAGCTAAAACTGACTCTTCAGAAAACGAACAATCCCTTAGTGAGAAACATTTGCTTTTGTATTAGGCAGCTGAAAGACATGCTAATATCAACAAAAATAGTGAACAGATTGCAGGAATATCTTTATGGGCAGAGATTTTGATCTTGGTCACTGACCACTTACCTCCACCATTAATATTCCTAGTGTATAGACGGAAGCAGTTGATAAATTTACATCAAGTACACATACATTTGTAGCATGAAAGCATTAGCCCTGAGTTGCCTTTACTGTCCAGGGTTAAACACAATACTGAGTGGAAATTACAGAGAACATGTAAAGCTATAAGATATGCATGGGAAGCCAACACAATGGATGAAAGTGACTGAAGGTCATTTCATTGCCTGTGAAGAACTACTGATCTCAGCTAAATAAAATCTCACCAGTACATCAATCAATAATAACCCATTGTCTCTGTTGGATGATTCATTTCAGAAGGGTAGGAAAGTCATTCAGTCATATGTAAGGATCCGATTAATACAACATGCACTACATGGCCAAAAGTATATGGACACCTGCTGATCCAACATCTCATTCCAAAATTATGAGCATTACATGGAGTTGGTTCCCATTTTGCTGCTATAACAACCGCCACTCTCCTCCTAGCATGTATGACTAAAACATTTTTTTTTTTAAAGTTAGTAATGCAGACTGCTTAATTGTTGCTTCAATGTAAAGTGCCAGACCTGATGTCAGGCAGAGTTATGTACCATCTGCAATGTGCTCAGTACGCAAATTCATCAGTATAGCGCTTTATGCACAACACCACACTTTTGTCCGGTGTCCAAACAATTACTTCTTATACTAGCTGTGTATGTAAAAACATATCCAGTAAGCACTGCTGTGTCTTTCTCCAGACACAAGGTCTCTGTGAGTTTGTCCCATAGCTTGTATTCTTCACTTATACAGGTATGCCAGCACAAGGGGGGTGGTCACCTAGGCCATTTATCTGGGGAGCTTTTTCTCATTCCAGAATGGAACAATCTGCTGAATAGTCCGCATAAACCCCCCACCGCCACCTGAGCTCCTAAGCACGAAATTACTTGTTTCGGCTTTGCATGGTTAATAGGAATGGCAATTGCTGCTGTAGTCCCTGTGGGGGAAAAAATTTAAGAAAACATCAACACAGCTATTATTATAGTATTAGCTAGGGATGGGACTTTGATTACCAAAGGCTAGGTCGGCCATTTCGCCCAATGGATTGAGAACGCCCACTTCAGAACTCTTCAAAGCCACCTGTTTATCACCTGCAGGAAGATCATCCCTGATAAATGCACCCCACCCCCACCTTGACAACCCCCCATTATGCATGTGCTGATCACTCAGACAAAGGAAATCTCATCTTAATCCTAAAATATCCCACCATTAAAAGTCCATCACACTTGTATCTTTGTGCTTTGTTGAAAAAAAACTCAATGAAGTATTTTATTTATCTGATTGTTCATCAATTCAGTGTAAAGTAGTTATCCCAGAGGTTTGAAAAAAGAGCTTCTTTCAAAGTGCTGTATAAAATTTGAAATGTCTACTATGAACAAGAAACAAAGGGTCTGGGATGGCAAGTTTACTCAACATCCTTGTGTCATTTTGCTTGTCACCAAGAGGGGGTGCTGTTAATCTTTATCGTGAACTCCCTGGGTAGTCATGGGTTTCTCACAGGCGGTTAGAGAGGTCAGCCAATCAAAAAAGCTAACTAAGGCACCACCCCCACAAGGTGTATGATAAACCAGTTAATTTTGTTTCTCTCAAAATAATGCAGAGCTGTTAAAGGAATAGCCAGTGATGGGCTTCCAATAATATTTCATTATTTCATACTGTGATGAGTAGAAGCATGGGGGAAAGCTTTGAAATATAAATTTTCAAGGCCTTTTCCCAGTAAGGAGATATTTTCAGAAAGATATAAGAAAAAGGGATTCTTAAAAAGATGTCAGAATGAACCAAACCAGTGTCAGGTGAATTCCAGCAGAGACTGTGTCCTTGTTACTACAAGTTGGACATGTTAAGCTAGATAATACCTAAAACATTTGATGTAATGCTTTTGATTTTGATCAGTTGAGCTTTTATCTTAACTGAGTATGAACGTGTGTCAAAACCTTTTTTCAAAGCATATATGTGAGGCAGGCATGAGCTGGTGTACTTAAAACTTTATTGTTTTTATAACATGCTATATGTTAGCATCTAGAGTCAGTCATATGGAGTGCCTTCATGTTATATAGGTATGTATTCTTAGATTTATTTGGTTTTACAAGTGAAATGCTCTTATTATTATTATTATTATTATTGTTCTTATTATTACTACCCTGCATCAAATGTTATACAATTCATTTACCTATTATACTATTGAAAGCATTGTTTTTATATGAAATTTGATATCAGAATACATATTCAGCTTTTAGGAGACTCTGCAAACTTCAATATGCATCACTATTCTAAAATAAGTATCTATAACAGGTGCTCCACCTACAATTTAGAATACTATTACTACTGAGTATATGACACATACAGAGAATACAAATCAAATACCTCTACTACTGAAAATATTGTACTACTGTAGTATTACTGATAATACTGCTTCTACAGCTTCTACAATTATTGCTTAACTTACGTCTGCTGAGGTCATTCCTTCTTCCTTCTCTTACTACATTTCCCACACCTACAGCATATACAGTCAGGTCCATAAGTATTTGGACAGTGACACCATTTTTGTTGTTTTGACCCTGTACTCCAGCACATTGGATTTGAAATGGAACAGTGACTATGAGGTTAAAGTGCAGACTTTCAGCATTAATTTGAGGGTTTTTACATCCATATCGGGTGAACCGTGTAGCAATTGAAGCCATTTTTATGCATAGTCCCCCCCATTTTAGGGGACCAAAAGTAATTTGACAAATGAACATAAACTTTAATAAAATTATCATATTTTATATTTGGTTGCATATCCTTTGCATGATGTCTGTGACCAAACAACATGACTCTTGATCTTATTTGCAGGTACTCTTAAAGTGATCCGTCCATATCTACTGCATATCTGGCAGCAGAGTGATGGTTTGAGGCTCGTTTGATACCTCAGGCCCTTGATGACTTACAGCCATTTTACCAATCATGTATTCCATACTGTTTCAGTGTAATTTACAGCTAAATCTAGTCCCCTAAAATTGGGGGGTATATAAATGGCTACAATTGCTACACTGTTCACCCGATATGGACGTAAAAACCCTGAAATGAAAGCTGAAATCTGCAGTTTAACCTCATAGTCACTGTTCCATTTCAAATCCAATGTGTTGCCAAACAACAAAAATTGTGTCACTGTCCAAATACTTATGGACCTGACTGTAGGTGCCTTAATTGTAACAAAGGGAAGGAATGTGTGCTTTTATCTATTTATCTGATGGGTGCTCTTATTCATAGCAAATTAACAACAATTTCATGATAATGTCATTAAAATACACAAGATGCAAGTCAACAACCATCATAGGAGAAGCCACCAAAAGAATAACCAGACCACAGCTAAAGAACAGCTTAAAAGTTAACAGCAAATGTTGTAGCGCTGAGCCCGCCCACACCATCTCTCACTACTGTTTTCTGCATGTCACTTCCCTCTGCCATCAACACTGTGCACAGTGCCTGCATGCCAGGACAATATGGTTGTGTCTGAATCAGAGCCCTATCTACATCATGTGCCCTGTGTACTGTGCACTACCATACTGTGTACTGTTTAATGCATACGCGACATGCAGTATGTGAAAAATATTCTCCATACTATTTTCCAACCTTACTATGGAAGTGTCGTAAGATGTCTCGCCCTTGCGCAGCCATGCTCACATGTTGTTATTGTTGTTAACGGAAACCTTGAGCTAAGCTGCGTCTCATTTTTAAAGCGAAGCTCCGTGTCATATTTATGGGACCAAACTCTCTGTTTACTTCCTGAAAGGTATGCTACCGATTATATTCTGAGCAAAACCACTGAAATGAGTATATCATCCAGGGATTTTAAGTACACTTCATTTAGAGAACATTTCACCTACTTACTATCTTTATTATTGAGTGTACTCAACAAGCCTACTCAATAGTATGAAAGGGTGCTGATTCAACCACAGCCAATGGGGTGATTCCAATCGTTCATTTTCACTCCTAGTATCACTTCCTCGCATGCTGAAGAGATGCAGGGATGAGATACGAGGACAGATGAATCAAAGCAATTTACAATCCCCAATTCCAAAAAACTTGGGACAGTATGTAAAATGCACATAAAAGCAGAAAGCAGTGATTTGTACATTTTCTTTTACATATATTTAATTGAAAACAGTAGAAAGAAAAGATATTTAATGTTTTGCCTTGTCAACTTTGTTGATTTTTGTAATTCCGAATTTCATGCCTGCAACACGTTCCAAAAAAGTCGGGACAGGGGCAAAAAAAACAGGGAAGTTCAAAAAACACCTGTTTGGAACATTCCACAGGTTACCAGGTGATGCTATCATGACTGGGTATAAAAGGATATCAAAAGAACTCTTGATATCTTATTTTCAGGTACTCTTACAAGCGATACTATAGCCTCTCTGCATTTGAATGGATCTCTAAGGGAATTGGGGGGTGGGACTAGATTAAGCTTTAAATTAATAGTATAGAACCCATGGTTGGCTAAAGGGCTGTAAGTCATGTAAGGGTCTGAGGTATCAATGGACGGTTACCCACCTCCCTGCCCCTGCGCCTCAACCCGGTTCCAGTCTGAACCCATTTGGCAGAGGAAGGGAAATTCCGTTTTTTCGTAATGTGTTTTGATTTCCCCGCCGCTTCTTGACAAACCGGCTCCATACCAACGCTCCCCGCCAACGTCACACCCCATGACGTCACTACAATGTACATTAAACTATAAATATACTGCTACGATTACTACTAAGCTACTACTATACTGTTGTGTGCTAAAATATAAGCTACAGCTATTCATTTTGTGACACGCACTGTGCTTTGCGATTATCCCTAATACCAACATAATTACATCACACGGACATGCACATAAGGAGAAGACCACAGGAGACATTCATCTGTATACCTAGATATATATACTGACTGTCCTAGTTGGTTTTAAATAAAAAATACTGTGGCAGATGGCATCTCCAACATTTCACTAATCATTTCATCACATTGGTTCAGTTTGTTCAATCGTACTATGCAGCCAAGGGTTAAATGCGCATGGATTTTGAAAACCCAGCAACTCTGGGTTTTTGATCTGACTGGTGGTCTGTGGGGTAACACCTGGCGAGAAAGGAATCTGAGGTGTCCGCATAAGGGCGACTCTTGGGATCGGCATTCATCCTCGTTTGTGTGGCCTGGGGAAGTCTGAAGCATAAGTTTACTCCCTGGGTGGGATCCCTGTCCATTAGAGAGCAATTAGCTAAATCCAGCCCTTTAATTCTGAGCTTAAAACCAAACGGTAGTAATGATCATTATTCTTTGTGTCTACGCGGTACGACAGGAAGAAAGACCAGCTCAAATCATGAGAATGCGCGCGTCAAAAGGATTTTTTTATATTTGCAAGAAGGAACATAATCATTTTACCACCGTGTGCACATGATCATTTTTCAAACACGGAAGACAGTTTATCATAACATAACATAATAATGGTATGACTGACAAAGGCATGTCACCTCCAAAAGTGATATATTGTTCTACCTGTACATTGTGCAACCTTTAGCGCATCTGTCATTAGATGATTGATGCAATGTCTCTGATGCTTTAGATTGTTTTGATGGCTGTTTGAGCATAAACAGGTCCAAGCTTCTTATTACACGGAAGCTAGGGAGACTGGTCTGCATAGCCAGGAAAGGAAGTTCATTTTCCCACTGTCCCATATTTCAAAAGGTAATTTATTGCTCCTTATACAACAAATTTCACATTTTTCATAATTTCAATGGCAGAGAGCTAAATTTAGCAGGCATCTGGGACATGGCTATTGAGCAGCACTCTGTACTGCAAACACGACTTGAGAGTTGAAAAGTTGAACTCTGTGCCTTCATTGAGGAGAGGCACTAAATGATGCCTAGAAGTGCCTGTCCAAATGCATTCTGTATAGCTGGTTTCAGTGATTTGGTGAAATTCTGGAATTTGGGGGAGAAACTCAACTCAGGAATGAAATAAATACAGAGATTGTAAAATCACAATAGCTGCTCTATCGTCAAATGAAACAGTTTGTTTCTGTTCTGATTACATGTACAGATTGTACATTTGTCAGCAAACAAGAACCACAAAATGTCCTGCCAATTTTACATAGTGTGTCTCACGAAATTAGTGATTAACAATGACAAGAACAGGCTCTGCTCCGGGCCTGAGACTGCTTTTGTGGATCTCATTTTAGTACCTTTCTGTCATCTAGTGGTGACACAACACACTTGGTCCTGTTCCTGTTGTAACTGTTTCGTACGATTTCTTAGTATCTGTTGTTGTTTTTTTATGTGGGCTGCATTAAAGCAACTTTCTAACGTCTTTAGTTGGAATGGCAATAATGTAATAAGCTATTGCGTTAACTTTGGGAAGTGCCACTTTGCCAGCCATGCAGTTATGTGACCTAAAGCCCCATTTGTGAGGATAATTCTGAGGATGTGCTATGCCAATAATCTTAGGAAAAGTAGGAAAAAGCTTCCAGTCAAAGACTAGTGACACACTCCCTCCCTCACCATCACACCAAGCTTCCACCTAACACAAGAAGCATATGTGAAAGGGGCTAATGTGAGTTACTCCAAAGCACACAATAGTCTGAAAACCAATGCCCAAAATTAATTTAAAAAAAGATGTGAAGGTCATATGGAAATGTGATAGCAATAGTTATATTTTGTTAAAGAAACTGAACTAAAATATGTGTGCCGCCTGAGTAAATAGAAAAGTAGAAAGAAGTGTTTAGACAGCAACCTTGAGTGGGTCTGTCTATTCCGTCATTCTGCACTTGTGAACAAGAAAACCCATCTGAAAGCCAGAAAGCAGCGTACGACTCCCCTTACATGTTCTTTGTACAACTGGGTAGCTGAGGTATGAGACCAGCTGTCAAACACAGCACCTCAGACACTGGTGAACCGCAGCCAGACTTTGCTTTGTCAGCACATGAGCTGTGGCCAAGTGGAAATAAGTTACGCAGAGAAGCAAAACTGTTCAAACCCAGAGCAGGTTGGTAGGGTAGATACTTTCCAGCAGAAAGTCCTCTGCAAACATCAATATTCAGCTCAGGTTATTTTGTAACCTTCTGTTCCGCAGCAATTCCAGAGACTTTGCAAGACACATTGTCTTTTTCTCTGTACATTGAGAACAGAGCAGCGCAGCCCACGCATATGTCTGTTGTGAACAAAACAATGACTTCAATTCAGAAATTCAACATTTCATAGTTTCCCAGCCCTTATTTACAAAGGTATTTTTGTGCAAAGTATTCTAAAAGCATTGTGCATAAATGTAAGCCATTTTCTCATAAAGTCCTGTAGTATTGTGCATATGGTCTTTCTCACAGTCAAGGAAAATAGAGGATTTCTGCAGTCCAGATAAACACTGCGTGAGGAAAATACATTGTTAGACAAATGATCTGTTACCGTGAGAATGTTTCCTTCTTACATTAGATTTACCAAGATGAAGAAAGTGTTGCCTGCTAAACACAGCTCAGGTTTAAAGAGAATCACTGTGGAATCGCCGTTGTGAGATAACCCACAATTACAGCCATGAAGTGCAGTATGTCTTTGACTGGTTCTTTATTTTGAACCTTCCATTAAGTAATGACAGAACAATATAATTATAGGTGCTGTTGTGCAGCATTATCTGGTAAATTCCAAAAGCATGGAACACTGAAGACCTGAAGAGTGAAAACTTGAAAGTTTAACAATTTTCCCACTGAAAACAATTACAGAAAATTATTAGGATTCTAAAGATTATTAGGGTCTTTGTTTCACAAATTCCAAAATATAAGATGTGCAGGAAGGGCATTTGATGGGCCATAACTCCTGACTCCTTTGACCTAGAATCTACTTCTTCTTTTTTTTTGTCCTCTCAAAGGACAAATTTATCCCTACCATGAAAAAGTGCATGTGGTTAGATTTTCCACCATTTAGAATTTTTTGAAAAACCTTAAAAATCGATCTCCTCTTAGACACTTTACACAAAACTTGATTATAGCATTGACTCACAAATATTTGAAATCCCAATATAAACAAAGTTGCTACGCTTAAAAGCCAATGAACTTGCATGTGGGCGTGGCTCTTTATAAAAAAAGCAAATAAATCCCAAACAGCTAGACATAAACAACCAAAGATGGTGCCAATTGCCCACATGGTGGCACTATAGCAGTCAACTGAATTTCCAAGAATTAAACAATGATACGTCCTACTTTGTTTGACTTAGGGACCTGAAAAACACTTACAAAGTGGACTGCAGTCCATCTCCTCCTGGACGGTTTGTCCGATTTTGTGTCACGACCTGGCTCAATAAGGGAGGCACACCCTGACACATTCATAAATGTTCACATTTATTTTCAATAACCTAAATTTACAAAAAGACAAATGTGGGGTGTGAAAGTCAGTATCATCAGCAGTATAGTATATTAAGGTGCATCTTAACATCTCAGGGAGCACTGGCCACAGGTGCTTCCAATTGTGCCATAATAAACACACCAGAACAAGCAGCACTGGCAGCCATTGCAAGACATTCTGCATTCATTTGACATATATGGATGTGTTATAGACTACAATTAATGCTAGAATTGATATACCTGTTAAGACAAATTTGGAGTAACTATCAATAACCAGCTGGGCATTCTCAGTGAAATGATATGGCTGTAATCCGTCCCTCCAGGGTCCCCCTTCGGAAAAGTCCAGCCATTTCTCAGGTAAGAAATGGCTCAGGTAATGCTGCAGGTCCCTGTCATCTCCTGATAACTACTGCACTTCCAGGTCAGACTCACTGCCTCTGCCAGAAGACTCTCATGCTACTATCATGGATGAAACACAAGGATTTATTTCTTTTTTTCTTGTTCATTTGGTGCCACCCATCCCCCCCCCCCCCCCAGACAAAAGGCGCCCTGGGCGACCACCCTTGTCGCTTATGCCTAGAACCAGCCCTGCATCATCTGCACAAGAGTAAAGATCCATCTGTTCAGAAAACACCTGGACTAAGCACCTTCCTACAATGCACATATCCTCAGTAAAATGAAAGCTTCCATAACCCATTCACATTGTAATGAAATTCTAAGAACTGCTGGCTAAGAGTGCAAAAAGTGTCACCCTGGCCAAAAGCGTTGATCAAATTATATCAATGTAAATGTAAAAGGCCAAATGCTGAAGACTTTTGAAAAGCAGTGCATGTAAGAACAGGAATGTGACATTTGTGTGTGACAATCAAGTCTCAATATTCAGTCCTCGGGTGTGTATTTTTGAAACAAGCAGACATGAATGGATATGTGAAAGAGTAATATAATACTCTACTGTATCAACTGAACTGCAGTAATACTTTATTTCAAATGAGATATCTTCGGTGAACAAATTGTCAAGAAAAAAAAGATTTGAAACATGAATAATAACAATAATAATAATAATTCAGTACACTGCTAGAATCTCTGTGTCTCTCGATGATGGCATGTCTATGATGTGTCTTTGTGTTTCAAGACATAGTTGTGTACAGTTATGCATTTGCCAAACAGGGTTATTAACACCGGAAAGAACACTACCATATGACAACAATATTGATACAAAATATTACAACTGATATGAAATAATTTTTTAAAATTTGTAGCAAGTTTGGGCTTGTCGCAGGTCACTAACTAGCCATCAGCAGCCACTTTGCAAAACAAGCAACATAATTAGTCTGCTCAGCTAAAGACCAAGGTCCCCAGCCAATGAACTAGTCACACAGTTACTGAGTGCTCAGGGGTGATGTTGCAGTCCATAGTGGTCTGTTCGCATGCTATAGCCCCTTTCTGACCTCTGCTGTAGGCTACTTGGCTATTAAATCAGGTCTGTTGGCCTTAAAAGCAAGTATTAGGGGACCTACAATTTAAATGATACTGTGCTACAGTACCAGTCAAAACTTTGGACACACCTACTCATAGAAGGGGTTTTTGTTATTTTTACTATTTTTTTAACCGTTTAGAATAATAGTAAAAACATAAAAGCTATGAAATAACATAAATGTAATTATGCAGTAACCAAAAAAAGTGTTAAACAAATCTAAATGTATCTTATATTTTAGATTCTTCAAAGTAGCCACTCTTTGCCTTGATACCAGCTTTGTACTCTTGGCATTCTCTCAACCAACTTCATGAGGTCGCCACCTGGGATGCTTTTCCAACAGTCTTGAAGGAATTCCCACATATACTGAGCACTTGGCTGCTTTTCCTTCACTCTCCGGTCCAACTCATCCCAAACCATCTATATTGGGTTTAGGTTGGGTGTTCGATTAGGTCATCTGATGTGGCACGTCACTCTCCTTCTTTGTCCAATAGCTCTTACACAGGAGGTGTGTTTTGGGTCATTGTCCTGTTGAAAATCAAATGCGGGCCCAACTAAAGTGCATGCCAGATGGGATGGCATGTCACTGCAGAATTCTGTGGTAAGCACATGCTGGTTAAGTGTGTTCAATTCTAGATAACTCATGGGGGGGCTTTGCTGGTGACACTGTTGGACCCCCCCCCCCCCCCCCCAGCATGCTTCACAGTGGGAACGGTGAAGTTCTAAATGAATTTGCAGGTGGTGCATTTCAAAAACTATTATTTATTTATATTTTTGTTTTGGAAAGAAATTCATACATAGGCATCAACTTCACTATTTATATTTGTCTAAAAAAACTAATTCAAGCATTTCAGCATAAGCCTTTAGACCAAAATGTCTCTAAAACAATGAGAAAGATACATTCAATCAACTGTGTCCAAACTTTTGACCGGTACTGTAAATCAGTCATATAAAACTACACTTCATCATTATCATATCATCTCTGTCATGTAAAACATAGATTAGATAAATCATTTAGGAGGTAATTAAAGTAGCCCACATGTACAAACAACTAGTGCCACTGACAAATGGATTGAATTGACATCAACCTTTTGAGACGATGTATTATACCCACTTCCACAACAAAGGAAATCTCCAAAGCCGGTTTATTGTGTGATTTAATTAGGGAGAAGCATTTAAGAATTGGATAAAATTTACTTGGGTTGCTATGCTGGGATTAGAAGCATTTGGACTGCTATGCTAATGATGGCTTCTTCTCAGACTGAGAACAGGCCAGCACATGCCTTATTGTACATTTTCCCCCCCAAAAAACACAAACCTTAACCCCTTTGAGCAGAGGCTTAATTTTGCCCATTTCACCTGTGTTGTACTGTTCTATTTAAAGCTTTATAACTCCAGTGTCCCTATTTTACACCCGGTGCTAAGCGGCGGTAAACCAAAGTGGTTTTGCTAGTTTCAGACCGACGCAGTTGTCATTTTACCACCCAGTGCTTGCGTTGTTTAAATAGCAAGTGAACTGGGCAGGTTGGTCTTAAAGGGATAGTTCACCCATTTAAAAAAATAATTATATTGGTTTACTCACCCCTGAAATAGTATGTTAAGATGTCCTGGTCTTGCCATTGTAGCTAAATTATTGTAAATCCTGAATTGGAGCAATGCTAACAATTAGCATCTTGCCATTGGATATAATTGCCCCCAGGCTAACTTGCTGTAAATTAACTGCTGAAATCCACTCAAATAAGGATTAACAACAGTTTTACAAGTGTCGTTGTTGGAAACGAAAATGCACATATGATTACCGAGTGCTTAAGGATAATATTTTCGCTCAAATTACAGTAACGTTATATGATGTCGTTTCAGATTTCAGATGTCGGTGTTTACATTTAAATATGAACATCCGGTAAGAGAGTCAGTATCATTCCGCACAAGAACAGTGCCCAGTGTCTCGTGATACGGAAGTACACTGGAAGTTAGTGCTAGCGCGGAGTGATATTAAATGTTACTGGATAAAAGTTCCTTTCACTGGATGTTTTTATTTAAATGTAAACACCGACATCTGAAATGACATCATATACTGTAATTTAAGTGAAAATATCAGCCAACTCAGCCAACTTTCTACCTGTAGTGAGAGCAGAGATATAGCCCCAAACTACTGTGCATGTACCAGGGTTGCTTTACTGTGAACTACAACGGCTATCTATGATGTCAGACAACAGTTTGCCCCGCCCACTGAACAACGTTACCGGAGCGAAGGCAGCTGGGTTTTACAGCTAAATTGGGCTACTTTCAAAGTGCAGTCACAGGTAAAAAATTTAAAGTCGCAAAGCACACATTTATTTTAAAAAGTATAAATATGATGATTTCTATTTTAAATACATTGGTTTCGGTTAAAAAAATATTTTGGTTTTGAGTCGCAATTTGGCTGGAAAGTCTTGAAAGATCTAGCAACCCTGCTGCAGCATCTCTTCGAGACTAGAGAGGCCACGTTACTCACTGGCAAGTTGTGTATAATACAACAGTTCTACTGAAATAATACCACCACCATTAGCTAGTCTCCAGAAAAATGGGGGAAATACGGCTATTAATTTAGGAAAACACAGCCCTTTATTTATCTATGGATTAGCAGCGCGTTCATCTACAGATCTGGCTGTGTATTTGGGCTCAAAACAGAAAGCCTTCCACCTACGACAAAATCTAGTAATGAATTAAAAACATTGCAATTTTCGAAATGGCAAAAAGCTGATGTGTGGCTTAGCTACTGTATGGCAAACAGATTTAAAAACCTGCATTTTCACACTGCTTTAATGTCAAAAAGTCGTGGCTAACAACAGCTATCGCACTAGCCCAGAAAATTACGTTAACATTGCTTCTGTAATCGAATGCTCAGTGAAGTGAAACCGGTCGATATGGTCAGCTCACGAATGGCAGTCTACTATGCTCATGGATCATCATGTAATGTTAGATGACATGGTTCCTTACCGGGGGATTTAATAAGGCAATAATTTGTCAGGTCCCTGAGTTGGATCATTTGTCCACTCTGTAACCGCATAAGGAGAGCACTCGAGTCCTGTTTATTTTACCAAAATATCTTGAGGAAACAATGTGTCAATGTCATTTTTTTACATTATAATAAAATGACAACGATAGCTAGCTTGATCTATGATGTGTCCCTACTCAGAACAGTAACAGACATTGATTTTCCCCTCACTGGCTCTGCCTACATGTCTATGTAACTTACATTGCACTGACAGCACCGAACTTTTTCAAAAATGCGGAAGATATATTTTGACATATACCTCTACCAATATTTCATCTTTATCTGCGGATATTTCAGTACAGAAATTATTTTGGCCAGCTACAAAAAGAGACTTAATTAGTTGTGCCTTGATCTGTTCAATAAGGTTAATGTTGTTTTACGGTGGAACCCTTTAGGTCATGTCGCAGTTGTTTCAATGTTATTTTAATGGCGCAATATAAGTGCGTCTACATAGGCATGTGCACAATGCGCGTACACCCTCCTGTCTGTTACACACAGGGGCGCTCACAAGCATGCATAAAAATATCAAGATTACAATGTGAAATATAATTGTGTAGCCAATATCAAAAAATGCATAATAATAAAAAGATCCATCGATCAATGACCACATACCTGTCCCTTAGCGAAAGGGAATGCCGCCTTAAATTGCTCTCATCCCGCCCAATTTTAACAAACGTCTATCATCTCCTGGCAACTGAGCTGAAGACTAATTCCTGCTGTCCCTATATGCACTCCCTATTGCTGTAAAATTAACGGCTACATTACATTTCTTGCGAGTTCCAGCATCTCCTAAATTCAAATCCCAATCTGCCGTAAATTCCTACGCTACCTCAAGCCTAGTCTGACATGACAATGAATACATTCAAGTCCCCATCACAACTGTCAGCCAAGAATGGGTAAAACAGGAGTTCACGGCAAACTTTGCGTTTCCTTGGTTTCTGCCCCAGCAGAGAACGCTGTTATATATGTGAAATGTAAGGGACCCCACTCCATCAGCATCCAGGCAATGTGTGATTCTATGTGTATTCTCAATTATCCTGGATCAAGCTATGACTCTATGCCAATAGTTCCAGCAATCTTCCGGGGGGACAATCTTCTGTTAGGGGATAGTTCAAACATGTGTAAAAATATCAAGATTACATTGTGAAATAGGGATTCATATTTTTCCCAAAAATAAAAAAATTTCTCTCCTGGAATAGACACACGTTGTCCCTGGAATTGCGGGAATGTGGGCTTATTTTAAGGCATTAAACGTGTTGGTCATATTTCCATTAGCAGGACAATATAAAACAAGAGAAAATATGCGTAAACCTATGGGTTCCAGATCTTTAGTGTAGACTATTTAGTGTCATCCTTAAGGCAAAATAACGCTATTTATGTTATTAATCAATATTAGAATGCACGTAATATAAACTTCGGATGAAGCTAGCCAAAATTAATTGGCTGTGATCTGTCTGCTATGAGAACAGCCTCATGGAATTGATGTTTGACAATGCTTCATTGTATAATCAAACAAAATTTGTTAAACAAGCAGGCTAATGTGGCATTTTCAAAGCTGAGAGGGAAGCCAAGTTCTGGTAGTTTATGCTCAGCTGTTGCAGGTGTTATAACAAAATTAAACCGCATATATTTTGTAAAATAACAGCACTGGTGTAAGCTAATGTAAAAAATTGTCCTGTTTTCCCATTATTATATTTCTGGGAAATAGTTAGGTTGGGAATTACCGGGAACCCATGCCGGTGTTAAACCCTAATGTGAAAGATTATTATTGTGTATATCAAAACACATCATAATGCTTAGTCCAAATAATATTGATCATAATATTGATCCATATAGCCTATTTCTTGCTTGCACTCTTTATGTCTGTTTCACTGGCTGTAAATTATGGTTGGCCGAACAGTTCAAAAGCCGACGCAAAGTAGACACCATATATCCAGTTGCCCAGTTTAGAAGTGAGATATATCCAGTTAACAAGACACTACCTATCCAGTCATCCTGCGCCACCCAGTGGACATCTCCACATATCCAGTTGGGTAGCTCTGCGCTATTCAACTGGATCACGCGGAATGTCCGGCTGGGGTAGCGCAAAATGTCAGATTGGTTAGCGCTGCCCCATCCAGCTGGATATCTTTCTACAATTAGCCTACCGGAGATGTGTATCTCGTTTGGCCGTGTTTATGAATTGTTAAACGAACAAAGCTTGCAAGAATTTGTCTAATCTATATATATTTTTTAAAGTATTCAACTACAATTTATGTGACGCCATTATATCATACAGACTACTCGTTAGTGAAATGTTTAGTTATGCTGTTTGTTATGGAGGCTAGTGGAGTGATTTTAATAGATAATCTATTGATTATCGATTAAAATCACTAGCCACCACAGTTATGTGTCTGATTCAAGCGATTACAGCTTCAAGGCGTCTTGGGAAAGAAGCTACGAGCTTGGCACACTTGTTTCTGGACATTTTTGCCCATTCCTCTTGGCATAACCTTGCAAGCTCCGTCAGGTTGGACGGGGAGCGCCGGCCGGCCAGGTCTAGGAAGATTCTTGGTGGTTCCAAACTTTTTCCATTTACGAATGATGGTGGCCACTGTGCTCTTTGGGACCTGTAAAGCTGCAGAGATTTTTCCGTAGCCTTCTCCAGGTCTACGCCTTGACACAATCCTGTTTCTGAGGTCTGCAGATAATTCCTTTGACCCCATGGCTTGGAGTTTGCTCTGACATGCACTGCCAACTGTGGGACCTTATATAGGCAGGTGTTGGCAATCCCCAATCATGTCCAATCAATTTAATTTATCATAGGTAGACTCCAATTAAGTTGTAGAAACATCTCAAGCAGTATCAGTGGAAACAAAATGCACCTCAGCTCACTTTTGGGTGTCATATCAAAGGGTGTGCACACTTGTGTACATATTATATTTTACATTTAGATTTTTAATAAATTAGCACAAATGTCTAAAAACAAGTTTTCACTTTGTCATTATGGGCTATTTTGTGTAGAATTTTGAGACAAAAAATGAACTCAATCTATTGTAGAATATGTCTGTAACGTAATAAAACGTGGAGAAGGTGAAAGGGCTGGGCAGACTTTCCAGCTTGACTGTAGCTACATTTTCTAAATTATGCAATAGTCATGTTGTTATGCACGTTTAATGCAGTTTTGCAATCTTGCTAGCCTACATAACAGTGTTGATAGCCTAAGTAGGCAATGTTAGCATTAATGTAGCCTACATATGGTTATAAAATTAGCTCTCATTTTAATTTGAATATTTTTTTAGTAACAGTTAGACGGGTTATTTTACTTGTAGTAGCTTAGTTAAATTCAGTCATCCACCACATTAATACGTCATGGAACATTATCTAATTATCAAAAGGGCATAAACATTAACATTGTCCAGTCATAACCATTTAACTGTTCGCTTAGTTAATTTACGTTAGATAGTTGTTGGGTATCTTGTGGGTTACTGCGTCTTCATGGTTCGTTGTCATATAGTAGCTACACTATAGTCCTGATGCCGTTACTTGCTTTCCCCACAGCCTCAGAAACCCTGAGTAGCTATAACAGAGAGAGAGGGAGAAATAAAATGTGATTGCTGCGTTTGAATGAATTATGTTGGAAAACGTTTGAAAACAAAAAAACTATAGACTAGATTTCCCGTATCATAACCTTATATGGCCGCATACCTTCGAAAAGGTGGAAACCCATATTTTATACGGACAAACCGGAGCTATGGGTTGACAGTGAGTAGCCTACCCATTTCAGGCTTGGACAACACAAGAGAGAACGCTAGAGAACACAAGAGCAATGTGGAAGCTAGCAAAATATATATGAAAGAAGCGGGATTATTCTTTTAAATAATTAGCATATTTAGCCTGTTGTTAAATTTTTGCTGTTGTATTCCAACTAAAATATATTCCAAATTGGTTTTAAAAATACCAGAAAACAAGCCGCCGCGGTGGTACAGCGGTAAAGAAAGTCAGCGAGTTGTACTCCGAGGATCGGGGTTCGCGCCCCGGTCCTGCCACAGCCGAGCGTGGCCGGTGGCCTGTGGAAGCGACAATTGGCAGTCGCTTCCGGGTGGGGGGAGGGGCTCGGAGAGAACCACTGCGCACGATAGAACCCAGGGCGTGTCACGGTCAGGAGCTGCGCCCTGTAGAGGACGTAGCATCCTTCCTATAAAGTACCGATAGACGGGGTGTGCAGCGGTGGTTCTCTAGCGGTTGCTACACGGGGGGAATTGAAATAGAATAGGGGTTCAATTGGCTACTAAATTGGGAGAAAAAGGGAAAAATCAGAAACAAAATTGAAAAAAAAATAATAATAAATACCAGAAAACAGCGCTTTTAACTAACTAGGCCTATTTCATTTTATGAATGTGATTAATAACACACTTATTTTATTTAAAACAGTAGTGTTTGCTCCTTCATGTCTGCATTCAGATCAGTCTCAGCTGCTCATGTTCAATGACTGTTTCCCATATTCCTAAACTAAACATTGGTTAAGTTCTTCCAAATATCGTTCTATGTCTTTGGAATTACAGTGTAAAAATTTTAATGACAAACAACGAAAAACGTTATGAATCAAATGACCCTACAAACTTTGGTTTTACATAAATTGCATGTGAGAGATTAGTGAATTCCTGTCCAATCAGCGACATCTAATTGGGTATCTTCGAGCTATTCAACTGGGTAGTGCAAGCTGTCCAACTGGGAACTGGGTGGCGCGGGCTGTCCAAATGGGCGCCGTCCGCTGTCCTACTGGATATGTGCTGTCTAGTTTGCGTCTGCTTTTGAACTGTTCGGCCTACCATAGTAAATTGCTGTTTTCACAAGCTTACTATCCACCATCATATTTGCACTTGCGCCATGCATTTTAGACCAAGCACTACGACCGTCAAATAGAGCCCCAGATGTCAACTTTACACAAACACCAATAATGGCTTAAATTAAAGAAGACACTTGTACCATTTGTTATCACCCTTTAAACAAATTTATTTTCATAATTCATATGTAAATTATGGCCAGTGAATACACAATTCCCGGTGAAAAACAAAGTTCCACCACTCTAATTTACAGTGAAACCCTAAGAGTCAATGATGTGAATAAGGCAAAATTTTAAATTTTTTGGTTCACAAGTCTCCTGTCTGCATGTGTACAAAATGGATATGTACTGCTCAAGTCCCATGATGAAATTTTAAACAGTGTACCTTGGTGTCCAAAAATGTATTCAAAATGGATAATTGTGCATTACAGTAATTCTGGAGATGCTCTAAATCAGGGGTGGCCAATTCCAGGCCTCGCGGGCCGGTGTGTATGCAGGTTTTTGCTGCCGCCAGTTAACAATTATTTAATTAGCCCAATCATTTACACGATCTGATATTTTAATCTACATATCCGCGATATGAAAAGCAGCTGATGAATGTTATTGTGCCGGTATGCGTCAATGCGTGTATTGTAGCATTTTATCGTTCTGTAATTTACAAGTGAATCGGTGATTGTGTGTATGACTAATTAGCTGATTGAACCGTGGTAACTGGTGGCAGTAAAAACCTGCATACACACCGGCCCGCGAGGCCTGGAATTGGCCACCCCTGCTCTAAATGTTTCAACAGATAAACTCTTTTGACTCATTGGAAATATATTGGCATCTATATAATTAGAAAATTTCCAACTTTTGCAAAAGATTAGGGGAATGGATATACTGTAGGTGTCCAAAAACCTACCCATTTCTATCCAAACCTACCCGAACATAATAAAGCTGAACACAGCTTTAGTGTCCATTTGAAGCACATTATTACATCCTATGAAGAGGCAAATGGGAATGACCCTTAGATAATTCATTTATTTGTCTCGGTTTAGTTTCCAGTGCCAAAAATGTCCACCACAGCCCCAGTCTGGTCATAAAAGGTAATTTATTACCAAACAGTCAGACTAACGCTGTATGAGAACATGCACACAATTTACAGGGTCATATGAAGTACTACAACTATCGACTATATAAACATACTGTTATGTTCTGAGTGAGTCTGTCTTATTGTATTTTTATTTTCATTATTACTACTTGTCATTTCATCTGTCCATTCCCCTCTGTTCGTGGGTTATCCAAGTCGCATTCGTGTGTTTGTTTACCCTGTCTCGCGTTTGCACGGTTTGGGTGACTTCGGGATTTTCCGAGGGTTCATGCTGTATTTCCTAAGTCTCGTTTTCTGTTTACTTCCTGCTTTACGTTCTCTGTGTTAATATTGTTGATATTACTAACTCGTGCTAACTATCACGTGGGTGTTTATTAGTTTGATGCACATTACAAAAACCATTAACTTAAATGTTTACTAACATACTAATCGTCTGTATTTAGTTAGAACTAACAATTAAGTTTTCTCGCTGTATCTTATCTATCTGCGATACTGAGCTGTCCTTCACATACTGTTTAACTCATGTCAGCTGTGTCTCCTTTGAGACCACGCCTCTTTAATTCTAGTCACGTTCCGCTCCGATTTTGAGTCCCGTCCATGTTTTCGTGATTTCCTTATTATCGAGTTATTGTCTCCTAATGTGTCCACCTTACGTTGTTTGTAACCCCTCCCACTTCCTTGTGTATTTAACCCAGTCTTTCTAGTCCCTCTTCGCGAGTTCGTCACATATCTTGTTAGCGTTGGTCTGTTGCCTGTTTTTTCCAAGTTATATAGTATCTGTTCTTTCGAGTCTGTTTGTGTTTTTAGTTTTTGTTTTGTGTGTGAGTTAGTATTTGAGTATTGGGTTTTCCCAGAGTTTTCTTTGTTTAGTTTGTTCGTTTTATGTTTTGTGTCTCTTGGATCTCCTGGTTTTTCGACTTCTGCCCGTGTTCTCGCGACCCTGTTCCTGGACTGTGATTTTGTACCTCTGCCGTGCCTTCCTGTTTTTGACCTCTGCCTGTTTGACCTTCCTTTGGATTGTGATTTTGTACCTTTGCCGGACATTAAACCTCGGTTTTCTGCATCCTGCCTGCTTCTGGGTCCCTATCTCCCACCGGCCATAACACATACACCAGCCCATGGATTACTATACAGGACAACTATCTGCCAAGTCATTAATTTATGTCCTATTAGCTACCCAACATAATGAATGGCTAGGAAGCATCTATAGTGTAGTATAAATTCATATTAACATTACAGGTCAGCCATAATGGATTGAAAGCTCAGCACCATTGTCATTACTTATGGTATAAAAAACCAAGTAATTACTTTTTTCCCACAGACTCCTCATGCATTATCATTGAGCTTTATTCAGGTTTAGCTTAGCTTATAGCTAATACCTAATAGGTAACAGCTAACTAGGTATAAACTAACTACTCCTGAATAAGACAGACTACAGGTCCTTTAAGTCTGAACCCGGCACCACTACAGTAAAACTCTGTAACATCTTATACAATATGACATAACCTAGCTAGCCTTTCTAGCCTTAACACCATAAAACACAAACACACACACACTTTGTTCACATGGCAAAACTTAGCTATGGAATCTATGCTTTCTGGGTGGTTCAGGTGAAGAGTCATGAATGTCAATCTCCTCATCTGAATCCAGAGTACAACTACACAATTCAGCAGCCTCAAGCACAGAACATTTTTTTGTCGCTTCACAACTGTACAAACAAAAATATTTCTCATGGTGGTCACTATGCGATGTGTATAACACACTTTCGTGCAGTAAATCATGGAGATGCAGTCCCAGACGCTTGCTGATAGTGTTGTACTGAAATACACTTGTAACAAGGACAGCTCTGACAATTGCTCCAAACTATCCAATGACCTGTTTTGTACCTCTTTACACCAGCGCAGGCACGCATAGTGCTGCGAATGGGGTCATTGTAATCACTCATGTCCATGTGTCTGTCAGTCCATCTGTCTGACCGTGACAGCATTAGCGCCGACAGTTGATCCAATTTTGATGAAACTTCACACATACAGGTGCAGCTCAAAAAATTTGAATATCGTGAAAAAGTTCAATATTTTTTGTCACTCATGTCAGAAAGTGAAACTCATATATTATATAGATTCATTACACATAGAGTGAAATATTTCAAGCCTTTATTTCTTGTAATTTTGATGATTATGGCTTACAGCTAATGAAAACCCAAATTCAGTGTCTCAGAAAATTTGAATATTCCATAAGATCAATAAAAAAGGATATTTTAAACAGAAATGTCAGCCTTCTGAAAAGTATGTTCATTTCTATGCACTCAATACTTGGTTGGTGCTCCTTTTGCATGAATTACTGCATCAATGCGGCGTGGCATGGAGGCGATCAGCCTGTGGCACTGCTGAGGTGTAGAAGGTGAAAGGAGTGTTCAGACTTTCCGGCTTGACTGCACATTATGCAATGGATGCATAATTCAGCTGGCGGACTGCAGACAACAGCATACTCGCCTGAGCTCTGTTCAATTGACTTAATTTATGGGATTGACAGGAGTGCGAAGTTAAACGAGGGACAAAACGCTAAAACCATATAGGCCTTAAAAAATATTGAAGACTTGATTTCATTAAAAAAAAAATGTCAAGGCATTTTCAGCTTTTATATTGGACAGCACAGTGTAGAGAAACAGGAAGAATGGGAATGCGGGAGAGACATGCGACAAAGATAGAGACATGCGACAAAGATTGCGTGGCCAGATTCGAACCACCAATACCGCAGCTCACAATGAGCATTTGGATGGTACTCTACAAGCTTACCAACTAGACACCCCGAACACTTGATTTCATACACTTTTGTGTTTTGAAGCTCTAGTCAATTACAAACCACATGTGCTGTGTGCATTGACCAGTGGAAAATTCTGTTTTCCCTGCTAGTGGCTACAGTAGTAATGTATTCCTGGGGTTGTAGTTCCTGCACATTAGACACTTACTTTGTTGTTTTCTTTTCTTCTTTGAATGATTATGAGCAATATAGGTGTTTGTGCTTTACTCTTGGGCTCTAACCTCACTTCAGGGACGTCAGCAGGAAGACGTCCAAACCTGTGCTTTGTCTGTTAATCTCTCAAGACAAAGATGAACCCACGTGTTGTAAGGCTAACCACATGCTTTTCTTCACAGCCTTGCTCAAATTACACTTACCCCCTCTGAAGTTTCTAGCACGGCAAGGCTGAACCAATGTAAAAGCTAGGAAAGACAGACAAAAACATGGACCAGGAGAAAGGATTCAAAACATGTTGATGCTCTTTTTAAAAAGAAGTCAAAGGATTATATTTAAAATGTGTTTAAGCTTAGTTCATGGGGATTATGTTATTATGTCTTTGGGTTTTGACCTGACTGCAGTGCACTCACTGGGTATGGTCCACATCAGCTAACTTCATAATGATCCTCCAATGTGTGTGGCAGGCACACAGGGAAGCCACTTTGTATAAGCAAAGAGCATCATCCTTCAGTACTGGTCTGAAAACAAGTAATGAGACCTCCAGAGGAGAAGAAATAAACAGAAGTGGCTTCTGCAATCTACAATTAAGTGATCTGAGAATTATCCTAAAACTGTCTGGATAACTATTTAACAAAATAATAAACATATCCCTTGAAATTGGATTGTATTTGTTAATTTATTTATTTTACTTGAATAAACATAACATAAAACAATATAATTAGGTGTGGTTGAAAAATCGCTCAGACTTACCGTTATTATTATAATATTATTTCTGAGAACCTATCTCCTCCTACACCATTCACTCCATCGACACCATTCATAACTCATATTATACCTTCATACACCCTCCAGGTTGCTATTAATTTTTACTTTTATATCATATACACTTTTTGAGATATTTGACATTTTATCTCCAAAAAATGAACGAGAGTCAATCGGCACGTGCAAGAGGTTATCTCACGGTGTGAGCACTCAGCAGATTTTTGAATCACAATGTTCTGCTCTACGTGAGCGCTGGGCACCTCATCACAATTAATTTGGTTACTTTTTTGTATCCAAATTCTTTAGACTAACATTACTTACCACAAAAGACATCACCATATTTTAACACTTTCGCCTTATTTTGATCCCATTATACCGCATTTCCACCTCACACTATGGGCTACCAGTACACATCTTTTTTCTACCATTCCCAGCAATTCATACCACTGCGAAGCAAATACACAATTTCTTTAGGAATTATAGCAGCTTGGTGCAGGGCAGTCTGGATTAGACATGGGAGGTTCGACTCTTTTTAATAATTCGAGTTTGTATGAGTCACTCACCAAGAGTCATTTGTTTCGAAAGATTCATTCAAACTCGCACATCACTAGTCTGGATACCCGTATTGACAGAGTATCAGTTGTCCATAGCGATCGGGGTGTCCCGGTAGCCTACTTAGCCTACGTTACCATGCTGAAACGATATTTATTCGGTCTCCGCCTTGTAATTATATATTATACATATACAGGTGCAGCTAAAAAAATTAGAATATCGTGAAAAAGTTCTATATTTTTTGTCACTCATTTCAGAAAGTGAAACTCATATATTATATAGATTCGACTGACTCCGGCTCCCTCACCATCCTTTTCCTCCTCGACCTCAGTGCAGCCTTCGACACCGTCAATCACTCCATCCTCCTCAGTCGTCTGCAATCCATTGGCATCACTGACTCCGCTCTTTCCTGGTTCACCTCCTACCTGTCTGAAAGATTCCACTATATCTCCATCAATAACCACAAATCACACACCACCCCTGTCTCACACGGAGTCCCCCAAGGCTCAGTGCTTGGTCCCATTCTCTTCATCCTCTACATGCTCCCACTTGGACACATCATCCGCCGCCATGGTCTTCATTTTCACTGTTATGCCGATGACACCCAGCTGTACATCTCCACCAAAGCCATCACTTCCGCCATTCTCTCCACCCTCACCGACTGCCTTTCCGACATCAAAACCTGGATGAACCACAACTTTTTAAAACTCAACAGCAATAAAACGGAAATCATCATCTTCGGCCCAAAATCCATCCTCTCCTCCTCCCAGAACCTCTCACTCTGCATTGATGGTCACTCAGTCACTCCCTCCCCCCTGGCCAGAAATCTTGGCATCATCATGGACCCTGCACTCTCCTTTAAGCCTCACATCAACCACGTCACCAAAACGTCTTTTTTCCACCTCCGTAACATTACACGCCTCCGCCCCACCCTCTCCTCCTCAGCCGCCGAAACTCTCATCCACGCCTTCATCACCTCCAGACTCGACTACTGTAACAGCATCCTGTATGGCCTCCCCTCCACTATTCTCCAAAAACTACAATATGTTCAGGACTCGGCTGCCCGGTTGCTCACCCACTCCCGCTCCAGAGAACATATCACTCCCATCCTCCGTCAACTTCACTGGCTTCCCGTACAGCAACGCATCAATTTCAAGATCCTCCTCATCACCTACAAAGCCCTGAACAACCTTGCCCCCCTATACCTGACTGATCTCCTCCATCGCCACTCCCCCACTCGCCGCCTCCGCTCCGCAGACGCCAACCTTCTCACCCCCATCACTAAGACCAAGTACCGCACCCTGGGGGACAGAGCCTTCGCCATTGCCGCCCCTACCCTCTGGAACTCCCTGCCCCTTGCCATCCGGAACTCTGACACACTCCCCTCATTCAAAAGTCAACTCAAATCCCATCTTTTCAAGATTACCTATGACATCTGACCATCCTCCTCCATCACCCCCCCCCCCCTCCCCCTGTTTTCTCTTTATGTGTTTCCCGTTTTGTAGTTGTTTATTTGCCTTTCTTGTCTGAGTGTTTGTTTTGTCTTTCCCAAATGTGAAGCGTCTTTGGGTACTCAGAAAAGCGCTATATAAAACTTATATATTATTATTATTATTATTAATATTATTCATTACACATAGAGTGAAATATTTCAAGCCTTTATTTCTTGTAATTTTGATGATTATGTCTTACAGCTAATGAAAACCCAAATTCAGTGTCTCAGAAAATTAGAATATTGTGAAAAAGTTCAATATTGCAAACTCATGGTGTCACACTCTAATCAGCTAATTAACTCAAAACACCTGCAAAGGTTTCCTGAGCCTTTAAATGGTCTCTCAGTCTGGTTCAGTAGGCTACACAATCATGGGGAAGACTGCTGACTTGACAGATGTCCAGAAGACAGTCATTGACAACCTCCACAAGGAGGGTAAGCCACAAAAGGTCATTGCTAAAGAAGCTGGTTGTTCACAGAGTGCTGTATCCAAGCATATTCATAGAAAGTTGAGTGGAAGGAAAAAGTGTGGTAGGAAAAGGTGCATAAGCAACAAGGATAACCGCAGCCTTGAGAGGATTATCAAGCAAAATCCATTCAAGAATTTGGGGGAGCTTCACAAGGAGTGGACTGAGGCTGGAGTCAGTGCATCAAGAGCCACCACGCACAGACGAATCCAGGACATGGGCTACAAATGTCTTCATCGTGTCAAGCCACTCCTGAACCAGAGACAACGTCAGAAGTGTCTTACCTGGGCTAAGGAGAAAAATAACTGGACTGTTGCTCAGTGGTCCAAAGTCCTCTTTTCAGATGAAAGTAAATTTTGCATTTCATTTGGAAATCAAGGTCCCAGAGTCTGGATGAAGAGTGGAGAGGCACAGAATCCACGTTGCTTGAAGTTTCCACAGTCAGTGATGATTTGGGGTGCCATGTCATCTGCTGGTGTTAGTCCACTGTGTTTTCTGAAGTCCACAGTCAACGCAGCCATCTACCAGGACATTTTAGAGCACTTCATGCTTCCTTCTGCTGACAAGCTTTATGGAGATGCTGATTTCATTTTCCAGCAGGACTTGGCACCTGCCCACACCAAAAGCTGGTTCAATGACCATGGTATTACTGTGCTTGATTGGCCAGCAAACTCGCCTGACCTGAACCCCACAGAGAATCTATGGGGTATTGTCAAGAGGAAGATGAGAGACACCAGACCCAACAATGCAGACGACCTGAAGGCCGCTATCAAAGCAACCTGGGCTTCCATTACACCTCAGCAGTGCCACAGGCTGATCGCCTCCATGCCACGCCGCATTGATGCAGTAATTCATGCAAAAGGAGCCCCAACCAAGTATTGAGTGCATAGAAATGAACATACTTTTCAGAAGGCTGACATTTCTGTTTAAAATATCCTTTTTTATTGATCTTATGTAATATTCAAATTTTCTGAGACACTGAATTTGGGTTTTCATAAGCTGTAAGCCATAATCATCAAAATTACAAGAAATAAAGGCTTGAAATATTTCACTCTATGTGTAATGAATCTATATCATATATGAGTTTCACTTTCTGACATGAGTGACAAAAAATATTGAACTTTTTCACGATATTAAAATTTTTTGAGCTGCACCTGTATACCTGTTAACGTTACTGCAATCTATCAATTCAGGTTATCAACCAATTGTTAACGTTAGCATAAGGTTAGCACTACTCATACTATGCTAGGGTTAGAAAGCAACTGGACAATCACAGTTAAAGTTATCAACTACTAACTACTAATACAACAACAACAACAACAACACTAACGTGAGAACGCGTTACCTAACTATACACATACAGCTAGGTTTTTGCCTATGTTTTAGCTAAATTCTCATCTAGCCTACTATCACTCCATTCAACATTATTCAACATTATTCAACAAATTATGTGGTTAAGCTACCAGGAAAAACCTTTCACTCTGCATGAAAATACCAAGGTGACAGGTGCCTGCCTACGAGTACGTTAGCAAATATAAATGCAATCGATTATGACAAAGCTACAGCAAATAAACTATCCGCTACACATGTTTGGTTTATAATCTCAAGTTTATGTGAGTCAACAAAGTTAAACTTAGTTACTATTAGCCAAACAATGTTTAAGTATTGCTTTACGATAGCTGCATGCTAGGTGGGCTAGATGATTAGAACTCTGAATTCTGCACACGACATGTGGTTTGGACTTCACAAAATGGTGAGATCTGTAATCGGAATCATAGTTCGTTTAATAAAGTGGAGAAATCAGTAGATGAGCATTTGGCTAAAACCTAGGCAAAAATTGTATTAACCAAAATGTTCTACAGTCTACAACTGTGTCCGAATCAGCACACTTACCTACTATTTGAGTATGCCAGTTGAGTATACTTTTTTTGAAAAGCTGTTAAATTAGGCTAGCCTTTCCTGCGTGGCCAAATTGAGTGTTTTCAATATCCCAAGATGATATAGCCAACGAGTGTAAAGGCAACTGATATAGCCTACTTTTGTCCAGGTTTATATGGAGGATATTTCGCATACTGCAGTATAGCCTACAGTAAGCAGTATGCTCGTACACAGGATGCAGTAAATTGGGCATTCACAATGTCTTCTTCTACAACACTGTTATGACCCAACAATACTATCCCAGATGATTTGACATTACATTTTTGTGCTTTTATCACAATTCATTACTTCTTTGTATCACTTCCAGGTTCTTTAGACTACTTACCACAAAATAGGCTACATCACCATATTTTAACACTTTCACCTTCACTAGATCCCTTTATACAGCATTACCAGTTCATACCATTTCCACCTTTTATTTTCCACCTCACACTATACCATATTACCATCTTTCTATGCCATTTCCAGCAATTGATAACACTGTGAAGCAACCACACCTACAATTTCTTTAGGAATTGTTCATCTAGTTGTATTTTACCCTTGGACAAACAGGTAGTACTGCCCTTTGCCTTCTAAGTATTCATACCTTATTTACTGTTTCAGCAGGTGACTATGTTGGAACATTGGTCACTTTCAACCAATTTTTTTTTTCAATACAGAGAAGTAGCACATTTTGGGGTGTTGCTTTTCTAGTAAGAAAAATATTTTAAAAAGAAGAAGCTGGAAAGCAGGTGGTGTGTTTGGTTAATAAAACTCCAGAACTTGCTTTTAAACTTTTTTTTTTGGTTTTGGGTACAGTTGCGCACACCTTGTCTTTCAATATCATGACACTAAATAGAAGACTCAAGGCTAGGTCTTACAATAAATGAAGCCATTTAGTTACTGTAAGAACACTAGCCTATAGAATTGCGCGTCGGAGGAGACAGCCCTGTTAAGAGAGCCTTTCTCCAGACTGTGCCGATTTTTCGTAATCCTGTGCTGGAAAGGAAAGTATGTATGGGGACTGCATTCTCATAGATCTTCCTCAGCACTTATTTTCACAGCTGTACCTGAAAACTTAAAGATTTTCCAGGGTGGTTTTTACAAATGTCTGGGTGATTTGGGTGGTGGGGTTTTTTCCAGGAAAAACATAGTTATTTTAAAAAAGGAGAACTGAATTTAGTTCATGGTCAAAATTAATATGTGAGTGTTCAGCAGGGAAAGAAAGCAGGCACAACCTTCCTACAAAGCAGGCACGACCTTCCTACAAAGCTTTACTTTCAAAATGCGGTACACCCAAGGTCAATAAGTATAATTTCAACATAGCTGATAATATATTAAAACATATACGTATGTATTGTAAGTGTGTGAATGGTGACACAGTCAAATATTATGCTAGGTATTGAGGTTCTGTGTCTCAGTGCAAATGGAACCAAATGCAAGAATTCTATTATACTGAAGGGATTCAACTTAGTTTTTATGTAAATCAACATGTGCTATTTTTGTAAATCAGGATTCACATACAGCCCTTAATTCATGTGGGAAAAAGGTATATTTAAGGCATTAAAACTGCAGTAGGCAAGTTTGAAAATAGGTCACTCAAAGGTAGTCCTCAGACTATTTTATTGTCTGGGTTTCAGCTTAGTACACGCACACACCCACTATCTTAACAGTTCGGGCATGAGCCTGAGTTACGTGGAACCCCACTATCTTAACAGTTCGGGCATGAGCCCGAGTTACGTGAACTTGTGTGAGGAACAGGAACTGGAACAGTATGGAACACATGGTTGGCTAAATAGCTCATAGGCATCAAGGGTCTGATGTATCAAACAAGCCTTAAACCATCACTCTGCTGCCAGTAGATATGGATGGATAACCTGAAAGATTTCTTCTCCTGTCTTATTTTTCCATAGTGTTCAATAAGAAAATTTGTCAAGATAAACTACCTTTAAAGTGATTCATCCATATCTACTGCATACCTGGCAGCAGAGTGATGGTTTGAGGCTTGTTTGATACCTCAGAGGCGTGATGACTTACAGCCATTTTACAAACCATGTATTCCATACTGTTCCAGCATAATTTACAGCTAAATCTAGTCCCACCCCCCAATTTCCATAGAGATCTATTCAAATGCAGAGACATTATAGAATCGCTTGTAAGAGTACCAGAAAATAAGAAATCAAGAGTCTTTTGATGTAGTTGGGTCACAGACATCAGGAAGTCATGGCATGCAAAGGATATGCGACCAAATATAAAAAATTATTACTTTATTATATATATAATGCAGGGGTGCCAATAATTGTGGCACACATGGTTTTGTTAAAAATAATTATTTCTTGATGAAGGATTTTGTTTTTTCATAATAAATTTACTTCAATTAAAGGTTGGATTTTTCTCATTGTTTCAGTGTGAAATTAAGCTAATTCACGAAATGGGGATTTTTTTAATAACCCTTTTTACTCATTTTTTTACCAGGGGAGCCAATAATAGTGGAGGGCACAGTGGTTGCCCTGATTGGTAGCTACATAGCTAGCCCTGATTGGTTGGTTTTTGTAAAATAGGGTGAGATTTTTTGACAGCCTAATACAGAGCCCAGGACACTCATAGAAACCGGATTTTTCCCCAGAATACTTGATTTATTGATAGCTGCTGGAATATAATGCCTACTGCACCTTTAAGTCCAGGCTGACGACCATCCCAGCAGACTGACAGCAGACTAAAACACACCATCATAGACTTACGCACATATGCACAAGGATGAACTTAGCACTCGTAAATATTATGTTAACCCATTGTTCACTAGTGATAGAAAATCCAGATTGTGGACTCAACTATTGGTGTACAATGCAAATTTCCATTTTTTAGTTTCAAAGTCTATCTGGAATTGACATATAGGAGGACACCATACCTGTACATGTGTCTCTACTGCTACCTCAGGGAGGAATATTAAATATGAATATGAATGTGAATATTCTCCTGAGACTCGGAAAAAAAAAAGTTTAAATATTTTAATTTTTTTACATAATACAAGTGTATGGGATGACAAAAAATTGTTGCAGTGAAAATATTTTCTAAAATATTATTTATTTTATTTTTATTGAATGTCCCTTGGAGGTTTCAACATAGTCGAATATATGGTTCTTGAGATTAAGACCGGTACAAAAATTAGTTGCTGGGTATTAGGGGGATATGGATGGGAACATGACCTTAATACTAAAAAGTTACGATTTGGCAAGAATAATTCTTCCACTCGACCACTGCGTTAGTTAACTAAATCACCTCAAGGTGTGCGACTACAATTAAATACTTTACAATTGTATACAAACATGATGGTTACATGGAAGATGGAAACCTACAGTCGAATAGGAAATATTTCAATCATAAACATCTTGGCAACAGTACACTTTTTTAGAGTTTTCATTTAATCAGTTATGGACAGTGATAAGACGGATTCGGCCTAAGCCGTCTTCATTGGGTACATTTACATGCACACTAATACTCCGATTATGGCAATATTATTTATAAAAGTACTATTGTTTATAAAAACAAGCGTTCTTGGTAGTATGGTAGCTAAACAACCCGACCTGTCGACATAGTGGAAGCTCATATCATAATAGGCAAAACCAAAATGAAACAAAATTCGTTTTTGAGAGACAAGAAGTCCATCAAATTGACCTCATATATAAATAATGATTAAAAAATCAACAAAAAACATTCATTTGGATTATTTGGAATCCTCATTCATCCCCGGAATCCAAATAAACTTCTGATACGGAATTAGTTTATTTAGGTCGCCACTCCTATTGGATTATCATTTTTAATTTAGTACGATGCAAATTGTTTCATTAAAAAAAAAAAAAATATATATATATATATATATATATATAAATACAGGTGCAGCTCAAAAAATTAGAATATCGTGAAAAAGTTCAATATTTTTTGTCACTCATTTCAGAAAGTGAAAGTCATATATTATATAGATTCATTACACATAGAGTGAAATATTTCAAGCCTTTATTTCTTGTAATTTTGATGATTATGGCTTACAGCTAATGAAACCCAAAATTCAGTGTCTCAGAAAATTTGAATATTTTGCTTGAACATATTTTTAAAGTATCATATTTAATATTTGGTCGCATATCCTTTGCATGCTGTTACTTCCTGAAGTCTGTGACCAATCAACATCAAAAGACTCTCGATATCTTATTTTCAGGTACTGTTACAAGCGATACTATAACCTCTCTGCATTTGAACTGATCTCTATGGGAATTTGGGGGTGAGACTAGATTCAGCTGTAAATTACACTGGTACAATATGGAACACATGGCTGGCTAAATGGCTGTAAGTCATCAAGGGTCTGAGCTATCGAACAAGCCCCAAACCATCACTCTGTTACCAGATATGGAGTAGATGTGGATGGATCACTGCAAGGGTTATTTCTCCTGACTCATTTTCCTATAGAACTCTATGGGGAAAAAAGTCAGGAGAAACAACCCTTAAAGCAAAATATTCAAATTTTCTGAGACACTGAATTTGGGTTTCATTAGCTGTAAGCCATAATCATCAAAATTACAAGAAATAAAGGCTTGAAATATTTCACTCTATGTGTAATGAATCTATATAATATATGACTTTCACTTTCTGAAATGAGTGACAAAAAATATTGAACTTTTTCACGATATTCTAATTTTTTGAGCTGCACCTGTATATATAGCTATACTTTGGACAGGAATATGCCTCCATCGTCGCCTCGCGGTAACACCAATCAGAGGCGAGTGCGCGTTGATTGCGAGGATAAAATCAACTTGAACACAAAACGTGGGCTACGTGCTTACAGGAAATGACGTTTTTTCGTTCTCATCAGAACCAGAAGGAGCTTGGAAAGGCGAGGAGAGAAAGGACGAACATTGTGCAGAGGGTGAAGCAGTTTGCCGAAGATAGGCACAACCAAAGAATTGGTATGACAGCATGTTTTCTTGAAGGGAAGTAGTTAATTATTTAAACGATCGTGTACCATTGAGATGCATTAATTTTAACTATTGGTATTGCATGACTAGCCGCACAGTTAGCCACTGTTATCATATTATATTCTTTGCTAGCGTAATTCAGTTCTATGTAACTGCTAGTCCGGAAACCTAACTTACATGTGCTCTCTCACATGGATGGCGGAAAACGTGCAGTGCAGTTGATGGCATGCAGAGTGACAGCTCGTGGTTGGCTATAGCGTCAGATTATAATTTTTTTGTTATTTGCTATATCCGGAGTTGCACACTCTATATTTTATTCGAAAGGCTAGTATTTATTGGTGAGAACGCGTAGTCATATTTGCAATAGAGCCGCGACGTAACCCGGTACGACGGGAGTTAAGCCGGTATTGTAACCGCAGCTGCGACCTAGTCGGCTCTTGCTGATGCCATGTCCCAATATGCTTGAAAAAAATGTTCAGTTTGGCAAAAGGAGGACTAAGTTATTTGTTAAATATAATAAGCAACCTTATAACTCTCGTGTGGCCCGCTACCTGGTTGACTGCTTTAGAAAGCTAATTGTAAAAGAATCTGGGGTTTCTTCCCCATCATTAGCACATGGCATGACAGGACGGAAGTTGAATGGTAGCTTGCCATCTAGATGAAGTTGACCTTGATGGGTTAGCTAGCCACGCCAGCGCCTCCACGGCGATAACCTTCGGTCAAATGATCGAGCAGACTGAACGAACCAGAACAAACACACCAGTGTCAGAAGAATGTGGCGGTGAAACGGATATTTGAACAACGTCTCCGGGATATATGAGTGTGGTTTACGTTAGCTAAGCTACTGTGAGTGGATATTTGTATTGGTTGCAGAAGTAATGTACTTATTCCCTCAATAATACGGTTGTAATAGTGTACACTTATTGCATTGGCTCTCCTGACCTACAAAGGCACGTGCCTTTTAGGTTGACCCCCTTGCCGATAACCGCCCGATGCCATATGTTTTCATATTTCAGTAATTATAATCATTATAATTGACAGTTTGCCTTTAAATTGACCTCAATCTGTGTTTGCAAGTAGCATAAGGAAGTTATTTGTGTCCATAAACTAAACTTGAATGATTAGATGAAGCGTGCATTATTCGTGATGTTATCAGAATTGTTCAGTTAGGATAAGGAAAGTATTTATAATTTATGTTTTCATTAGATATACTTTCCGTCACTCACGATTGACGTTTGTTAATTCACGGCGTTTCTAAAGTAGAGCACAACAAGGGCTTTAGGCTCAGCCAAGTATAGACATAAATTGACAGATTAGCACATTATACTGTATCTATTTGGAAGGCACCTGTTAAGAACTCACTGGTCATAATCCAACTGTCTTGGAGAACAATTATATTTGACACTTTATTAATTTAAAAAAAAAAAAGACAGGCTACTAAGATAATTCAGTGAATGAAGTTAATGTTCTGCAGGTTTTTTCCACTTGTTTCCATATTTGAAGGCCATTTCTGTTGAGCCATTCAGGCGCCACCAAAATAAACAGAAAACCGTTCCTTGTCCAGGTCCATAGATCAGTCTAGAATGCATGCAGTCATTTATACAGTAGTGTGTAAAACGGAGGAATCCAAGGCATTTTTGCGTGACTGAGTATGATCTGCTTTTCTGGGCTGCAATTTCTCCCCATTCAGTCGGCACGTCGTCAGTTAAAGGGCATTTTTTCTGGTCTCGTATGGTCCTAAAATTATGTTTAAGAAAGGAAATAAGACCGTAGCTTCACTAACCACTTTGGGAGAAACTAGCCCTGCTGATTTTCCATTTAACGGCAAAATGCTTGGGCATATAGTTGAGTTGGAGACCTGGGAAAAAATCCAGATGACAACCAGGAGGGTTGGAAAGGCATGTAGTCCATGGCCCCCTATCATGCATGGCTAAGGGAGTCTGAATGAGTTCCAGAACATTCCTTTGTGACTCTCACATGATCTGGATCTGGAGATGGACCCACCCCTTAGTTTTTATTTTATAGGATTAACCCCCACATACAGAGTCTCTGTACTATGAGGAATCCGGCCGGTATTCTCCTTGGGAATGTCTCGACTGCCCCATAACACACTTATGTTCAAGGTTTTTGCTTGATTAAGAGACTTGTGAGTTGCACTTGGCTCAGTGGTAAAAGCACAGTGTTCTTCCTGGCATTCAGATCCGCATGCCTCTTCTCCAGAGAATTTCCAGCCCCATCTACCACGTTGCATGTTCTGCATTGTTGAGTTTTCAGGTGAGGTGAGAGGTGTGGTAGTGTACGGCGAAGAGAACGTTTGATGAATGTATGATGAGCAAGAAAGTGTCGTTTTGGCAGACACGTCACACCCAATCGAAAACTGTTTCCAGATAAAGTGTGTTATGCGTGACTCTGATTTGAAGAAAAACTTGTTCTGCATGATAATCCAAGCCATTCCAGTTAGAAATCTCTCAACTGCAAGTGTCATGATTATTTGCTGCAAAGAATGTTGGTACCTGAGTCTCAATGATTTGAGAGGGCTGTTGACATACTTATCCATCTAAAGGAATCAATAATTACTGTACCAAACCCCCGCACCGTACTTGCCTCATTTTGTTCATCGGAAAACGGTAGCCGTTTCTCACTTCTCAGCTATTGTACCCTTGGGTGTTTATTAGTATGGGCCTTAAAATAATTTTTCATTCCCGGGTGCTAAAGCAGAAGACTTTCAGAAACCTGTGTGATTGTCTTGAGCTATCGTGGTTATCGTGTTTTGAAGTCGTGACACAAGTTGCGATTTATTCAGAGGGTGCGGGCATCCGGTGCTTCGGTGAGTCCCCCTAGTTTTCTCTCGCACACCTGCTGGAAGGGCGTTGACACAGATCTGGGAGGATTAGGGTATTTGGAGCTATAGTCTGGGCACACACTACTTCAGCAGCTTAAGGTGACCAAATAAAACGGCGACTAACAGGCTCTTTCAGTTCTGAACATTTTTTATGATGCTTTATTGATTGTTGAATACCGTCGGGGTGGGATGCGGGCAGGGCTTGACTCATTCGGCAAGTTTTTGCAGCAATACCTTACGAGCGCCAGAGCCTGTTCTCGGCACAGTTCGTCAGGCTGCTGTTCCGCTTCCTGCTTGCTCATGCGTTGTCGGTTGGGCTCTGCCACATGAGGCCGGTGCCTCAGTTCGCCCGTGTGGAGGGACGGGCGAAAAAACGCGTTCGGTAGGTTTCACCAGGAAGGAAGCCCTGAGGGCAAAACGCCTGCTGCGCGGGAAACTTATGCGGTCGATGCAAAGTGCCAAAAACCGCAGGTGTTTCAGGGAGGAGAACGCAGAGAATGTGGTTTGCATTCTGCTCATAAGACCATCATTTCTTCTTTTACTGAATGGAAGCTTTTTTTTTCTTTTTTTTAAGATACATTTTTATACTTTTTAATACTGGTTTCACATTTTTCCAAATGTTTAATGAAAACTGCATGGTAAGGTGACACGCAGGAGGGTTCCATTATATTGGGTGGCAGGGTAGTATGATGGTTAGGGACTTGCCCTTGTGTTACTGAGCTTGGTTCACTTCCCAGGTTTTTACAATTGCACTTTAGGTTTGGACTCTGGGCTCTTGGCACCTGTCTGTGGTTTTCTGTGTTGTTGACGTGACATCAAAGGGTTGCCCTATGCTACCGGGAACCACTCCGCAGAGACGACTGGGCGCCAGTGGTGACCGAATTAGGTTTCGACCAGAAATGCTTAGTTTTAATTCATTTTAAAAAGGGTCTGTCTTGGACCGTATGTGATTTTCACGTTGTGTATTTCTCATTCTGATCAAGATGGCTAGCCTACTTTAAATAAGCCTACACTTTGACTTTGTTTGGGGGTGCAGAGGGGGACTGCATTAGGGGTGTGGGGGCGGGTATTGTCGTCATTGCTCCACCCCATTCACTCCCCAGTGGGGCAGCAGTATATATAAGGCAGGGCTGGATGTTTTAGTCAGGACATTTGAAGATTCTGGTGAATCCTGTCATTTTGTTTTTGTTGAGCTTGCCTATCGTTTTGCTGCAGACCTGGTCTATACAGCTCTGTGTAGTGGTAAGTGCCGTAACGATTTCCACAGACGTCTCTGGTTTCTATACTGTGAAAAGAGAAGTGGAACTTTAGAATGGAAACTTCTCCTTTTTTGGAGAGATGGGGACGCTTTTGTTATGTGACATGCAGTGAATTAGCATTGTCCATATTTCAATGTTTATGTAAATCCCAGAATGGAGGAATTTCCAACTGAAATATTGTTGTAAAAAAGGAAGGGGGGGGGGAGCAGTTTTAGGAACAGCAAAGCATTTTGCAAATGCGATGTGTGCTTGTCTGTGGTACAGATTGGTTAAAGGCAAGCCTGACCTGCTGCAAATTGCATAGCTTGATGGTGCAATTGAATAACCACCGTATGTGAAATGTACAAATCGGCTTGTCTCTGGCCTCATTTGCATTATCTGTTTTCAGACACTTTCTCACATCTGAATGTATTTTAATTCAGTTAATCCTGTTTTTTTCCAGGCCATAATGGAGTCCACAATGAATCAAGCACGGTCAACAATCTCAAAAATAGTAAGTAAAATGATTTTGAGTCGGTACAATAATAATAATAATAATAATACAAAAATAAATCAACTGTACCTGATTTAAATGGGCGTTGTAAAAGATGGTAAAGCAAAAATTAATTGGGGAATTTTGAAATATTTAAATCGTAAGCATGGCTTTGAGGAAAAAACCCAACATGCAAACGCAGTGAGTGAGTGTTGAGACGGTCAGCTCGCGCACAGTTTCGTGTGTCGGAAGCAAGCTTGCGTTCGAACGTCTCCCTGCAACGCACACCCTCACTCCCCTCCGTCTGGTCTCAGTTTTGTGGAGAGCCGCGCTCCTACATGCGCTTCAATCAGGCGGAGACCATGGAGGGGGGGAACAACAGCCAGGTGGAGATGAAGCTGTCCACCGACACTGACGAAGAGGGGCCCAACTCCGCGGTGGACCATCACAGCCAGGACACGTGCAGCCGTCGGCCTCACCGCCCCAGCAAAAACGTCGTCTTCATCGTCATCGGCATCTTGCTCATCTTCGTCATCGGTAAGTGTGGCTGATGGTGAAAACTTGCTTTGTGAGTGCCAGCTGCCTCTTTCAGAATCTGATATCTGCATTAAATGATGCCAGGTCATTCATCCATCCACTAATGATTATAATTTCCTGATCGTATGAAAAAAGGTGCTAGGCTGTTTAAAAACCTTATGCATTTTTACTAACAACTAATAGTTACTACTTCAGGCTACTAAGCTGGCTGTCTTAAAGACCCAAACTGATTAAGGGATAAGTTGCAGTATTTTTAGGGTAACCAGCCCTAATCCTGCCAAATTAACTTTTTAAATGGGTTGTTTGTGGATTTGCTTTCTGTGCAGTAATATAAATAAATGTTATTGAAATGGTCTGTGGTGAAATGGTCAATGGTGTGTACTATTGTTCCATTTTGGCTGTCCTCATTTTACTTTAGCTTATCACACATTAAGAGTGCTATACATCTGTAACTTTGAGGTATGTAATGAATTTATTGGCTGTCCTCCACATACCATAGGTAGATAACAGAAATAAATGCTCTTGCTCTTCTCCAACCATTTTTGTATCGAGACAAAGTTGAAGTGTGGTGCCCCCCCTACTGACTGGAGAGTGGAATGCACGTTATTTCTGAATGCTTGTCGGAGAGCGAATTCTGCCTAGGTGCACCAGATACGCAAGTCATTTTTTATTTTTTTTATTTTATTTGAAAAAGTTTCAATGGGTCACACCCAGGCTGTGTCCAAATATTCTTTACTCCCTACCTGCTTTCCTCCACTTACCACTCCTCTCCTACCCGGAAGTAAGCAAAACTGCCTGAATGTTTTTAGTACAAGTATTTGCACGTACAGTATTCACTGTACCAGACATTGCGGTTTGCGTTGAGAAATTAATTAATATGTAACCATTTACATGTAATTAAGATGCTATCTGCAACATTACATTAAAATGCAAAAAAACGTTTCTGGGGCACGGAGGAGAGGAGGTGGTAGTGGAGGAAAGGAGGGTGCATTTTTCGAGTATTGAGACGCACACCCTGTGTCTGCTTGGCGGGCTCCCTGAGCTCTTCCTGTGAGCCTCCACCGCTGACGCCCTTGCCTGATCTCTCACCTTCCAGGATATCTGATTGGCTACCTGACCAACCGCAGGCAGGAAGCAGAATCCACACACTGCAGCCCCAATCCTACCAGTGAGGACCCCTGGGAGGGCCCTAAGGAAGAGCTGGACCCGGGGCTGGACTGGAGCGACATCCGGAAACTGCTGCAAGACAAGCTAACGGCCGAAGGTCTCGCGGATAGGCTTAGGTATTGCCTCACTCCAATCCTGCACTGAACTCTAACACCGCTTTTTACTTTGGAGACCCTTAAAATAAGTATTTTGTCCAGTCAAAACAGGTGGATTATGAATTAAATTATCCTAGTCTTTTTTAGCAGGTAGGCTATGATATCTGTTGCATTTAAGTACTAACACAGCAAATTATCAGAGAACATTGGTGTTCAATTGGCCACCATACGCCTTTCACTGACTCTGCTTCCACTGCATGGTTTATATTCAAATTGTTCTTTTAAGCAAATAGTTAAAATGTTTTGGTCTGAATATATGGTATTCTGGTGTTCTAACCACTACACTGTTCTTTCCCCACTTTCCTGTGTGTGTCTGAATCTCTCACACTCTCACTCTCAGTGAGCTCTCTCTGAGCAGCCATGAGGCAGGAAGCCAGGGGGATTCGTCTTTGGCATACAAAGTGAACAAGTTATTTGGGACCTACGGCATGACCCCTTGGCTCGATGAGCACTTTGTTAAGATCCAGACCCTCCCCAGGTATGAACTGACACTGCCATGGATGAACCACAACCCCCCCCCCCCCCCCTTTAAACCAGGTTCACAAAAATCATTTGTTCTTTTTCTGAATAGTTGTTGGAATTCCCAGTAATGGATTGTGAACATCTTTAGTTGATTTAATTTTTTTGGTGTTGTAGCCATAAAAAGTGGAGAATTCATTGGCTTTGTTTCCCATTCATAGTAGCTCTCCAAACAAAGTGCTGTTTGACAACGAGCTGATCGGCGTAACCAGGGGATACTTGTCATACAGTCTTCCCGGTGTCCGACAGGTGTGTATCAATAGGGTTTGGACAGGGAGGCGATGATGCGTGATTCCTTCATTACATTATTATCCTAATAAGTGAACAGAACAGTAATGGCATCATTTCACAGGTCGGGGGGATGTGTATTTTACTGTATTAGTGCCTCTCTAAGTAATATAAAAAGTCATCACTTGTGAGTAACTTGTTGGCTGTTACTTTTTAAATTCTGAACTTTAATCTTAAGTGAAAGGTGCACAACACTCCCAGTTCTAAGTGCCACTTTTGTTTCTTTACAAAGCTTTATTCACGCCCCCCTCCCAGAATTTGTTTGATGCAATGTAACGCGCCTTCCCTTGGCCTTTCTAGGGCAGGGTGGTGTACGCCCACTATGGCGAACCAGACGATTTCAAATACGTGACAGAAAAAATCGACTTGAACGGGACTGTCGTTCTGCTCAGAGCCGGCAAGATAAGCTTTGCAGAAAAGGTGAGCCGGGTCAGGTGTGGGAGACGAGCACTCGCTTTGTAGAAGTCTATGAGGTTCCTGCTTCGTCCGTAAGGGTACGAGGGGTCTAAAGCGTGCCTGTGTAATTTGAATGTGTTTTTCAGCTTTCATCCTGTAGCGTATTTGACTGAAGCCCCTTCAGATCGGCGGGCCAGTCACAGACATGGATGGCTATTCACCCCCTTCTTTTAAAATGTTTTTCCCCCCCTTTTCTATAGGTGGCATATGCTGCGAAACTGAAAGCAGCCGCTGTGTTGATCTACCCAGACCCTGTGGATTATAGCGGCTTCTCGTCCACCACTGAACTCTATGGCCACGTACGTATCAAGGACTGACGTCTATTGATCTCTGTGTATACTTTGCTTATTGGCCCTTATGGAAGTAGCTGCTTTTCCACATTCAACGCTATTGTCCGCTTCATGTTCTCAGGTCCATTTGGGATCCGGGGATCCTTACACCCCAGGGTTCCCCTCCTTCAACCATACGCAGTTCCCCCCGGCCCAGTCGTCAGGCCTACCACAAATCCTCGCCCAGACCATCACCGCCAAGATGGCCTCCCAAATCTTCCAGTATGTCCACATACTCCCCTGGGTTACGGTCCCTGTACAGCCTACTGTATATCAGTAATCAACAAGAGACCCCCCAACACCTACACTCATATGTCATCCAAACACGCAGCCACTTTACTTAAACCCACCTCTACCTTTGCCCCATGTTTGACCTCCTAAACCATGGGTATTTTAGAGCTGCTCACCACCCCCTTGTTTGTCTCTCCATGGGGCTGTAATAAAACCTGCAATTCCCAGGCAAGGTTCTCTCCCCTACAAATTTAATGGTTTTTTTGCTTGGGAGTAAAGGTTGTGGTTATTCATCTACAAGCTACTGGGCCCATGCAATGCTCTGGTTATCAACACATTGTATATTTCTGCTTTTAAAAATACATTTTTATGACTGACATTTGTTGAATAATTCACAGAAGGGACCATCTACAATTTTCTACCATTTGCCATTTTTCCAGTTTTTTCAAACTATCTTTATTGGTTTTAAAAAACAAAGACTCACCGAAGACCCTTCCCCTGTAGGAAAATGAATGGTAGTAGTGCTCCTAGTTCTTGGACTGAAGGACGTCTGCCTGGGGTCCTAACATACCATCTGGGCGGCGAAAACGACACTGTCACAGTGGAAGTCAACAACGTCCTCGTGGAGAGGAGAATTCACAATGTTTTTGGAGTTGTTAAGGGACTTGTGGATTCAGGTACTTTAACTTCAGTGTCCAGAGGTGAAAGTGGTTGGAAAACTCATTGTGCTTGTAGGTCTGTACACAGTTCTGATGGGACTGTTGTGAATTACGTGACATGACATTGCATTATTATAGAAACTTGTATACCTTCCATATTTTAATTAACTAGTTCATCAGGAAGATGGACCATACCTGATTCCACAACGGATTTTATTCGGCTCTTCAAGAAAACGAGTATACTGCTGTTCCAGCACTCGATGTGTGTTGCAAAATCTGCACCCATTTTTAAGAAATTATATTTGAATGTCTGCATATTTACCCTAGATCACCCACATGGGACATCTGTAAAGCAAATTAAGTGTTTTTTTTTTTGCTGAGGTGTAGGCAACATGCCTTGATCTAGGAAACAAAAAAGTTCTCTTCAGGAATTAGCAGTGGTTAATAGTTATGAGTAAAAGCTTCCAATAGTGCCCCTCACGTTAAACACTTGTTCATGTTATGTTTTTTGAGAACTGGTTTGTCCCCTCCCCTTTTTTAATTTATTCATAAAAATAAAAATAAATGTTTTATGTCACTTAATTTGTCCCTCACCCCATCAGATCGCTACGTCGTGATTGGTGCCCAGAGGGACTCCTGGGGTCCTGGCTACGCCAAGTCAACAGTGGGCACCAGCATACTGCTGGAGCTTGCCCATGCCATCTCGGACATGGTGAAGAATGGTAAGACTCAAGTGCAGAGTATGGCAGTTGCACATGATGACAGCCCGTGGCTTGCTGTGGCAAACGGTTTTCACCGTAGAGGGTTCTTTTGTGGTCTGCAAAATAAAGAACCGGTCGCTTATTCAGTTGTGATCCACATTAAATTTGTACAAATAAAGCACTCAAGAGGGTGCAGTTAACGAACAAACAGGAAGCTTGACATGACCATGAAGGAACAGTACATTACTTTAATGTCTGTAGAGGAATGGAGAGGTTTCACAATGGCTTTGCTGAATAAGAATGTTTTCTATTGACAAAAGACTCCCTTCATTTCAGAAATCACTGAATCTATGAAATGAAGTAAGGTCATCTTTGGGCTGGGGGGGGGGGGGTCAGGCACAGTCTGTGATTTACAAAGTCTTAAAAGGACTTTGGGGTTATGTGAAAGACAACAGGGAGAGAGCCAATTAGAAGAGACAATACAGATTATTTAATAGGTGTGATGCATCAAAGGCCTTTTTTTGTTTGTTTGATGTTCCCCATTGCAAATTCACTGTAGTTTTACTGTGATATTGGCCACTGTCTTAATTATCATAAGACCTGTGGAATAAACCACTCCCCTGGAACTAATCCCAGATTTTAGTCTAGCCAGTAGTGAAAGGGGGCTTCTGTCAGTCCACAAGTGGGAATCATGGGTTAGTCTATTTATGAGGTGTAGCTCTCCAATAAACTCATGGTTACTTTCCTCTTTCACTGTAGATGATTTCCGGCCCAGAAGAAGCATAGTCTTTGCCAGCTGGAGTGCTGGCGAGTATGGGAGTGTTGGCGCCACCGAGTGGCTAGAGGTGAGCATTGCAGACGCCTCATTCTTTTACATGAGTTTATGCTGACTCCTGTGAATTGTTTGACTTTTTTTCTTTTTCTGTAGGGATATTTGGCCAATATGGGTATGAAAGCTGTTTCGTACATCAATCTGGATGGTGTTCTCACTGGTGAGTTAAAAGGGCCTAATCACCATCGTTGAATATCGTTTTAAATAATATCCTCATGCACACTATGCTGATGTTTTTCCGCCAGGGAGCAAAACGTTTAAAGCGGCTGCCAGTCCACTGCTTTACAACTTGGTCAAGAGCACGATGAATGAGGTGAACGTCCTGACGATAGCCCCTAATATGCACATTGTTGTCAAAAGCTGCAGTTTTATAACTCAGTTTCCCGTTTCAGATGAAAAGCCCCATTGGTCCCGGCGAGAAATCCCTGTACGAGCAAGTGGCTGGGTCAAACTGGGAGAAGGAAGTGTGAGTAGGCCCGGGTGGACCCGTACCTGTACACATCCTGCCTGTGCACGCTTACTGTGGCCGATTACACTCCGGCCTGTCAACGCACAATGTTCTGTCACTGAATGATAACCTTTTTAGGACTCTTGTCTTATTTTTTTTTGAACTTAGTTTTTATTTCAGTTTCAGCAACATTATGTACATACTGTATATTCACAATTTAGTACACTGTTTTTCTATTGTTTGAGATGTACTTGGTATGGACAATTTAAAGAAAAAAAAAAGAAAAGAAAACAAAAAGACAAAAGAAACAGAAGCAAAACACAAATAGGAATAATAATAATCAAAAAAAGATTTTTTAATAAATAATATATATGGAAGGGGGGGGGGGTAGAGTTCAGGGTGGGGAGCTGTGTGTAGATGCGTGTAATGATATGGATGATTGCGCATGCACAAAAAGGTTAGACGAGCCAGGGGAACAGATATGTATAAATATGGATCAGAATGTGTAGAATGACTCACTGTATTAATAAAGCCATGACAGGGCTCCACCTTTTAATAAATAAGTCCCTTTGGAGTTTCAGAGAGTATGTGATCTGTTCCATCTGATAAATTTCCCATACTTTCTCAATCCACATATTGTATGTTGGGGGGACAGGGTTTAGCCACTTAATCGTGATGCATTTAAGTGCTGCCGTTAGCAATATTTGTAAAAGATATTTTTTTGCTCTTCCATCAATACCTTCCGGTACTACTCCCAATAGAGCCACCTTTGGGTCCTTTGTGAGGTTTTGGTGAAATACTTCTGTAAGCGCCTCAAACACCTCTTCCCAAAATGTTCTTAATTTAGGGCATGACCAAAAGATGTGGGTGTGGTTGCCAGTTTGTATACTGCAATTTCTCCAACATTTATTCGAATGTGTTGGGCTCATTTTTGCAACTATTTCTGGAGTCCGAAAGAATCTTATAATCACCTTCCATCTGAATTCCCTCCATGTATTTGAATTAGTTACTAAATGTGCTTCAGTGCATATTTCTTCCCATATGTCCTGTGGTATGTCTGTGTTCATTTCAGTTTCCCATCTCTCTTTTATCTGTAGTGTATTGTTCAAATTCATGCCTAGAAATATTTGGTAAAAATTACATATGACTTTCCTGTCCCCGTTTCCTATTTGCAGTTTTATCAAGAACTCTTCAATTGGAGTGGGCTCCAGTACTTTATCCCATTCTGTATGTTTTATTAAAAAGTTCCTTAATTGTAAGTATCTGAAGAAATCTGTGTTGGGGAGCATAAATTCCTCTCTTAACTGTTCAAAAGATTTAAGACTGCCGTCCTTATGGAGTTGGTGTAGGTTAGTGAGACCATGTTCTGACCATTTTCTAAATCCTACATCTAAATGAGAGGGTATAAAATCCTTTATAAGTCCAATATTAGTTAATGCTGAGATTGCTTTAGGCAGTCTAAATGATAATTTAATTTTCCTCCAGATTTTTAGTGTGACACGGGTCCATTCACCCAAACGAATTTCACTTAAAGGTACGTCTAAGAAAGGCAAGGCCTGTAGGGGCTTCATACATAAGCTTTTCTCAATGTTTAGCCAGCGTGTATATGAAGAATCTTGAATCCATATTGTTAAAGGTTTTAACTGTGCAGCCCAAAAATAATATCTTAAATTCGGTAGTTTGAGTCCTCCATGTGGTTTAGGTAGCTGCAATGTTTTTAGTCTAATTCTTGGGCGCTTTTTTTGCCATATAAATTTTGAAATGAGCCTGTCCAATTTATCGAATGTGGATTTAGGGATATCTATAGGTAACATCTGAAATGGGTAGAGAAGCCTAGGCAACACATTCATGCGTACACTCTCGATACGGCCCAACAGAGACAAGGGAAGCATTGACCAACGGTCCAAGTCTTTACTGATATTTTGGATTATGCTTTTGTAATTCACATCATATAAATCTTTTAGCGTCAAGGGAATTTGGATACCAAGATATTTAATACCCTCTACAGGCCAGTTAAACCCACTCTGCAGTTTGATCGTTTGTGGAATTCTACCACTTATATCCATAGCCATTGTTTTACCCAAATTCACTTTATAACCCGAGAAGTATCCATATGTGGAAATAAGATCCTTTAAGTGAGGGATTGTTGTTGTAGGTTCGGCTAGGTATAGGAGCACATCATCAGCATACAGTGATAATTTATGTTGTTCTTCATTTATTGTCAGTCCCTTTATGTTGTTGTCGTCTCTAATAAGCTGTGCTAGTGGTTCAATACTGATATCGAACAGTAGAGGCGACAAAGGGCAGCCTTGTCTGCAGCCACGTTCTAGTGTAAAGCGGTCTGATAAGAACCCATTTACTTTAACGGCAGCTTGTGGATTAGAATACAGTATTTGTATCCACTTTATGAAATTGGGGCCAAATTGAAATCGCTTCAGCGTTTGAAATGGATACTGCCAGGATACTCGATCGAATGCCTTCTGGGCGTCTAAGGACAATATCATTGTTTCCTCCTCTTTGGCTTTTGGATAAGTCATTATATTTAGTAATCTTCTGATATTGTCTCCATAGTATCTTCCTGTTATAAACCCGGTCTGATCGGGATGAATGATTTCTGTGATAATTTTATTGACGCGTCTCGCTAGAATGGCTGTTAGTATACGTAGGTCTGTATTCAGGAGTGATATGGGTCTATATGATTGGCATTTGGTGGGGTCTTTGCCTTCTTTATGTATTACAACTATTGTTGCCTCCCTCCAAGAGGGGGCCATGGTTCCAGATTGCAGTGCATGGTGATAAGCTTCTAATAATAAAGGTGATACGGACTCTTTAAACGTTTTATAAAATTCATTGATAAATCCGTCCGGTCCAGGACTTTTATTATTCTTCAGTGTGGAGATTGCCTGTTGTATTTCCAATATCGAAATAGGTTAATCTAGCTCTTTTACCATGGGCTCAGATAACACTTCTAATTTGATGTCCTTCAAAAATTGTGCCAATTCTTCATCGTCTGTACAAGTGTCCGTGTTTTCATAAAGGGATTTATAAAATTCTGCAAAGGACACCGAGATTTCATCAGGTTTTGTGAGTGTCGACGTATCAGACTTTATTTTCTGTACCATATTAGATGATTGCTGTTTTTTTAGTCTTAATGCTAACAATCTACTAGCCCTGTTACCATTTTCATAATATTTTTGATTAGTAAACCTTAAGTTGCCCTCAATCTTTTGGGTGGTTAGGCTATTTAACTCTCTACGTGTTTGTTTGAGAGCATTAAGTAGGTTGGAGGTCGGAGTCCTTTTATGTTGTTGTTCGAGCGTCCCAATTTTGTCTTCTAATTCACGTTGTTTTGCTTCCCTTCTCTTCTTCTTTGCACTTGCAAATGAAATAATGCCGCCTCTAATGTATGCCTTGGCACAGTCCCAAAGAATGAGAGGTGATGTTTCGGGTGAGGCATTCGTATCTAGGTAATTACTTAGTTCAGTTGTTACAAATGTGACAAATTCCTTATCATTTAAAAGTGATGCATTTAATCTCCATTGTTTAGTTGTTGGCCTGTGTCCTATGTCCCATGATAGTGCGAGAGGCGCATGATCAGACATAGTAATTGGTAAAATCTCTATGTCTTCTACCCTGTGTAGCTCTGCTTTGGGAGTAAAAAAATAATCTATTCTCGAATAAGATGAGTGTCTATGTGAATAGAAAGTAAAATCTCTACCTTTAGGGAATCTACTTCTCCAAACGTCCACTAAACCTGATTCCATCGATAGGTGTTTAAGTGTCTTACTCATTCTAGAAGTGGGATTTTTTGAGGTAGGTTGTCTATCCATAAACTGGGACATAAAACAGTTGAAGTCCCCTCCCAACAGTAGAATACCAGAACTGTGCTGTAAGGCTGTGCTGATGACTGTACTAATGAAGCTGGGCTCATCCTCATTTGGAGCATATATGTTCATGAGGGATACTAGTAGTCCATCAATAGATCCGTTTACCAGAATAAATCTCCCCTCAGAGTCTTTGTGGACTGTAGTTAGTGCAAAATTAACCTGTCTATGTATCAAAATAGATACGCCCCTCTTTCTACCTGATTGGTGTGATGAGTAAAATACTTTGTCTGCCCAGGATTTTTTTAGTTTCTCATGTTCTATTTCCGATAAGTGGGTCTCTTGCAAAAATGCTATCTGACAGTTGGCTCTTTTTAGCTGACTAAGGATTTTCTTCCTCTTTATAGGACTATGAAGACCCTTGACATTGTAGCTTATAACCTTAAGTGATCCCATAACTCAAAATAGAAATTAGGAAGAATATTAATTTGGCCCTTGAGTGTTGAGATGGAAAGGCAAATGTGAAGGAAAAAGTTAAGAGTGGGACATAGTATACAGTATCTATGTGTGAGGCCACATGAGTGTGAGCCAATGGACGTATGAGAGTAAATATTTGCAATAAGTATGGGTGGATAATGTGGAGGAATTGGGGTGCATAGGCTGAACAGATTTAAAAAAAAAAAAAAAAAGGTGTCTAGAATTAGTAATTGTAAGTACAACAGTATAATCACCATAATGTGTAAACATCCATCTAAAATGTTGTAACAAGGGGATAGAGGGAAAGAAAATATAAAAAATAAATTTCTTTGTTGCTCTTATTCTTATAGTAGGATCCCCGGGAAACAGTGGGATCTGAACAAATGAAACTGAACATAAAGTTAGATAAACCAAAAACTCGGCCAACATGAGTGTCCGATCTGTACTTTGGGACAAGGTCCCAGGCTGCAAGTCAGAACAGGCAGCTGTGCGAACGGTCATTTGAGTGTGTTCGCCTTTGCTTGGGTAAAAAACCAAACAGATCAACTAAAGTTGTTAGTTAGCAGCACAGGCTCCTGCAGAGCCTCAGGATAAAACATAGAAATGATAACGACATCTTAACATAAATGTCTAAATGATCAAAGTAATTATATATTGTAGGCTACAGAAAGCTTCTTGTAAAGGTGGGGAATATTTTAAGCAAATGGAAAAAGAGAAATGAAAATTATGTCATTTGTTCATAACATGTAGGCTATGCGCACATCTAGATCAAATCCGACCTCAGACAAACTAATAAACATATACACACACACTCACGATCACGGGAGGGGACTTGTGAATTATGCTTAATCTACTTTGATAGACATAGCCTAGGTGGTAATGAGAAATAGAGAAACTCAGATTGCCTATATGAACTAAACTTTAGAAAGTTATCGATGGCATTTTTATACATGTAGTATTTATGTGAAGTAAGCTATACAACCTCCTCAGGTTTCAGTTGCTGGAATAACTTTGTCCTTCACGTAGGCCATGGCTTTGGTCGCATCCACAAACTCCCTTTCCTCGTTGTTGTGGGAGATGCGGAGTCTGGCAGGGAAGAGTATTCCATAACGGACTCCTGGTCTTTCTCGAAGCATCTTCCTGACGTCCGTGAAGGCCGCTCTGGCTTTGGCGACGTTTGCTGTGTAGTCCGGAAATATGGCGATTGGGTTGCCGTTGTAGTTGAGTTGGCCGCCACGGTCGCGCGCTTTCCTCAGGATATCCATAGCGTCTCCATCATTGTGTAATTTTGCAATGATTACACGCGGCTTGTCACCCGGTCTTCTCTGTGTCAGGCTACGGTGAGAGCGGTCGACCCGTACATCTTTGTCCATCCGAAACACCTCCTTAAGAAGTTTGGAAACTGCCGCGGGACTGCCTGAACCTGGCTGCTCAGCCACCCCCACGATCCGTATGTTCCCTCTCCTCATCCTTCCCTCCATGTCTTCACACTTTTCTTTTAAATCCTCCACTTGCTTCTTGAGGTCTTTTACAGTGGTTTGTACCGACACTACTTCGTCTGACCATGTTGACAGCCCCTCCTCTACGTCCTTTACTTTCGTTTTCACGTGATCGATATCTGTGCGAATTGCGGCTGTGTTGTTAGCGATTTCAGCTTTCACTGCCTTTATTTCCGTCTGTATCAATTCAAAATCCTCCGCCAGAGCACTCTTCAGCTCCTCTCTTATTACGGTAGATATGTCTTTCCTTATGGAGGAGAGGATGTCAACTTTGATTGATGCGGTGTCCATGGTCGAGTTCACCTCGGGGTCGGGTGCGGCTTGATCGGGGACGTTTGAACTCTTCTCCGAGGAGGCGTTGGGCCTTGTAGTGGAATCACCGTCGTATTTGTATTTTCGCAGCCTTGACGCCATCCACGCCGATTTTACTGACCTTTAACTACACTTTGGTTTATTAGCGACAGATTTCGAGCGTTGTACGCATAATTTTAAAATGTGAATGTCGTTTAAATATGAAATTAGTGAGGATTCTGCAGGAGCTCTGAAAAGTGCGTCTTACTCCATTTAACGCTCACTAGCGCCCCCCTCTTGTCTTATTTTAATATTTTTTTATAGTTTATTATTTGTCTTCAGGTAACATTAGTTATTGCGTTAGCTCTCTGTGTTATGTGACAGTGGAGTGCCGCGAAAGGGAGTGATTGAAGGCTAATATTAACCAATCTAAAATCAGCCTTAAAGGTAAGAATGTCAAGCTCACATTTGATTGGTTAGAATGGTCACTGTCAGCTCACAAGGCACATACTGAGGTGTGGGGGGAGGAGGTTGAACCAGAACGATTATTTGCACTCGCACAAATGCTCCCAATTATATTTCAAGGTCACACAGATTCAATTTCGGGAGCATATGCGACCAAAACGGTCACGATTTCGAGCCCTGTGCTACACGTTTACCTTTGCAGCGTCGCTACAACAGACATTCTCTCTTGGAGAGTTCAGTGCAGTGACCACATGTGCACCCGTTGAAATGGAAACCAGTATTGTTGATATCTTGCAGGTAACGTTAGTGTGATTGCCTACAGCCTGTGTAAAATGAGTAGCCTACATGGCATGGGTAACTATTTGCACAGCGTGTGATTTGTTTGCTGGCCGCATCATTAGCCCAAACGAGGCTGTGTGCCGCTGCCTACCACTCCAAAACATTGCTTCTCCACCATTGCTTTTGCCTCGGCTACTTGGGCCTTGGCAGCAGATGGAGCTAGCTTGTTTGTTTATAATGGACAAAACACATTTTATTGTGAGAGAGTGAGAGAGTGAGAGAGTGAGAGAGTGAGAGAGTGAGAGAGTGAGAGAGTGAGAGAGTGAGAGAGTGAGGAACAAAGCAGTCACTGAGTGCTGTCCAAAGTAGAAATTAGCTTTTGGCTACTAGTGGGGGGGAAAAATTGCTGGGGTGTGGTTTGATATCTGGAGCTCAGCCCCTATATTATTACCTTATAACACCCAGATTTTGGCATTTTTTGAATTTCAAAAGGGGGCGGGGTCTAGCTAAACCAGTGGTGTTTTGTTACCCTTTAAGCTTTGTTGTGTTGAGGGGTTTACTTGCTGTGGTTCTTCTCACCTGGCGGTTCAGCGAGTGCCATGGCTCGATAGTCAGTCACAGGCCCTCGCTTGGCACAAGCCGTCAAAATCATGGCATGCCGTCTGGTTTCAGGATCGTGACCATGCCGATGGAGGACCCCGCCTACCCTTTCATGGCCTTCTCTGGCATCCCATCAATCTCCTTCTGCTTTTCTGCTCTTGGGGTGAGTCCTCTGGAACACGCTGCTTGTAATGAATTGCACAGGCATCATGATCAATATCTGTTTTGTGTTTGTGTTAGGGCTGTCGCTTCATAATCAAATTTAGAATCTCAGGAAAAGTTAAAATATGTAATGATGGGATCAAATTTGAAATCCCAGAGACCATGTGCGCTCTGCGCTCATCTGTGTTGCACTCGTTGTCATGCTCAATATCAAAGACCGATAAACAACAAGCCATATTATTGTTTTGTCTGGAGGGTATACTAGGGCTGGGCGATAAAACAGTGTTGATAATCTTCGCGATAAAATTAGCCACGATAACATAAACGCCTGAGGTTTATTTTCGATAAAACTATCATTTGCGTCCGTTTCTTCTACTTGCCCAAATACAACACAAACCGCGAATCAGAACTAGACTTGCACGTTGTAACTAGACACGTGCATCGTACATAATATAGGATATGGCGTATAGACTTGTCACTTATGGCATGGTAAATGCTCATTCCAATTTTTTGTATGCTGATATGTGGTAGATTAAGGTAAATATTTTCTTTGGCGTCAAAATGAATAGGAATATTTTTTTTTAAATGTAAAGAAAAATTCAATCCCAGGGCAAAAGTATACACACTGTAGAGTACAGGGAAAAGTGATATTGAGGTACAAGAGTGAATGATTATCATAGTTAAGTGTGTGTAACACTGTGATATCAATATTTTTATCTTAATCCATCAGAAGAAGCAAATGTATATTCTTTATAATGGACAAAACACATTTTATGACATGTTTTGCATAGGGGTTTTGGACCCATAGATATGTACCTCCCTATACTGATGAACATATAGTCATTCCCACTTAGAAATTATGCAAAAGTGAGTTTTATAGAATAGAATAACTCATCATTCACTCTTGTACCTCAATAAAACATCACTTTTTCTGTACTCTACAGTATGTAATCTTTTGCTGCATACCCTGGGATGACTGTTCTCTGTAGTTGCCATGTCAGGGGTTTTCAAAGTGGGGGCCGTCAGGGGGCGCCAGGGGGGCCAATTGGAAGGGAGAGGAAAATGCAAAAAAAATGAATAATAATAAAATAAAATGTATTTTAAAAAAATACATTTCAATTCAATTCATAAAATGATTTTAAATAAAATATAAATGGTTATAAATCCTTTCATATCAAAATTAGGTCTGTCAGTCAAAGCATTACGTTGAGCTGCCAACGGCCCGATTATGGAATCAAAATGGGGTCAAAAGTATTGTGTTGTGTATTAAGAAGCTGTTTGATTTTTTTTAAATATTTGCCAGTGTAATTTAAAAGTAAAAAAAAAAAAGCCATTTCGCAATAGGGGGGGCCCAGCCAGAGGCTACGGCTATTTTGGGGTCTTTGGCATGGAAAAGTTTGGGAACCCCTGCCCTAAGTCACACGTATAGCCCAGGGAGATGCTAATATGCCATAGTCTATATCATGTACCATCAGGAAAATGCTGGAAAATGTTCTAGCTTCAGAGCAAATCGGTGCATGTAAAACATGATTGAACCACCTATGAATGCTTACACTACAGTATGTGAAGTGCACTCAAGATGCAAAAATAACATTATCAAACATATGGCACAAGACAGCGGTGGAGTGGAAAAACTAACATACATATTTGAAATATTACAAGCAGTAATACTTGCTTATCGAGGAGGAAAATCTGTCATGTTCATTGGCATATTCACAGATGGAATCAATACTATGGTATCTTCTGACCCACTCCCAAAATTCACATAAGCAAGGCCAGGATTTTCTCTAGCCATGAGTAAAATCTTGTGAAAATGGCAGGAAACTAACAATTACACCCCGGAACACAAATGGACTTTTGTTTTCTGTAGTCGTTTGTGTAAAACTAAACCAATAAAACTAAAAATACTGTTACACCCAGCTGTGATTTATTGTTCAAAGCGCAAAATAAGACATTGCAAGGTTATAATGTCCTCTTGATTCAAACCAGAATGAACTGGAATACATAAAAGCTGCACAAACGGCTTGTGGAGTTTTATGTGTGGGGTTTTCAGATGGTGTACTTGCGTTATAAAGGGGTGTGTATTTCTCAAACTATTGTCTAAAACTAGAAGAAACCACTGAGTCTTGAAAAGAACGTCTTTACGTGTACGATCAATGGTAGGATTGTATATTTAGTAGCAGGTATTGATTAGTAGACATTTTTTTATTAATGAAAAAGCAGGGATTTTTATGGCTGTATTGACGTACGTTCAGGCTATTGTTGGCTATCTTGTTGCTATGACGGAATACAAATTTTTGGTGGTGAAAAAATATTTTTATGAACTGATTGAGACTATTGTCCACTGTGTCACGCATGTGTCGGTATAGTTGCAGGTGACACTGGATGGGGGGTTGCTTGTTAAATGGACTAGCTACACTACAATAGTGGTACTTAAAAACTCCATATTTGGTGTAGTTGTCATGAATTGTATACTAATAGAGCTAGAACACGGAGTTGTTCCACTCATAGTTTGGTTGCAGGAGCAACAAATGTCTCAGTTGAGCAATCTCACGTTGCCGGCGGCATGGCTACAAGGGGGGATGTGTGAAGGGGTTAATAAAACATTATTTCTTAGTTATAGCCTAGTAGGTTTAAGTTCTTTAGCTACACGTTTAATGGGAAATTAAAACCGGGCCATAGTAATTATACATTTGGGCAACATTTTAACATTTTTAATTTTGACCCGAGAAAATTTAAAACCAATTTCTCCGTTATATGATATTCGTTCAAACTCAATTTTTGTAAAAAATGACTGTGGGTTTGTGTGTCTGTGTGTGGGTTGAAGGAGTAGAGCTGTAAAAAAATTATCTTCACCAGCTTGCTGAAAACTATTTCCCAGCGTGTGAATGAGTGTCTTTCTGACCATCCTAAAAGCTCTTCATCCATTAGGGCTCTGGAGATTACCCCTACTTCGGGACCGTGTTGGACACCAAAGTCAACCTGGACTCCGCCATGGGCCAGAGCACGGCCCAATTCGCTGCAGCCGCCGCCCAGTTCGCCGGCCAGATGGCTCTCCGGCTGATCCACGATCACCTGCTGAGGCTGGATGTGAAGCGCTACGGCCTCCGGATACGCAGCTACGTGAGCCAGATCAACCACCGCGTCCACCAGCTGAAGCAGGTTAGGCTTCGCTCGCCGGAGCGCTTGTACCCGCGGGGCTCCGACTACCCGTCAGACGCACAGTTCAGGCAGCCCAGCTGCTGCGTTCAGCCCGCTGTAGCAATTTTTAATACATTTGCAAAAATTTCTAAAAACATGTTTTCACTTTGTCATTATGGGCTATTTTGTGTAGAATTTTGAGACAAAAAATGAACTCAATCTATTGTAGAATATGTCTGTAATGTAATAAAACGTGGAGAAGGTGAAAGGGGTGGGCAGACTTTCCGGCTTGACTGTACCCTGAATGAGACCGATGACCGTTCAAACCTGTGTGTTAGTCACGTGGTTTGTTGTCATATGTCGGCTGAGAGTCGGATTTGTTCCTGTTCAGTCCAGCAATGTATCCGGAAAGCAGATGGAAGCGATGTCCGTCCAGTGGCTTCTGTCCGCTGTCGGGTCCTATGCCCGTGCATCAGAAGCCCTGGCCTTGACTATCCAGAATGGTGACCTGAGCGATACGGAAACCTGCCGCAAAATCAACGACCGCATCATGAGGGTAACCGCATTGATCCCGTTTCTGCTGTGCTGGTCTCGACTCCTGCTCCCACCTTGTTCCTCTGTCCAATCGCTCCTTCCTTCCTGTTCTCTACACACCTGCTCTCACCTTGTTCCTCTGTCCAATCGCTCATTCCTGCATATTTTTTATTCACCTACTCCCAAGTTCTCCTACCCTACACAGATTTCCCCAACCACCAGTACCCGTGTTCTCTGTTCTCAAATCCAGCCCTCAAGGCCAATAGCTCTGCTGGTTTTCTTACCTAACTGAAATCAATCAAGTTACTTGATGAATTAACATCACTGATTGGCCATAGATCCAAACACTGACCTGCTGTCCAAAGTCTAATCCGGTCCCTGATCAGAGGGGAAAACCTGCAGTATCGAATTTGAGAATCCCTAAGCCCCCCCATTCCCCTTCTGAGCCAGGCATCACTTGTCCACTTCTTAACACCACGTGTAAGAACCATTCACTGGACTCACCGATTGGCTGCAGCACCCTCATTGTGGAACAGCAATTGACCATGGCACAGTACTGCCACACTGATTTCTAACTGCCATCCCACCTCCCTCGTTCCTCAGGTGGAGCATAACCTCCTGTCCCCCTACGTGTCCGTGAAAGACGTGCCCTTCCGCCACATCGTGTTTGGCTCCGGCTCCCACACCCTGCAGGGTCTCGTGGATCACCTGAACGCCATTAAAGAAGGCTCGCCGGACGCTGACACCGACCTGTTCCGGAACCAATTCGCCCTGGCCACCTGGACCATCCAGAGCTGTGCCAACACCCTGGCGGGAGACGTATGGGAAATGGACAACGAAATCTAAGGTCACCCCCACGCTCAACCCCAATACCCAGCGCAAAAAACGAAATGCCCTTTCTTGGTTGATTTGGTTGGTATCAAACTGGAATGCAAGTTTTAAACCTTGACCAACTAGTGACACCCCCATAAAATTTCTGGTCTCTGAATTTTTTTTTTTTTGGCAAGAGTTTAAAATGTTTTTAGCAAAAAGTGATAAAAGGCTCTCGTACGGAATTAATTGGCCTCAAAACTAAAACAAAATGGCGAAATTATTCATCAAAGCTTCCATGACCATAATGGGTCATATTCCTAGTAGTCACAATAGATGAGACTGACATTTCAAAAAGTAGTGTCAGAAAGAGTGCATGGCTTTTCTATACATTAGTGAACATGTAGTCAAATAGCAAGTCATGTTGCATGCACAATTCTTGCGAAGTAGTTGGAAAAAAAACTACTATTTTTAGCCGTTTTTAGCTTGAAAAGTACGCTTTTCACCTAGCTAAACATGCATATGTCATCTTGCGTTTTTAGTTCAGACATGTAGGAGATGCAGATATGTGTGGCATTTGTCATAGTGCTTGCATATCATTAATTGGACTGCTGGATTGCAGAACAATTTAGTAAACCATTGATAATCACGGTAGTTACACCCCCCACTGATGCACTTATTATAAAGTCTGGTCCAACCCCTTTTGCAGGCAATTGGTGACTCCTACGAATAACTACAGGTCCTTTGCAGGTGGAAAGAGTAAGGAACTCGAGCGCTTTTTTTTTTTTGTGACACTGACGCACAATCTTTTTACATTTTAGGTGCAGTTCACAAAGACCTTTTTAGTTTTTCCCCCAGAATGCAGGGCACCGAAACGGAACTTAAAACAATGCATGACTACACAATTTCAGGCATATGTATTTATTTAAACCGCACTGCAGAGTAGAGGATCAGACTGCGGGTGATTTTATTTCTATTCTCCAGCCATCACCCTTTCCTTGTGCTCTGACTGATGTTTGGGTTGAATTTCAGTGATTTGAATGGCTCTCCAAGGAACATTCCAGTAACTCGCCTGTGATCTGACTCGTAAATAAGTGGACATGGTATGATCACTGTATTGGTGCTATTCCATGTGTCATATACCCATGTGGCCTCTTCACTTGTTGAATTCGGTGTTCGTAATTGGTCCCAAACTTGTTCACCTAACAAACCCATCATTCCGCTCACAAACTGGCTTTTACACATAAACAGTAAAAATAATTTAAAAAAGAATAAAAATTTTATAAATCCATTCATGGAACCTTCTCTTGGTTTAAAGCAGAGGTGGTTCAACAAAAAAATAAACCTCATTGTTTGACATGGAGAATCTGTATTTATTAGTTAAGTATTTATCGGTGACAGAGTTCACTATAAATAGTATTTACATTTTTTTATTTTGTATAAAATTATCGGAAGCAGTGCCTTCCATAATTGTGACAGTTATACTGTCGGCTTTTAAAGCAGCATCTGCTACGGAAATACATGTTACCAACAACTGTTACTAGACACTTATGTTCCCCAGCGCCTACTGGACTTTGGCCAGAACTTGATGATTGGTTGAAGGTGTATTGGTTATATTCTTATACCCACGGTTAATGTAACACTTTCTTCCCACAGAGGAAAGCAAACAAACTAGAAAAAAAACAAACGCGTAATTGGTGACGTCAAAAAATAATTAAAAAGATTAAATTTCACTTAACGGGTCATCGGGCTGTTTCTGGAACAAGTGTTTTTGGTACATTTTATATTTCTAATCCTAAAATATTATCGGGAGCAGTGTCTTCCATAATATGAAAAGTTTGACGGTAGTTTTTGCCTACCAACGTGTATATATCGGGATCAGTGCCTCCCATATTTCACTGTATGGTGTATGTAATTATCGGGAACAGTGTTTCCCATAAATTTTTATATATTTATTATTTTCTTTTACAAATTTTCTCAACGCTTGATATTTGTTGTGTGTCATGACGACCTTGAACTGGCTGATGTAGGCTAGCAGGGGAAATATCAGAAGTTCATTGCCTTCTTTGCCGAAGACTTCACTGAGAAATACCTTCTTTTGCCGTCTTTATTTGTCATTGACTGCTCTTCAGAAGGTCCGATAATTTGAATAGAGGGTAATGTTCTTTGATACTTGGACCTAAATCTCAAACCAACAATGGTCTCATTGGTGTGCAATTGCATTGCTGCTTCTGAAATGGTCTGTTTCTTCTCCCATGTACTGTATGCCTTATCTGTGATCTGTGCCTTGTGCTTCTCTTGTAGAACAAGTTATAAGAATCCTCTTACAGATTCAAAGTTCTCACACCAATTGTACATGTCCCCCACCCCCCAATTTTACAAATATCTTAGAAGTCTGTTGTGTAAAATGTAAAGGTCAAAACATAATATCACTGTTTGCAAAGTGAGATTTACATGATGCATGAAGGATATGGGCCATATAAAAATGAAATAAATTATGAAAAAATTATAATGTGGCACAGGTTAAATTCAAAGGTTAAATCTGGTCTGAATATGGACAGATTACTGACTGGTTCTAGTGTTTATTTGAAGCGTGAATTTCAAATACTTATGATTCCTTTCAGGAAAACCCTCTCGTTACTTTGATGTTTATATTAAGAAGTGGCACATTCGCCCCTCCATCCATTTTCTTACTTATTTTTTAAGGATAGCAAAACATGGGTTTAATTGTCAGTCATGTTTGCATCGGCCATTACATGCCATACGGATGCATGGGATGAACCCTGCAATGTTTTATTTTGAACTGAATGGTCAGGACTGCTTAATTGGTTGTATTCAAATGTTTCCTCGTGTATGCAGTCATGGTTTTTCCATGCTGTAGGTAATTGTCTTGTAGGGGTACCTTCAACAGACTGATTTTGTTTTCATTTTTTTAGTATTCCCATGGCTAAATATTTGTTAATTTTAATTTGCAGAAATGCATGCTTGTGTTCTCATTACAAAAACATGTTTGTTTATTGTAATAGTTTGGTTATCTGTTCATTTCTGAAATGCTTTAAACGGTTGCTTTAAGATTTCTGCTTTTAATTTGAAATGATTGGTATAAATGTCTGTTTTATGACTGATGATTGAAAAATAATTTTGGTGTTTGGGACTGTAAAAGATCTTGTATCTGTTCTGCAATAAACCTGTACCCAGCTATTATGTTTTTTCTTTTGAATCATTTTTGCTGTTACTAATACCTTGCTTAGGGTACACTTTCTTGGTGTAACTTGTTAAATAAGAAGGAAACACCAGCACACTGCTCCCAAGTGATAATTTCATTAAGCTACATCCGTGAGCTGTGACAACATTTCAACCAAATCGGTTTTTGTCAGGACAAAGTAAAATGATCACTTTGGGAGCAGTATACCAGTGTGCTGGTGTTTTTCTTATTTAGCATTCTTCTTTTTTGCCTAGCACCTGTGCTGAGTTTTGGTTGTATGTATGCCTTTATTATAGTCAGTATTGTTGCTTGTACATATTTTCCATTTATAGCATTATAATATATATTTACTTCAACAACTTTAGTTTTTTTTTAGTGCACAATGGCAGTGCCTTACTTAAAAGCTCAATGCTGCAATCCAACCTAGTATTTGCATATTGGATATGCATTATAAATGGTGAGGTTCAATTTCACATCCTGACCCGCTAGTTTACCACTGCATTCCAAATTTCAGCAAAGGGAGTCGAGTAGCTAAGTGGAATTTTCCCCCACTCCAGATGAGACGACTGATCCATAAAAAAAAATCAGAAAGGTGTTTGATGGCCCAGTGGCTGAGGGTTTGCCCTGAAACTAAGACTGTTTTGAACCCATTCCCTTCCAATTGGCACCTGGCATTGAAAGGGGGTTGTGGGTAATGGCCCTGCAGTAAAATCACTGGTGTGCGCTTGCAGATCAGTCGCAACCTTCAACTGAAGACGGAATGAGCTCCAACTGTGTGATCCATCCGAGCTTGGGGATGGCTCTTGGGGTGACCAACAGGTGTACAGTAAGTGATGATTGGGCGATTGTGCCAAAAAGGGACAAGCCGCATTTTATATCTAAATAATTTAAAAATGATGTATCCATGTGGCTTACTCCGAGTACAAATAATAGGTTGAAATGTAAATATTTGTTAAAAAAATAATATATATATATATATTAAAGGCCTGCCGATGGTCGGTCCAGACTGAAACTGTTCCAGCAGTGATTTTTTTTTTTTTCTCTTCCGAGTTTAGAAACGTTATGTTTGCCAATCACGTAATTTAAGGTTTCTTAATAATTGCGGTTATCTTTCTGAGACGTTATTTGCTTTGCACACATCTCATTCCCCGAATTAGAGCAATGATTAAGATATATTCGGATTTTCTATGTAAAACTATGTTTGTTTTGAATGGTGTTATGATTTCGATCATGGACAACATTCTCATATCGGTACATCACGATTTATTTTTTGAGCAAATCGGATTGTAGTTTCGTTTAATGACCACGTAGTGGCAATGGAGCATAAGAGTACAGTTGGCAATAAAGGTTCTTAGGGAGTCGTTCCAAATTTTCCAACCACCTTTGTCATCCTTAGTAAAGTGTCTTATATAAACTGGACTATCTTTAAATAAAGAAATGTGATTTTACTAATCTTAAACTAAAACCAATATTACTATATAGGGTGAAGTTTAATATAACTGGCGAAAGTAGACTCAAACTTAAAAGCACACATTTTACATGCAATTAAACAAGCCATGCGTGGTTTAAACGTTTGAAGGTAGACTTGGTAAGCGTTCAAAAAAAAGTGCGAGATGGATAACATTAATTCTGAAATGCAAACAATGCGTTGCAAAGGCCTCTATATGGCAAGTGCCATCTTGGTTCGCTAACCTGTACGTTGCTACTATAGCCCAATGAACGTAGGATAACGCTAAATCCTTAGGCTACATCGCTGTGTGTGTTCCTTTAAGAGTGGGTTGACTGAATGGGAGCATGTGCGAGAAGGAGCGAGGAATTGAGAGCAATGACGCTGGCTATAACTAACACGGGAAGAGTCAGGCAAACAGAGTATAATGCAGGATGAAACGCTAAACTAACTGATTCTTGTAAACGTCGGAACAGTTTCTGGACAGAAAGGCTGCAAAGCAAGACTCATCCAAGTTACCGAACAAGCAAGACGAACAACACCGAGAAACAACAACGAGTAATTGACAGGTACATCGACAAGGTAGCTTCTGTAGCTGTGGCTATAGCCAGTTGGCTAATTAGCAAATTGGTAGTTGAGGTGGCAATGACGTCCAAGATTAACTGGCGAACGAGCTGCGATCATTTAACTATTTGTGTGGGTAGTTTCTGCGTTACTATTAGTAAACCAGTAGTGGCTTTCAACAACGGAGCAAATGGGACTGATCAGGACTCGAGGCAAAGGCTTGTTCGCAATTACTCATTCTCCAACTGTGCTGGATAGCCTATATTGCTTCCTATTTATCCTATTTCACCTGCTTGTCCAATGGCTGACTGTTGCAATGGAGTGCATGATATTGTTCTTTAAGTCCTTTATCGTGCAACAGAAGGCTGTCGGTGCCCTGATTTTATGCACATTTACGATGATCTATCTACATTAATTATGAGGCTGTATTGCACACACATATTGTTTTACACTAATAATCATACTAGCAGCGACTTATCAAATGTTGCATTATTTGATAGACAGCCTAATCTAAACATGAGCATAATTAACTATCCGATCACACTGCACCATAAGACGGTGGCACAATGTGATACTCGTAACACCAATTATAAAGGCAAACTTGAAGTTGATTTTCATCCCTGAGATCAGAAGTTTGAGTTTCATCCCTAGCTTGACCATGCACAAAGAAAAACGCTTTTCAGTGTCGCTCAGCTTGGCTGTTTGTGAAGAGATGCATCGGTGTTCGCGGCCTTGCAACAGCCTGGCGCTCTATCTATAGAATCTTACCTGCAGTTTTAGGTCAAGCTTCTTAAGCCACAGATATCTGAATAAACTGGGATCCAGTTGGACATTCGGGTTTGAATTCAGTAAATGAACACAAGAAATAAAGATGCAGGTTTTCAACGAGGGATTACCCTCAAGTAAATCGAGGCACTGAGAGTTAACGTGTTGGGTGTCACTAGTAAACAGTCATTAATTAGTCTTGGTGTTGGCAGGGCCATTTATGTAGATTGCTTTGTGCAGGGGAAGGCGAGGGAATTTAAAAAGGAAAAGTTATCGATGATGGAGGTGGGAAACTTGATCTCTGTGAATTGAGCCAAACTGACAGTGACTTCTTTACTAGACTGTTCAAATTGTATTCCCCCAAATGTTGGAAACGGTTGTTTCATTTCTATCGTGCACATGCTCCAATGTATACTATGTATTAATGCAGACTTTAGAGAAAGGAAGTGTAGAAATGGCATCCAAGGAAATATCACTATCACTACCAATATTGCAAGCTACAAAGAGCAACAGTTTCTGACCTGTCTTTCAAACGGGTAGAATAGATCTTGCTCTGTAGCTACTGACATACTGATACATTTTCAAATAGCCCCTGCTCTGCACAGACGGAGTAGCATAAGGAAAATAAATAAATAAACGAATGAATAAATAAGTATTCACTGCACTTTGCCATAGTTGGATAGTTTGTGAGATTTGTTTTACTCACTAAGTGAGGAGGAGGGCATGTGGTAACCGGAATTACAGAAAATTTAGCATGCAGTGTTTCCACCACGAACTGTGGGCGTGCCCATCCCCTACCTCAAACTGCTGTGCTCTGTTGCGTGTTCTGCGCCACGCGCAACACCGATGGACTAACTTGGAGGGAGATGTATCTGTTTTACAGGAGCGTTCAGGCTTTCAGTGTGCATCTTCACTTTGGAGTTAATGAAGTTTACATGTGTCCCTCTGCGTGTGATAGAGGGAGAGAGCTTTTCTATGTGTGACACAGAAAGAGTGCATTTGTGTGTCTGGGTACCTCAGAGTGTTGCGTGAGGCCAAGTGTCCCTTCCTACATCAGTTCAGATTGTCGCTGGGCCATGTGAGTGGGCGGAGCCCCACAGGATACCACCTTTTTCTTTGAGTTACTGTGGCTGAGTTTCCACCCTTCCTTTCAGGGTGAGGAGTGACAGCCCAACACTGTATCACAGCCATGAAGCCCTCTGAGGTGTTTGTGCCAATTTGTCATCAAGGCAAGGATATATATGAAGGGGGGTGCTTTAAAATGATTTAATTGGGACTTGGTTTGTTGTTGCTATTTTAAAAAAAAGAAAAGTGTTTACCTGTAAATTATGTTTTCCTAGTCAGGTGTATGTGTGTTTTACTCCACTTGTAGTATTACTCACAGAAGTGTCACCTGTCTCACCTTGCTACATTGAGGAAGTGGTTAAAGCCTGGTTAACCTTAGTGGAGAGGTAAACCCTCCTCCCTGATGGCATACTGCTTCCTAGATTCAGAACAGCAGTAGATGCATCGTGTCCTGCTGCTTAGTCACTGCTGTGCTTAAAGAAGCTGCCATTGCTGAATGAGCTGCATTCACTTGCTGGATGGATATTATTCTTATCATTATTATTATTAGTATTATTGCTTTTCCGCGGTTCTGGTTTTTGTCACCCTTTCTGTGTCTCCAACTGGTAGCCTGGTGCCTTGACCCCTCCGCCTCACCCCCCAACTGAAAAGCTATTTTTTTTCTGGGGTGCGGGGTTGCCATGGTTGCGTTTGGAGGAAAAAAAATAGCCCTCCTAAGTGGTAACCATGGGGATACAAGTGCCTTTGCGCACCACGGGGACCCAGCTGCGCGCTCATTGGTGAGGTGACGGCATTAGGCACGCCTGGCATGGCCCCGCCGCGATCTGTATTGCGGCGCGTCGGCGGAGCCGTTGCCAGGGACATAAGGGGGAAGTGGGCGTGGCTGGCGGACTCACGGCATGGAGGGACGGCCCCCGCCGTTGACGCAGGCTGTGCGGGGCTCTTGTGTAACTCGCGGCATCAGTTGACGTGAATCAGCCCCTGCTCTTTACAGCTATTAATGTGGGTTATGGTAATATATCGAATTCCATAAAAAGTCTATCCATTATAAAAAATGAATCCCGACAGCTCAGTATTTGCTGTTGCATTGGAGGTGCAGTACATGTCTATGCTATAATGCTTGTGAGCTGTGTTTGTTTCTACCCGTGAGAAGAGCTGGTTGTGTTTATCTGAGCTGCATTGGCAGGGCTGTGATGGAATCTGTTTGTCTGTGATTGGCCAGGGGCCGTTCCCCAAGTCTGTTCTTCTGTTCGCGTCCGTTTAGGTTTGGATAGAAGCTTGAACACTGAAGCTGGCTTTCCCTCTGTTTTGTAACACGACGCCTCTTCCCGTGTGAAATGGGTTCAATCACTCACGCAGGTCCTGTGGAGTTATTTATTTCCTGCTTTCACACACCCTCCTACCTGGCATACCATTTGGGGCAGCGTCTGAATGTTCACGGGTTTACAGCAGGGAATTGGTACTCCAGAAATATGGGTCATGTACTGTACAAAAAAAAAAACATGTGTGCCACTTTCCAATTAAGTTTATTGCAATGGTTAAAGAGCTTGCAATGGTTATCTTGAGGATGGCCTGAAGCTGCAGGTTTAAATGCCAGGGGCCACATGTTAAAAAAAAAAAAAAACTCAGAGTAAACAAATGCGTAAAAGAATGCTCAGGGAGAATGTTGGAAATCTGCTTACGCAAAGTTTCCCCCTCTGTCTTTTGATCATGGTGTCGCCATATCTTCATTGACTCCAAACACTGCGTATATGGTGTCCATCGTGTGCAGAGGTATGCAGATTTTGTTCTTTTATACTGAATTACTGCATGGAAACTCGCTTAAGAGGCTTTCTGAGGCCATTTTTCTGCTCAGCACTGTGTATACATGTGGCCCCAGGTGTTAAATGTACTGTTTTGTGATGTGTTATATAAATTTGCAACAGAAAGGTAATTGTAATTTTTGTCGATAAGTGTCCCTAAAGCAAAGGATTAGTAATGATGGTGTCAATTCTTTCAGCTTTTATATTATGGCAATCACACATTTTAAGTGTTTTTCGTCACAAACACACACACACACACACACACAATAGATGACCTCTATTTTTAACACTGCATTATATTAACTTCTATTGTATTTAACTCAATACACATACACACAAACTTACATTTAATACATGTGCTTCATGCCGTTTGAACAGAGCACTCTGAAGGGGGAAGCTGTTCTCCAGCATTAGCCTACTTTACATACGTTTACTGAGTGAGTGGAGGAGCAGTAATGACTGTTTCTCAGGCCGAGGCTAGTTCCTGATATCTCTTGCAGTGCAGCAGAATTGCTGGGTCAACCATAGACGTGCAGATGACAAGCTCGCTGGTCCTGCCCCTGTAGTCCTGTAGACGTCCCATGGCCCCACCCCAGTCCAGTCATCTCAGCTCACTGAGTAATGTTTGGTTTGCACCTGTGCTAGGAGGAGGAAGTCAGTCTCTACACGAGGGTGTTTCACTGGAACTTTGGAGGAGGGAAGCAAAGGCTGGGTTGCGTGTGCGTGCGTGCACGCGTGTGTGTTTGCACTTGTGTGTAGATGTGATAGTGTGTGTGAGAGTGCATAACCATGTGCGCTTTGGAGGCGGATGGACACGGTGGACACGACTGTTGACGCAGGTAGGCTTGGCCTGGTTCAGCTGCTGTGGACCTGTTCTACCCCCACAAACCACTGCATCTCAGTGCAGGGCTACCACGACTACCAGGGCTATCAAGGGAACTACCAGTAGGAATCGGTGGTCTTTAGATGGCCCATCCTCTCACTCAGAATTCCTTCCCTCAGACCAATCAGTAATGAAGAGAGGCTATAAGGCATCACTCAAAGGCCAATGTGTGAGTGGTGGTGTTTAGGTGGAGATGGAGGAGTGGCTTAAGGGTGGGGGCTCCTAAGTGTCATCTCGGCGACAGCGCGTGGGTTTTCCGTACTCCATGCGGCCGAACCCTACAGGGAGCGAGAGGAATTTTCTGCGAAACCGGCGGAATCAGAGGGGCTAGAGTGCGGGAGGGAGCCCTCGGAGGGCCGAAACACCCCGGTGACGCGAGCGGGGCACGGGGGAGGGGCGCTCTGGAAAGTTAGGATGTCCGTTCTCTCGCCTGCGTCCTCAGCGGAGAAAGGGCTCTTTTTTCCAGGAACGGAAATGACGGCTCCGCCCGTCTCTCTCGGGGCACATTGCCACGCTCGGCAGGTTTTCATAATGACTGCAGATGGATGAAGAGGCCCTTGTGAGTGATGTCAATGAATGACTGTGCCTGACGCCTACAAGTGGGGAGAGAGAGAGTGAGAGAGTGAGAGAGCGAGAGAGAGAGAGAGAGAGAGAGAAAAAGCGGGGGAGAGTAGACAGAGAGAAAGAAGGAAGGAAGGAGAGAGAGTAGAGCTGGGATAGAGGGAAAGAGAGAGAATCAGAGGGAGAGAGAATACCATGTTATCTTCACTATTTCTCCATTCACAGACGGCAGGTAGTCTGCCCTCACAGATCTCTCCGATGCTAGTGCATTCATTTCCCCCCTTGATTATTTCCTGAGAAGTAGCAGGAGATTAGCTCTATTTTTAACATACTGCATTGCATCCTGTGGTGTCCGTGGTAAAAACTGCCATGGACTGGGCATACTGCAATGTGCCAGTATCTAGGTAACCAACATTCAGGGCGATGTCATTCCAAAGCCAGCTATATTATCGCCGTGATTTACGACCATGAAACATACATGCCGACGTTTACTGCGTCCATTTTATCACAGTGCTGTACTAAAATGAAACGCAGTGTGTACGGTCGCTGCCCCAAGTACCTCTGAATCATCTGTCTTTTCGGACACCTGGACAAACGATGTCCCCAGTTAGCACCGCGAATGTAGATCATCCACTCGACCCGTGTGTGAAGAGAGGTTGTTACTGCACACTGGGGAATAAGGGTTATCCAATAATGAACAGGTTGGTTTAAATGAGATTGAGGTGGAGAGGGGAGGCGTACCAGCAAGGAGAATGGAACCTATTTTTAGCCTCAGTAAAGGAGGGGGAACCCAAAATAGCAGGACGCAGTGCCCCTGGAGTATTGTCCCAAATGCCTGGAAGTATTTGAGCTTTGACTGACAGCTGGGGGGAGGGGGGCAAAAAGAGGAAGAGGGCAATGAGGACACGGGCCCTATCTTACACTCGGCGCTAAGTGGCGCTAACCCAAACGCAAGTGTCTTTGCTATCTTACACCCAGCGCTAACCCGAATGCAAGTGGCTTTGCTATCTTACACCCGGCGCTAAGCGGCGCTAACCCAAACGCAAGTGTCTTTGCTATCTTACACCCGGCGCTAAGCGGAGCTAACCCAAACGCAAGCGTCTTTGCTATCTTACACCCGGCGCTAAGCGGCGCTAACCCAAACGCAAGTGTCTTTGCTATCTTACACCCGGTGCTAACCCAAACGCAGGTTTCTTTGCTATCTTACACCCGGCGCTAATCGGCGCTAACCCAAACGCAAGTGTCTTTGCTGTCTTACACCCGGCGCATGGTTCATTATAACGCCTTGCGTTCATGTTGTTTACATACCATTGTTGCGCGCATTACAAGTGAACTGGGCGTGTTCTTTTTTTATTTATTTATTTGTTTCAGATTTTTTCCCGTTTTTCTCCCAATTTAGTAGCCAATTGAACCCCTATTCTAATTCAATTCCCCCCGTGTAGCAACCGCTAGAGAATCACTGCTGCACAACCTCCGTCAGCCGGCGGTAGAGCGAAGGTAGCCACGCTACCAGAGCGCGACTCCTTCCGAGCCTGACCGTGATTCCAACCCGTCCGTGGCTGCTATATGCGCAGCGATTCTCTCCGAGCCCCTCCCCCCACCCGGAAGCAGCCGCCAATTGCTGCTCCCACAGGGCGCCGGCCATGCTCGGAAAATGGCAGGTCCGGGGCGCGAACCCCGATCCTCGGAGTACAACTGCGCTGACTGAAAGTCAGCGCTTTTACCGTTGTACTACCGCAGCGGCCCGGGCGTGTTGTTCTTAAGATGAGGAGTGGCCAGGATTATTTTTGGCGTATTGCTATCTTGAGGCAGCAGAAAGCATTTGCGCTAAAACCACCACAAAACAGGGCTGTGTCTGAATCGGAGCTCTATTGCGCCCTGTCTCCTACGTACAGTGCACTGGCCGAAGTGTGCTGTTTTATGTGCACTGTTTATACTATTTTCCAACAGCACTGTGGAAGTGTCGTAAGTAGATTATAAGAAGGTAAATGTCAGCGAAGCTGCGCCTCATTTTTTTAAAAACGAAGCTTCACGTCATATTTATGTGACCAAAATGTTTGTGTACTTGCTCGCCCTATCTACTCATCAAGGCTACTCAACAGTGTGGAAGAGTGCTGATTCGGACACGGCCCTGGTCTAAAGTCATGTCGCAGTTGTTTACATGTTATTTTAACGGCGCATATACAGTAAGTGCATCTACATAGGCGTGTGCACAACGCGCGTACACCCTCCTGTCTGTTATACACGGGCGCACACAAGCATGACTAAAAATATCAATATTACAATGTGAAATATTATTATTGTGTAGGCTATATATAAAAAATGCATAATAATAAAAGGGATCATAGGTCAAAGACCACATACCTGTCCCTCAGCGAAGGGGAATGCCGAATTAAATTGCATTCAGTCCACTCCATCAACATCCAGGCGATGTGCGATGGTAGCCTACGTGTAAGGTTACATGTAGGCTATAGCCTAGACCAGGGGTGTCAAACTCATTTTCACCCCGGGCCACATCAGCATTATGGTTGCCCTCAAAGGGCCGGTTGTAACTGTAAGACTATAAATATAACCATACTTGCCAACCTTGAGCCCTCAGAAATAGGGAGATTTTTTCCGAAACCACGGGGGGGGGGGGGGGGGGGGGGGGGTCCCCTCCCCCCCTAAAAAAAAAAAAAAATTTCTTTTTATTTTTTTATTTTTTCAATTTTTTCGATTTCGATTGCAATTGTTGCGGGGGGGGGGGGGGTTCAATCAAAATTTTTTCGCGTTGTAATTGTTTGTGTTGGGGGGGGGGGGGGTGTGCAATCACCTTTTTTTATTTTTTATACAAACTTTATTTAACGGTTTATTTAACGTATGTACCGCGGGTGTGCGTCCGCGTCTGCGTTTGTCTGTTATATCGTAAAAGTAAATCCCCGTTAACCAGCCACGTAGATTCACGCGTCAGATAATTAAGTTCTCGCGGGCCACATGACGTGGCGGGCCTTGAATTTGACACTTATGGCCTAGACTATTCGCAATTATCCTGGATCAAGCTCCGGCTTAGCCTATATTTGCCAATACTTCTTGTAATCTTCTTGGGGACAATCTTCTGTTACGGGACAATGGCTATCCATTAAAAATGGCTTTCCATTTGCTGATGACACCTATATCAAGCCTCATGCGCAAATTGTCATTTACACCTAATGCGTGAATTGTCATTCAATGGAAAACTCGCGCACAGCAATAGACATTTCAGTTCTGAAAATGCGCTTCAAATGACATTACAATATCAGCTCTCTAGGCCTACAGCCTGTAAGTAAATATAATGGTTTTGACTGAAAGAAGTTCAAAACCTTGTCCAGTGAATATTGCATTTATTGTTTTTCAAATAGCCTAAGCTACAGCGGATTCGCTGTGCATAAGGTTTTTTCCTATAGCCTACGGTTAAACAACAGAGATAAATGTCACCATGTGAACTGAATTTGAACCTTAGTATTCTTCGTCCTTCATATTTTTTTAATTACTGTGACAAGGTTTTCATATTCTGTTTATTAAAACCCAGCGGATTTCACCTGTTATTCCATAACTGAACAAAACGATTTTAAAGAGAACTAAGCGTCTAATTAGAAACTAAAACCAATTTGCAGCACGTTATACAATTAATTCACAATTAATTTTAATGCCATTCTCTGCATGTGCGCTGCATGTTTGCAAAACTAATTTGGGCTAATTTGGCGTTTTCTAAGGTGAGACTGAAGCCATGGATAGCTTATTCTCAGCTGTCAGGTCCTTTTAACAAAATTTAACCGCATATATTTTGTAAAATAACAGCCCTGTCGAAAATTATACTATTGATCCATTTAGCATATTCCTTGATCGCACTAAACACGCACAAGCAAACGTCTGTTTCGCCATCAAGCAATCCGCCAAGGTGGAAAAGCAGGCTTTTAAAGGGAATGGGATAAGCCATTTTGATTGGTTTATTGCATGTCACGCCCAAGACACAACTATAATTAATGAAGAGACTAGGAGTGCATCCCAATATTCTTTACTCCCCACCTTCCCACTACTACCCGGAAGTATGCAAAACTGCCTTTCGTTTCGAGTACAATTATTTGCATGTTCAGTATACAATGTACCTGACATTGCGGTAACGTTTGCGTTGAGACATTAATTAATATGTAACCATTAATACGTAATTAAGATGTAATCAGCAACATTAGATTAAAACACAAAGATCCGTTTCTGGGGCACGGAGTAGAGGAGTGGTAGTGGAGGAGGAAAGGTTGCATTTTTCCACTATTGGGAAGCACCCTAGGTTCAGCCCATTTGCACGTTGCGCCTTGCTTAGCGCCCAAAAAACACGCCGGTAAAATAGCAAAAGTGGACTTGGACATGCCCTAAATCAGTGATTTTCAACCACTGTGCCGCGGCACACTAGTGTGCCGTGAGAGATCGTCAGGTGTGCCGTGAGAAATTATCTTATCCTATTAACTTCACTTAATTAGTAACACTTTTGGTTGGTGGTGTGACACAGGATTTTTTTTATGTAAAAAATGTGCCTTGGCTCAAAAAAGGTTGAAAAACACTGCCCTAAATGGACTTTACGCCATGCGCTTAGACCAAGCGCCAAGATCGCCAAGATAGAGCCCCTGGTGCTGTAACCCCAGTACCATAGTTCTCCCTCTTAAGAACACACAACAAATTCCCTGGTACCCCACAGGCACTTGTACAGTGGCAGCGTAGTTTAATGGGGGAAGTGGGTTGTAACCTAAAGGTTGCTGGTTCGATTGCAGGCAGGAATGTCTGCCGTTGTACACTTGAGCAAGGCTCTTAACCTGACTTGCTTCAGTGTATATCCCATGGCCGCCGCCGTCAGTATTGCCAGTATTGCCATGGCAATACTACTTTTCAAACAAGTATTGCCTGGCAATACTACTTTTTCGCAGACCATATGGCATTTATTTCATTTAGAAAACTTAGGTAACCTGTAATGCAACCCTAATTTTATGTAGTGAAGAATCTAATTGTATCTGCTGTGATATATGAAAACATTTGACTTTATCAATGAGCGAGAGCAGATACGACACGTTGCGCCATTTGAGTGCCCGTGCACGACTACCGCGGCGGTGCGCGTGCACTGTCTTCGAGTAGACAGATGGAACGTTTCTCTCCGCTACCGCCAAACCGCCGCGACCAGAGACTGCGGGAAACAGCTCAGAGGAAGAGACGTGTCGACCGATCAGATCAAGTCATCTAGCTAGACTTCAAAACACAGGTGAGATGTGTACATAAAAACAAGCATATTTGTCATCATTATCAGTATTGTACAACAGTTGGTCGTATTTCTGACTGAAGCATTGTTGCATGTGTTCCTCAATCTTTAACGTTAAGTGGTCAACTTCAGCCGCTAACATGAGCTAGGTAGCTAGATCGAGGCACTGAGGCACTGGGACAGTTGGGCAGCAAACTTAGTTAGCCAGCTTAAACACTAATTGTGATCAATTGAAATTTCAGAGTCGAAATGTAATGTTAGATGCATCTTGAGCCGAAATGCATTAACGTTAGCTCGTTCTTATTAGCTCCGTCGCTATTAGCTAGCTTACTAACCAGCTAAATTTAAATGATTTAAGTGAATGGATAACTAGCTAGCTAGCTATATTAGCTAATGACACAGTCCACACCATCGTCGTGTATTTCGATGGACAATGCATGAATTCAAGCAGCTTTAAGTTTAGTTTAATTATTTATGTCTTTTTTTATTCAGATTAAGTTGGCAATGGCTAGTATTTTTCCCCCATGCAGACAGGAAGAGAACAGGTTGCACATGCAGTGCATGTGGCAGCATGAAGCATGCAGGTGCACCTTCAAAGACATTATGGTCTTTCTTTAAAAGGTTAGTGAAGGGTTAATGAAGTAGGGAACATTTTTGTCCAAAATGATAGAATTTGCAGCGGCTTTTCTCTCAAAAGTTGCGATGCAATTTGCGACCTTTTTGGGTTATTTTGCAATAGAATTGTGGGAATGTTTGAAAATGGCAATTGTCAGCTGGAAAAAATGGCGATTGTTTAAAGAACTCACCCCCAACCAAAGATAATTTAATGAGGGGAAATTGCAGCAATTGACTAAATTTACAAGCTTTTTTTTCCTCCTGATTTGACCATTTTATGCGGAAATATTGCGGGGATTGGACAAAATTGCAAGCTATCGCAAATAATTGGATTGGTTGAATTTGCATTAATTCTTGCAATCGCAAGATCGCTTATTCCTGGAGGGACTGGTTGTAGTTGTATTGTATTAACACGCACAAGTAGTTGTTAAAATAAAATGTGTTGGAAGTACATTTTAAGATCATTGTAAATCACTTGTATGTAGTAGAGGCCTACTTGTGTATAACTATCCACCTAATTGCAAAGAACTTTGTAAAGAACTTGTCAAGAATGTATATGTATATTTGTGAATTTCAACAGTATTAATAAATACATTTGTACATAAATGGAGTTTGCATGTGTTCAGACAAGTACTTGACTCAGCTGTGTACATGTCAGCTGCTGCTGAGACTTAATTCATGATGTAAACAGTATGGTGAATACAGGTAAAGTGGGACAGCAGGGACACTTCAATTTCATCATCTTTATCTTTGTGTATACTTCCATTACTAAAAATAAACTAAGTTTATTATAAGTTTCCGTAGCTCTGACATTTAAACCATTTGGATCATAATTTAAAACTGCAAAATGTAAATGATCAGAAAGTGTCCCACTTTACCTGTATTTGCCTGTATTTATCCTATTTAGATATTAGTATGATTGTGATAATTGCTGTAATGGGGGTTCATGCTTCTTGACCACTCTAGGGTTTTGGGTTCACCAACCATAGGAAAAAATATCTGTGGGAAACTTACATTGCAGTGATATGATCCATAATTACATTGTTAAAATATTTCACATTTAAACTTATAATAACCACACAGAATAAAATAACAAAAATAGATAGCTTTATGAGTCCTTTATTTAATGCATACCATATTGTGCGTGGCGAGAAAGTTTGGCAATACTACTTTTACACTGGTGATGGCACCTCTGCCATCTTCTGTATAAAATTGATTCTATGTAAAAATGCTGTGTAAGTCGCTCTGGATAAGCGCGTCTGCTAAATGCCTGTAATGTAATGAATGTAATGTTATGGTATACTGGGTCACACCGTGAAAGGAGGGCCTAACTTCTACAGTAACACTCCCATCCCCTGCCTTCCACGGTAACCCGATAAACAACGTCTGGAGGAAGGGCGATACCTGTGTGCCGATTCAAAGCTGGCAAGAGAACATATACACATGAATATATACATTTACACATGAATATATACATTTACACAGGGAAACATCACCACGATAGTACCATCATTTTCCTTCATGACTAAAACTTGTACAAATGATAACATTTTTACACATAATACAAATACGCAAAACGCAAAAATACAAATGTGCAAGAAAAGAATTGGAAGGAAGAGCAAATTTTCTACAATTTTTAAAAATGTCTTCCCTGGGAAATAGTGTGGTTTATTTCTGGAAGAGTGGCCAGGGTGCCCGCTGAAGAAGATGAGCGTGGTGGGAACCTGGTTCTTTCCGAGTGCCTAAGCCACATATTCTGCCTAAAATCCGGTGTGCAGGAACCAGATTTTTTTCCCTCATACTGATAAGGACGCAGTGAGTCACAGCATGACATCTGATTGGCTGTCTCATCTGCGTAGGCTGTGACTGGCTGCGTCAGCTGTGGGTTCGGCCGGCACTCCCTCTCATTGGTACTCAAGTTGGTTTAAGATGATTAACTTGCGTCAGCTCATGATTCAGTTGGGTTATTAATATTTATTCTTTGTGCGTTCATGTTAATAACAAAAAACTCCAGTTTGGCTAGGTCAAAAGCTGCAAAAGACAGGAAATTCAATTGAGCACCACCAAACTGAACTTCAGCTCTCTACACTATCAGGGATTTCTGTATCTGACTGCTATACAGTTCTGTAGCTATGTTGATGCACTGTACTTCAAACAACTTGTACTCATCACTGGGCAGATTGGTTCAAACCTTTTCTCAAAGGGCCTAATTCATACTCTTGGAGTATGTGCTGGCACCCATGATAGTGACCTGTACGAAAAGGCTTTGTATTTCCCTACTGTAGTTTTGTGCTATTTCTCTATTCCTCTTGTGCCTCATACCAATATTGATAGCTAACATTTGATAATATTGGTAGATAGCTTTTGAAAGGTGGATCTAAACCAACTGTTCTATAGCCTAATGCAACAGTCGTAGGTCACTTACCATTCTGAAGAGCATGGTTTCATGAAACTTGTATGTCTGACAAAAATGCAACAGGCAGCTAGTAGTAGTAGTGGTAGTGGTAGTAGTAGTAGTAGTAGGCTTTTTACCCAAGAAATATAGGTTCACAAGTTGTTTTCTTGGATGGGTGAACTGCATCATGACAAATAAAATGTGGAGGCACTAATCGGTTATTGTACAGTATAGTGTTGCAAAATGGGGTCATTATGACAACCCTGCCCTTCTAAGATATCCACTGAATTGCTTGAGGCGGAGCACGGAGTCAGAACTCTTTCTTTTTCTTTTTTCTTTCCAACCCCCTTCCAAAAAAAGAAAGTGTCATCATTTCAAGCTCTGAGACAACAGATTGTGAAAGTCGTGAAGGGGTCTCAATACTTTTGAGGCACAATAAATATTCCAGAATAAACCATTTTAAGCGACCATAACAGTTCAAGTGAGAGCACCAAAGTGCATGAGATATAGTATATATATAACGAGTTTGGATGTGGATTAATATGGTTGTGTGGATGTTGGATGGCTGCCAGAGTAAAACGCGTGGGAGAGAGCTGACGGGCTGCTGAGTAATTTATAAGTGAAGTCACCAAGGAGTGTGTTTGAAGAGAGTGGGTGGAAAAGGGGTGAAACCTTTATGCGTTTTTTCCATTACTCCTGGTGTTTTTTGGGAAAGGAAGGGGGGGGCATTCAGTAGTTTTGTTTTGCTGGCTGGTTCGACTTTATAAGGCTACTATTTTTAGAGCTCCTTAAATATGTAACACGGTCAGATAATTATTTACACGCCGTTTTTGCTGTCAATGAGAAACCATTTGCATGACGTGAACCAAATGTTTTTTAGTTTTTTTGTGTTGTTGTTTTTAGTACATCTTGTTTTCTTGCAATACTTGGTCACAAAGGTCAGAGTACTGGGCACATTCTGCTCACAAATATTGGCTACTTTTTCATTTTGTTAAATTTGGGTAGAAGGCTTGTTTCATTCACTCTTGGATTCAGTATTGTGCAGTTAATTATATAACGTTGTATTATTTTGAAACGGGCCTTGAAACAGGAATTGAGTTTAGTTGGTTACGCCAAGGTTGGCCTTACCTGCTTTTAAATTAGTTGTTTTTTTTTGTAATACCTGACAGGATGAAGGTGCCTTTCTGTTACTTAGACCTGCTCAAAATCTTTTTTCAGCGCTGGTGTTGTTGTCAGTGTGGTGACAAAGTGGATTCTGTTTGCTCTGTGTAAAGACTCTTAGTGTACAGAATGTGTGTCCTGCTTTGTTTGTTTTATCAATAGCCGTATCCCAGAGCGGACACCAGGCTTTCACTGAACACTGCCCTCTACTGGGTGACAAGAGAAGATTCACAGCCATGCTAATGGATTTGGATTGCTGGTATTTTCTTTTAAGGCGAGCGGGCCGCCCTCTTGTAATATTTTTTAGTTTATTCAGATGTGGGAAAGAGGGTTACAGACGAGGGGGATCACAGTGTAGAAAGGGCCACGGCAAGTGTTCTGGTTGAGACGCCGACAAGATGAAAGCATAGAGAAAGTTCTCCCGATCAGATACAGTTTGAAAGCCCCGCTCAAACTTTGAATTTAATTTTATAGTGAAGCAATGTCAACTAGGTTAAAAAGCAAGAGAAGCATGCAGCAATTAGGAGAGTTGAGAGATTTTCGACGGGACAATAAGACACAACTTGAGGACATCATGGAGGAAATAACGAAAACAAACATTAGACTGGATGAGGCTGAAGGGCGGATTGTGAAGGCCGAGGAGAGGGTTCAGAACACAGAGGGTATCCTGTCAGAAATGCTAAAGCTACAAACCCAGTTGGAAGCTAAACTAACCGATCTTGAGGGTTGCTCCAGGCGGGAAAATTTCTGAATATACGTAATTCCAGAGGGGGCGGAAAAGGACTCCCCGTCGATGATTACGTTAGTGGAAAAGTTACTCTGGGAAAATCTCGAGATACCTGATGCAGCGACTCTTCAAATCGAGAGAGTCCGAAAATTCCGAAATGAAACGGACGCTTTGGGTTGGTGAGTTCAGCTGTTAATATTAAAAAAGTTTTCTGGTTAGGAAGAAATGTGAATGACCTAGTTGATTTATTAAAAAACGAATAAGAATCAGGACAAGAATGGACGATGGAACTTTATTGTGCTGTTATCTTCAAGGGCCCTCTCTGTCGGTCTCGAGAGGTGGGTTTTCCCTTGGAGCCATTTTTTGAAGGCTTGTGTAGGGTCGTAGGAGAGACCTCTAACTTGGAAGTCATTCAAGTACACTTTTTTTCATTTGTATTTCTTTGTTGAGTGTTCAACTCTTGGTTTTTCGCAGCCGTTTGTTACGGCGAAGGGGATGCTTTTCACACATATGGCGGAAATATCATATGATATAACCTAAATGCAAGGTATAAGAATAGTTTTTTTTAACGTCAATGGGTTACTCAACCCGATTAAGAGAGGGAGGATCCTATCAAAATTAAAGAAAGATAAAGTACAAATAGCATATCTGCAAGAATCTCACCTTAGTGATACAGAGCATGCCAAATTGAATAAAATGGCCTTCAAATATGTATATTCATCTTCCTACAAATCAGGGCATAGAAGGGGGTTGGCTATACTGTTATCAAGCGCAGTGAATTATGAGCACATATCAGAGTTTAAGGACAAAGGCGGCAGATTTATAATGATAATAGGGAAAATAGAGGGAACTCTAGTGGGTTTTCTGAATGTATATGCTCCCCCAGGTAGTGACTGAATGTTTTATAGGCAAATATTTGATTTAATGGCAAAGAAAGCTCAGGGGATTCTAATTTGTGGGGGGGACTTTAATGTACGTTTAAATCCGAGACTGGATGTCTCTAGTGGAAATCCAGACTCAAAACCCATAAGAAGAAAGATAATGCGTTTGGTAGAAAAAAATAGGAATCATAGATGTTTGGAGAAAACTGTGTCCGTCCAGTCACACCCACACCCACACCGTTACACCCATTACTCCTCCCCCATGCAGTATACTCCAGGATAGACGATAGATATTTTTATTTACAATAGAGATTTACATAGAATAGGGCAATGTGACATAGGACCGATTGCTCCCTCAGATCATAGTCCTTTTTACATGTCTGTGTACCTCAATAGAAAGCCAAGGTCTACATTGTGGAGGCTGAACTCAAATATACAGAATAATCCAGAGACTAGAGAGGACTTAAAAACTGACATTAGAACATATCTAGAACTAAACGATAACGGGGAGGTGGCACCGTCTATGCTTTGGGATGCGCTTAAAGTGGTAATGAGGGGTAAAATCATTGCCACTACTTCTCTTATAAAGAAACTTAGACGGCAAAGGCTGCATGAACTGGAAGTTAAATTAAAGCATCTACAAAGAGATCACGTTGACACTTTGGATAACAGGGTGAAACAAGAAATGAAAGAAATAAGGACTGAGATGAATGAAATAGAGACACAAGAAATACAGACAAAACTGCTATTTTCAAAACAACGATACTATGAAGTAGGTGGGAAGTCGTTGAAACTCTTATCGTATAGACTGAGAAAGCAACAAGCAGATAATGCCATCTACAAGATATGGAACCTCGAATCAGGAGTGTAGGCTAGATAGAGAAAAATCCGCAGAGTTTTGAAAAGTTTTATAAGACACTGTATTCCCAACCACAAATTGATAACAACCTTCAGATTGAGTCATTCCTCGCCTCTCTTGATTTACCCTCTATCACGGATCAACAAAATGAAGATTTGGTAGCTGAAATAACAATAGAGGAATTGCATTCGGCAATTTCGAAACTGAAGGCGAGTAAATCCCTGGGCACAGATGGTTTCACCGCCGAGTGGTATAGATCATTGCGAGAGCAGTTGGCCCGAACATTATTGACTGCTTTTAATTGGGTATTACAGAAAAGGGAAATTCCACCCTCTTGGAGGGAAGCAATAATTTCAGTCATCCCAAAGGAAGGGAAAGACAAGCTAGAGTGTAGTAGTATCCGTCCCATTAGCGTTCTGAACGTAGACTATAAGTTCTTTACATCTATATTGTCACGAAGAATAGACAAGATCCTACCCAAACTCATTCATCCAGACCAGACAGGTTTCATTCGACAAAGACAAACACAAGATAACATTAGAAGGACCTTACACACTATTAGACACATCACACAGCATGGAATAGCGGTAGCTCTTATAAGTTTAGACGCAGAGAAGGCTCTTGATTCAGTTAGGTGGACCTTTTTATATAAGGTGTTGTCGAGATTTGGCTTCCACAAGTCTATTATTGCAACATTCCAAGCCTATGATAGCCCATCTGCAAGGATCAAAATGAATGGTGACCTATCAGAATCCTTCATCCTGGAACGTGGGTCCAGGCAGGGATGTCCCGCCTCCCCCCTCTTCTTCGCCCTATTTATTGAGCCATTGAGTGAATGGATTAGACAAAATGTTAACATAGGCATGGCAGCTGGTGAGCATAAACGTGCTCTGTTTGCTGATGACGTACTGGTATATTTAGCACAGCCCACACAGACAATTACAAAATTGATGGATGTATGAGGAATATGGGACACTTTCCGGTTACAAACTAAGTATTCCTGGAAAAAAGACTCAAGTAATTACATTTAATTATAACCCACCCAGTCGTATTATAGGGAAGTATAAATTAAAATGGGACGCAGACTCAATAAGATACCTGAGTGTTAATTTGCCTAAATATATCTCAAAATGATCCGATCTTAATTATGGTCTTTTGAATGCAAAAATAAAGTTGGACATACTACGATGGAGCCTCATTCTCTTTTTGAGTCTGAGCTCCAGAGTTCATACTCTGTTAGTATGAACATTTTACAGAGATTGTTGTATCTCTTTCAGACTCTTCCAGTGGTGATATCTGCTAAGCAGTTTATGGAATGGGACAAATTAATATCTAGATATTTATGGCAAGGGAAAAAAACCCAGAATTAGATATAAATTAAGAAAGGAGGGTGGAGGATTGGGCCTTCCTTGTTTATGCAAATATTATTATGCAGCTCAATTGAGGCCTTTAGTATGTTGGTGTACTCCATCATATTCTGCAAGATGGAAGGACATTGAGAGTGCAATGATAGAAGGGGTTCCAATATCAGCTGTAATTGCAGATAGAAAATTAATAAACAGAATGACATAAAAACAATCCCTGGATGAACATGAGCATTGAATATTTGGCAGGAGACAGTGAAATTATGTAGTTTGGGAGACTCACTTAGAATGTTAAGATGGTGTGCATATGATACTGACTTCCCTCCAAACAAAACTGATGTTAGATTTAGAATGTGGATTGAAAGAGGCCTTCCAAATTATTCTACATTTGTGCATAAGGGGGCATTTAAGAGCTTTGAATCTCTACAGAGAAAACATGGTTTAGAGCTAAATGATTTTTATAGGTATCTTCATGTCCGACACTATTTCAATCAAAACGTAGGAGGAGCATTGGAGGCGGGAGGAACAGGAATTATGGAAGTGTTTTTATCAGCAGGAAATTAATTGATATGCAATAAGATTGTCTCCAGACTGTACAATGGTTTTCGCCAGGCCAAACTCGACAATACACTATATGTTAAGGAGAAGTGGGAGAAGGAGTGTCATTTGGTTATTTCTGGGGAGGAATGGGAAAGATTATGTAAATTACAATGGGAATCAACATGTTCAACTACGTATGTGGCGAGAATTTAGTAGGAAAAATCCTATACGTTTTTTTATCACGCCCCTACAAAAAATCGACACCAAGGGATTGGTGTGGGATGTTGGAGATTATGTAGATTGAATGAAGCCAACCACTTCCATGTTTTCTGGGATTGCCCGATTCTAGTTCCATACTGGCGGGAGATTCAGAAGAACTTGGAAGCTATTTTTGAGGTTGACATCCCCTTCAAGTGTGACACCCTATACCTGGGGAACATTTCATTTGAAAGGTGGGACAACAACGATAATAAATTATTACTGATACTTCTGGTAGCAAGCAAAAAGGCTATCACGAGAAAATTGTTAAAACCAGAACCACCTACAGTGGTAGATATAATTCATAATATATATATATATATCATTGAAAAGCTGTCTTTCTGTCTTAGAATTCAGAAAGAAAAAATATTTAGAATCTGGACTAAATGGACTGGGTATGTTAAACCTATACGGTCAGATTTTTGTTGAATGGTTAAAAGAATGTAAGAATGTGATGTACTTTTATTTATTTTTATTTTTATTTCTATTCTTTGCAATATGTAAGGTTAAAGCTCCCCATGTTTGTTCAAAGTTTTGTTCACATAAAAAAAGAAGGTAAGCCTTTGGTCATATTATTTTTTTTTAAGTTCAAAATGAAATGTTCTGTCAAGCAGTGAGATCTGAATTAGGAAGGTATTAGGAAGCTAATTCCTTGTATGCTTTCAAAAAGACAAGTGGAAGCATTAAGGTATTGAAAATGTGTCATGTTGGTTGTACCCTTGTCAAAACCCAGATGACAAAAACAAAATAAAAAATAAAGGGCCGTGGCGGGGGATCGGACATCGGACCCCCAAACGCACGGGTTGATTCGTAGGCGGCTTGAGCGTTGGCCGCCCTACAGACTGTCCCGCGCGCCTTGCCACAGGTTATCAGTTATTGCGACTCTGTGTTCAAACGAGAGATGGGAGTAGAGCTACTGAGCCGTGGGGGACAGGTGAATGACCAGCACAGTCCCCAGTCCTCAAAAACAAACCCAGAGAACCAATCAGTTACATTGGGTGGAAGGGTACGGCGCCTTTGGTACTGCATGTTCCCTCCGTCTTCCACACGTCTGTGTGCAGAACTTGCTGCTCTGTTTTAATTTATGTCAAGGGGTGGGAAGAGGTGGCATTGGGGGCGGTTGGGGGTGGTGGGGGGGGAGGGGCGGTTTAGAGAGTAACCGGGGGGGGGGGGTTAAAACCTGTATTCTCAGAGTGGTGGACCCCCCCCCTCCCTCCCTCACTGGGATTCACTGGAATTCCTGAATAATTCATCAGGCATCAAATAAAAGCAAGGTGCTGAATCGGAACAGCGTACGGGGTCTGTCGGGGCCTATATTTCCTGTCATGGTCTTATAGGAACTGCTGTGCTAATCATTCTCATAGGGAACGACTGAGCTCAGCATAGCCGGCGAACAGACGCACGCTCCTATCGCTGTGCAGTGCTGCATAGTTCTGTTCAATGTACAACGAGCTTGTCTGAATCCTGCCTGAGGTGGGATGGGCTTAATAACTGGTCTCTGTGTGAAAGTGGCTCTTATTTCCTGTGGTGCGTCTGCTGGGAGTATCAAGATGCTTGTGCCTCAGAGTTAAACGTTTGCTGGTAAGAAATGCACTTTTTATGGACGAGGGTATCATTGCGTGCGTGCGTGCGTGCAGTGCATGTGCAAGTATGCATGTGGTGTGCATAAATGTTTGTGTGCTGCTCAGTGTTTTCTGTGAGCATGTGAGGAGAACGCGAGAACAGCCTCTCTGATCCAGCTCACTCTCAACCACTAATATGAAGGTGCTGCTAAATCCACCTGTGAACTGGATTATGTACTGGGAGCTCTCCAAGCCTGTTTCAGCCACACTGAAAAGCACTGTATGGAAACGGGCATAAGTGGAGATGTACATACAGCAGGATAATTATTTGTCTACAAATGCAAGAGAGAACATCAGTCATAGTTGTACAATAAGCGAAGAATGGATCTAAGTCAAAAGAACATCGACGTGTCAGTGCTTTGTCAGTGTTCTGTCAGCGTTTCATCAGTGTTATGCCCATGTTGTGCTCTGTAATGGAGTAGTGAAATGGTCTGAATATTTGAGCAGTAGTATTGGTTAGACGGCACTATATTAAGCACTATATTAATATTGTCCTATATTAAGGATGTGCACCATACTGTTTTTTCCACATGTGTGCTGTACATGTTGGACACAAAGATATGCTGTACAAAGTTAACCATGGCCAAAGTTATGTGTAGCTAATTGAGACAGCCAAGCTAATGGCTAATACTGAGATTCCAATTTATAACATGTACAGTGCAGTCCGTAAGAATTTGGACAGTGACACAATTTTTGTTGTTTTGGCTCTACTCCAGCACATTGGATTTTAAATTGAACAGTGACTATGTTTAAGTGCAGACTTTCAGCTTTAATTTGAGGGTTTTTACATCCCTATCAGGTGAATTGTAAATTGTAGCCATTTTTATACATAGCCCCCCCACTCATTTTAGGGGACCTAAAGTAATTGGCCAAATTAACATAAACCTATATTAAGTCATCATATTTAATATTTGGTTGCATATCCTTTGGTATGCCATGACGTCCTGATGTCTGTGACCCAAAAATCAGGTACTCTTACAAGGGTATATAACCTTGTACTATACAAGTACTATAACCTTGCTGCATTTGAATGGATCTCTATGGGAATTGGGGGATGGGACTAGATTAAGCTGTAAATCATCAAGGGTCTGAGGTGTCAAACAAGCTTGAAATCATCACTCTGCTGCCAGATATGCAGTAGATATGGATGGACCACTTTAAGAGTTTCTTCTCTTGACTTATTTTCCTTTTGAACTCTATGGAAAAATAAGTCAGGAGAAACAACCCTTAAAGTGATCCATCCATATCTACTGCATATCTAGCAGCAGAGTGATGATTGCAGGGTTGTTTGATACCTCAGACCCTTGATGATTTACAGCCATTTCACCAACCATGGGTTATATACTATTCCCATGTACATTACAGCTTAATCTAGTCCCACCATCCAATTCCCATAGAGATCCATTCAAATGCAGCAAGGTTATAGTACTTGTATTGTACAAGGTTATATACCCTTGTAAGAGTACCTAAAAATAAGATATCAAGAGCCTCTTGATGTTTTTGCATCACAGACATCAGGAAGTCATGGCATGCCAAAGGATATACAACCAAATATTAAATATGATGACTTTATTTAAGTTTATGTTCATTTGGTTCCCTAAAATGGGGGGACTATGTATAAAAATGGCTACAATTGCTACACGGTTCAGCCGATATGGATGTAAAAAACCTGAAAGTCTGCGCTTTAACCTCATAGTCAGTTCCATTTCAAATCCAAGACAACAAAAATTGTGTCGCTGTCCAAATACTTACGGATAAACTGCACTGCATAAATACTGCACTGCATAAACACCATACTGGTGTAAAACTTGCTGTCTTTATCTATATCAGTGACACTAATAATAATAATCATTCTAATAATTTTGCTCATAATCATTCCACCTTCATCAGAAGCTGGCTCTGTCAAAGCATTTACTTTGGCTTACATTTTAAATAGCTACACAATCAGTATTCTCATAATTATAGCCTACATGTAGAAATAGTTACCGGCTACATCTGTTGCCAACATTTGAAGAATTTGAATGAGTTTTAATGACTTGGGATTACAGCGTGGCTTTGCTGAGTTTCTCAGTGCAGTTATGAGAGTTCTCTGTGAGTGACCTGCTGAGATCCACAGGCGGCGTCTTCTCCTCCTTTTGGCAATCAGTCAGAAAAAAATATGAACCATCTGCTTTCCCCTGTCACAGCAGGAATCCAGAGGCGCATTCATTAATTTCCATCATTTTCTTAGCTCTGACTTTCACAGACATATTGGCTAAGCAGGAATGGGGAAACCCTACGGGAGTTGCTCTCCAGTGGGGAGACTATAGGCCAGTGTGGGGATGTGACGCATAGAGATCACCTGCAGAGAGAAGCCTCTCCTTCAGCTTTAGCGCCCAGCTTTTATGGTGCAGATTAGCTGGCGTTATTACCTGCACGTGCCTGGGTTGGTTGCCTGGTTGTCCTGCTCATGACGGCAAAGATGCACAAAATCTCATGACATCAGACGGTCTCTGCAAAAGCTAACGCCGTAGCTCATATTTTACATATCCTATTGCTGTTTTATACTTGTAAAGTCATGGTAATATACAATGCAATATACCAGCAATATACCAGCAATTCAATAGCAATTCAAAATTTACAGAGAACTGTCACAAAGATGCTGCACAGAGAAACGGAAGGAAAATACCAACAAAAAAATACCAAGAAAAAACCAGGCCTTAGCCCCCAACCAGCAAAACAAGGTAAAAAACACAAGGTGGGATGAAAAAACACTCAACAGTGGCGAGAAAAAACTCCCCAATGGGAAGAAATCTCAGAAGGAACCTAGCTGGAGAGGGGTTTGAGCAGTGGTCAGAGCAGCAGTATGGAGCAGTGGTCAGTTAGACATAGATAAAAGTATTTGTCCTTCTCTTCCAGCCAACTTGCTCTGAATAAGGACTGTCTGCTTAGAAAATGTTTTCGCAGCTAAGCATAGCTATTTCTGACATGTGGCTTGAAAAGGTAAATTATCCCTCTAAACATGAAAAGCAGCTAATTGAGAAGAATTAATAGCTTGTTAATATTCTGGGATTGCAATTGTGGTTAAAAGGAAAGCTAGCATACACAGGGATCCACCAGGACTGAGGTTGAGAACCACTGGGCTCCAGTACACATTCGCATGTCCTTCCATGGTTACATTGAGCCTCTTCACTAAGTCCCCGTAATGCTGAGAGTAGAACGGTTTGTCATTTATTTTTCTTATCTCTTACAGTATGAAAATCGTTGAGCTTGTAAGGGCTTGACTGTCTTCTGTACATAACCTGCTCACTGATAAACGCAATGAAGATGTTTTAATGGCAGCTAAGGGGAGGGGGGGGGGGGGGGGTGTCCTGTGTCCAACATCAGCTCCATGGGCTGCTCAACCTTGAGCTGAAACAAGGAGCGGATTTTATGGCACATTTTACGGTCGTCATATCGACCGGAAGCAATACACGAACAGAATTGTCCGATAAACAGCGTTACGACACACGCTAAACCAAACTCTGAAACATTAACCCTTAGCGTCCTGTGATTATAGCAGCTGATGTAATGCCTCTCCGAGGTATTTGGAGAAAAGAAACCAACATTTGAAATGAGGCGAGGAATGAGGCAGGTTTTTACTGCCTGGTGTAAATAATGAGGCTTGATGAGACCTTACAGCTGTGGTGAAGGCATTTGTTTCCAATTGTGTATGCTGAACTGTGCCTCAGTATGTGGGTCAATGAGTTCATGTTTTATTACTGCTATCTTAAAGGCAGAAAATCACACTGTTCCTCTGCATTTAGGCCTATGATTGATGGGTATTGCACTGCCGCTAAGAGGATTGGGTGGTCGCCATTAAACATGTTAAAATGTAATATGTTATGATTTTATTTATTTCATTTTATTTATTAATTTGCTCATCCTAGTTCTGATCATGTAGACCTATGTTACAGTATTAATCTATCTAATGTTTTCTTATTGGAAAAAATAATGTGTGTGGGACAGGCCAGGCTGTGTGGCGTTGGGTTGGGGCCTCTAGTCAGCATGGGGCTAGTTTGCGGTGCAGGGGCTTGACCTTTGACCCTCGCAGTTTGTGGTTTGGTCGTCGGGAAACTGTCTCAGCACTGTACTTGAAGAGAAGTGTGTATGAGTGGGAGGGGTTTTTGTGTGATGACATCATCAGCGTGGATTTAGGGACAGATGGTGGAGGAGCGAGAGATGTTAGAGGGTGGTAGAGAGACACTGTGTACCATCCTGCCAATATGGCACCTTGAAATAAAGAATTACATTTAAATTTATAGCAAGATGGAGTGTGATGGAAGGAGAGAGAGAGAAGGAGAGAGGGAGGAATGAAAGAGGGTGGGTGTGTGTGAAGGGAAGAAAGATCATAAAGTTCTCTCCAATTGGCAGTGATTCAACAGAGAGAATGAACCATACAGAATGGACCAGCGGGGGTAGCTGTTCTCTATCCACGAGAGACTAGTAAAGATGAATATTTATGGTAGCAATATCTGTACCTGAACGAGGTTGAGGGAGCCAGCTGTCTTCCGTATTAAGAAGCAGAAATGGAGATAGAAATGGAGGGAGAGGGGAGAGAGTGAGAGAGAATAGGAGAGAAAGAGAGAGAGAGTCAGAGGGAGAGAGAATGTACATTGAACAGGGTTATCATCACAATTTCTCAATTTCTCCAGTCTGCCCACACAGACCTATCAGATGCTAGTGCATACATTTTTCCCTTTGATTATTTCCTGAGAAGTAGCAGGAGATGAGCTCTATTTTTGACATGCTGGATTACAGCCTGTGGTGAGGTGAGGGCAGTAAAGTGTCCTGGGAAGGAATGGCAGACAGCCCTCTCAGAGAAAATGGATAAATTGAGCTCTCTGGAGCAGGCAGAGATCAATATCGTCCAACTCTGTGTCTCTGACAATGTGAGGCGAGAGCCTGTGCTTGTGTGTGTGTGCGCGTGCGCGTGTGTCGACGCGCGCCTGTGTCGATGCAAAGATATGCAGACCTCACAGCAGTGAGGAGAGAGATTATCTTCCTCGCCTTGTCACTGCGCGCAGGTGTTAAGCCGGGGTCGTTCCGACCGAGCGCGCTCAACTGAGCCGCGCTGACATCACTGTCACAGCAAAAGCAAAGAAATGGAGCGTGAGAGGATGCCAGGGCGACAGCCCTGCCGTCGCTGAGGAGAAAGCCAGAAAAACAGCGAATGAGGGAGGTATCTGGGAGCATCGCGCAGCTCGGGCAGGAAGCCTCCCGCAGATCTCAGCGATTCGGCAAGCAACCACCACCACAGTGCAGCGTGATCGATTGAATTTCTCTCTTCTCCTCGCAAGGTCAGAGCTCTGCATTGACTCAGACCCAAGCAGGTCAGAGCTCTATTTTGCGATTGGCCAGCCTGGTTCGGATCCAGAAGATCAGAGCTCCGCATTGCGATTGGCTGCATCGCCAGTTCGTGACTTCTCATTCACTGGATGGAAATGTGAAGGGTATCATCATCATCATCACCACCATCATCATCACATTGTCATTATCATTGCCATGAATGACCGAACACAGACTCCCTCCAGCCCATAGGAGACTGGAAACAAAGCTAAATTAATTGATGCATGCAGAGATAAAGGATCAGGCTTGTGCTTCAGTAGAGTGGGCGGGCAGCCTATTCAGCTCTGTAGAGGTGCCATGAAATAGAAGAGGAAGGAAGGGAAGGATGCCGCTCTGCTTTTCTCCGACCGCGGAGGGTGTTCGTTGCTTCTCTCGGGGGCCATGCTGAATGCGAGGAAAAGCGAGGAGCGGCATCCAACGTTAAGCCTCGATGCGGCAAATAGCCTGAAGTGAAGAAGCCTTTCTTTTCTGAGGCAGGGAGAAAGCAACCTATTTTAAAAGGGCGAACGAGGACGAGGTCCAGAGAGAGAGAGAGAGAGAAAGAGAGGGAGCTCTCGGAGACGCATCAACATGGAGGGCGCCTCCGAATACCGACGACTTCCAGACGAGGGGGACGAGGTAAAGAGGCCACTTTATTCGTCGCGCTCATTGACTTAACGGTTTGCTGCTCACACTTTGGCTCCGTAACGGCTCCTGTGGAACACAGCTGTGTATGTTACAGGAAATTCTTGCATGGGATTTAGCATCAGGCTAATCACTGAGGTGCGTGCTACTGAGGGAAACCAGGACAATTGTGATATTTGTTTCTGCTGGTGTAATTACATGATCCAGCAGGGTGGTTTTGCAGGCGAACCCTGATGAAATGACAGCAGAGCGCCGTCTTCTCCCTCGACGGCTTTTAGCAGCTTAACGGAGGACGCGTCACTCGAAGTGTCAGATCCGGCCGATCACGGGCGTGCCCACATAACTGGGATTGCTTTTAGCACGCGGGCCGCTCGATGACCCGGAGCCCGGAGCCGACGGGCTTGTGACCTCCACCTTGTCTGGAGGGAGCGAAGCTCATCAGCCCTCTGGCTGTGAGCCGCTACGTCCCACCCCCGTACAACATGAACCAGGGACTGTCTCCCTCAGCCCCTGTTCCACCGTCTTGTTTTGGTTGGTCAAGTGCTTAGTGTAAAAATTGTGTCAGGTCGAGCCAACAGAAGGCTGACAAAAGGCTGTCCTGTGGGCCGTATTGAAGGACTTTTTTTGTTGCCGTAGGCACCCAGGTATTTCTCTTTCAAGAGAGCTGTTGCATTATTGTTTTGGCTTGGTCATGATGACAAGTTGAGAGCCGTTATGTTTAGCAGGGGAATTCTAATGGTGTGGGTCTAGGGACATCTTGTGGCATTTGGGATGCACTGCGCCCAGAGTGACCAGATTTAACAGCTGATCACCAAAGCCATGGAGAATTAACTTTAATGAGGCGGTAGAAGACTTGCCGTCTCAGTTTCCCCCAGATGTTTTTCACAGCGAGATCCCCCAGCCATGACACGGTCACAGTTTCTGAAAGGGGTCAGCTGGTGTGAACTGAGCTGAGCGCCGCTCACCCCAGGACATTTCGCGGAGCACCTGCACATTTTGCTGGTTCAGCAGATAAGGAGAGAGTGGAGCAGGAAAGGGAAGGAGGAGGAGAGGGAGGAGCAGGAAAGAGGACACTGTTCACAGTTCAGATGGACAGAGGGAGAGGCAGGAAGGGAAGAAGGAGGAGAGGGAGGAGAGGGAGGAGCAGGAAAGAGAGGGCTGCAGATGAGTGAAAGCATTCTAAAACCACTGCCCACTGACAGGGAGAAGGATGGGAGGGCTAACGAATACACTCACACACACAAATATACAGTTTTGACTGAACACGCTGTCCAGGTTTGAAATAAAGCACAACAATGACAGTTGACAGGGTTTTTCCATTTATTTTTAATTTGTTTAGAAAAGTATCGAAAAGTATTGATTATCGAAATTCATGACTTGATTTTGGTATCAAAACAAAATTTTTGGTATCGTGAGAACACGCACAAACTTTTTCTCTCTCTCTTCCACACACAAACGCACACCCACATACACATGCACGTACACACACACACACACACACACACACTCCCCCGAGCACGATCTCTCTTTCTGGGGGTAAATGGCAGGAATAGACAGCAGCTCTATTTATAGGGGCTCTGTAAATGTGATGGGCAGAGCGAGGGGGCGGAGAGAACATTAACTCCACTCCGCCCACTCCACATGCTGAAGGAAGTTAAGCAAGTCTGAGAGCGAGCGGTCCACACGGCCGGACGCTTGAAGAGCCGAGACCAGGAGAGTGCTATTGCACCAGGTCAACATTTTACCTACTTTATTTCCTCCTTGCAGCAGTTGCAACAGTTGGTCTGAGTTTGCAGCACCGCCAGCAGATTAGGGAGCGGTGACGTTTTTTTATTTTATTTAATGGATATCTGGAGCAGGGGCATCGGCTTGATTTCTGGAAGCAGACTGCCAGGGGAGAATTTCATACTCGCGTTCGAGCGTCTCTCCAGCCCCCCGCGTGAAGATGCGCCGTTTCCACAGGCTCAGGAGATCACTTCCTTTCCTCGCTCATTTTCATGCGTACAGAGTAAGTTACAAACTCACAGACTCTAATTAAAGACTCAGAGTAAGTTACAAACTCAGTCTCTGCATGACGCGTTAATGCAAGGCTTCTTCTCCCGCACGCACACACGCAGGCACACACTTACATACACACACACATAAGCACACGCGTAGATAAATACACAGAAACGTACATGCAAGGACACGTTCGTAAACAGACAAACGCACATGGATGTGCTGTATGTACGCACTACGAACGTCCTAACCTTACACTTCTGTCTGCTAATACACTTAGGAGAGCTTGTGAGAGGCCTTGTCTTGTCTAGAGATCAAACTAATTCATGGCTGCGTCTGTGAATGAATTAAACCTAAACCATACAAGGCCTTAGTGCCTCTTTCTTATTGCGTGAACAAAACAACCAGAGTGCTTAAAAGTAGCCATACAATGCATCCACACGCCTGTCTCTATCACTGGAGTACCATACGTTCTGGGAAGGAACTTCTCAGTGGAAAGTAGCATGTTTGCCGTTTCTAGCTAGTGAATAGATTGTCTTTGGTTTTGTGTTTTAAAAAAAAAAATTTTTTTATAAAGTGTGGAGGTGTGGAGCATCATGGGAAAATCTGGTAGCAGACTGGAACAAGACCAAGTTGTCATTGTCATTGTGCAGGGGACCTGGAGAACAATGTCCGAACAGTGCTGTCTCAAACATCAGCTAAATGGCCCTATCCTTTCTCACCCCTAATTACACTTTAAAGTGCTCCATGAATGGCTTAATGCTGTTATCGTTCGACTTAATTGCAGGGCTCCGTGCTCTTGAAAGCTGGTTATAGTGCACTGGCTGTTGGCTCTTATGAGTTGTCTGGGCAGTGGAAAAATCTCAGCGGGGTTGAGATCCCGGGCTTGGATTTTATTTATTTTATTTCAAACCCACACAGGCACACAATGTCAGGTTGAATAGCTTCAGCTGTACTAGACTGTGTTGGACTCTGCGGGAACTCGGAGTACTCTCTGTTTATTTCCCAGAGAGGGCAGATCTGTCAATGAGTTCAGTCTTCAGGCATGTGTGTGTGTGCGTGTGTGCGTGCGTGTGTGCTCGTCTGCGACATCCCTGTCTGTACATCCTGTTTCCCAGAGGTACCACCATGTTCAACCAGATTCCCAGGGACTGGGCCAGCAATCCAGCCCCCGCCTCTGCCCGCATTCTCCACTCCGTGTGACACAAACTGGGCTGTGGGTCAACACAAACAGGGCTGTGGGTCCTGCTTCTCCCAGCCCCCTCCAAAGCCCACTTCGGATTGCATCAATATTTTCCCTTCTTTTTCAGTCCTTGACAACTGCTGTGGGTTGAGGAATTTATGGAAGCCTCGCATTTGGGGTTTCCACGCTACTTCTACGTTTGACAGTTATTTTTGACTGGTTGGGACTGCGCCCTCCTCTGTTTTGGGCATCGCATCGGTTTGCGGCGTGACCCGGCGTCGGTCACTTGGGCATTTCCGTCTATGGGAACCACGGTGCATGCAGGTGGCTCAGTTGACTGCCTGACCACTGGAGCTGTGTGCACGCTGTGTGTGATCTGCACACGCTCAGTGGTAGAAAGGCTTTGTCATCTGTTCTCTGTACAAAACACAGAATTCTTAATCAAGATTTTTTTTCATGAGATTTTTTCATGTTTTGTCACCTTTTTTTTATTTTTTTAATGTGACAGAAAATGGAAATTAGGGATGGGGATGTGAGAGGAGGGTTTGAGAGATTTTGGAGTGAGTGAGAGAGAGGGACATAAAGAGAGAGAGGGACTGGGGAAGCTTCATGTGTTAGGGAACAATAGAGGGGAGAGAGAGTGAGAGTGAGAGGACTCACAGAAGAATGGCAGAAATCCTCATATGCGGAGATGTGAGTGGCAGTTAAGCCCCGCCCAGCTGAATGACTAGGTCAAGAGTTCAAGTGACAAAGTGGGTCAGTAATGTGTGTGCGTGCGTGTGTATGTTTGCAGCTGTCTGTACAGACTTTTTGTAGAAGCGCGTTCCACCTCCCTTGTTAGCTCTTTCAGCATCGAGAAATGATTCTGTAACCTCTAACTTAATGAAGGCTGGAAGTGGTAGAGAGGCAGTCATGTGACGTGACAAATATCACATGACCCTGCTGACCTCTGCCCTCTGCTTGCATCACAGCTGGAAACCAGCCGGGACTAAAAGGATGCTCTGTGTCTGTCTTTGGAGCGGTGATTGGGAGGGGGTTGCAGGGTGACTGAGCTGACATCCCAGGTCTCTGAACCGGACTGGGATTCAAGGCTGGTCCTTCTGTTGCGGTGCTACTGGGGTCCGCTGCGGCGCGTTCCTAAAGTACCTCAGACCGCTGTGCTGTGCGCGAGAGTGCTGTGTTCAGCAGTATTACTCTGTCCCAGTTCTCCTGAGAGGCTGATGTGGGCAGGATGGCCATGACTCAGCAAACACTTTATTAGAAAATAGAGACCAGGCTGACCTCTGTAAGACACTGTGTGTGTGTGTGTGTGTGTGTTTGTATTTTTTCATTCAGCTTCTCGCTCTATATGAAGGTTCTCTCTCCCCTGACTCACCAGGGAGGGCTATTTGCGCTCACGCACACACAGGAGCTCTTACAGACAGAAGGAAATAAAAACAAAGGACTTCCTGACATTGCCCCTCACCGCCCCCCCCCCCCCCCCCCCCCCCCCCCCCTCCGCTGCAATACAAACCATGCCTAATGCGAGGCTCTCTCCAACTGGGGTCGACAGCACATGACTCCACAAATTACAACAGGAAGACCCTCTTAACTCCATTAGAGACCAAGTGACCATGGGGGGGGTCTCATGTTGTGTAGAGGATGAGATTAAATAATTAGAGACCATGAGGAATAGAATGGAGGGTGTGTGTGTGTGTGTGGGTGTAGACCTGGGCCCGTATTCACGAAACATTTTATCTTACCACTAAGAGGTATCCCAAATAGCAGTAAAAGTTTCCTCTTAAAACCTATTCACAAAGCTGCTGAGACCAACTTTTACTAAGGACAAATCTTAAGCTAGGAGAAAGGGCAGGGTTGACTTTTTTGCTATGGATGATGTCATGTTTCATGAACAAACTTACTTACTATGCCCACAGTGATTGGCTGATAGGGGATGGTTCTCTGTCAGGGATTTCATCATAGAAATACTGTAGAAAAAGGTATGTTGCCATATTCAAGCCCAGCTATGGTCATGAAGTGGGCTTTTTTTCTTTGTAGTTGGCGAACATCAAGAGGAAACAGTATGAATTGTCAGACGATGTGGGGTCTGGAGAGGGCATTTATTGTTTGATGTAATATTCTACTGACAGATGACTGAGATATACCTAGTTCGTCTGCGCTGCATAGCTGCATTTTTCTTGTGGCCAAGTACCGTAGTGTTGTCATAACCTTGATTTTCGGTGTTATTGAGTTGTTTCTGTTTGTTGGTGAAGGGACTGCATCCCTGACTACCTCTATTATTATCATAATGCCCTCGCGATTAAGGCGATACCTTTTTAAAAGCTCAGTATCATTAAATGATTCTAAAATGTTGACACAATTACGAGGTGGATTGCCGGCAGCAGTCATTTTCAGATTGTTTGTAATTTGGTTTTAGTGATTTAGGAGTTGACTACCTTGACTACCCCTAACTTTTCACAGATTTAGCAGCTGGTTTTAGCACTAAAACGCTTTGTGAAATACTCTTAGACCAAAAATTTAGGAGTCCTAGAATTAGGACTGACACACGCCCATTATTTTTAAAGAGTTTCTCCTAAATCAGTAAGTTGGGAGCTACTTTTAGCCTTGATGTTTTGTGAATACGGGCCCTGATGTTTAGTGCCTGGAGTGGGATTCTCAGTTTTGCTTGAACAGTTACTGCTGTGATAAAAAACAGAACTGTGTACGAAGAACATTTTTTTGTGGCCTAGGACCCTGGAGAATTTAGTTGGGGTTCTGTTGAATTTTTTAAACGATCCTCTGAGTGGTGAAATGTGTGTGATTGTTTAATAGCTAATTGCATAAGAAGTGTGACAGCTATGTTTTCACTGCTTTTGTGAACACAGCTTTTATTTAGCAAGATTTTTGAGAGTTGCGTGGATTTAGTAATTGTTTATTGGCTGTCCCCATATGTCTATACAGAATCTTGGGAGTAACATTGATTCAGTAAAGGAATGTGTCTATCCGTCCACAGAAAAAGCTAGATCTAGCATGGATTTATTAAAGGGATGCGCATTGACTGTCTGTCTGTCTGTCTGTACAGAAGCTGGGCAGCAGCATGCAGTTGGACGAAGGAACAGATTGGCTCCTGGAGCTCCTGACAGAGGTTCAGCTGCAGCAGTACCTCCTGCGTATCCGTGACGACCTCAACGTCACGCGCCTCTCGCACTTTGACTATGTCAAGAATGAGGACCTGGAGAAGATTGGGATGGGGCGGCCAGGTGAAGCCAGGGCTGGGACAGGGTTTTAACGGCACCATAATACTATGGGTGGGCATGGAAGGCCCTATCTGTTTCTGGACTTCATGCCAACTTCTGCTCATAATAATTGAATTAGTTTAATGATTTACACAAGCTGACATTTTAGCTGAATTTTTTGGCATGCTCATGAATGATAGCTGACAACTGTTCTTGTCTGGTCTGTGGTTAAGCCAGTGTTGGTTTGTTTGGCTAATAGATCCAGATTAATTGGCGGCACGACAATTACACACCTGCATACACACCAGCCTTCCTGAAATGGGATTGGCCTCACCTGCCAAATATAGTCGTTACCAACCTGACCAAATATTGGGAAAAATATTTTCTGTGTACAATATTTCCCTTGATAAATTTTGTGCAGATTTCTAAATGTTCCCTTAATCTCTTTACTTGAGGACTTTCCTGCCCCTCCTATTTTCTTTCAGGGCAGAGACGGCTGTGGGAGGCAGTCAAGAGAAGGAAAGCTCTGTGCAAGCGCAAGTCCTGGATGAGCAAGGTGCCCTGGGGTCTCACTCACACACGCATGCACACACACTCTTCATTGTTGAGTATCTATGGGAAATCGTGGAGCATTGGGTCTGTTGAAAATCAACTGTAAAGCGGCGGGTGTCAAACTCCACTCCTGGAGGGCCGTAGGGTGCGTCCCGTAGGGTGCGTCCCGTAGGGTGCGTCCCAATACTCGAAAAATGCACCCTCTTTTCATTCACTACCACCGCCTCTTCTCCGTGCCCCGGAAACCGATCTTTGTGTCCTAATCTAATGTTGCTGATTAGACTACATATTTATGACAAATGGTTACAAATTGATTAACGTCGCGATGCAAACTGCAATGTCGGGTACATTGTATCCTGTACATGCAACTACTTGTACTCAAAGCATTCAGGCAGTTTTGCATACTTCCAGGTAGGAGACGAGTGGAGGAAAGGAGGAGAGGAGTGAAGAATATTGGGACGCACCCCCCGTCTCTGCAGGTTTTTGTGGTTTCCTTCAATCAGCAGCCAATCAATGGCTTAAATGAATCACTCGTATTGAAATGCACCAAAAACCAACAGACACTGTGGCCCTCCAGGTCTGGAGTTTGACACTCCTGCTGTAAAGCTTGCCTCTGTTCTATAGTACTGTACCTCTCTTTATTCATATTATGAATGGGATGTACAGTGAACACTGAAATGTGGGACAGTGGTCTCAAGCTGACATTAAGCTTAGTTATATTAGCCTAAAGCACAACTGAAGTTTGGTAGAACTTTGGGTTGTGTAGTTACCTGGCCATGATATGAGTCCAAATGGTGGCAAAATATGTTTGTTAGTTGCTCTGTGCTCCCCTGGGGTGATAATCCAGAATATCCAGAATTTGTCGCTCTCCATTCACTTCTATGGGGAAGCTAAAACGATCTCAAAATGACACTTCTAGCACGTATATGTGAACTACGAGGATTCTGTCAATACAAGCAATAAGCATTTCTCTTACGTATTTAAAAAAAAAAAAATTATGGTTCGACCTGCTGAAATGTTGGTAGTTTTTCTGGTAGCTTGCTAACAACATTGAAGAAAATAGTACTTTATAAATAATTTTAATTAGCCTACACGAAAAAAAAAAAAAAAATATAGACTGCTTTTTTTTTTTTTCAACAGAAATCCTCTTTTTCCCCCCGTCGTACGTGTGTGTCAAGTGTTGTTTTTTTTTTTTTTTCCCTTCCCAAGTGAATGAATGGAGAGAGCGACAAATACCTATTCTGGATTTCCACCCCCAGCGAGCACAGAGCAACTACGAAAATATTTTTCACATTTTTGGACCTCATCATGGCCAGGCAACACACAAACAAACAAAAAGTCAACCAAACTTTTTGTTCTTTAATGTCACACACACACCAGTGTGTAGTAGGGGGTGGGGGCAGTCTTCCTCTGGGATCTCTCTAAATAATTCTGTGTCTCTGTCTGTTTTGTTTGTTGTTGTTTAATGACTGCACACCCACCCCCCCCCCCCCCCCCCCCCCCCCCCCCCCCCCATATTATGCATTATGTCAAAAAATTAAATTTACAGGGATTTTGTAGAAATAGTATCACACAGAGTTTTTGCCTGTACAACTCCATATACAGAGTCAGAATACAGGCTCTGCATTCAGGAACTCCGTATTCACCAGGATTCCAGTGAATCCTGAGGGAGTGCAACAGGCTCGTATCCATGACTACCACTCCAGAGCCACAGCCTCAGCTGCAATTAGCTGAGGGTCATTAAGAGACTAGAGGAACCCTAACCGCTAAAGAGTTTAAGTAGTACTGCTGTCTACCTTCGGTTTCACCACATCCCAATGAGTCATGAACTGATGTTGTTTTTTAACACACACCCTAACACACGTGTCCAAGCATACACACACTCTCCCTCTTTCTTTCTCACACACACACACACACACATGGAAGGGAAGATCTTCTTCCTCAGCTGTGTTGTGTGTGTTTGTTCATTCACTTTCTCACTCATATGCTTGCTTATTTGACAGCATGCTGGCTGGCCGGCTTGCACAAGATTGAAGGCCCTCTCTACTCAGCTCTAAAGCTCAAAAAATACATTCTGCCTCTCAAACCCTATTTCAGTCAAAAGCGAGGAATTCAGAGAACACCTAGACAATGTTTTCTGAGGCTGTCTTGTTTCCATGTAATAAATATTAACAGTATGAGGACACTTTATCTCTTCACATCATATTGGAGCACTTCACACGCTTCACACTCATATCCATTTTATTTTTGCAGCAATTCATCTCTCTCCAGGTGTTCAGTGGTAAGAGACCAGACACTGAGCTCCAGCCCCAGCCTGTCTCCTCTTTCCGTAAGCCGTCCCCCACCCCTACCCCGCCCCCCGCTGAGGTTCAGCAGGCCCTCACCTGCCTGATCAGCGACGGGGACCTGACGCTGCTGGAGAAGCTGGGCGACGGTTCTTTCGGCGTGGTCAAACGCGGCGAGTGGGCGGCGCCCGCAGGGAATGTGGTGAGTGGAAACGCTCACGGGGCGGGGTCTGGCCTCAAAGGGTGAGCGGTGGATTTTTAATGCTTGTATGAATACTTATTTGGATGCTTTCATCAGGAGACTTCGTGTGTAGCTTGCAGACTGCGTTCATCCGATTGGCCAGAGAGGGTCACCGGATGACGCCACGTCCAATTATGTGCAGCCCTGCGGGCTTCCGGCCACAGTCCTGTAAATAATGGGACTGCCATTGAAAAGTGTAGCGTCACACACTGCCCATCCACTGCTTCATGACAGCTTGTACTCGACAGCTACCTCAAAATGGCAGCAAATCTACTGCAGATGGTTTAAAGCCATAATAGTCATAACAAAAACAAATACATATGCATATAAGGAAGTAGTTCCTTTTTTACACAAAATTACACCCAAAAAATGTAATTTGCAGATGCAGTAATTTCCCGGTTCGCCCCCTCAGTTCCCCGTAGTTTCATTCCAGAACGTTCTCTCATTTGTAAATCTGGAGGAATAGCTATCCATACAGCGCTGTGGGTGTCGGTCCCCAATGTGAAACACTGTTATCCATGAGAACTGCAGATAAAATTGCGTGTCTGCATCTGCGGAGTTCAGGCCTGGTCCCTGGAGAGAGTTCTGGGGAGAAAGACACAGCTGACACCTTTAAATACCCTGACCCAGCCAGTGACTGAAGAAAAAGATATACCCTCTGCGTCGCATTATGAACTGAGAAATGATCATGACTCAATAAGCAGCTCACAGATGGTCTTGGGGGGTGGGGGGGGGCAGTAATGGGATTTACTGAGTTTACTAGAAGAATTGTGTCTCAGTTCGCTTTCATCGCTCCAGTCTGCCTGTGAATTTTAGCTGATGGACCCTTGACCATTGCTGAGAGCAGACTCTCTTCCCGTGCCTAGCTAAACGTGGCGGTGAAATGTCTGAAGAGCGACGTGCTCAGCCAGCCGGACGCCCTGGACGACTTCATTCGGGAGGTGAACGCCATGCACTCGTTGGACCACCAGAATCTCGTCCGACTCTACGGCGTCGTCCTCACACCCCCGATGAAAATGGTAAGAAAAGCTGCAACCTAATCCTTCTGGCACATTTTGTACATTTTTCAGTTAATGAATTGGATTTCAGTCCATTTATTGAATTGGGCAAATGAAAGTGGAACTCTTGGCCCTGATTGGTTGAAATTGAACAGGCACACCTGCTTTGTTTTGGAAAGGCCGTGGTCTTCTGGATTTATTAAAGGGATGCGCATTGACTGTCTGTCTGTCTGCCCTCTAGGTGACGGAGCTGGCCCCTTTGGGTTCCCTGCTGGACCGGCTGCGGAAGCACCAGGGCCATCTCCTCATCTCCACGCTGTGTCACTACGCCATCCAGATTGCCAATGGCATGGCCTACCTGGAATCCAAGCGTTTCATCCACCGGGACCTGGCCGCCCGCAACATACTGCTAGCCTCCAAGGAGCAGGTGAAGATTGGGGACTTTGGCCTCATGAGGGCGCTGCCCAAGAACGACGACCACTACGTCATGCAGGAGCACCGCAAGGTCCCCTTCGCCTGGTGAGAGTCCCCCTCCTGGCGTCTCGTCCCTTCTTCTGTATCCCCCCTGACCCCAACCCCCTTTCAACCTCTCTCCCTGGTTGCTGTGTATACAAATTGTAGCACTCTAGGCTAAATTAGGTCATTCCTAACGAAATGGCAACTGTGAGTTCCAACAACTTCAGTGAATTAGTAAATTGTCTTTCTTGATATCTCTCATCTTCACACTTATCATTTCACTGTTTGTGTGTGTGTGTGTTTTTTGGCAGGTGCGCTCCAGAGAGCCTCAAGACACGCACATTCTCTCATGCCAGTGACACCTGGATGTTTGGGGTGACGCTGTGGGAGATGTTCACCCACGGCCAGGAGCCCTGGCTGGGCCTCAACGGCAGTCAGGTGACCTAAGAGGGCGGCGCTAGCACGGCCCATTGGGCTGTGAGCGCGCCTTTATTCAGTTTCATTATTTTACAGTTTCTCACTGTTTCCCACTAGCACTAGTTCAGGTGTTTGGCCCAAAATGAAATTAATAGATATCCTTGAGATGCAATGGAAAACTGAGAGCTTGGGCATCACTTTACAATGCTATTTATCTGTTTTACAGATGCCCTTATCCTGTGCAAATTAGACAGCTTATTTTTACAGCATTGCCCTACAAGTACTAATTTCTTACCTGTACAACCTCTGCTGGGTGTACTGTAGTCTAGCCAGTACAGTGAGGAATAATTATTGGTGTTTGTAGTCACCTATTCTTGATGTTTGTAGTAAAGAAGGTTTGTCCAGCTACTTCATGATTGTAAGCTGTCGCGTGTATGTGTGTATGTGTGTATGTGTGTGTGTGTGTGTGCGCACGGCGCTTGTGTGGTCAGATCCTTCATAAGGTCGATAAGGACGGGGAGCAGCTATCCAAACCTGAGGACTGTCCCCAGGACATCTACAACGTGATGCTGCAGAGCTGGGCTCAGAAACCTGACGACCGACCCACCTTCATCGCTCTGCGCGAGTTTCTGATCGAGGCAAGACGGACTGACGTGGCACACTGCTCACAACCCATTCATTACTCTTCCAACACCCACTATTGAAACTTCAGATAATAAACAGTCCGTGTTACTCTCCTCCTTCCCTCATATAAATTTTATTCTAATACACAGTAACTGTGCATTATGTTCTCTCCAGTGAAACCGATTTCTCTTGACCATATAGACTGTACTGATCTGGTTTCTCTATAATAATTGTACTATTTCTGGGGTTTCCTCCAGACGATGCCCACAGACATGAGGGCACTGCAGGACTTTGAAGAGCCAGACAAACTGCTCATCCAGTTAAACGACGTCATCACCATCATCGAGGGCAGGTCAGAGCATACTATACCTCGTTCATTTAGAAATCTCACTCATCTCAAGAGGTGGAAAATCCAGGTTCAGAAAGTAAAGCTCCTCCCCAGTATTTTGTTCCAATCACTTGGATTTGCTAATTAACACAAGTATTCAGACAGGAGGTAGAACTAATTAGTGAAATCAGTCGGCTGAGAGTTCATGGGTGGAAGAAAAGCATGGCAGGACTTTTACTTTCTGACCCTTAGACTTTCCAGCTCTGCTCCTCTCAGAACTTCACTGGTAAAATTCATTGACATCGCACGAATGTCAGAACTCCACTAAGAACAGTCGCTTTCTTTAGATCTGCAGTTAGAACTATCACTCCTCTCAACACTCCACTAAGAGCACTCGCATCCTTTAGAACATCATCCAGAACACTCATGCTCAGGTCGGCTGAAGTGATTGTCCCGTTCTACTGTGAGATCTGAAGTGTGTGCGTGTCATGAAGGGCTGAGAACTACTGGTGGCGGGGACAGAACAAGCGGACCCTCAAGGTGGGCCAGTTTCCCAGGAACGCAGTGACCTCGGTAGCTGGCCTGTCGGCCCATGACATCAGCAGGCCGCTCAAGCACAGCTTCATTCACACGGGCCATGGAGACACCAACCCCCAACACTGCTGGGGCTTCGCTGACAAGATTGATGAGTAAGAGCCCGACACCATCATATCTCACACGAGAGGGAAAGATGGTTACCTATTACTGTTAGCTCCTCCCACCTACCTGCTCTCCCTCCCATCTACCTGCTTCCTCCTCCCACATCTGGTTTTTCCCTCCCATCTACCTACTGACTCCTCCCACCCACCTACTTCCTTATCCCATCTGATTGCTGACATCCTACCTTCCTGCTGTCTCTTCCAACTCACCTGCAGACTCCTCTCACTTACCTGCAGACTCCTCCCTCACTACAATTTACAATTACAATTTACAATTTGGTAGCAGACGCTCTTATCCAGAGGGATTTACAAAGTAGTACAGCATCAGGAGTGAACATTCAGACTGGCAGGTTCAATGATTAAGCTCTCAAGTGCCATGAAAACGATGTCGTGGATAAACTGTTTAAACTCATTTTCCTATAAAACTCTATGGGGAAAACAGTCAGGAGAAGAAACCCTTAAAGTGTTCCATCCACATCTACTCCATATCTGGCTGTAGAGTGATGGTTTGGAGCTTGTTTGATACCTTAGACCCTTGATGACTGACAGCCATTTCGCCAGTCATGTGTTCTATACTGTACCAGTGTAAATGGGTTGTGAGCAGTGTTACCTGGCAATGATATGAGTCCAAATGGTGGTGAAATATGTGCGTTAGTTTCTCTCTGCTCCACTGGGGTGATAATCCAGAATAGGGTATTTTTCGCTCTCCATTCACTTTTATAGGGCAGCTAAAACGGTCTCAAATTGACACTTCTAGCACGTATACGACCGGGAAAGAAGCGGATTCTGTCATTAGAAAAAATAACCAGTCCTCGTCGTATTTTTTTTTGTGTAATTAAAATTATTTATAAAGTACTAATTTCTTCAATGTTGTTACCAAGCTACCAGAAAAGACTACCAAAATGTTGGCAGGTCGGACCATATATATATATATACTATGATATATACTAGTACTAGGAACTTATGCTTCTGTGGAAATTTAGACCAATGAGTGGTTTCTGATGCATCGGCGCATTAACGCTGTTTCTGGCGCAAGGATATAGCCTACCTATTGGATCTACGTTCCAAATGAAATACGAAGAAGCCAGGAAAGTGCCATTTCATTTAAAAAAATAAATGCGTACGAGAAATGCTTATTGCTTGTATTGACATAATCTGCTTAGTTCGCGATCGTATACGTGCTAGAAGTGTCATTTTGAGACCGTTTTAGCTTCCCCATAGAAGTGAATGGAGAGCGACAAATACCCTATTCTGGATTATCACCCCAGGGAAGCACAGAGCAACTAACGAACATATTTCGCCACCATTTGGACTCGTATCATGGCCAGGTAACTACACAACCCAAAGTTCTACCAAATTTCAGTTGTGCTTTAAAGTAATAAGTAAAACATTAGCTACAAGATTAGAATTCATAATATCACTGTTAATTCACAGGCTAGGTAGGTAGATATTCATCAAACAACATGCGCCGTGTTTTCAACCCCATCAACATATCCCAAAGGAAAAATAAAAACTCCATCATATTATCACTTGATGCAGAAAAAGCTTTTGACAAAATTAATTGGCCATTTCTATTTACCACAGTCAAAAAATTTGGTTTCGGGGAGTTATTTATTGAATGGATAAAAATACTATATAACTCACAATCTGCTTCAGTCACCACTAATGGTCTAATATCACAACGTTTCATACTGCATAGAGGCACGAAACAGGGATGTCCACTCTCTCCTATTTTTTTTAAACACTATTTTCCATATTCATAAAACCTTTAGCAGCTGCCATCCGACAGAACAACAAGATACATGAAATTAAAACCGCTAATGCTACACACAAAATCAGCCTATATGCAGATGACATTTTGTTCCTACAAAGTCCACTAACCTCAATAGAGGATGTATTCGGCCTCATAAATACATTCTCCATTCTCTCTGATTACTCCATAAACTGGTCAAAATCTACAATTGTCCCTCTCAAAGGAAACCTTCAGAATGCTGTACCCCAATCACTCCCGGCCAACATACCAATAGGCAATATTAAATATTTGGGTATAAACATTTCCACCAATCTGTCAGAATTAGCTCATCTCAACCACGTCCCACTGCTGAAATCAATTGAACAAGACCTTCAACGATGGAATAATCTGCTCCTCAATCTAATTGGTCGCATCTCCGCTATAAAAATGAACATTTTACAAAAAATGATCCAATTTCAACCAACACCCAACTGGTTTACCACACTAGATTCCTCAATTACCAAATTCTATTGGAAAAACAAAAAACCCAGAATCAAACTACCCTCCAAAAACCCCATAATCTGGGGGGTTTAAATGCACCAAATTTTCTCAATTACTTTCTTGCCAACCAATTACAATTAATCTTAAAATGGCTTAATCCAGATCGCTTCCCAAATTAATGGCTAGAAATTGAACAGTCAGACTGTAACCCAATCCTTATCAATGACCTACCTTTCCTCTCTAGATCAATAAAAAAGCATGACTGCTTCAACAATACTGCAATATCAGTAACACTGACTGCCTGGTGGGAAATGATTAAACTCACAAACTGCACATTGTCACCCTCCAAATTCACCCTACTTTGGCACAATCCAGATTTCATTATAAATAAAAACACTGTGTTCTTCGACAGATGGAAACAAAAAGGAATTACACACCTAAATCACGTCTTTCAAAACCACAACTTACGAACATTTCAAGAATTGATCCACAAATATGTTATTGGTACAGAACACTTCTTACAATATTTGCAAATTAAAAATTTGCTGAAAAACAAAATAAGTTTAACAAATAACCCTCTCCAATCCCCACCAATACTTGAAGACCTAAAAATTATATCGAAATCAAAATTAGAATTTTTTCGAATTATTTTTTTATCGAAATTATACAAACTCATAGCCAATATAGACTCCACTCCATCAGTTCCAACTAAAGCTTGGGAAAAAGATCTCCATATCTGTACTGATGACAGCTTCTGGAAGCAAATATGTACAAGTACTTTCCTTATGACTAACAACCCCAAAACACAACTCATCCAATTCAAGGTTATTCACAGAGCACATATCACACAACATACAATTGTTAAAATGGGTTTTGCAAGCCCCGACACATGTATACATTGCACCCACAATTCCACTGACGATTACCTCCACGCTTTATGGGAATGTCCACCTATTCAACACTTCTGGTCAGAAATCACAACAAAACTCTCTTTATTATTGGGGTACAGCATTCCAAACTCTGCATCTCTATGCCTGCTAGGTGATACCTCCTCTATGCAACCACCACCCAAACACCCTAACAGTCTTATAGTCTCCTTACCTATCGCCAAGGAAGTAATTTTACTCAACTGCAAAAGCAGGGAAGAAATCTCAATAACTCAATGGATAGATCTGCTCATCGACTACATCTCTATGGAACAACTAACAGCAGCAATAAAAAAAACAAAGCCAACATTTCTCAGAAACCTGGTCCTTTATCCTCAAATCACTATCAATCTCCCGCTGAGTTCATGCCACAAAGTACATTAATCCATCAAAATACAATTGTCACACATGCATTCATATTGACCCATTACACCCAACACACCATTACACCACAGACATTCCTGCCACACATTACATTATACACCACAGACCCCCCCTCCCTGCCCCAAACAACTCAATTCTCTCTATATAGTCAACTATCTCTTTTTATTAATTTATTTTTTATCTCCATTAAGTTTGATTATTTGCTTATTTTGTTTTATTTTGTATTTCTGTCTTATATTGCTTCGAACAATATTTTCTCCAGATTTCTTCGGTTGCATATTTGGTCGATGTTTTCTATCATTGAAGTCCCCACTATGTGTTTGTCATTTGTCAACCTTTTTCCAATTTTTTCTTTTTCGTTTTGTGTATGCATCCTAGTGTTTGTCAGCTAAACTGTCTATGTTGATTGTTTGTGCATGGGTTGTCTCCAGTAAGTGTGACTGTGTGTGTCTGTGTGTGTCTGTGTGTGAATGACTGTATAATATATGTCTGTTATTTCTATTGGTTTGCTTGTTTTGGTATCAGTGTAACAAGGTGTTTGATGAGGGGTGGGAATCTGAGTGGCTTTTTTTTTCTTCTTTTCTCTGAATCTCAGTCAAGGTAAATCTATAATTAAAGCTGTCCTCCGAAGAGGGGGGGTGGAGGTTGGAGAATAAAAAGAAAATAAATTTAAAAAAGAAAATGAAGTGCATTGACAGTACATACTAGACTACATAGCAAAAAGAATGCAAAAAGCAATGCAAAGCAAAGGTATACATCCAACCTAATACAAAGCAAGCAATGGGAGTGTATTGTAGTATCATAACACTTGGGTTCAAGCATAAGTGCATAGTGGGGAAGCGATAAGTCAAGTGTATGATGGGTTATGTCAGGTGCTGCGGCGAGAGCTGGGAGTGAGGTGTTGCTTGACAAGATGAGTTGTGACAGGGGGTCGTTCCACCACCTGGGAGCCAGACGGAAGAAGAGTCTGAGCCTGGCCACGCGTGACCAGGCTGTCACAGGGAGGGAAAGGCCAGCCGACCCGATGTAGAATATAAAAGATGGCAGAGTACAAATGGGGGCATATGGCTGAACAATGCTCTGGAGATAAGCAGGAGCTGCACCTTTGAGGACGTTGTCAGTTGTCACCATAGTTTTGAACTGGATGCAAGCAGCAACTGGGAGCCAGTGGAGTGATCAAGCAGGGGGGTTATGTGTGAAAACTTGGACAAGATGAAGACCAGCCAGGCTGCAGAATTCTGTATGAGTTGGAGGGGTTTCATGGAAGAAGCAGGTAGACCGTTGAGGAGGGAGTTGCAGAAGTCTAGTCAGGAGATGACAGGGTCTCATACTCAGTGCAAATCTGCATGTGCAGGTAATGGTAGGTATGTGGGCCTCGTAGGACAGCTTTTTGTCAAGAATCACACCAAGGTTTTTTGTGCTCATAGCAGAAGTAATCTGGCTGTTGTCGTTAGTGATGGACAGATCCTGACATGATTTTCCTCATGTATTCAAAGTGTCTGGAGTTGTTTGTCACTGCGCTGGGCAATAGATTATGGATCGTCACCATCAGTTTCAGTTTTCAGGATACGAAAAGGACCCACCCTCAGATCGTATCAGCTGCCAGGTCTCATCTCACAGCCTGCAGATGGGGCACATGGCGGCGAGGAGATCGCGGCAGCTCTGCCATCCCGTTCTATTTTTTATACCCCTGTGTCTCCGTGTCCCCTTAGCCTGTACCTGGGCAATCCCATGGACCCGCCAGACGTTCTAGGAATGGACCCAACAGCCACCAGACCCACTCAGCTACCGGGACGGGCCAAAAGTGAGTTAATCCCAAACATGAGAAGTACTGTAGGTAGCCATGTGGAGTTCCTGGAGGCCAGCCAATGAAGGGCACGTCGTAAGTCAGTGTCCAGTGAAACAAGTTGCAGGTTATAGTGGCTGCTTTTTCTTGCTGGATATTTCCGCAGAACTATAATATCCTGAAACCATCAACCTTAGAACTCCTCTCTCAGTGCTCTAATATAACACTCCTGTCAAGCCTTCTTATGGCCTCTGTAAACCACAATTTACACTGTAGTCGTTTAGCAGACGCTTTCAGCCAAAGCTACTTTTTACATGGTGAACCTATTCTTCCTCTTTAAAGCTGTGGGACTTTCTCCTTTATGTGCTACTGCATGGGTGTCTTTTTTTTTCTTCTCCTCTTGCCCTGTACCTTGTTGTGATGTCCAGAGGAGCCCCCTCCGCGGCCCCCCCAGCCAGCCATGTTTCTCAAGCGTAAGTCTGTACCCTCAGTCTGGTTTAAACACTGCTCCTGTCCCCTTTGCTTTGCTACCTCTACTCTGATGCAGTGCTATGAATGTGATTGGCTATATAATAATATTGTCTCTATAATGCAGTGTTATGAATGTGTGTATGTGTGTGCGTTTTTTTAGAAGCTTGCTACGAGACGGTTCAAGATGATGATGAATCTGCAGCCTCAGGTCTGACGAAGCTCTCTCTGAAGAGCCCAGGCACTACTATCCGAGGACTCAGACTCACCGTGCAGGGGGATGGGGGCCGGACTGAGGGGCCCCTCATAGACTTTGAAGAGGAGGTCTTCTTCTCCGCCACTCCATCCCCAATGACAGAACTGCACCCACCTGCTTTACCCAAACTAGCCCCGAGCCCATTGCCTGACTTCCTCCTGGACACCACACCCCCCCAGAGCCCCACTGGCATCCTGCCCCACCTCCTGCACCCCACACTGGTGGTGGACTGGAATACCAAACCCCTGCCCGCGCCCCCCGCATACGACGATGTGGCCCAGGACGAGGATGACGTGGAGGTCAGCTCCATCAATGAGGCTGAGTGGAAGGGTGGGGAGGGGCAGGGCGTGACGTCGGGGGACACACCCTCAGAGGGCGTGATAGGCGGGGACAAGCCATTAGTGGAAGACAACCTCTTCCTGTCCACCAGGCAGGGTGATGGCCGCAGTTTCTCCCAGTCTGCGGAAATCTTCCAGGAGCTGCAGCAGGACTGCATGAGGAGGCTCAATGTCCCGGTAAGCTCTTCCCTGCCCCCGTCCCCCACCCCCCCGGGCATGGAGGCCCCCCACCGGCAGATCATCCTCTCCTTCCCCCAGGACAAGCCCCAGATTCCACCACGGATCCCCATCCCGCCACGTCCCAGCAGGCATGGTGACTGCGCCCGCCGGTCCCGGGACATGTCCCCCTCCTCCGGGGGCGAGGGGGACAACAAGGACAAAGACAGGCCCCCCCTGCTCCCTCCCCGAGACATCCTGTCCCAGCCCAACTCCCGCGCCCCCAGCCCCCTCAGCCCCCATGTGGGGTCCCCCCATCAGAGGGCCGGCCTGTGCTCCGCCCTGTCCCTGGGGACCTGCTGTCTCTCCACCTCCCCGAGCAGCAGGCCCATGCCCACTACGCAGAGCTTCGCCTCTGACCCCAAATACACCGCTCCCAAGGTGATCCAGGCGCAGGAGAAGGAGAGCACTCGAGCACCCTGCATTCTCCCCATCGTCCGGGATGGCAAGAAGGTAAGCAACACCCACTACTATCTCCTGCCCGAACGGCCGCCTTACCTAGACAGGTACGACCGCTTCTTCAGGGAGGCCGAGAACCCTGAGGACAAGCGGCCGTCCAACACCGCCACCGTGCGACCCATGATGCACCAGGGCACATTCAAGGACAATTTCTCCTCCAATAACAACAGCAGCCTGAAGGCCTTGCCCTTCATGAAGACCTCGCATAGCGTGCCCTGGATGAGCAACGATCGACAAGCTGGGATTTTAGACACTATTAAACTGGTGAGTGCACTGAACCTGGACTTTAAGCACTTAAACTGGTGAGTGGGCTGAACTGGGACTTTAGACACTGTTCAACCGGTGAGTGGGCTGAACTCTAAATGTATTCACAGTCTCTGTTTATGATGACAGCAATGCTGGATAGATTTATAACCTGAAAACTTATGTTTTTTAAATCAATTGTGCTTATGTACAGTATGAGTACTGCATGGTCTATGGGTAAATACTGATATGAGGCCATTTTGTCTTGAGGTTTAAAATTATTTTCTGATTAGCTGTGTGTATGTGCTTCAGATTGCATTGAGAAATCTAGTTGGATGTGTGTATGTGCTTTGGGTGCTGTTGAGAGGTCTGATTGGCTGTGTGTATGTGCTTCAGATTGCATTGAGAGATCTAGTTGGATGTGCGTATGTGCTTTGGGTGCTGTTGAGAGGTCTGATTGACTGTGTTTGGTGCCCAGGTGCAGGAAGCAGTCCACGGAGTGACAATAGAGGAGTGTCAGACAGCACTGCAAAACCACGGCTGGAACCTGCAGAGGGCAGTCCAGTATCTGAAGGTATATGTATATCACTTGGATTTCGTCTAACAGCCAATTTATGAGGTTGTGACAATGTGCGCTGAGAAAATATGATTAGGCAATCCAAACTTTGGAGAAAAAGGAGGCAAATTATATATTGGCCAGCCTATTTTGAGATCAGCATTAGCCAGTGATTTCCCCCAATAACTACCTCCTTAGAAAAATTTGCTTCTGTCCTTTAAACATATTTTTGTGCCATGGCTGCCAGGTGGAGCAGCTGTTCTGTTTGGGACTGAAGACCCGGACAGAGTGCCAGAAGGTTCTGGAAATGCACGACTGGAACCTGGAGCGGGCCAGCACCCAACTGCTGGATTCATACAGCTCTGTGCGGCAGAGGTAAGTAGGCTGAGTAGGCTGATTACCCCCAGCCCCCTCTTACGTATTAATATTTTCAATTGCTTTTATTAATCTCGTTTATATATTTCTATACATTTCACCAATGATTCATATTTTATTTCAAATACATACATCAATATATCAGACATGTTCTATAAAGCACTTGGGGGTGCAATTTCATTGTTATGATTATTATTATTATACCATGTTGGTGAGTTCTTGTTCCTGTGTCTTGTTGGAGGCTTCCTAACAATGTGTACACGTTACTTTGTTCGCAGGCGATGACAGGGTAATTTGGGAAAGTTTCCTTTGGGCCTATACACCATGGACAGACACAGACTTACTGACTCGCTGACAGGAGCGCTGGTCGAAGACCTGTCTCCATGTAGACACTGCTGCTGCTGCTTCTTGAGAGAGGTGGCATCCTCTGACATCCAACCCACCATGACTTTGTTCTCTGGCACTTGGAAGAGTGCACAGCAGAGGCTCACCGCACTGGGCTGGCTGGGTGGTACCTCCAGCCGCTGACCTGGGGTCAGTTTAAACGTTTTGCACAAAATGGTTGGGGTGAGGAGGAAGGGTTCGCTGTACTGGTTTCGGATCAGTGGGAGCCAGTTTATGTTGAGGAGAGATGTTGCTATTCCACAGCTGCTCAGCTCCCTGGCTGTGTGTGATCTAGTTGTGTGTGATCATGTTAGAGAAAGTGAAAGTATGCATGTCAGTGTAGATACATGCTATAAATTTTCAGTTCATATATTTGCATCAAATATTTATGTTCTTTGCATATTTATTATAATTTTTTATTTAATAGTTTGATTGCGGGGTTGTATGATATTAGTGTTACAATTGAGAGGAAAGTCTTTTTTGGGGGTCTGCATTATTTAATTTCTTCCTTTATCGAACCATCCCAGCTTTCTGACCCTGAATGTGGGTTGGGCGGGAGTTTGTCTGTTCCACTGAGACATCCCTTGCGGCTGTTTCCCTTTCACGAATCTGTTTCAGTTTCACACCATTCGTCACTTTCTCTGATCTCACGGCCTTCCTGGCTGATTGGCGGTCTCACCTTGGGATATGTACTGCTATGTTGTATAACATTTTACTGAGAATGGAAAACAGTAACAACCAGAGCTCAAGTTTAAAGTTTAGAAGTCGGCTACCTGGACAATTTCTTTCCCCCAAAAAAATTTGGCTCTGTTGCTCAGTAACAGTAATAAAACTCAGCAGTGGTTTTAATGGCTTTTTAACACCCAATCAGCTGAGAGAATTTAGTTCAAAATACTGATCATCCAAAGGTCAGGTGTTTTTAAAAGTTTGTGTGGTTTAAGAGAAATAGACTACTTTAACATAACAGTACTGGACTATTTACACAATATTCTAGAAATACATGTTAAGCCATATTCTTCTCATTCTCACCACTAGCTTTTATGCATGGATCTATATCCTTGCCGGAGGGGTTCAGAGTATGCTGTATAGATGCTACATGGTATCATCCCTCCCACTGTGAAGAAACTCAGGCCTCCCACACATTGGAGCCCTTCTTGTCTGAAACACTATGAATATAGGCCCCGGTTTGCATTTATAGGCAATTCCAGTAAGCCATTAAGCAAGTCAGTCTGACTTACAATTTAAATACAATTCAAGTGATTGTGGGGTCTTCCCCCATGGCAACCTCTCTAGACCTAAAAAGCTATAGCTCGGGGCTTAGTTGTTTGGAGTCATCAGAACTCTGCCTGGAACTTGTAATGACTCCTGGTTGAGAGGCATCTCTTAAACCCTCAGGCCATGGATCCGCAAGGACCAGGCATGGACACCTTGATCTCCATTGTTGCTACAAGGGAATGACACTGAGCTTTAATGTTGCTTCTATGTGAGGCAGCTGGTTAGTGTTTGAATCGGGCCTGAAGCACTAGATTCCTGATCCCGTCCTCTGGTCTCTCCCTCTTCTTCTGCAAGCTGTGAACTAGACCAACGTGAACATAAGGTGTTACCAAAAAACAGGTCTTCCTACAGCATGCTCAAGGTGTTTGTGTGTGCGTACGTGTGCGTGTGTGTATGTGCGTGTGCTTCCCACATGTTCAGACGATGTTCTGTGTTGTGTACATAAAGTGTTTATGAAACTGAATTTAAATTTCAGAAACCTCTATTTAGAAATGTGCCAGTCAATGCTGCGGATCTGAAATATGTAATTTTTTTTTTGTATTATTAAAAGTCAAACTTTTAAAAAAGTATTGTGCATTCTGTTGGTATTTCACTCCCCATGGTATAGAATCCCAAATTAAATTTTGCTGTTTTATTGACCAGGCTTCCTTCCTTGGTGTTGGGACAACTATGTGGCGTCGCACCAGTGACACTAAAGGTCCGTCCTCTTCTCCTCGGTCCTCGTCTGACCCGGAAATCTATCGAGGTTCGTCATCTTTAAGAACATTCCAAACTGCTAAATGTTCCTCGGAGGAGCGAGGAGGCTCCCAGATAATGATTCAGTTTAGAAACAAGTGTAGCCTTTGTGGAAGCCTTTTCTCGGAACCTGTGACGTGTATAAATTATCCACTTGCCACAGGGCGGGTACTCTTACACAAATGCAATTTTACCGTTATGTGCTTTAATCCATCATGACATTCATTATTTATGGCTATCAAAAGCCACGTTTATTCATGAAAGAGGCTAAAAAGCATTATAGTTAAGCACGCAAGCATAAAATGACAGACGCTTGACAGAGCAAGTACGTTCCACTTGTCTAATGCATGTTGCCTCGATTCCTCTGTCCTCGTATCTGATCCTTGCATCCTTTCCTCACGTCCTCTGTTGGGCGGAGCTAAAGAGCAAGGAAAGGATGCTAAGAGTGAAAATAAGTGATTGGAATGAACCACAGAACAGTTCTGTGGAATGAACCCATCGACTCAAACGCTTGGAGTCCCTCCTACTTTTTCACAAATGGAATGTTGAGAACTAGGGAAATCTGGCATAGCGGTATAATCACAAGCCACATTTAGTCTAAAGCTCAATAGTTGGTGCCTGAAGCCTCATTCCAATGGCTCAGGGTTTATTTGATGTGAAGAATGTTCCCTGGTGTTTTGAATGTTCTTCTAATCCCAATTAGTCACTTGCAGCCCACCCAGCCTATTGCCCTCTCCTGAGGCTATGTGGGGTTGGGCCTGGTTGGATGGGACATTCCTCATTTGCTACACAAACCGATGATGTATTTCCCTGATTATTCAAACAGATGAATTCCTCATTGGCTATAGCCTGTACCGCATGCAAAGGGGAGTAAAAAGTGGCCAAGTAACCAAATGCACAAGCACAAAACGTCTGTGCTAAATTGATTGAGCTTTTTATATTCCCACAGTGAGTGGAGTGGGGATCATGCTGGACTGCCGCTGTCCAAAACCAAGGCTCAATTCCATAACTGAAGTTTTTATAATTAAAATGAATTTTCATAACGAGTGTTACGTTTGAGAAAACATACACATAGGACTTCCAAGCACTCTATATGTTTGGTGTGTTCAGCCTGGAACTGTGTAGCAACCGCACTTGTACCGTTTATGCATGTAAATGACAGACTACACATGCCAAGGCAGTCATCTTATAATACAGAATATATAAAGCACAAAGCAGTAGCAATATTTCAATAAAATCTTTAAAAACACCTTTAATGATGGAGCACTTATCCACAGTTGTACGAAAGAATGCATCTAGACACTGAAATGTCCAGCCCTGTCATCACGATTAATATTTTTTATTCAATAATTTATCGGGTCATACTGTGAAAACGACTTGAGTTTACGCCACTTTTTCAAATGTATTTTTTTTAAAAGTTCTTCCAGAGAGGGCTGGCCTGTGCTCTGTACATACGTACTGTGTGCATGAATGACAAACGGCCTCCACCGAGTGGCCTGAATTTAATGTTAATTAGTCAGTCATGGTTTTACCCCAGAAATCCAAACCATGCTTTACATCGGACACAACACTGAGCAAATATCACAAAGACGTTTATTTCCAGTGTTTTGAAGGGGGCAGACCGCTGTTTGACCATACACAGGCAGGTTACAACGGTCCAAGTTTGAGGAAGTATCACTTCATGCAGCCTCAGACAGGGTCAAAAGAACCCAGATGACCTGACCAGGTTTATCAGATTCGCTCTCTGCATGCTTATGTTACAACACTTCAAATCTGGCAAGGGAAGGGGGGAAAAAGGCTAAAACATGGAAAACATACATTTGTCACTTTTTTCCACAAATATTAAAAATGCGGGTCCCAATAAAATCAGAAATAAAATTTAAAAAACGAATCAAGATTTCAAATCTTTTTAAAGTCCCGTTAAGTCCCAACTGGAATGCCTTAAAAAAAAAAAAAAAAAAAAAAACAACAAAAAAAACAAACAAATGGAAGCTCAGAATCTGCCTGTATTTGGAATCTGTAAAATTATTTAATGAGTTGTAGATAAAATTCAGTCATTCACAGTACATTGTGTAGTTTAGCAAAAAGACGGTATGGCACCTAACCCAGAACAGATTCAAAAGGAGGCACTTTCTTTAAGTGAAGAGACATGATTTAAGCCTTGATTTTAAGAGTCTTCCCTCCGGTTTGTGTTCTAATGCCAGGAATTGACAGAGCAATGGTAACACAAGCGCACTGCGATACTGTACATGGCATGTTGCAACAGATGTGCCGTGTCGGTACTCCTTTGTCTTTCCTCATTTAGAAGTATAAAAACTTTTTAAAATTTTATTCTCGTCCTGCTTGCAAAGTGTCTGGCTGTTCTGATGCACTGCAAAAAAGTCTTCCACAGTACACAGCGCAGAAAACAGCCCGTACGCGGGCTAAAACGGAAATAAAACACGCTTCAAGTACAGAGAGAAATATGTACACTTTAAAATGAGTCATAACAAGCAACTAAGCTTTAGTCAATATAACGGCAAGCATATACATTCTTCATAATGGTTACTGGGGGAAGAATCTTCACTTCCTTGTTAAAAACCTATTAAAAATCCTTCTCTTCCATATTTAGCAATAATTCTTCAGTAATACTTACTGCTGCAGCCTCTCCATTAAGATCCATGTTCAGGCTGAAGCAAGTTTATTTCAGGAGAGAAGTATCTCCCCTGTGTCTGATGCTCTGGCTCTCTGTGTCTCTGAGCTTGGACAAAGCAAGGAAAGGCAAACCTCATCTCCACTGCAGTTGTGGAAACCAGTGAAAACGAGATTAAACCAATAAAATAAAAAAAAGACAGAAAAAAACAAAGAAGGTATATCCAGTTATGTCTGTTAAAACAGTGTATGTATATAAACATACATACAGTATATTTATACATTTGTATGTAAAAAAGAACTATTGTGCAGTTACCCTAGTGGATATATGGACATACGCGCACACACACACACACATGCGCACAAAAAACACACACACACATCTTGTCATTTCATAGATACTGATGAAATCGTGAGCGAACGACTTGAGCACCGGACAGTTTGTGTGGGTGTGCGTCCCCCACCAAGCACAATGGGCCTTTGTTCTTTCCGGGGATGCTCCCCCCATTCACCTGCTCCGCGGTCAGGGGGCCTGGGGAAGGTGAGGACGATGGCCGGCCCGCCTCCCCCTCGAACTCGGGTTCGGGCTCAGCGGCGGCAGCCGGGGCATCTGGGCTGGGCTCCAGGCTGCCGGCACGGCAGCGCTCACGGGCGATCCAGTCCCGGATGGAGAAGTCCTGCGAGCTGCACTTGGGCCTCAGACGGTCCACGGCCGAGAGTTCAGCGCCTCCCGCTCGCCCCCAGTCGCCCACCACGGCCAGCTCGGCGAAGTCCTGCTGGCCGCCCATGGTGTGGCGTCGCCTGATGTTCTTCTTCTTGCGTGTGTCGGCGGACCTGGCCTTCTGCGTGCCCACGCCGAACATGTCGTCTGCCGACGTCTTCAGCCGGAACTTGAGCCTCTCTGTGATCCTGAGCCTCCAGGCGGGCTCAGGCCGGTCCACATCTCCGCGGGACGGCACGCTCAGCAGGCTGCCGGTGGACCGCCCCTTCTTCATCACCTCCAGGACGCGGGACAGCCGGTTGGGCTCCCGGTCACTCCGTCCCCCCTCGGTGGACGACTCACTGTCCGTCTTCTGCCGCAGAGACCGCCTCCGGGACAGAGTGTCACACTCGATCAGCTTGTGGGAGGGGAAGAGCCGGCGGCTGTCCAGCTTTGGCGTGGCACTGCCCTCGGTGCTGGCCGGCTCACTGCCCGACGGGGTCCTCTCCCGTGGCTCCTCCCCCTCCCCCGAGGTGTGCTCTGGGGGCGGGCCCACGGCGGCGAAGACGGAGAAGTCGCTCTCGCTGTCCGTCTCCATGGGCCGCCCCTCGCTGACCAGCTCGCTGCGCTCGTCGTCAGCCTCATCCCCCCGGCTCTCGGCCACGGACTGCACCTCGGCGCTCAGGGCGCTTGACTCGGCCCCCGTCAGAAAGGTCAGGGAGGAGGTGGTGGAGTAGTCTGAGGTGATGGAACTCACCTCCGCCCCCACTGCGCCTGGCTCGCCGCCCCGGCACTCGGGCCCCACCCACTTCCTGTCGACAGCCTTCTGAGCCGAGGCCTGGGAGCTCATGGTCCCCAGGTCTGACGCGACCTCCTCGAAATGGGACGGAGGGTCAGACAGAGAGGACTTGGCGGCGCCTGTTGGACGGTAACCGGGGCTCGGGGAGGGGGACGGGGAGGCCTGTGCGGATGGTGTCTTCTCTTTCGCCACAAACGAGTCCTGGTGCTCCGCTTCGCTTTTCCCGTTCTCCTGCCCTGATCCTTCGCTTTCCCCAGCACCTTCCTTTGGGTCGCTCGCCACATCGGCCTTGCCCGGGCCGTCCTGGGTCCAGCTTGGTTTCTGGTTCTGGCTCGGTGGCTCCTTTCTCACGAATACGCCGTCCAGGTCATCGTCCGAGCTGCTAGGCTGCGGCTTCTCCTTGGGCTTCTTTCGTTTGCGGCTGGCTGCAGCAAAGATGGAGGAGACCAGGAGATCTCTGCTGTACTGGTCCTTCCCGGACCCCCAAGATCCCTGCTGTGGAGACAGAGAAACTAGTGAGACAAGCAGCTGTTGGAAAAGTCCTCGTTCTAGCCCTCACTCGCACTTTCTCTCTCACACGCACACGCACACACACACACACACTCAGTACCGTACTCCATCTGCTCCTCTGAAGGCACGACACACACACGACAAGAAGAGGAACATTAGTCACGTCAGTACAGCTCTAATGCGGTGCTTTATCAGCAGCTTGTGCAAGACGTGCCTGGAGCGCGGAAGGCAAGCTGGGGAAAGAGCTGAAATGGGCTTTTCTTCACTTTGTGCGCTAATTAATAAACCAAAGCTGAATGCAGCCAGATAAAAGCAGTGCAAAAAAAAAGAAAAAAAAAAAGCTTTGAGATCTTAAAATTCACGTGAAAAATATCCTCCAAGCTCAATGAATGGACAAAAAAAAACTACATTTGCACAATCTTAATGAGATCCCATCGCTCTTTAAAGCTTTCTTCGTTGCCCAAAACGCGGTCATCCATTTTGATCCCTCTGCCAACAGTTTTTAAGGTGCAAATCTCATGGAGCACAGTGGGCCTGGTCGAGAGTGAAAAGACGTAGGCGGTACCATATCGAGGTTGAGTTGCGTTTGCGCTGCCCCCCAGTGGCTGTAGCCCCATGGCAGTTCTCGCGCAAGCCCTGGTGGAAAAACGAGCGCTTTACCAAAGCAGACGCACCTAGACAGAGACTCACCTTGGATTTTGTTGAGTCGCTAGTGGCCGAATCTGAAAGAGAGAGAAGGGGGGGGCATTAGCCAGATCGGGAAGCTCCCGTTGCGCGAGCGGGTGACGTGATGGAACAGGCACTTCCACGGGCACCACAATGTGACAGGGCAGAAGGTGGGTGGTGGTCGGGGCTCGGCAGGGCGAGAACGCCACAGAGAACCACGGCTGAGACTGATGAGGTGAGGCTGGAACAGCTCGCACAGACAGGAAACAGGAAGCTGTCATGCACACAGAACCAAGCCAAGGCATTCTTTCCTAACCCTTACATTACAAAGGCAAAGGGGGGAGGGGGGTGTGGTATCTTCACCTGGCCCTTTAAGTGTCGTGTGTCTGTGTGCGTGTCTCCGTTAGTTCATTCGTTCTTTAGACACTGGATTACTGCATCTTAAATATGAGTTTTATACCTCATATGCCCATTCAGAAGCTAAGTCTACATGTGCCCACTGTCTGACCGTATTTTCTGCTTTTTAATAACGTGACATGCGAAACCCATGTGAATATATTCCATTTCCTCTCATGCAACTGCCTTTTTCAGGAAAATGTTGCGCTCAGTGTTAAGTTTGCTCTGATTACTTATTAAAGGCCTAGAAACTAAACTAGCACAGGCTTTTTTCTCACAAGCCTCCCATGGTTTGATCACAGGAAGTGATTGATAATAACTGGCAAAGCATCTGATGCGCTAGCATCAAACCTTTAAGGGAGCATGTCCTTGTATGTCACTCCTATGGGGTAAATGCGAGGACAGTGAGCGAGCGTGCACACGGGTGTGAATATGCGGGTGATGGTGTGGAGTCAGGGTTGACAATGGCGAGATGCTCAGTGGTGGCAACAGAGAGGATATGGGAAGGAGCACAGAGGTCACACATGATAGGGGGAAGAAAGGGGCTAGCTAGAAGAGCCACTACAAAAGAGGATGAGGAATACCCTCTACAAAGCCAGTGAGGAACCTTCTCACATTACAGTTTTTCTTTATTTTTTTTCTAGATATTACCTCTTTTTTAAAAAAAAACAATTAATTAAATTTTTTAGCCAATTTCTTATTTTTTTTAATTTTTATTATATTTTTTTAATTTTACGTTTTTGGCTGTTTTAATCTGCAAAGCAAAGCGAAAGCTCAGCCCCCCACCACACCCCTTTGAGACACATGGCAGTATGCTTCATGAGCGGTAAAACAATATCTGTTGACCATACCATGCTATTTCTCCTCACGGACTGCTTCGGAGATAACGAGAAACAGCAGAAAGGCTTTCAGAGAGTAGCATTGGTCTGTGTGAAGTATATTTAAATAGAAACGTACAGCATGGACGAGTGTCCATTTTGGCTTTTGTCTGTTTTTTTTCTCTTTTTTTTTCTCTTTTTCCTTTTGTCCAATTCACAAGAACCGGGGAGTCCTGCAGACTAGGCAGCTACATGGGGGACAGCAGTCCTCTTTCTTCCTACAGTTCCAGCTGTCCATCAGCGATATCACAGATTCCATCAGTGACATCACTGTGTGATAGACTCCGCCCACCTGGCCTGTTTAAAAATCGGTACGTGTGAATGCTGGGAAGCCCCTTAAGAAACGCGAAGATGAAACTAGAGACAGAGGATAACTGATTTTCTCGTTGTTTGGGAGGGGGGAGAGAACATGCTGGGTTAGTGTAACAGTGCGCAGGACCGCGCTCACGGCAGCGTTTAGTGAACAGAGGAGAGCTCATCAGCTTTAAAACGCAGAAGGACAAAAGGACAAATGAAATGTGCGAGAGGAAAACAAACCGCTGTACCAGTTACAGCTTTTTAAGCAAAACGAAGAGAAATAAAAATGAATAAAATACTATTTAAATTCAAAATAAGCTACAATTATTATTATTTCGTTTTTTTATCAGTTGCATTTCCTTCCAAATAGATAGCACAGTTTGCCTTAGAAACCCTAAGTCTCTAGATTTATAAGACCAAAATTGACTATCTAATGAAAAGCAAATGAAAATGGTGCTTATAAAAAAACAACAAGGCAATTCCCGTTTCCTCATCAAAAGAAAAAAAAGAAATAAGCCAAGAGCAACTGCCGTTCCAGTCTTCACGGAAGGATTCTCACCGTGGTGAAGGTGTTGGTAAAACTGCAGCGTTAAGCCACCCCGCGGGTGGCCTGCTCCAGCGTTAAGTTACCTGATACATCCCCGGGGGAGGTGCCCGTGCGCCCGATGTTGGTGAGCAGATGGTCGATGTTGGGCACGGGCTGGGACTCCACGGCGTTGTCCTGTTGGGCGCTGGTCTGTAGGTGAGAGAAAAGGGGTCAAGGGTCAGAGGTCAGCACCTGAACAATGACTACCCGGCGGGTCTGCTGTGCCAGCTCGCTTGGCCTCTATCACAGTGTGAGAGGAAAGAAGGTTACCGGCGTGAACTGTACTGGCAGAGTTGAGTTACAAACCCTGAAATGGCTGCACACCCACAGCTTAAACACCTTCTTTTCAAAACTTCACATACTCCACAGGCAACCTCCCTTTCTATGTTGCGTGCGGGCTGGCCACGCCTTACAGGTGTCTACATGCGACTGGCCAAATTTCAGGAAACACGGAAACGGCAAGAGAGCCGCTGGCGACACAGAGAAAGAGCAGAGCGGTGACAGACAGAAGCGCCGCTAGCAGCGCCGGTCGTCCATACACACCATGGGCTCCTCACTGCCGTCTTCAGTGAAAAACCAACCGTACTGTAAAAAGACAAGAGAAATCCGTCATTTTCGAGAACTCGCAGCCCAATAGGTTTATGACGATCGCAGCGGTAATGGCGATAACGAGCACGTCTGCGACTCTGGCTCTTACCTGCTGTATGAGGGTTTCCACTATCTTGTACTGGTCAGGCATGTGGGTCACCATGTGGGTCATGTTGTCCTCGGAGGTCCTGACTAGAGTCGGGCCGAACACGATGGCCAGGTTCCTGGGCTCCATCTGAATGAATGAGTGGATGAGTGAATGAGAGAGAGAGAGAGAAATTGCAAGGTTATTCTCACACAAAGACAAACAAGTACAGATGCGCAGTCATACACGGACATGTGCAAATTTCATCTGCGATAATCCTGAACGTTCGGCTGGGGACCCAAAGAGAAACGGATCGGTTATCTATGAAGCGGCCCCCTGGAGTGGGGCAAAAAAAAAAAAAAAGAGTAATGAAAACCTGAAGGCTCCTACAGTGGGCTGGACTATTTTTGTCTCCCGTTTCGCGCACACACGCATGCAACATCCAACTACATTAACAACAGCAGTTACGATAGGTGTGTGCTTAAATCAGCCAAGCTGCACTCCCGCTTCAACCTGATTCTCTACCTGAGCCGCCACGACACACACAGACACGCCCGCACACACACACACACACACCCGCACGCACGCACGCACGCCCGCACACACACACACACACACACACACACACAGTACTCCGTTTAATAGAACACATTGCCGTTTCCACATTAGAGCGATCCATTACCTTGTTTTTCTCAGAGTTGTCAGCCACCGCTTTGAGATGTGCAGAGAGGAACTTCAGTGTTTCGTAGTGATGATCTGGCAACTCATGGAGCTGAAACAGGAGGGGAGGAGAGGTGTGTGATCCTCCTTCCCTTCATGCAAGTGTAAATCCCAAAGTAAAAAGCCGCTGCCCTGATCCACTCACCAGTCTTTTGAGCACTTTTAACCTCTCTACCGCATCCTCGGTTCTATTGGCGTCTATAAAATCTGCATACTTTTCTGTAGAGAGCAAAAACACAAACGTATGAACAACCCCTTTGTCCATGAAAAATAGAACGGCTATGTGTGTATTTGTGAGCACTCAGGCCTGGGTGCACAAATGTGTAATCACCTTTGTCATTCACTAGGGGGTGCACTTTATCAGCATTTGGCAAATTCCAGAGGGGAGCAGCCTTATTTGACTACAGCAAAATGAAAATATTACAGCCATTTTGCAGTTGTCTTTCATGGAGTAATTTTCACAAGACTGAAACCTTTCGGCATTGCATTTTTTTTCCAATGTAAAAATCTATGATCTATGGCCAGTGTCAAAAGCCTGGCTGAATTATACTTGAGGGATTGATCGTATAGATCAATTATCTTGATTAATTCTGGTATAAAACCAGAATAAAACAACCATGCAAAAGATACATTTAAAAAGTTAAAAGCTTGTATGTGCTTGGGGCCTTACCATTTGTGAAGAGGGGTTCCGGCAGCTTCCGGAAGAAGGATTTCAGTAAACTGCTGATCACGTTGAGATCCCTCCATTTCTGCATGGAAGCAAGGTGGAGAAAGAGATTAAGAGACAGAAGAGAGAAGGCTGAAGGCAGAGTGTGAAATTAGCACCTGCCATCAGCCAAATGTTTTGATGGTGGCTGGGAAGATTTTCTACTCTAGCAAGATTTTAGGTAACCAACCAGGTTGTGTTACAATGTAAAGGTTCATGTGGCTGGTAAAAAGTAGAAAATGGCTGGTGATTTCTAGAATCCACAAGCCACTGTGAAGAAGAGGGCAGTGGAAGCGGGGCAGGAGAACACTCACGTCGTCCTGGATGTCTATGTCATTCATGCCCTTGTTGAGCTCCTCCTGCATGCTGGATATGGCAGCATTGTTCCCCGGGACTCTGTAGATCCCAGTGTACTCCAGCCCTTGCTCCTCCACCAGCTTACAGCAGATCTCCACTATCAGAGGCACAAACTGAAACACATAGAATGTTCTCTGTCAGAGGCAAAAACTGAAATGCAAACATACTATTCACTATCAGAGGCACAAACTGAAACACATAGAATGTTCTCTGTCAGAGGCAAAAACTGAAATGCAAACATACTATTCACTATCAGATGCACAAACTGAAACAGAATGTTTGCTATCAGAGGCACACACTGAATGCAAACATTCACCATCAGAGGCACAAACTGAAACATGTAGCCTATATACACCATCAGAGACACAAACTGAAATGCAAACATACTATTCACTATCAGAGGCACAAACTGAAACAGAATGTTTGCTATCAGAGGCACACACTGAATGCAAACATTCACCATCGGAGGCACAAACTGAAACATGTAGCCTATATACACCATCAGAGACACAAACTGAAATGCAAACATTGTATTCACTATCAGAGGCACACACTGAAACACATTGCCTATATTCACTATAAGAGACACAAACTCAAATACAATATTCACTATCAGATGCAAACTGAAATGTAAACATAATATTCAGTAAGAGGCACAAACAGAAACACATAATGTTTGCTATCAGAGGCACAAGCTGAAATGCAAACATATTATTCACCATCAGAGGCACAAACCAAACACATAATATTCACTACCAGAGCCACAAACCAAAATGCAAATATAATATTTATCTTCAGAGCCACAAACTGGAACACATAATATTCTCTATTAGAGCCACAAATGCAAACACATAATATTCTCTATTAGAGCCACAAATGCAAACACATAATATTCTCTATTAGTCACAAATGCAAACACATAATATTTTCTATTAGAGCCACAAATGTAAACACATAATATTCTCTATTAGAGCCACAAATGCAAACACATAATATTCTCTATTAGTCACAAATGCAAATGCATAATATTCTCTATTAGAGCCACAAATGCAAACACATAATATTGTCTATTAGAGCCACAAATGCAAACACATAATATTCTCTATTAGTCACAAATGCAAATGCATAATATTCTCTATTAGAGCCACAAATGCAAACACATAATATTCTCTATTAGAGCCACAAATGCAAACACATAATATTCTCTATTAGAGCCACAAATGCAAACACATAATATTCTCTATTAGTCACAAATGCAAACACATAATATTCTCTATTAGAGCCACAAATGCAAACACATAATATTCTCTATTAGAGCCACAAATGCAAATGCATAATATTCTCTATTAGTCACAAATGCAAATGCATAATATTCTCTATTAGAGCCACAAATGCAAACACATAATATTCTCTATTAGAGCCACAAATGCAAACACATAATATTCTCTATTAGAGCCACAAATGCAAACACATAATATTCTCTATTAGAGCCACAAATGCAAACACATAATATTCTCTATTAGAGCCACAAATGCAAACACATAATATTCTCTATTAGAGCCACAAATGCAAACACATAATATTCTCTATTAGTCACAAATGCAAACACATAATATTCTCTATTAGAGCCACAAATGCAAACACATAATATTCTCTATTAGAGCCACAAATGCAAACACATAATATTCTCTATTAGAGCCACAAATGCAAACACATAATATTCTCTATTAGAGCCACAAATGCAAACACATAATATTCTCTATTAGAGCCACAAATGCAAACACATAATATTCTCTATTAGAGCCACAAATGCAAACACATAATATTCTCTATTAGAGCCACAAATGCAAACACATAATATTCTCTATTAGAGCCACAAATGCAAACACATAATATTCTCTATTAGAGCCACAAATGCAAACACATAATATTCTCTATTAGAGCCACAAATGCAAACACATAATATTCTCTATTAGAGCCACAAATGCAAACACATAATATTCTCTATTAGAGCCACAAATGCAAACACATAATATTCTCTATTAGAGCCACAAATGCAAACACATAATATTCTCTATTAGAGCCACAAATGCAAACACATAATATTCTCTATTAGAGCCACAAATGCAAACACATAATATTCTCTATTAGAGCCACAAATGCAAACACATAATATTCTCTATTAGAGCCACAAATGCAAACACATAATATTCTCTATTAGAGCCACAAATGCAAACACATAATATTCTCTATTAGAGCCACAAATGCAAACACATAATATTCTCTATTAGTCACAAATGCAAACACATAATATTCTCTATTAGAGCCACAAATGCAAACACATAATATTCTCTATTAGAGCCACAAATGCAAACACATAATATTCTCTATTAGAGCCACAAATGCAAACACATAATATTCTCTATTAGAGCCACAAATGCAAACACATAATATTCTCTATTAGAGCCACAAATGCAAACACATAATATTCTCTATTAGAGCCACAAATGCAAACACATAATATTCTCTATTAGAGCCACAAATGCAAACACATAATATTCTCTATTAGAGCCACAAATGCAAACACATAATATTCTCTATTAGAGCCACAAATGCAAACACATAATATTCTCTATTAGAGCCACAAATGCAAACACATAATATTCTCTATTAGAGCCACAAATGCAAACACATAATATTCTCTATTAGAGCCACAAATGCAAACACATAATATTCTCTATTAGAGCCACAAATGCAAACACATAATATTCTCTATTAGAGCCACAAATGCAAACACATAATATTCTCTATTAGAGCCACAAATGCAAACACATAATATTCTCTATTAGAGCCACAAATGCAAACACATAATATTCTCTATTAGAGCCACAAATGCAAACACATAATATTCTCTATTAGAGCCACAAATGCAAACACATAATATTCTCTATTAGAGCCACAAATGCAAACACATAATATTCTCTATTAGAGCCACAAATGCAAACACATAATATTCTCTATTAGAGCCACAAATGCAAACACATAATATTCTCTATTAGAGCCACAAATGCAAACACATAATATTCTCTATTAGAGCCACAAATGCAAACACATAATATTCTCTATTAGTCACAAATGCAAACACATAATATTCTCTATTAGTCACAAATGCAAACACATAATATTCTCTATTAGAGCCACAAATGCAAACACATAATATTCTCTATTAGCCACGAATGCAAACACATAATATTCTCTATTAGAGCCACAAATGCAAACACATAATATTCTCTATTAGAGCCACAAATGCAAACACATAATATTCTCTGTTAGAGCCACAAATGCAAACACATAATATTCATCATCAGACTCACAAACAGAAACTACAAATGGTATGCATAATCAAAGTCACAAACTTAAACACAAAATTGTTGGACTTCCCAGATCAGGGTGACTTACTCTATTGGTCTGGGCTGGAGGGCAGTCATCCAGCCGCACTCCAAAGGTGACTCCCGGTGAGGACTTCTTCTCAAAGGGCTTCCTCATCAGGCCTGGAATGCCTTTCCTCCATGTGCCCTTATCTTTAGGAGGACTGCACTCATCTGCAGGGAGCCCACAGACAATATGATCACTAACGCCAATACACACACACACCCTTATCCTCATCCGGAGAGCTCACAAAATTACAGAAACGATACGTGTGCGCACGTACACACACCTTTATCTTTAGGAGGACTGCACTCATCTGGAGAGCTCACAAAATAGCTGAAATTATATACATACTAACACATGCCTTTATCCTTAGGAGGGCTGCACTCATCTGCAGAGAGCACACACGCTATTACTAAAATGACATGATCACTAACACACCCACATACATTTTTACATATATGCACAGTAACAAATACAGTCGCCCTCATACCTAAACAAGCACACAGAGAGAGGGAAATAGTATATGTGTACCTCTGTGCATGGCCTTTCTGTCAGAGTCCTGCCTGGGCGAGTGAGGGCTGAGCAGGGCCTTGGTCTCCCCCTTCCCTCCCAGCAAGGTGTGTCTGATACTGAGGGACTGGCGGGAGGGCTTTGGCGACGGCTCCGTCTTACCGCTGAGAGGACTGACAAATGCACACGCAGACACACACACACACAGACACAGACACACACACGTTAAGCACCGTGTGACGACATTTCAGCACTGCTGAAGTGTGTGTGTGTGCGCGAGTGAGCGTGCGGGTTCTGGTCTCCCCTTACCTCATCAGAGTGCTGTACTCCTTAATCTTCCTGCTTATGAGGTCTCTGCTCGTGACACCTGAGTTCTAAAACAAAAGAAGGAGACGGCAACAAGAAGCCATTAGCTCATCCACGGCTGCTCGTGTGAGCCGGTCTATATCAGGCGACGGGGAGAGAGGGTTCAGAAAAACATAATTCCAGGACACTTTATTTTGGGCTCCACTACCCATAGGTTTGTACAACGTGACCCATGATAAGACCCAAGATTTGATTTGCATAGATGGCTGGGTTGTGTAAATTCGCCCGTGCAGAGGGCATAAATTCTAACTGTAACCTTTACATCTTGGTGCTGGGTGAAGGAAGTCCTGTGGGGTTCACAGGCTGCTCTTTGCACTTCTGAACACAAGAGCAGCGGGGAACCAAGCTACCAGACTGTGTGGGGCTACCTCGCTGGACCTTTCTAGAACCTTCCTCTGTCCCTTCTTTGTGTTATCATACCCCCACCCCTCCCACATACCATCATAGCCTCCTTACATCTTTCCTGCCCTCCCTCCATCCAGTAAGCCATCAATCCTTTTGTACAGCATAATTAACAAACAGGTTAACAAATCCAGCACTTTGCAATAGACATTTTAGAGGGAATAGAAAAATAAAACACAGAAAACCGAACTGAACTGGTGCATGAAAAATAGAAAAAATATTCCCTGCACCCATGAAAAGGTGATCCTTCCTTTTCTTTCCCATCCTCCCCTCAGTCCCAATAGTACAGTGTTGGGTTGTCACTTTTTTTGTTTGGTAATCAAAAAATGAAAAATTTGTAATTCTGTTGCCTAGGCGACATAAGGAGTTCAGTTGTGCTCTGCGGTCATCTGTGTTGCACTCATGGTAGCACTCAACATCAAAGAGACCGATAAACAACAAGTCATGTTATTGTTTTGTCTGGAGGGTATACAGTTTAGGTAGCCAAAATAAAGTTCATATTTGGGTCATTCTATCCACGTACCCTGCAGGCTTTAAATTCGAAATGGAGGAGCCAGGAAAAATTGTAACTCCACCGCACCTCAGATGTGCCATTTGGAAATGTAATGGGTTCTATTCCATTGGAGACAAAATAATAAATAAGGAGAAAGTCCCCTGCAAGGTAAGCAAGTGGCAAATGCCATACTAACCCTCCAAAGGCTGACACTTTTTTCCTCCAAAGGAGATCAGTCAGTTCAGTTCAGTTTCAGTAAGCCATGCCATTGTTGTGAATTAAAGAACTTGTGAGTTGTCATTTTTCTTTCACATGAGCAATCGTTGATCTACCGAGTCATTTTATTTCTGTGAACGGCATCATTGGCATCTTCCCTGGTTTTATTTAGCAAAATAAAACTTCAAGATACTGTTGTCATTTTTTTCTTAGTTATATCATAGGACGTTTAAGCTATTTAGCTACACGTTTAATGGGAAATTGAAACTGGGTCATAATAATTATACGTGTTTGCTATATTTGAACGTTATACATTTTTTTGGTAGAACATGGAAATTGGAACAAATTTCTCTATTATGAGCTATTCGTTCATCCTGAAAAGGGCCAGTAGGGGTGCAGGTTTTTATTGTAGCCTAGCACAAAGACAAAAAAATGATTCTAATAATCAAGGTCTTCATTCAAGAGCATGATTAGTTAATTAGTTGAATCAAGTGTTGTAGTGCTGGGCTAAAGCAAATGCCTGTACCCACACAGGCCCTTTTTGGATGAGATTTGGCACCCTGCACTAGTACCTACCTCCTCATCCAAGTTGCTGTTCTCCTGGATGACTCTGATCCAGGAGAGCATGTCCTCTCTGTCCTCTGCCTGGAACAGGTACTCGCAGTCCGATGTGGTCAAGCGCAGCACGTTCTTGCGCTTGGTGTCGCTGTAGGAGATGTCGATCAGACAAGCCTTTATGCTGATTGGCTGCTGCTCCTCCTCGGACTGGGAGGCGGCCTGGGCCAGTCCCTCCTTCTTATCCTTGTACAGGTAGAGGGAGTGTCCCCGCAGCACGGCATACATCTGCTTCCACTGCCGCATGCCTCCACCCACCCGCTAGAGAAGAGAGAGAGCATTGAGAGGCAGAGAAAGAGCGTGAGAGAGCAGGAGCAAGAGACAGAACGACAGACAGCCCAGAAGTGAAGTTGACCTCAATTGAATGGCTCCATTCATGAGTGAATGTTGGTTTCTAAATATAAATTGCCATGAGTGGAAAGAGGAATATAGTATAACTGACTTAAATTACTCCAAAATAATAATGAGTGTATTAAATATTAAACTGTTATGTAAAGAGCATGACCTACATGTGGCCCTCCTGTGCGAGAAGAGAGTTCAGCAAACAAAGATTTTTTAGTATATATTTCTACCTACTCACTGTCTTGAGGAGGACACAATGTTACACAATACCAAATATTATAAAATTGTGAGTATATCCTGAAATTTACATTTCAAAATACCCTAGAGAGGGCTGTTTACCACTTCAGCATGTCAAAAAGAAAATGGTCCCAAACAGCTGGGGTAATAAGAAGGTGGACCTTATTCTGTGGGGCAGGACAAAAAGCTGAGAAACACCACAGCACTGAGGCATAAGAGCTCCAGCTCACTGACTGAAACAATAAAATACCCTGCTTCCGTTCTCTAGAAAATTACCATGAAACCTAATGCAACAGCACTTTACACTTTCACAAAACCTGCACCACAAGCAGAGCTACATTTTCCAAATACTGAACACTGGAGAGAATATGCTACCTTTGTGTGTGTGTGTGTGTGTGTGTGTGTGTGTGTGTGTGTGTGTGTGGGCGTGTGTGTGTGGGCGTGTGTGTGTGGGCGTGTGTGTGTGGGCGTGTGTGTGTGGGCGTGCGTGTGTGGGCGTGCGTGAGCTCGCGCAGCTGGGCGCATGCACGCACGCAAGTTAAAGTATGTCATCACCTTGCTCTTATCTGTGTTGAGTTGGCGGAAGTGGAGCAGTCCCTCCTTGGTGGAATCGCTGAAGACATCAGAGGAAGAGTCCCTCCTGGACCCAGAGTCTTCAGAGGACTTGTCCACCGCCTGAAGAGGAGAGCATGCCGTTAGCAGGGGCAGCGGACTGCAGAGAAGGGCCCCATCCCATCTGTTCATTCTGATGTCCTAAAATGTGCTCAATTAGCTTCACTCCGTTTACACTCACTACGTGACAAGCTGACGCCAATGGCAGCCTTTCAGAGGTCCCACTCATCTCAAAGGCACCGGATGATCAGTACCATTCCCCTACGACTGTCATTACACCTAAAGGGAACAATCGCTGAGGGGGTGGGGAGCAAACTCAAAACGCAGAGAATCTCATTTGGTTCCCTTTTCGAAATTGCTTACCGTTTTGAAGCTTCCCTTTAACGCAGCAAACTAAAACAATGAAAGGTGGTAAACAAGCGCAGTGAAGCACCTGCAGCTTTGTGCTGGTAGCTAGCTGCCCCTTGCTGAACTGCATGGAGAGACAGACAAGCAAAGCTAACAGGCTAACAACACTGACCTTCCTCAGGCTCTTCAGACCAGGTATGTGCTTAATGGATGGCCTCCTGTCAGGGGAGATAGAAGGGCAGGGATACATTAGATACCGCACTGCTGCTAATTGCATTCGCCATTGTTAGCAAGGACACCCCGGCCAAGCCTAGATGTCAGTCAGACCGACTCCAGGGTCAGCCGGGCCCCTGCTGGGAGGGAGAAATCTCCTCTGAGACAGCTTACCCCCTTCCCTCCTCCCTGTAGTTATCCAGGCCCTCGTCGTAGGACTTGGACCGCTCCGTTTTGGTGCCGGACTCTGACTCCAGGATGGAGAGCCGCAGAGAATCTGAACGCGAGGAGGGAGAGGGGGGTGGGTGGGCAGGAGAGGCACGTGAATGGCAGTTCCCACGGCGGCGTAACTGAGCTGCAGAGGCATAGTGGTGTGGTAATGAAGTAGGAAGTGCCTGGTGTGGGTTTTCAGACTGGTCAATTCTTACTCAGGTTGTCTCAAATATCACAGTGCGTTAAGGAAGTCGTCATTTTCCAACCCACAAAAAATAATACCGGCCCACACGTACCCAAATTTAAAAAACCCAGCACACAGAGCAAGAAAAAAGTAAACGGCAGCAAAGTTTGTAATGCTGCGGCGTAGAGCTCCGCCCGTTACCTTGGTCGTGTGACAGCTGGCGACGAATGAGAGGAGAGGGGGACGTGGGGCTGGGGGGTATCGTCGTTATGATGGGGGTAACCGATATGACGGCGGAGGCTGGAATGTGCGCAGTGTCATGGTCGATGCTGGGACTGGACGGCTCATCTGAAACAGAGGGACAGGTGCGGGGTAGTCACTCAGGATGCCCTTGCATGACTGCAGGCGCACTTGTGTCACGACTCATCCTATTACTCGGTTACCACTCTCAGCCACACTTTCCTACCAGGGAGACTCACCTTAACATGCCTCCCAACTTTCCTCCATGTGAAAAAACAGGTGTGAAACATGTCTCTTCTAATCCAAGTGCGACAGGCCAGGCAGCCAGAACCAGAACCCCTGCTAGACTTCTGCATAGTACCAGTGTGTACAGTGTGTGCATACAACTTGGTAGCAATTTCAGGTTGGAGGGGTGAGCAAGATGGTACAAGTGTTGCAACATTGTGAGTGACATCGATCACAGTTACGCAAACTTCCACCCACGTCGTCTGTGGCTCATCACACAGAATCAAAGAGCGAAGGTAACAATTATGTTGAAATTAGATAGCATCAGAGTCGCAAAGAGCTGCCATTTTCATAGCTTTCCAAAGCCAGGCACTGACAGTGCCCCTCAGTGTAGCGCAAACCTCAGCTTCTGACGTCAGTTTCTCAGAGTAAGCACAGACAATTACTGCCTTTGCTAATTTAAAGGAACAGCCAAACAGCTGCATTAAATAGGCAAGATTAGAGGTAATGAGTATAGGCTACTGTAAATATTAGCTCATGTTTACATAACATATTATTCCCACAAGATTAAGAACCAAACATCACAAGTTATTTCCTCGGTGCACTAGATGTGCATTTCTTTGAAAAATGAATCAAAAACAAAAAAAGTAAAACCACAATATAAAACAAAAACAGAATACAAAACAAATTTAAAAACAAAAAACTAAAAGTAAAAACACAAGATAAAACAAAAAACAAAATAAAAAGTGGAAAACAAAATTCAAAGCAAAAACACAAAACAAGCCATTATGTGATGAAATTCCTGCGCTCTCAACTGCATATGCGGCTCTTCTTTAAAACGCACCATAAAAACTAGCCCCCCCCCCCCCCACAGATCCAACGACTGAACAGGGATAGCAGCCCCCATTTAACATACAGAACCCTGTCCCTAAGCATTCTGGCCTGAGTGTTGCCGGAATCGACTCTGGATATGCCGCCTACCGTGGGCCTCCTCCACGGGCTGGTACAGGCCCTCGCAGTCCGTGCACCTCAGACACCGCCTCGGGCCCTCCAGCCAGACCCCTGGGGACCCCCAGCAGGCCCACAGGTGCCTGTCGCACTCCTGTAGCCACAGCATCTCTGCTAGCAGCATGGCTCCTCTCCCACCGAGCCCGGATGATTAATCTGACCTCATGCGAGGCAGGATGCGTGCCGCTGAGGAGGGGCGGCGCGAGTCTGACACAGCCTCCTTTCTATGGAGCTGGGCTCCGGGTGGTGCTGCCAGGGCTGTGAGTGACCGCACTGTCCACATCTGCTGCTATGAGGATCGACCTAAAAGTTTTACTGCTCAGTCTTACTGTATTACAATCTTATTATATTAGTCTTTCTGCTCATTCTTATTGTATTAGTCTGACTGCTTATGCTTACTGTATTACAGTCTTACTGCTCATTCTTACTGTATTAGTGTCTTATTGTCCAGTGCAAAACTTACTGGCAAGCTGTCAATTTTCCTTGGTCAATAATGACATTTAAATTGCTTGCCAACAATTACCGTATGATGAGCAAAAACACTGTACTAATAGGATAACTAGCCACAAGTAAAGCACCGCATTGTATCACACACACATGCTAAGCACAAACAACCACTCTACAAAACTATGTACATGAAGTTCTGGAAACTAAATGATGTCAAGCAACATAGCGCTGCTGCATTCACGGAGAACAAGGGGCGGCTCCACCCTGTGGAAACAGAAAGTAGTGCAACAGTGGAGAGAGACTGTGGACCTTGTGCACAAGAATGCACTCTGCAATGAGGAAATTCCCAGGAAATCGCTGCTGCGTTTACTGTGTAAGAGAACGTGAAAACCCCCACGGAGCGAGACGGTGACTCATGATGGGGGTGGGTGGGGCCAGGTCGAGTTCCAGAAAACCCTCTGTCTGGTTTTAAGTGGTCTGGCTTTCCCGTATCACGGAAGCCACAGGTGGCCCGCGTTCTGCCACCGTGACGAGTGGTGCCGTATGTGGGCGCGACTGACATGCAGTGGACTCCATTACCCTGTTGTAATACAGTGATCTGAGTTTACAGCGGCACTGTGTAGCGGCTAGGGAGCTGGTCTAAAGTCAAAGGGTTGCAGGTTTAAATAGGTGGTAAGGCACAGCTGTGCTTTACAGTGAACTACCACTTAACCTGACATTTTTGGTAACAATTATCTGCGTTATTGGGTGAAGTACAAAATCCAACATAACCAAGCTGCCCCGGATAAGGGCATCAGCCAAGAAGAAAAAAAAAAAAAAAGTCTAAGTGTAATTCTGAGTTTCTCCCTCGCCAGTCCACGCAGCATCTGGGGCAACAAGGGCACCCTTCTTCAAAAATTGCAAGACACACCAAAAAATTAAAGCCAGCAAGCCTTTCAAGCAGTTTCCTGAAAAACCATCTACACCTCCAAAATTCTGCTAATGCCGTGTATATGGATTCAAATTAAATCTATCCGCATTTCCGCATGTTAACATTTCATCTTTGGTTGATCTGTAACATTATAACAACAGCTTTAGGCAAACAGGCATTTCCTATGATCAGGCTATCACTGAACTGAATACATTTGGGAGTCGGTACCATCATCCCACAATCTTCATGCCCATCTGCAATTCACGTATTCCTCTTAAAAAGTGAAAGGCAAAATAAACTGTCATACATGGATGCAAACGCAGCAGGGCGTGTGAATGATTACCACTGTGAAGAACAGAGCAGTAACTCACTCTTTCACACTAGATAAATGCTGCTTGTTAATTTTAAAGAAAAACATTGGTACTTAAGCTACAGTAACATATTTTTCATGAGAATGTGCTGTCCTTCAAAGTTACGATGCGTTAAAAAAAATTTATAACAACATTTCAGCACCATGCTCCTGACATTTAAGCGTTTGTAAACCAGGTTGAAACATTTTTACAGCAGCCCACGCAAGCGCTAACAGCCTTATAAACCTCAGCGGACTGCACGTTGCTTTAGCGGTTATTCTGAATGCTAGCGAAGTAGCTCTAACATGAAGGTGCTGAGCAGCTGCTGAAGTAGATGACCTCATTCATTCTTTCCTTATTCCTTGCATACATGAATTCAACAAAGTTTTTATGAATCATTATCGCTGAGAGTTCATTGTTAACAGGGTTCTCAAAGATAAACCAGCTGCCTGAATTACGCATTGATGTTCTCCACATGAATACATGAGTATCAGACCAAACAAGTCACTCAGACTGAGCTCTTAAAAAACGTTTCCTCACTGAGATCTTATAGCAAACACGTCCTATAACTGAACATTCAAAGATCGAACTGGCGCACTGTTCAATTGTGCAATAAATTAAATTGGCTCCGCCCAACGGCCAACTTGTATGACGGCTGACTCAGGCGAACGCGGTGAAGACGTCTAGACGAGAAGGGACAACCCAAGAGTCTTTAAACAGGGTGCCGCTCTATTTAACTTCCACTGCTACCGTTACTGACTCAAATGGCACATAACGCCAGACAGGCGCGACAACGCACACCACTCATATCAATGAGAACAAACAAAGTCCTGGCTACGAGGGCAAATCAATGCTCTTCCAGCAGGTACAAATGGGACACAATAAAGCCATCCAAACCCCAATCTCGGAACCCATCGGCATGATTTAGCCTATGGGAGCGCTGAGTGAATCTCAGGGATCGGAGGTAGAAGCTACCATATCCGCTGGAAGAGCCTTCCCATCCGGAAATTCTGTTGTGTTGTGTTTCTAGTCCGATTGGCAACTCTTCGAACGAGAATGCAATGGAGATTACAGACAAACTTTTGAACAGGATTACTTCACAAATTACAAATTAGTAGGACACATCCTATTCAAAGTTTCAAACATTTACTGGACAAGTGTGACGTATTTTGTCTGCCGACAGGTTACAGCACAAATTCAAACATGGCCCACAGCTTGTTCGCTGACGTTCCTGGCTAATGACAACACAGCCTATGGAATGGAATGGCAAACTTCAAGGGGAACGCCGGTGTTTTCGATTCCCCCACTCCCCCCTGCATATCTCAACCCTCTTCATATAAGCGCGCTCGTTCAAGATACGCGAATCAACGCGATAGGCTATGCTAACTTAATGATTTACTCGACTTATCTTCTTGAACGTTTTGGTCTCAATTAGCCAGTTATGGAGCAATAGTTAAAGAGAAACGCCGGGTTATTTCTTAAACTTTAACTTGTTTCCAGACGCGGTTAATTCAATGTCCAAAATGTTCAAGAAAATAAGTGTAGTAAATAACTTTAACGTAATTAATAAATAAAGTAAATTAAGCAGAATGTAGCTACTTTCTTTCCCTCAGTGACTCCTGGATGGCAGATGTAGCCTACGCCGCCTCGAATGCTGCAAATGGTAGGCTAATTTACTGCAACTGGGCTACAATTAAATTGTTAACACACGTTAAATTGTGTCATTTTTTTAATGCAAATGCAATACGTGGCTAGGTAACTATATAGGCCTAGTTACATTACCACGGAGTTAGCTTCACAGTTTGGTGTTTATATGTACAATGTTTAATGTTTTTTTAAATTTATTTTTTAATTAACGTTAGGCAATCTACTCCGAGCCAGATTAGTCTTTTCTGTGTGAAGTTGCATGGTTATATCTTTTTTTACTGGCACATCTTTTGTTGGATGTTGTCCTCCACATTTATGTTTTCTAGGGCGATTCATTTTCGTACCGATCATATCTCCACCGTTACAAAAAGTTGTAATTGTAGGCTATTGGTACATCAGTAGCCTACCCATGTGGTGTTTCCCATCGATTCGGTTTACATGCGCACCGTCCAACCGTGATTGGTCAGCTTCCGACAGAACGTTCTCGTTTCTTCTAACGCCAGCTTTTACATGAGCGCCAACAGATGTTCATATTTATATGAACATCTGTCAAGAAAGATTATCCAAACCCTGACTTAAATTACACATAAAAAAATATATTACACAAGCACTAATACTGAGGTGAATGAGGGAGGGGCAGGAAGCAGACATGACTTCATTACCTGAGGGAATTATATAAGCCTGAATCAAGTGAGAAAAAAAACATGGCCGAAAATTGACACTCTTGTTCAACCAGCAATGTAAATGGGCAGATACCGTTGCAGATCATGAACCCGCTAACATGCTGTGGAACACGTTATCGCTGGAGTTATTCAATTTGCCATGTGTAACAAGTACATTGGAATTCTTACTCCTGCTCTTCCAATGAGATCACACTTGTGATAAAAGATCACAATATAAGTATAAATATCACCTTCAAAGCAAGTAACTAGTAATAAGGGTAAAATACATTAAGTGAAATGTCAAAGTGGCTGGTGCAGTAGGTAAAACTCCAGCTTGTAAAGAGGAATGCGTGGTGGGAATGTGCCTTTGGCCTAAGCCAGGTTAGACGAGTTGCAGTTCAAACACAAATGTAAACTGCAGTGTAAAGATGCCCATGGGGAATCTTCACAGGGCTACTTCTCTCTGCATCAGGGGAAAATTCATGTCTTTATTACCCAAAATTGTGCCTCTGTGAGCACAGGCTACTGCACCCTTCTACCTGCAGAAAGGTGAGCCTGGCTCCTATATTATCTACTGCAAACAGAGCCGTGCGCTACCCGTCATTAACCCTGCCGCACCCAGCAATGTAGATCAAAGCTAGTGTTCATCAATACTGAGAGCTGCGAGTAATGTACAGGGGAGAGTTACTGCAGGGTAATGCTAGTAACTTCTAAAACATGCCCTTAATTTATAGAGTAGAACAGCAAGGTTAATTACAACATGGGAGCATAAAAGTGTTACACTGATAGGCAGTGGCTTGTGTATAGTACAGCACAGTTTTTTAGGGCAGCCGACTCTCCAGTCAAATACGATTCCCCGGGGCAGGCGTGGGTTCGATCCCCCACCACAGCGCCTTTGCAACTGGGAACTGGGCTTGCAACTCAAGTGTCCCACCTGAGTTTGATTCTCAGGTGGGGCACTGCCGTTGTACCCTTGAGCTAAGGACTTTACCTGAATTGCTTCAGTAAATATGCAGCTCTATTAATGGAATTTACTTTTATCAGAAATGTAAGCGGAGCAAGTTGCTCTGGATAAGAGTGTCTAGCTAAATGCCTTAACACTAAATCTACAAAGTGGAAGTGGTGGAAAGCAAATCACCACTGTGACAGTTCTATGTGTCTCCAGCGATCACATGTAAACAGGGATGTACACACCATCCTAAATTATTTAATTGTTGGTGCCTCTAAATTTTTGCTAGTGCTCCAAACAAGCTTTCACACAAGCACTCAAGTAATTATCACTGCAGATCTCCATTTATGGCTCTAGATTAACACCCGACTAGGACAAGGAAACAATGAAGGTCTATTTTCTAATTACTGTAAGACAGACAATGATTATGCAGACATTGAAGGTATTAGGCAAGAGTGAATCATCCAACCTCATTGTAAAAACAATGTAATTGTAACCAATCACAAAATCTTGCTTCATTATTTCACTATGCTTGTATGATAAAGCCGGTCTACTTGCCCATTTACTTATGCACCATGACATTGATGAACTCTATTTCCCACACTGCACTGTTGCATTCAGCTTCCTTGCATCAGCTGTTCCGCCATTGCCTTCAACTGGCTTGTTATTCCTGTCTTACTAACACATACCTAAATCCCCTGACACACACACATACAAACACACACGCCCCCCCTCTGACCTGGCTGTGAGTTGCTATGGAGACCGGGAGACTGTGCTCACCAATGAAAGGGATGGAGTCCAGAGAGTCGTCCAGGTTGCTGGAGCAGGAAGCCTTCCGCTGCTCATCCAGCCGCCTCATGTTCACCTCCCGCCGGGCATCATTGGGCAGCCAGCATGTGGAGTCCGTCCTGGGCTCCGCCTCCGTGTCATTGACCGCCAGGATATAAGAGTGGTGGCGGATAGGGTTAGAGGCGGTCTTCTCCCTCAAGAGCACCATCTCCAGCCCCATCCCCTCGCCCGCCACCGCCTCCCTGCCGGCGGACCTCCCAAAGGGCTCCCGCGGCTTGGTCCTGAGCGTCACCGCACCGTTACTGGTGGGCGTGGCACCGGCCTGCTGGTTTGGTGTGGGGACCTTTAAGGGGGCAGAGCAGGAGGAGGACCTGGCACACAGCCCTGCCTCCTTACCCACCTCCTTGCCAACCTCCTGCGTGCTCTCAGCCCGCGGCCGCAGATGGTTGGCAGCATGGGGCAGGTGGTTAGGCGCCAGCGCTCTTTGTTCTTTGGGCGTATCAGGGCTGCTTGGGGAGGGGGAGGGGGCGGGGTCTCCCAGGGTCTTGACTGGCAAGCGCAAAGACCGGGTTCCTGCCGGGGGGGCCGAGTGGATTAGGCTGTCCGTCCTGGAGGCCGGCAGCTGTTCCATACCTTTAGAGAAATGAGGGGTGGGTGGTGCCCCCCGAGGACCGCTGCTGCCCGTGTACCCGACGGGAGTCCTGAGGGCCTGGTGGGGGGCGCGCGGGAGCTGAACCGGGTGTCGACTGGCCCTGGCGGCCTCACGGTAAAGCAGCGCCTCGGTTTCTGCCCTGCCGTAGGCCAGCCTGTCCGGAGGGGGGACGTCCTGCCGGACCAGGTAGTCGCAGGAACGCGCCCGCGGCTTTGGCGCGCCTAAGGGGTCAGAGGCCAGGGCATCTTGGGACGCGCTGCGGGGCCAGTCCTTCGGGAGCGCGCCCGTCTTCTCAGCAGGGCCCAGCCGCTCCTGGGAGATGCTGCGGGGGGGGACGGGGACGGGGACGGGGCCGGGGTAGGCCCGGTCGTGGGACGTGCTCCTGCGGCGGAGCAAGGAGGGGCCGGCGGCTGCGCCCCGGATGGGGGGCTGCTTGTACTCCCCGGCAGCTTGGGAGGCGGCCCGCAGGCTGTCCAGTCTCTCCTGGATGGTGCGGCAGCCATACATGTGCAGCCGCTTGGCATCGATGTACTCCTTGTAGGTCGTGTAGTTCCGCCAGTCTATGTTCTGGTGGGCGGCGGGGGAGGTGGCGGCCGGAGAAGGGGAGGGGGAGTAGTGCCCGGCTGGGTTGGGGAAAGAGTCTCCGGGTACCGCCAGCGATGACCTGACGGAGGGGGAATGCGTGTCGGGGCATGCGACGTAGTTCAAGTTGCGGCCGGCCGGGGAGTACACAGGGGCGTCCGTGGGCCTTGTGGAAGGGTACTGCAGCGAGCCTCCTGAGGGCCGGGTCCGGACCAGGTGCAGGTCGGCCCCAGGTGGGCCGTACCGGTTCTCCTCTGTCCTGTGGACCTGGCCTGCACGGGCCAGATGGACCTCTGATGGCACCACCACGGTCCTCACACTTTCGTTGCACACGCACACCACCGTCTGGGTCTTGGGGACCTGCGGGGGAGGCGAGGGGGGAACTGGGATCTCCACGCGGTAGCTTGTGTCGGCTCCACCGCCTAGCGCCTCCCCCTGCCACGCCCCTCTGCCCCCCTGCCCTGCCGCTGTGGGGGGTAGCTCGGGCGTCTGGGCCATGGCTGTGGGTTTAGGGTCTATCCGAGGGTAGCATATGGGGGGGGGCTCCGGGATGTGCCGGGCGTTCCCGCTGTACGCCTCATTTCCTCTAAGGTAGGCATCTTGGGAGTATGCCTGCGGAGAGAGGGGAACACCGTCAGATCCACACACACCCACAGCCTAGTGCCCAAATCAATTTAATAAAAAAATAAATAAAAAACACAATATCTGATTATTTGAGGAGGATTTCCCTTGATCATTTGGAGTCGGGGACAGCAGCATAACTTCACAAACATGAGACATTTTGTCATTGGTACTCTACAAAACAACATGCAGGGAAACAATGAATAATGAACACCGAAGGCACCGGTAACTCAGCAAAACACACCAACGGGATATGCCCGAAGGAAGCCGACCAACCCGACGCAGAATACAACGACACTTCAGCTATTATGGTGCTAATTGCTTTCAACTGTACAGTGCCCTGGGATGAGAAGAAACAACACTGAAAATTACTGACTGACAAGGGGAGAAAAGCATGCCAACGAAACGGACACCAAGCTCCAACTGTAACGGCCAGCATCCCCCCTATAAGGAGCAGGTCGTTGCCTCTAAATAGGGTGGGGGGAGGGGTCAGGTGACCCGGAAAAGCAGCAGGTGGTGAAGGAGAAAGCGCAGCTGTGCCGATCCTGGAATAATTCAGGAGCGACGGCCAGGGCAGACGATGTGCCTGAAGCTTACCCACCTTGGGCTTGAGAGAGCGTGCCCACGCGCGGGCGCCCTCCCTGACACCATGCAACGCCTCCTTCACCATCCCCCGAGCCTAGCTCTACCGCAGCTGTGCCCGAGAAGCCTGCCCAAAACCCTTCATTAACACAAGGATTCCGCAAAAAAACAAAAAAAAAAAAATAAAATTTAAACCAAAAGGGCCAATGGCAAGAAATTCCATGGAAAGGTACGGGGTCCTCCTCGTTTTGATCGGATCTTTCCTCGGCTCCTGAGAAGGCTCGCGTGTGTTTTCCGCTGAGGGAATGAGGTGGGCGGTGCTGCTCGGCGGGGCTTTAACCCGGCGCGCTTCACCTGCGGTGTCAGGTTGCCCTTCCTTCCCGGATCCGAGCTGAGCCCCGGCCCCTCCCTTTCATTTGCATATCAGAGCTCTTGCGCAGAACATTTGGAAGGCTCGCGGCTCGGAGGCCAAAGTGCTTTTGGAAAAGCAGAACAAACACGAGGCGGAAAGGCAAAAGAAGAAAAGGAAAAAACAGGGGCGTGGCCCAAATCAGCCAGCCAAAGCCCTACAGGCGTGCGATAACATCCGCAAGCTATCAAACAGGTACCTCTGCTCATTCCGCGGTGAGAATAAAGACACCCTTGAGATGACAATACTGCCAAAGGGATAACAGAGGCCGACAAACAACGTTCAACCTCCCCCCCCCACAACCACAAGATGAGGAAGACTGAAACGAGACGGGGAGTGACACGTGACAACACTGTTTGTTTTGCTTTTTTCTGCTTACCAGAGCGGTGATGTCCCTTGAGAACTGCAGCCAGCGGGGCCGACAGAATCACGGTACGCAGAGAGACAGAGATGGGGAGACAGAGAAGAAAGGAGAGAGGGAGCAGGAATAAAATAACACAGCTACTGTGGAGAAAAGCAGAGCAGGGTGTGGAAAGACAGAATTATTCTGTCATTTGGTGCCGGATACAACAAGCTAAAAATACCCCGAGCGTATAGTTGCTGGAAGGAACCATTGGAGGCAAAGGGCAGCGTGACGGCAGAGCGTTAGGAGGATTGTCGCGTTAGCGCTGCCACCTGTCTGTCCCTAAAGCTCCCCTCCAGACCACCGGAAACCCTGCTCAACGCCACGCCACCTCCTCCTGTCTACGGCAAGATTACCGGTGCTAACAGCCGCTCCGCTTCCCTCTCTGCTCTCCCTCTCCCTTTCCTCCCTCCAGAGAGCCCTTTCCATTCGGGTGACGACAGCCGCTGCTTGATTATATGTTCTGTTCCAGTGGTACAGCCTCCCCCTCTGCCAGCAACATCCACCTGACCAGCGCTGAGCTCTGAGTGCCAGCCCCTCTGCAGCTGCTTACCCTCAGCACTGCTCACACCGATCAGCTCCTGCTGCTGCTCCCTCTGCCATTTCACACTGACAACGACACGCACACACACACTAATATGCGTGCATGTACGCAGTCACACACACACCGACACAACATGCACACATGCTCATACACACACACACACACTGACATAACATGCACTCGCTCTTACACAGACACAACAAGCACACTCGCTCATACGTACACACAGACAGACACACACACACACAGCCAGTTGTCATACCAGGAGGAAGACCAATGTGACAAAGAATGGCTGTATGTGTGTGTGTGAGTGGGCTCTACTGACTATATATGCACTATAGAATCAGTGAGTGCTTGTGCCTGCAGGTGTGTGTTCTATTGATGGTAAAACTGCAATACAAAATCAGTGTGTGCGCATGTTTGCAGGTGTGTGCTTTGCTGACTGTTCACCTACAGTACAGGATCATTGTGAGTGTGTGTGTTCTGATTGTACACCTACAGTACAGGATCATTGAGAGTGTGTATGCGTGTGTGTTCTGACTGTACACCTACAGTACAGGATCATTGAGAGTGTGTATGCGTGTGTGTTCTGACTGTACACCTACAGTACAGGATCATTGAGAGTGTGTATGCGTGTGTGTTCTGACTGTACACCTACAGTACAGGATCATTGAGAGTGTATGCGTGTGTGTTCTGACTGTACACCTACAGTACAGGATCATTGAGAGTGTATGTGTGTGCATGTGTGTTCTGACTGTACACCTACAGTACAGGATCATTGAGAGTGTATGCGCGTGTGTTCTGATTGTACACCTACAGTACAGGATCATTGAGAGTGTATGTGTGTGCATGTGTGTTCTGACTGTACACCTACAGTACAGGATCATTGAGAGTGTATGCGCGTGTGTTCTGATTGTACACCTACAGTACAGGATCATTGAGAGTGTGTATGTGAGTGTGTGTGTTCTGATTGTACACCTACAGTACAGGATCATTGAGAGTGTGTATGCGTGTGTGTTCTGACTGTACACCTACAGTACAGGATCATTGAGAGTGTGTATGTGAGTGTGTGTGTTCTGACTGTACACCTACAGTCCAGGATCATTGAGAGTGTGTATGTGAGTGTGTGTGTTCTGATTGTACACCTACAGTACAGGATCATTGAGAGTGTGTATGTGAGTGTGTGTGTTCTGATTGTACACCTACAGTCCAGGATCATTGAGAGTGTGTATGTGAGTGTGTGTGTTCTGATTGTACACCTACAGTACAGGATCAATGTGTGTGTTGTATTGACTGTATAACTACACTAGGTTCAGTGAAGGCCACTGGGACAGGAGTGCAGAGGGATATTCGGGTTGATGAAGATGCTACGCTAGCAGCGGCGACTATGCGAAGCAGACAGGAACAGGAAAGGACGGGAGACGGCGGGAATTTCCGACTGGTGACGTGTGTGTGTGATTCTCGACTGTAACACACACTCCAGGAAGAGTAAACACTCCAGGAAAAGGCTGGGCCTGAGACAGCAGCACAATGGGCACCTCTGTTTCCAAAGCTGGAACGTCACCTCTCTGAGACCAGACCTACACTGCTATCATAAAGCACTGACCCCCAATCAACGATCCCTCTCCCTTTCTATTGCACCTATCTATATCACATGTTGCTCTCGCACTCCGTGTGCGGTTAGTAAAGTAAGGACATTTGTTCACACCTGCAGAGAGGGAAGTGCATTATTAAAGCTTAATGAAAGAGGCCAAGCTGGGTACGGTCTCTCTCCCGCATTACTCGTCCTGCTGAGCACACTCCCGAGCACCGGCCTGTGCTAATACCCGTACAGATCCGGCCAGAGTCGGCGTTCCCCCCCCGCTGAATTCCCAGCAGCCACAGTAGGCCCAGCCCAGAGGCCTTAGCTCAGAGCCTCTTCAAACTGGTAAAGAGGGAGAGACGCGCTCGAGGCAAATTTGGCCTCGCAACAACGGGAAAGCCCGAAAGGAGAGGCTGCCCTATAGAAGAGACCAGGCTTACGATCTCCGCTATGACCACCCGCTCCTTGCCCTTCCTCTCCGTCTGGGAACGGGGCTTTCAGTTACACTGCTCTGGTGTTGGATCGGAGCTCCAGAAAGAATCTCAGCTTCTTACTCCATTCCTTTATTTGTTCTTAAGAGTTTGTTACAAACCATAGAAGCTAACATAGACTTTTCTGAGACAGATAAGGTGTGCTAACCTGCTTAGGCAACAACTCAAACAACCAAACTAGATAACGTCCCTCAACAGGATGCCCTCTGAGTAGAAATACTCTAAATTTCTAAGAGTGGTTAACAGCTGGTAAAATACTGTAGTGCAATACATGACTCTAATAAAGACCATCAAAACGGCATTAGCCACATTAACAAGAGAACAAGAAAGCGGCAGAGTTGCTATAAAACTGACTGAAAAGAGTGTTCACTGGTTTTAATTGTGCTGCACACCCGGTATACTCCTGTTAACAGGTTAGGTCATACAAACTGAAAGGCGGATCTGATTTCTTCGTTTTTCTGTGGCCTTGGCGCAATTTAATTCAAAGTCCTGATTTAATCTGGCGATCCTCAAATTATGTTTATTCAAATGAGGGAGAAACTTAATCTGTCCTATAACGACGACAACAGAAATATGAACGTCACCGCTTATCCCTATAGAGCTGGTATGAGAAAGAGGGGCCGAAAACAGACGTCCCTGAACGGGGTTCGCTCACCAGCTGCAGTATGTCCTCGTCTTTGGGCATGACGCACAGCTCCAGAGAGGTGTCGCTGAAACGGAAAACACAACGACACGGTCAATGGGAGGAACTTTCCGGATCATCTGCCGACCCCGCGGAGAACTGAAAGGAAACTGAAACTGGTGGGGCAGGGCGGCGGTAGAGTCACGTTGGCCCGCGGGGGCGATGACGGGGTTTCCATCGAGGAATGACCACGCCTACTCGTGGCGGAGACGTGACTCCATACCTGTGCACGGGGTAAAAATTGCGCAAACGAGGGATTTTTATCCCTCCCGAAACCGCAAAGGGAACAAGCAGGTAAGACAAACAAACCACAACAGCGAGGTAAGCACGCACCAGTACAGCAACATAGTTAAAAGGGCAGTTCACCCAAAAATAATTATTTTGATATGTTTCTACATACTCAGAGTGCTATCTATCCATCCAGGTAGTTTAGCTGAGAACTCCGTTTCGCTGATTCTTGTTGATATATTCGATGTAGCTCACCGCGATATCGCCGGTAGAGCGGACGTCAACGGGTCCAAAGTTTGCGGCACTCAAAGCGCCAAAATTTACATTTGAAAAAATCATCAGCAACATCTCTTTACAAATCTAACATCCAGAGACCTTGTTGTGTACGATTTTTTCAAAAACGATTTCCTACCGAAGTATGCCAACTGTGGTAATCCACGCAAAGTCTCAACTGTATTCTGGGGCTTATGTCCTTGATCACGCACTTGACTAATGGTGATAGTGAAAGCGTTGTTCCATTAAATGAATGAAGCATATCCATGCTAAAAACCCATTTCAGTATAAATACAACTTAAAAAGCACTTATTTTTAAGTTGTATTTTTAATTAAAATGTTGCCCGTGCACAGAAACACCAAAATAACTAGAAAAAAGCTCTCTTACCTGTTCTGAATCAAGGCTATCACCTGGGAGTATGTTTTTCCGATAATACTTTCTCCGTTGACTTTCACTATCCTGTCCCCTGTGAATGAGAGCGAGGCATCAGGCCAGTGCTTTGTCCTCCACAAAAGCAGTATACATGCATTAGATCCAGCCAAACGTCCCAGAGGTTCACAAATCTTCCAGTCTGAACGGTCTGAAGGAGGTAACTGTACATGTCTCGAGCTCTGCAGGTGTTTTCTTACCATGTTAAATGCGCTTGCCGTGAGTCACTTGGACTAAAGTATATAAATTGTCAATTGAGGAGTGAATGTCCCCTCCGGGCAGTTAGGGGAAGCCATAGCAGAAGGAGGTGTGGGTGTGGATGTTACGGGGGTACCTGTGCAGAGTCCAGCTCCGTGGGCGGGGCCCCCTTCCTTCACCTGCTTGACAAAGATGGTGTCCATGGGCTCCAGCCTGGTCCGCGGTCTCCCTGGCAACAACAGAGCGGACATGTGGGTTAGTTCTCGGGGCCCATCAGCCGCAGCGCGACACCACTTTGGCCGGTAACCAACCAGGTTATTTTATATTGTAAAAGGTGATGTGGCTGGTAAAAAGTAAAAAATGGCTGGTGATTTTTTAGAATCGACAAGCCACTCTGGCCAGCGGGTGAAAAAGTTAACTTCATACCCTGTTCCCAATGTTGCTATGGGCTGGACGTCACAGCACAGAGACCCCCACCTTATCTCCCTCAGCCCGTCCCTGTCTGCAGCTGGAAATCACTATAAGTGATCGTGACCAGAAAGCTAATTCTGAGCAGCAGCGGCATTACTCTAAGAACAGCATTACTATGTAAATAGTGCCGTCTGGGACCCTGTGGTCCTCCCAGCAAATGGCTTTCTGTGGCCCCCGGAGGAAGCTCATGGCACCGTCAGGTAACTGAGGTTACGCAGGACATCTTCTGACCCGTCCCTGCAGCTGGAAGGTCGTGCAGCGTTAGCAAGTCATCAGTTTTTCACTGCATGCATAAATGTCCTCTACGCATAGTGCGACTGGCTGGCTTGTCTCAGGTGGAGTCTGTGGTGAATAGCCACATAGCCTTAAGCGGGTAACTGCTGACAGGAGCTAGTACACAGGTACAGCTAAACAGAGTACTGTAAACATATGAGCCTTAGCCACAGAGCGTAAGCCTCAAATTAACCAATTACAGTCATTACACAGGAATTTTAATGGCTGTGTGTGTGTGTGAGTGCACATGCGCCGTGTGTGTGCCTCGTGAGTGCATATTTGTGCACACTATGTGCCTTGTGCATATGTGTGTACCAGCTGTGTGTGTGTGTGTGTGTGTGTGTGCACATGCTCTGAGCATAGAGCTCAGGGAAACGACTAGCCTCCCTAGCAGTCTGAACAATATGTAGAACTTCGATCTGGGTTAGCTCTGTGAAAGTACTAGATTTGTGACAAAGACAAAATCATGGTTATATAGACATATAGTGTTTCTACTAGGACTCGTGGAGTGTCACATGCTTCATGAAGGACAACTCTAGTATTCACAATGAGCAATCGCTCACCAGACTGCTGTATTTACGCATGTCAACAGGAATCATACGATTGGAGTAAACCGTAACGCTCAGCAAGCAACAAACTAGCCTACATCTCTGCAGTGTTAATAATAATAATAAAGTCAGACAAATGCTCAACATGCTTTCAGGCAGACTGACCACCAAACCCCATCATCTCTCCAACAGGAAACGATGCGGATTCATTGAATGCCGTGAACATACCACAAAACCCAACATCGATACCGCCATAGCTTTGCGCAGCCTTAGGGGAATGCATACGGTGGAATGGAAATGAATTTCCTTTGAGCAAGACAGTGCGTGGTTATGAGTAACGCTGAGTGGGGGAGAGAAAGTCAGGGCTGAGGTCAAACATGTCAAAACACCAATAAACAGAAGCAATGCATCGTTTTACAGTTGGCAGTCGATTTACAATGTGAACTGTGCAAAATGCATGCATTTCAGGGTACATTTAAAGTGAATTACGAGAACAATAAATAAAAGTGTGATGTGATGGTAAACGAGCAACGGTCAGAGTTTGTGTCGACTGCGTTCAAGGGCTAATTACCCTTGGTCTCAGTTGACCCATGGGAAATTACCAATAAATAACATAAATAGCATAAAATGCTAATTTCAGGGACTGTAATCGATTTGTAAAATGGGAGACATTAATAGTAGTCAAGAGGACAATGCGGGTAACATTCAGTCCAGAAGCACACACAACACACTGCACCACTGGCTTGGCTCTCAGTCAGGAGCCACGTAGGGCTACACACTTCAGCGCAGACGCACCTGCTTAAGGGACTTTCTGCACTTGTTAAATGTAGAGCGCCTCCTATTGGGAGGACGTAATAAGGGTACGGGGCATTATTACAGCATATCCAAATTTTAAAAAGTGGAGGAGAGCTTTGGATAGGATCGATTAGTTGTATAAACAGTGTAACATAACTGAGCTCTTTTCCCTTGTTATTCTGAGCTGGCAGCACGGTTTTAGTTCTGTGGTGCAGTAGTTGCCAAAGCATCGACGCCTCGTCCTCGCTTCAGTCACCGTGGTGTAGCCCCTGGTTACGAGCGTGCCGCCCTTTTACTGCCGTGGCCCTGGGTCTTGGGCGCGTCCCTCTGACGCCGTGCTCCTACGCGCCAGCGATGACCTTCTCCTACGCTGACGCTCCTCTCTGTCTGCAGGCCTGAAGACGGACCCCTGACGGCCCTAACCGCATGCAAGGATGTTTTGCATCACACAATTCTGCTTGTTTTTGAAATTATTTATTTATTTAAAAAAGGCAGGTTTCAGTCATTCCTTCTGTGGCAAATTTTTTATCAATATTCACGTGGAAATGGCTGGTAGTTTCAAAATGTCTTTTCTCTATCGCTTTTTTTTTTTGGGGGGAAATGCCCACAGGATCCTTGCAGTCCTGCTTGTGTTCGTGCCTGCTCTCCCTCTCTCTCTCTCTCTCTCTCAATCTGCGACTCCCCATCCATAAGCTGTAGCTAAAGACGGCGGTCTGTGGCGTCTCGTGTTTAGAGACAGGGGTTCCCCGCCCGGAACACCCTGCATCAACTTCAATTGCAGTGAAATGCCTTGGAGAAGGAGGGAGGAGCCGATGGGTGTGCTGCACAGTCTGAGCTGCGGAGATTAAAGGCACACCCGCGGGCTGCTTTGCATTCCGGTGCATGGGTTAAAAAAAAAAGGGAAAATAATAATTAAGGAGAGAATGAAACAGCCCAGGAAAGTGTGAGTTGTCTTTTTCGTCCCCCTCCACACCTCCTTTTCTCCAGGACCCCTGCTGTGGCCTGACGGTCAGGAAACCTGTGCATGCCTTCTGGCCACCTCTCCCAGCAGCTGTGAGGACATTCACATATCTGGGGCCATGTGGAACCAAAACCTCACAGCCACCGAATCTATATGTGATATCTATAGGGGGGGGCAGAACAAGGCAGCGTGCGATACTCAGCCGCCAATGATGGCAGAGGAAGGAGGCGAGATGTACAGGCGTCCTACGCTCCCAATGTGCAGATTCAGGGGGCCGGGCTGCAGAATAAGGCTCATGAATAAATCAGTGAAATGTGTAACATGATAAAGCGGCTGCTTGGCGTGGGATTTGGGAACTGGTGGTAATGATGCTCGTTTCCGTGCCGAATTCGGCGCTGTGGTTTTAACCCATTCAACGCTGCCCATTAGACTGAAGACCCGTCACAGGACCAGATAAACGCACTATACTGTATTACAAAGGTATTTCCTGTGTGCATCCCTGCCCATAACACACACACACACTTATGCAATGCTGCAACACCTCACATACATAAACGTGTGCGCAACTTGTGTACTCGGCTCCCTCTGGTGGGAAGAGATATAATCGCTCCCAATATGATATTCCAGCTGAGAGGTTCATGGCTTCCCTTCAGACGCTTCATAAGGGGCATGCAGGACATGTGAAAGCTTTGTTAACTATACGCTACACAGTCGTGCGTGCGTGCTTTTTTTTGCTCACTACAGCAGACACCTGGTTGGTCGCTGTGTCTACGTGTGTTTAATAGCATCAGTCTGAATAGATCGTGCGTACTCCGGCATGTACCTCTACCAGCTCTCCAGCTTCTACCTTACAGCTTCATCATTACATTATTACTGAACGTCCTCAAAACTGTCAACAGAGGGCGACAAAGCACACTGCTTGAACATGTTCTACGCTGCTGATCCATCCAGGCTGTTTGTTATTCAGCAGCAACGGGAGACACATTGACATTTACTCCTTGTGCACTCTGGACGAGTGTCTGAGTGCGTACATATATCCGTGCATACATACACTACACACACTTTATTTTGTTAAATTAGAAAGCATTCAATTACTTTCTCACATCTATAGGTAATGTCAGAGTGGAAAGAGTATGCTCTCTCTCATCTCTCTCCCACACAAACACCACCGTTCCTCAAGACAACAGACTGGAAGGAGATGGTTGGCGAATCACCTGCGGTGCCTGACGAATGGAGGAGGGGTCTACCAGTCACCTCTGGCATGCCACTGAGGTTTGGCAGGATTACCAGCTATAAGCTACATTACATTGTTTTCTTAGCAGAGACTCAGTCATCCAGAGCAGCTTACAGGTCTGTGACGTGCTATCCATTTATAACAGCTTCATATTTACCCACGTGCTTCAGGCCAAATCCCCTGCTCAAGGGTACAACAGACATGGAACAAGAGGCACTCATTTTATATACAGTACCAACCAAAAGTTTGGACACAGTTGATTGAATGTATCTTTCTCATTATCTTTAGACATTTTGATCTAAAGGCTTATGCTTAAATTCGTGATTTTTCTTTCTTAGACAAAATAGTGAAGTTGATGCCAATGTATGAATTTATTTCAAAAACAAAAATAAAAAATAAAAATGTTTTTGAAATGCACCCCCAACAAAGAGTTTTCATTTAGAACTTCACCGTTTCCACTGTGAAGCATGGGGGGCGGTGTGGGGTTGCATTGCTGTTGAACGAGTGATCTAGAATTGAAGACACACTTAACCAGCATGACTACCACAGCATTCTGCAGTGACACGCCATCCCATCTGGCTTGCACTTTAGTTGGGCCCTCATTTGATTTTCAATAGGCCAACGACCCAAAACACACTTCCAGGCTGTGTAAGAGCTATTGGACAAAGAAGATGGACAAAGAAGATGATGGAGTGCTGCATCAGATGAACTAATCTAACACCCAACCTAAACCCAATAGAGAGGGGTTGGGATGAGTTGGACCGGAGAATGAAGGAAAAGCAGCTAAGTGCTCAGCATATGTGGGAATTTCTTCAAGACTGTTGGAAAAACATCCTAGGCTACCTCCTGAAGTTGGTTGAGAGAATGCCAAGAGTGCAAAGCTGGTATCAAGGCAAAGAGTGGCTACTTTGAAGAATCTAAAATATAAGATAAATTTTGATTTAAAGCCTCAGGGAACAAATATTCGTGATTGCCTTCTAATTAGGTTAATTTGGGTCTTGTGGACATTTGTGGACAATATGCATATACTTGTATTTGGAAATAATTACTTTCTTAATTCCAAAGATACTGGATACATTTACCCTAGTTTTTGGATTGAAGTTGGGCGTTACTATAAGTGAGAATAGTGACGTCACTAATCCCAAACCAATCACAAGGCTGATGTCGCTTGTCCCTCACACCAGCATTTGTCAAAACGAATGCGTTCCTGCATTAATGCCTTATTCTAACGGGCAGTGTGTTCGCTAGTCCTGTGGATTTAGCTACTACTTATGCTAGTGGTGTAACGGATCGTAGTTGATCCGTGATCCGTACGGATCGCCCCCCACGGTTCGGCACGCATGTGAAACCGCGATTATTAATTGAAAAATAACCACATCATATACAATTACAGTTTTACTGCCGCTAGCTTTTTTTTAAAAAAAAAATCTAAAAATTCGCATCAGAGAGTTGCAGGAGTGAACAGACAGATGCGTGTGTGTTTTTTTAGCGCATTGGACCGCCTATCGCTAAGCCCGCCCCCCCCGGGGAGGGGGTTGAGAGCCAGAGCACCCCAGTAATACTGTATGTAATTAATTTTTACGGATTTAACAATTACTCGTTCATTTTTGGAACCAAGAGCTACGAAAGATCTCCAAAAAATCCAACAACCGTATGCCCGCTGTGCTGTAAAAAAAAAAAAAATTTTTATTTTTTAAAAAAAAATTTTTTTATTATTAGTTAAAGCTCTGGTCCATATTTTAGAGCGAGCGTCCGTCCCTATGTTACTTTCCACCTTTGTTTACTTGTGCGTCGTCCAGTCAAATTTAATGGAGCCCGGGGTATTTTAATTTTTTTATTATTAATAATAGGATGTTAGCTAGTGATATAAACAATACTGTTATAAATTATAATATATAAATTATATATATATTAACTAATATATATTGGTGCAAGGCTGAGCCTGAGCTTGATCCAAGGCTCTATCTAAAACCAACCTGTCTAAGCTAAAGTTAACCAAAATAACATTACCTAAGTTAAATTATATTTTTTTTTTTTTTTTTTACACTTTTTTTTTTTTTTAGGTATTTTGATCATGCACTGATCATTTTATTTATTTTTTATTAATTATTGTTTTTTTAATTTTTTTTATTTATTTATTTTAAGACCTTTTTAATTTGTTCATTGTTTTTTGTTTTTTTTTTTTTTTTCATAAAAGGAAAGATTGTTTTTTTTTAATTTTTTTTAATAAATTTTTTTTAAATTTTTGTCTTTTTTTTTTTTTTTTTTTTTTTTGATGAAAAATCCGTCGATCCGTGACTCGAAAACGTGACACTTATGCGTATACAACTGCGCTGTACTCAGTACCAGCGAGCGCAGCGATGAGAAGGCATATGTGACATTATTAGCCAACGTTAGTTCTGCACGCCCAACGTTAGCTAACAATGTCACGTGCCTTCTCATCGCTGCGCTTGCTGTTACTGAGTACAGCGCAGTTGTATTTTTTTTAATGCACAACATTGAAGCGGAGCGGAGCTTTAGTTGGCAGGGTAACCAACCAAACAATTCCGTGGCATTCAACATGCGAGCTACTCAACGTCAACTAGCTAGCTAACTAGCAGAAATACCCACATCTTTATTGGAAGAAACAAATATGATATAACAAAGTTAAGAAGTGTGGTTTATTATTACATGGTAACTTAGTAGTATCTTGAAACCCACCATTCTGTCACCACCTGTGAAGCCAGAGAACGCGGCTTATCTGGTTGTGGAATTTCTACACTCTAAAATTCAGTGTCGGTAGGTTTGTACATATGGCTGCACAAAGCCGATTCTCCTCGCTATTTTGTATTTTTATTGTGTGTGATGCCGAGTGTGATCTTGGACAGAGGAATGTCAATCAAGCGTGCTCATTAGAATATTACGACCACGCCCCGACCGTCGTAATACAGGTCTGATCAGCTAATTCAGCTGTTTTTTCTTTTCATTCAAACTTTGGTGGATGTTTAATAACACACTCAAGTTTGATACCATACATACATTTTAATGATTTTAGGCTTTGTTCCCTGGGGGTTTAACACTTTTTTTGGTCACTGCATAATTACATTTATGTTATTTCAGTTTTTATTTCTTTACCATTATTCTAAACTGTAAAAACATTGTAAAAAATAAAGAAAACCCCTTCTATGAGTAGGTGTGTCCAAACATTTGATGGGTACTGTAAATGTAGACTAGATTACGTACAAGGGTACATACGTCAGGTACAATGTAGACTGCAAAAAAAAGAAAAAAAAAGTATACTAATACTTAGTGGTATGGACAGGTTCAGTAAAGAGGAAAGTATCTGAACAGTAGCGTTTAAGACTCTGTGCAATAACGTTTTTTCTTGCAATTTAAGTCCTCGTTAAGCCATAGGATAAAGCTGTATACACACGGCTCACATGTGTACCGTAGCCCCTCTTGGTTGCTGTTCCAATGGCTGTCCAACAGGGACTGCGCGAGTGTCTGCCTGTTGCGCAGCCAGCAGGGGCCGGTTCAGTCTGCGGCCGTGTATCAGTTTGACTCCTCTCAGCGGGTACGCCAGATGCCTGGAGCGGACCTCTAACCGGGTTACCAGAAATGCGCTTCGGATGGTGCGGACAGAACACAGCAGACATTTTCCTGCAACAAACGGCGCACTGTCGTCGCTGCTCGGCGTGAAACAGTGGCTCTTCAGAGCTCAAAAATGTAGGTCGTTATCAACCCCGCGGGATGGAGACCGCAGAAACTTAGGCTCGGGTCGCCCTGGTTGTGCCGCCCAGCCTGAGGGAACTGTTGTCATGACAACAAACCTGTTTATCCCCCCCCCAGGGGGTCAACACACACAAAAAAACAATCCAGGCTGAAGCCTTACAAGTTAGCAAATTGCTGCTCAATGCAATGTACTGTGACATTATCCAAACCAAAACCAAACTCCATTGAAGTGAATTACTTATGCATGACAAGAGAAATCAACATAAAGATCAAATGTGATGGCACTGATTTTTTTTAAACATGCTTGGCCAGTTGATACAGGAAATATATACATTCGGATTTAAGCGCAGGGAGCCTCCTGGTATGGAACACGGCAGCGTAAATTCAACCACCCCCTCCCAAGGCAGTCTGTACGTGAGTCATAAACGGCACTGAGTGAATCAGACTCAAAACTATTTTATTTGCATGGCACTTTTTACAGCACAGTCACAAAGATTCTATGAAAACAGGAAATAGGAAAAATGAGGCAAGACTGAGCCTGAAACCCAAAAAATCCTGAAAATGAGGTAGAAACTCTCCAGCGTGAAGAAAAACTCCTTGTGAAAAGAAAAGTAATACCATCATGAGTGCGTAACAGCAGAGGGAGAGGCACGTAGGTAGTATAACCAGAGCGCTGGGAAACGCATATGATCAGCTACTCATCCGCTGAGCGCCACCATCCATCACTAATGGGAAAAAATTCACAGTTAATTTGGTCATTAATTCAGTACATCTACCTGTGTGAGAAAATAGAAGCCCTTTCGTTGGAAAAGCTGGAGCCGGGGGTCTTCCAGGGCACATTGTCCCGCTAGGCGAGGCAGTTGAGCCCTCCGCTCCTCTCCGCAGAGACAGGCGCATTCTTGGCCGGCTCGGGCCGCGGAGCAGACGGGCGGTTTTTGTGTGGGCCGGGACATTTTCACTGTTGTTTTGCGTTCGGTAATGTTATTCTGTGAGGCTGGGCAGCGGCCAGTCCATGTCATTATCCAGCTGTTATGCAACAGGCGGGACTCCTCTCCAGCTCTCCCTCCCTCCATCTCTCCCAGACACCGAGAGCGAGTCCCCTCTTCGCCTCTGCTCTTTGCGTTTTGGACAAAGACAAAAGTAAGTCCACAAAGGCAACGCCTCCACAGTGAGCGCAGAGTGTATCGGAGCTTAATGACCCAATGGTTAAAAACATATTGGCACGCAGCCAGCCCCAAAACACGTCACAGGTTCTGGAGGAATCGGAGAGAGAATGTGATGCGTGCATTATGATGCTTATCCATGCATCACGTGAGCACATGTTTAATCCTCCAGCAGTCAGCCTGAAGGCTAGGCGGTGGGTGCGGTCGAGCGGAATTCCGATATCCATTCTTCAAACAGGGACCGTCGCGGCGTAAGCCGAGGGTGCGCACGCTCGACCGTTCTGAGTGGCCGCTGTTGCCTGGATACCACCGGTCTCGGAGTGTGAAAAGAGCACAGGCTGTTTCTGTGGGATAAATGAGCCATGGCAGCACAGATTGGAGAGATGTGAACGCCGTTCCTGCCGCGATTCCGTGAGCGGGCGCATTTATGTGACACTAAGCCCCCCCTATGATGTGGGCCCAATTAAAGTTCTCTTAGAGCAGCAGAGCTCGGTGACGCCTGCATTTGGTGTGAAGTCAAGAAAGGAAGACATGACATTAGCTGTCTATTGTTATACTTTTCCCCACTGTGTAATCTTGAAACAAAAACTATATACTATTTTTGTCTACCTATGATGTTTCGCTAACAGCACAATAACTAAGAAGTATTCCTCCTAGTTCTAACCTTAACCTTCCAATCTGTTCATAGTTTGAAGTATTATAAGCATTAGGCCAAAACACGGCTATAATACTTGAGGTTTGTATCACTGTGTAGATAAACTGCGTTTTCTGTGAATAATTTATGAGCTCGTTTTTGAGGACCATTTGCTCGTACTCGCAGAGAATTCATGGTTCCCAAGCTGACCCAAGTCATCGCTGCTGGGCATCTGCCGCCGAGCTGACTAGGCACGTTTTACACAGTTTAAAAAAGCTGAACCACATTCTGTGTGGTTGTGCAATAAGAAAGTCATCAATGCCTTCTGCACCAGTCCCACTGCGATCAAAAGCCATTTTGAAAGTGGTGCGATATGAGCCTGACAGCCATGCATGGCAAGGCGAGCAGGGCCAAGCGGGGAGCGGATATATTGGACAGCAGCGGCAGAGGCACGCCTGGAGCAGAGCTGGAAATAGAGCATGTTTCAATCAGTGCGGGTGAGTCTAAAAACGGGCGGTTGCCTATTAAAAGCGTTTCTACTCAGTACACTAACCTCCCTCCAGTACAACATGGAAAGGGTCAATGTTCTGCGTTGGGAGCCTGCATTTCCATCATTGGGACTGCAAATCTCTGACATGCTTCCCTTCTCCCAGTGGAAATTCTGGAGAATTGGTGTTCAGTGAGATTGTGCTCCGCATTTTTGCGCCATCAAGCCGAACAGGGTGACATTGCGCTGATCCACGCTTTCCCACCTTCGTGCGAGATTCCTTCGCGAGCGTATTTATGGCCGCTGCTGAAACAGGCCTTCGGTCTCCAAAATTAGGCGTGTAAAACACCCCCTCGGCGGGTTTCTTAGAGCCGCTCCGGAGGAAAGGTGAGTTACGAGAGGGGCGGGGGGACGGCCACACGAGGGCCGCGCTGTAAAATACCGCGGCTTGCAGAAAATGGTCCCTGACAGTGCTGGGGGAATCCGCGGGGGAGCCGCTGGCCTGAAACCCACGCCTCCGAAAGGCCAACTTGGGGCCCGGAGGTCAGGGTTAGATGGGGCACATCCAGAGCGTGAGTCCCAATCCGCATCCCAGTTTGAGTGAAATACGACCAAGCTGCATCCCAAAAAATACGAGGAAGCCAGTCAAAATCACTGCGTTTACTAGAAGCGTAGTCAACTCTTTGTCGAGAAAAACAGTGTGTCTAGGACATTTCAGTGCAAGTGTAGTCCACTTTGTCATGGTAGACATTGTGTCTATAACAGTTTGGATAAAAGCACAGTCCACCTCTTTGCCCAGAAAGACAGTGTGTCTGAGGAAGAACAAATGTGACACAGCTTGTGCGGGAGGTGGGCTTTTACTGGCCCCTCGAGACATTTGGGGAATTTGTATTGCCTGTGCTATTACTCCCTCTGCAATGTTAATGGAACCATTCTTCAACCTGCAAATCTCCAGCAAGGAATCCCACTCAGAACAAAAACAAATATTTGAACAGATGTGCGTTTTCCTTTCTTTTCTTTCTTTCCAAGTACCAGCGCTCCACAGTCGTAGTGTGGCGCGCTTCCTTTCTCTTCCCTTCAACAATCCGCCGCAGAAAAACGCATCCAAACTGAGAGGGGGACAGGGGGAAAGAGAGCAGCTATGGAGCACAGAGTTTGGGTGCATTTCAGCTGGGATTCTTTACAGACGCGCACATGCCAATGTAACCAGGGACACCTGAAGAAAAGCATGTCTCTCGCTAGCCATTCGCTCTGCTTGCGGCGTCCACGTCGCTGAAGATGCCGCGTGTCCCACGCTTTCTATCCCCACAATTTCAGCGGCAGCACCCCAACTGTCAACATGCGGTGACCCCAGTCTAAACAGCGACGGGACCATCGCGCGTTGGTGTATCACTCCCTTCCCAGAATTCCACACTGCGCACCCCACCGCGGAGGGACGTGCTGATTGTACGTTGCTGGGGGGGAACTTAAATGGTAAACCTTAAAGGGAGTGCCATCAGCATGGTTGCAGCAGAGGAGAACCGCCTGTGTTGAAGGATGGGGGGGGGGGGTAACCACGCGCGGAAAGCGTAAAGCCATTATACAAAATAGACTCGCAGCTGCAGATTGCCTTTTTGACAGAAGCTCTGAAGCCTTTATGCAACCGCACTTAGCCCTTGAGGTCCCGACAGCTGTATGAGAAGCTCTTTGGAACGGGAACCCAACCGTCAGCCACTGACCCCCATTGGCGTAGTAATGCACGAGCCGTACCGGCAGTATCACATACACATTGCTCTTCTCTCTAGCCTCAGCCTCTTTGCCAGGGGCTGGAGGGGGGAAGGTTTAATTGGGTGATGTTCAGGAATGTGCCATCTTGCTGAAGCGGACACTGACGAGTCTACGCTGAACCCCGTATCTCATAAAACCTCTCCACAGCTCATTTTGCAGTGAAAACCTGACCCAGCCTGCCAGTCTCATTAATGTCTACCATCACAACCATTGGATTGTGTGATTAGTCACAGCTGTTGGTATATCAGCCGAGGAAGAGCAGTCAGGTTCGTAGTGGGCAGTAGACATGTGCATAGCAAGTTTTACTCTGCTCTCAACTGCACGAGTGCTCACAGGAGTAATGTTCCTATTTATGCTCGTACTCTGAAGCAGGAAGTTGAGGTAACACTGGAAGTAAATCTAAAAGACGTCCCACTGTGGATATTTGCTGAAAACATTTAAGGCGTATTTTTAAAACTTATTATGAATATATTATTGGCACATGACTTTGAAAGCTGCTGGATAAAACAAATTAATATGCCAACAGCCACAAATGCTACTGTGTACACAATTCCTAAACATTCCACTGGTGCTTGAGATGATTCAGGTACAGGCATGAGGTAATTGTTAATTTGATAGGAGCTCACGTCATGGGGACATCTTGCCCCAAGAAAACCGAATTACACGCTATAAAACCTAATTAATGAACACTAATAACAGGGCCATAGTAAAGGCACTCTTACATGAGAAGAATTTTAAGAAACAAAAAATAAATGCTAAGTGAAATGGGAATCTCCTGCAGTGCACCTCGAGGAAAAAATGGCATCAACCTCAATGAGCTACCAATGCTAATTTTGAATCACAACACTGCCAAAAACGAAGCTGCAAAAACACGTTATATTATTAAAAACACTGAACTTTACTGTTCAAAACTTACTTTGCACGTGGATGAAACTTAATGATCAAATATTATCATTTTAATCAATACAAATTGCCCCCACTAACCAGTAGGACAATTTGAACCAGAAGCAAATCTAAATAAGTTGGACATTCAAAGAGTGGCACTACAGCCGTGTACAGCCAATGGGAACACAGCACTGAACACACTGCGGATGTATAGAGGACGGTGTGCCGATGCTAAGGGCAGACTACGAGAATGCCAGGCAAACGCACGTCCGGTCAGGGGCAGGAGGGGAGCGGGGGAGGAATGTGAGCGCTCTGGCACGGCCGTTTCCGGGCGCTCTTAATAAAAGCCAGCAGAGGCATTTGTGCCGCCGCCCTGGACGAGCGAGAGAGATGTGAAAGGAATACCGACGAGCACATGTCCCTGCAAGGCCGTGCACTTTGGGCGTTTCCGTTTAAGACATGGCCAAATACCGAGGTGGTCAAGTCAGATCCGTGGCAATGGGCCTCAGCGAGAGGATGAATGGCAATCGCTGGCAGAGGGACTGCAGGCATTCCAGAGGCCCGCCATTCCAAAACCAGCAGGTGCTTGGGTTACACTCGTCTGGCTAAGAGCCTCCGGGCCTTAAAAAAAAAAAGAGCGTCAGAGCGCTGATTTACAAGCTGTCAGTAATGGGAACTTTCCGTGAAGAATGTGGTAAGCAGCGGGCGGGGGGCCCGTTAGTGCCCTCGAGACGTTCCCTCCGCTTGCCGCACGCGTCAGACGCTTTACACGGGGCTGTGACACGGACACGCAGGCGCCACGCAGTAAATCTACCGCCAGAGAATAACGTGGCACGCTATCGCGGCAGGGTCAGCGTAGAGCCACTCCCAGTCCTGTTCAGAAAGGCTGCAGTCTGGAGGGGACAGTCACAGTGTGGGTCTCTGGGCCGCACATTGCAGGCCTGAATGGAGAGCGCTCAGGGGGGTAAGTCAGTCATGAGAAGAGCTAGAACAACCGCGCACACACACACACAGACAAACACACAGGGATAGAAGTACTGTGGGCTCTTACCTCGGTTTCCATTGTCTTCATCCTGGAAGGAGAGAAGAGACAAGAATGAATGACTGGGTGAAATTAACCAGGTTCAATTCTCAGGGTGGCCACTGCACCCTTGATCAGCACTGCACCCTTGATCAGCACTGCTTTTGTAAATATATGGATGTAAATATGGCTGACCAATATATGGATGTAAATATCCAGTATCTGGATATTTGACCAGTATTTATACAAATCTAACATGAACAAACCTTTAGTTATTTATTTTAATAGTAGCCATTCATTTCCAAATATCCCTTGTGTGTCCTAATCTGACCACATTCAGCCACGCATGACATGCGCTCGCTGGCCTTTCTCCCCTCCAGCCAGTTATTTCACGCCGTCTTAATCTCTCTGCGCTCAGTACAGCCGTTACTATGGAAGCCACTACTTTACAGTCATGTGCTCTGCTGCACTACACTGGCACACAGCCATTCAGTAGTTTATAATCAACCATTCACTTAAGATGGAGACAAAATTGTACAATGAATCTGGAATAATCCAGAAAATGTATCAGCAGCAATGTTCTTTTGCTCAAAGCACTTGTGCAAATGCATTCGTTGGCCTCAGCAGGCCCAAACCCTCCCCCCTCTAAAGGTGTACTCTTCTGCTGGTGCCCTATGTGGGTGGGGCTTTCAACCCACCCCCATAGATGAGCTTTGTCATGTCTCACTGAATATGCATGCACGCACACAGCGGGCAAAAGATCAGGAGTATCATGCAGAGTCGATGTAACTTCAGCAGCAATGTCCAGAGCGCTTTAGTGTAGACTACCAGTAGACTCATGCTTTTATTTAGATTAGACCTAGCTATTTAATCTTTAAAAAATGCCACGTAGCTGCATTCACAGTCACAATTGTAATTGGGGTAATACCTTAGATTTTCTCTCCCTTCAAGAAAAACACAAATCTGGCTTTATACAAATCTTTTATTGCACCAACAATCATGATGATGGAAAAAATAATAATAACAGAAGAGGTAGAGGCTTAAACACATTCTCGTTTCAATTGTCCCTGCTCGCGAGCGGTGTGTGCACTCTCCCACTGCTGGTAAACAAGAAATTCATCTGTAGATTAAGGAAACAGTATGTTTAGTCTGCACTTCAGAGAGAGACTAAACAAATTAGTAATTCTAAACAATGAATCACAATTATAAAAAAAATTGAAAAATTTTTTTTAAAGCATCTCTGTGACCAAAAATTGCACCATTGCACCTGTATTTGCCCTCAAATTGACCCGCAGAGAAAGGTGGACAGTTGATCCATCATAGCTCCGTGAAAAAGTCTGAAAGGCGGAACAAGCCACCGCTCCAATTGTTCCGTCCCACACAGCACTCCAATCCCTCGAGTTACACACTCCTTTTCGCTTTGGTCCGGATTAAAATTTGTGAGGGGATTTAAGCGCTGTGAAGGGATTGTGAACGGCTAGTTTCTACAGCTGTTTGGAAGGTAAGGAGTTGTACATCATGGCAGTCATCTGTAAAGGGTTTCAAATGTTTTGTCATTCTTCTGCAGCAGATAGAGTGCTACAAAATTTGGTATGTCTGGATTCAGTACGCTTTCCCAAAACTTATACTACCATCACGCACACACAAAAAACATGGACATCCACCCAATCAGTGATAAGTGGACAACAAAGCCAGCACAAAAAATACAGATGCAGGCAATTCTAGTGTTTCTTAAAGAGTTTTTTATTTTTTATTTTACCATTTCAGTTTGTGTTTTCGATTGACCCAGACAGTTTCTGTGTGCAATGAAGGCTGTTTTCCATATTTACAGGCTTTATAATGGCTGCAGTGGCAGTCAGGGGTTAGCAGTCTAAAGCAAGAACATGTACTTTAAGTAACTCTAAAGTGGCCTGTAAAGAGATGTTATGCCTCCAGAGGTTATATGTGTGTGTATTACTCATAGTAATTATGTTTAATCTTATTTTCAGTTTGATTGATTTCCTATGGCGTATGCAACCTGAGACTGCTGTGCTCAAGGGAAGTAGTACAGGCACAATATAAACACTGATATTTATGTTCATAATTGTGATTCATTGTATAGAATTAATCTATTCATATGTACAGTTTCTGGAATTGTAATCCCACTGCACAAGCTGCTTTGGAATTACATTAAGTGTATTGTCTTGCTTTAGACCACACCACAAACCACCGAATGCCCTAACCTGCCTTTGTAAAACCAGCTGGCCATCAGAAAACTTCTGTAAGTATCTAAAATAGCCTTCATTCCACCTAAAAACTGTCCAAGCCAATCAAAAATATACACCAACACTGAAACAATATCAAAAACCAACTCCTCTAAGTCAAGTCACCAAAATCCTTTTAAAGTACACAAGCAATATGTTTAAAAAACAGCCAGGTTCTATGGCTCAGAACTGCAGCATAGTCAGAATTCAGTCCTCTATAAAAGAGCATTACATGCGTCATACAATTAAGACACGGCACAACTCAGAAAGAAAAGTTAAACACTGCAAATGAACTGCAGGAACATTTTAAAAATTTTGTGGTGTTCATTTCTCGGGGGGCAAGTCAAAAAAAGGCTTCTAGAGAGCAGTGACTTGATTGGGCATGGTTACCTTCATGAACACAATCCCCCTCTTCCCATTTTGACAAATCTAAAGCCTGATGGGGTTTAAGAGAGGCTGTGGAATGCGTAACTCGGCCACTACTCGCTGGAGCGAGACAACTCCCCTCTCCACTCTCTGCAGTAAGTTAACTTGATGCAGTACTCAATTTAAATAGCATGACTCATTATTGATTTGAGCCAAAATCCCAGCAGTGCTCAGGACTCCCATATGGAAGTGATTACGAAGAACCCCTGCAAAGCCTGTGCTTTACACTTGAACACGGTTATTATAAAAATAATATATGACGGGGGGAGAATACGAGTCTCTGAAAGACCGTTTGTCAAGTCGACCTGCGTGCGGCTCAGTGGAGCGAAGCCCCTTATGAAAATAGTGACCTGGAATATTTCACCGTTACAACGGTACTGAAGAGAAATCACAGAGAGGGGACAGCGTTTCGGTGATCCCCTGCGGAAGCCTTTCTGCTTAAGGCTGTACTACTTCCATCGGTTTATGTGCACAAACCAGACGCTCCCACAGAGCCAAATCGGCGTCACGCAGTCGCTCGGCGGGCGGTGGTCTCTCACCTTGATGGAGGAGTGGACGGCGGACTCGGGGGGGTAGACGATGAAGTGGCGCAGGGTGAATCCGAAACCCTGCGAGGTGCGGCACAGGCGCAGAGTCTTGGGCCCGGGCCAGGAGAAGGCCTCCTCCTCCCCCGGAGATGACCCGGTCCCCTCGCTCTGCTCCCTGGCATCCTTCCGCTTGGCCTGCGGGAAACGGGTCACATTAGTTTCACACGGCGGCACGACCAAAACAAGCCGGAAATGTCTACAGCATTGGGCACCAGAGTTGGGCCCACCTGCAATCTTATTCAATCAAGTGAAGAAATTAAGAAGTAAAATTCTATTAATTTGATGAAAAATCCTCAGAGCATTTTGGGAAATTTCCTATTCATGAGCTGAATTTTCAAACTGAACTGTAATGGAATTGACCCTAACCCTTTGTGTACGGCTGAAATGGGCACAGAGATTTATCAAAATAAAAGCGCTGGTCTGGGGTAGTATATTTTGGCACATTGTAAACTTGAGTTGTGCTTTTATTTTGTTTTCAAATACGCAGCAGTTATTTGATCCTTGGCGGGTCAAATGTCTTCGTTGTGCTAACAGGAAAAAAAGCCTTTAAAAATGTCCACCCCCTGTTCAGTCGGTTTTTCATGTCATTGACATTATGAGGTACTTTTTCTTTACTTAGCTATTGATGCTTGGAATAGCTCACCTGGATAGAAAGTAAAAGTTGATGATGATGGGGTATTCAAGAACAAAGGTGACGCGTTACATTATCCAGAGAGACTCGCACAACTTTAAAAAAACAAAAAAAATTGTTGCATTTTTACATAGTAACTATTCATACAGCTGGACATATACTGAATCTATTCAGAGCAAGTACTTTGTTCAAGGGTACAACGACAGTGTCTTACCTGGGAATCGAACCTGGAACCGTTCCCTAACCATTATACTACACTGCCGCCCCAACTGACACATGAACTGTAGACTGAAAAGTGACAACCTTAGGTGGGCTGAATAGCCTGTTCTCTCAAGTAAATGAATCATACACTCACTGCTTATTCCTTAATTAAAGTAGTGTTCTACCACCCCATGATGCGTATATGAAAAAATAACATTATAAATTACATTTTCTCCAGCACTTTGTAGAAGTACTTAGTAACACCCGATTCCCTGAAAGTACTTCCTGACACCATTTCCTGAAAGTACTTCCAGATACCTGACTGCCTGTAAGTGCTTCCTGGAAGTACACAAGACTGCATTCTCAGGACTTCTATTGCATGTGATTAGATGAACACACAGTGATACAACAGTTGCACAATACGCTTGATTTTAGATGGAAATGTACATCACCAACCAAGGCACAGTACCCACACCAACTGCGCTTCTGAAAGGCACTGAAATGTGATGTGAGGACTGGTCAGTTATATAAATGAGCAGTGAGCATCAGAAACATGTAAGATCTCATTACAGCATCCATGTCTAAAGCAAACCTTGACATGTGGTTTACTGTATGTCTCTACTGAAGCCTTATGGCAACTGGAGACCTGAAAGGCTGCTTTCTGTGACCCCCCCTAACCCTAACCCTAACCAAAGCTTCACCCTCCACCCCTTCTGTACCATGGCCAGTATTGCACAGCACAGCATCCGACCTTCTTATTGCAGGAAGTACACTGCCAGTAATTTGCAATGAAATTCGCCGGCCACACCAAAATCATGGCACACCAGGGTCCCCCACTGTGCCAATGCCGTCCACATCACTATATCAACACCTTCCCCATCCCTCACCGGCCCAAGGCCGTGCCTGGCCTGCCTGACGACCACACCTGTCCGCCCGCACTGCCCGCCAATGAAACAGTAACAGCCCGGTTGACCCTGGCTCTCTGATGACTCCTGATTTCAACAGGATATGAGCATGTGTGCTCATATGTCTTCCAACCCATTTAAACAGAGCTGTGTTTTCTCCTGTTCCTCGGCAATCGGGTGGGTCCTCCAGGGAGTGGGTTGGGTCTGTGCAGCACAATGAGATCACTGCAACCCAGGATTCCACAGTGCAGCCCAGCCCTGTCCAGCCAGGAGGGCAGCGCGAGTCAGACAAACAAGACCTACAATGGACCCGGCCAGAATAAGACAAACAAGATCCACGATAGACCCGAACCGAGTCAAACAAACAGGACCCACAATGGACCCGGACCGAGTCAAACAAACAGGACCTATGATGGACCCGGCCTGAATAAGACTAACAGGACCCACGATGGACCCGGCCCGAGTCAAACAAACAGGACCCATGATGGACCCGGCCTGAATAAGACTAACAGGACCCACGATGGACCCGGCCAGAATAAGACAAAGAGGAACTACGATGGACACGGCCAGAGTCAAACAAACAGGAACTACGATGGACCCGGCCAGAATAAGACAAACAGGACCCACGATAAACCCGTTTTTTCACTTGCCTCACGCCTCCTGCGCCGTATCTTAAAACTTTTATAACATGTTGCACAACTCCGGCCGTGTTCCCCTCCACCAAGCACTCTCTGAGGCCCCTTCCATTGCTATATTTAAAGTACTGAATTATACAGCAGGAAGAGCAGAAATCTGCACAGCACAAGCCCCCTCCTGTGCCAACACACTCAACACTGCCATTGTGTGAGGCTTCTTCCATCCCTCAGTAACAGTACTGATGAATTTAAAGAGATACCCAACACATTATTTACAGGCTCAGAACCTTCCCTGCTTTCTTAAAAAAAGGTGTGATGACGAGAAAGACCAGAAGTGAGAATGAACTGTGCAAGGACGCAAATGGAAAGACCTGTCATAAGCCCCTTTCACACATCTAAAGCCGTAAATGTTCCAGAAACGTTCTGTGACGGCCTCATGTGTGAACAGCCGGAGACTGTATTTAACTTGGCAAACATAACTATTTTTGTTGCATTTTAGTGAAAACAACGGCACATGAAAATGTATCGATTTTTATCTGATAAACCATGCTTCCTTTGTTAACGTGAGATATTTGCGATCATATAACAGCAATTTTGGCTAAAGATGGTATCACACAACTATTACTCAACTGCGTTGTGTTGGTCGGATTAATGCATCTCTGCCAAAGCTATGGCTATTTTAAAGATTAACTAATGTAACGCTAACATTGATTGTTACCGGCATTGATTCGGGTAGACGTCCCGCCTTGCCTAATCTGCCCGGAATGGTCATGTCATGTGTCAACAGACTCGACATGGAAATTTTCCGTGACCTGTGTGTCAATGGGGAAAACCCTCTACCTAACCCGGATAATTAAACCTGGAAATGTTACGGGTTCCACGTTTGAAAGGGGCTATAGATTTGCAACAATGTTGATGCGCTCTTCAAAGTTGGGGTAGTCCCATTGAAGAAACCTGCACTGCGGTGAGTGACAGCAGGGAAAGTAAAAGCAAGGTCGACGTTACTATAAGAGGGTAGGGGCTCACAGCAGCCAGCTGTCTGTTTACATTGTATTTATAGCATGGCACCATGGCTGAACCTCTCCCACAGCACACACTGGCACTCCACATATTCCAGCAATCTCTGCTCTGGCATCTCTGATCAGAGACCGACAGACTAACCCGACCTCTGAGAGGTGGAGCTTAGAAGAAGCAGCGTCTACTCTCCTTTTTTGCATTTGGTATTTGAAGGGACTATTAAGATAGCTACCTGACTCTGGTTAGTTAAATGGTTAGCAAGCTAGCTATGCAAAACAAAACACTGTTTACATACCAGTGGAGTTCCAAAAAGCTCATGTGCCTTGCAGAACTTGTGGAAAAATAAAACATCGCAATGACAACCTTAATTCTCTGCAGAATGCTGTCATTTTTACTTTTCCTCAACTGGCCATTTTCATTCCTGGTAATTCCTTCAGCACTAGACACTCAAAATTCCTGTGTGTGTGTGTGTGTGTGTGTGTGTGTGTGTGTGTCGCGTGTGTGTGTCGCGTGTGTGTGGCATGTGTGTGTGTGTGTGTGTCCACCTGCCAACACTTCTAGCCCACCCTTGCTGCTTTCTTTAGACTGGCTTGCTTGACTCACATCTTCCTCGAAGCAAAACCACTCACTCTCACTATAACCTTTCACAAATGACTCATTACACTAGGAAAACATGCCTCCTTTTTTCAAATCTGAATGGATCATGTTTCTCAGCAAGCTCTCTCCAGTCAGTCGAGATACCTCTTAAACATGCACAATGCTGTATGCACTGCTTGTGGCTGACACTCAAACTACAATTTAAGATCCAACTTATCAATTCCATTGAGGACAAGTGAATCGCATTAGCAAGGCAGCTTCAGAAAAATCTGGCAAAAAGGGGCTTGGGCTGTATCCAGCATGAAGCCTCGCTGGAGTCGACACTTCCTCCGTTCGGTTGTCTTGCACACTGTACAACACGGCACGTAACTAGGAAGTTTGACAAAGTGGAAGAGACGTCGGCTGCCAGTGTGAGCTCAAACCCGACACAAGCGAAAGCACCGTGAGGCACACAAAAAAAATAAAAAAAACATTCCAGGGGAAAACAATACTGCCCGGTCACAGTTCACCCGTGTAATCCAATACAGGCTGCACGTCCCACACACACACACCAAGGAAAAGAAGGGCTTCGGTCCCGAATGACGCCCTCCTCACGCCCCACACACACTCCAACACCATCAACGACAACACTCTCGAGCTGTTGAAAACGAACATGTCCAACTAAGTAAATGCGGCTGCCTGGTGTCTTGCGCTTACCCTCAGTCTCTCCTCCCCTAGTCTGCGCCAGCACAGCGCGTCCTGGCACCTGAGCCCCAGCTCCAAATCGCCCCAGTTGGCTCGGGCCAGCAGCTTTAGCCACAAGCAGTAGGGCTCGGCCAGGCAGCCGTCCACCCCGGGGACCCGGGCCCACGGGCAGCCCTCCGCTGTCGGTACGCAGTCCAGCTCCACCAGGTCCGGCTCGCCCCTGTCCCGCGTCCTCGGGGCCACCCCGCAGTGGCGGGACATCCCGTTTCTGTTGGCCAGCATGTCTCCGGGCTCCGCTCGCTCTCCTCCGTGCTCTGCTCTCTGGCTCTCTCTGACTTTCTCTCCCTCTTTCGCTTTCTCGCTTCCCCCCGCCCCCTCACTGAGAGGAGGCTAACGTTGCCCACGCTCTCATGATGTTTCCGCTGGAGGAGCGGCGTGTTACGGCAGGCACTCGCACTCACAAACACATCTGGATATGCTAGAAGAGGGGAGAGACGGAGGCGAAGACTTCCTTGATCGCCTCCTCTCTCAAACAGCTGCGGCTCTGCAAGGGAGGAGCTCCCCGCTTCATCCCCTCCCTCCCCGCACGCAGGGGTTAAGTCCAGGAGAAATTCCACAGGCCAGTTCCATTCTAACGCAGGGCGGACAAAGGCAGCAGCGCTCTGTTATCTGTGATGAGGACAGAAATAGTTGTGGACTGTCCGGTCCTCTGAACAGCCCCAGAGAAGCGGGGGCGGAACCACGCTTTTAAAAGGGGCCACTCCTGTTACATCACAAAGCCCCTTCTCCCCCTTCTATCCCCCTTAACCATTACATAACAAGTGGCGCTAGCCAGGGCGTTTCTCTAATGGCCGGAGGTAAACGTGCCCCCAGAAACAAGGGACGGGCCGTTTATCTAAAATGGACGCACGCTGCGGAGGGGAAGGAGCCAGTAAAAAAGATTAATATTTCATAACTTCTCCCATCCAGAGTCCTACCACACTGGAAGCACTTTGAAGCGTTATGGCCACTTAACACCTGAAAAGCATTCTGAAAGCAGTTTGCCAACCTCGGCTCAGAGTTAGGCTGTGTCCGCTGGCCCCGACCTGTTCACCAGGCAACTGGACCTGATGCCGATCTAACATGCTTATCTGGTGTAGCTCTCCTTTAAAATATCAGTTCTAGATAATCCTTTGATGTCATTACAAAATTACGTCATTCAGCCTTATGGGTGGTGTGAAACCCCAGTACACACAGGACCGAGTAGCACATCCCGTTTAAGCCAGCAGTGATGATTCACGATCAAACGACAGCCATTCCCCTGCAAAGAGCCAGCATAAGAATCAACATGGAACACGGTGCAAAAATAGCATGTTGGTATGGGAAACGCCAAGCAACAGTGCTCCAAACAGAGACATAGCTACCATGACTACACGCCTGTGACTCATTATCATCTGGTCTGGTTGCCTCAACCATGAGTCTTATGTTCACCTTCACCACGTTTATTCTTAAGCTGTAAGTGTAAGTCATTCAAAACAATGACATAACAATGAGACAGACACAGATGATGAAGAGGAGAATAATTTTTTTTTTAAATGATTAAAATGTGTCTATTGTCAAATGTATCGCTTGCATCTGGTTTGATTATGCAGAAGAACTGCAAAGGATCTTCCAATACAGGAAGTTGAGTCCCAGTAGAAGTCTTCTCAGACTTCAATGTGCTATTACTATGGAAACCGAGACCCGCAACAGCAGCTATTGGAGCTCCCCCAGCAGAAGAGCGACAAGCAGAGCGGTATGGGGGCCTGTGTGGGGGAGGTGCCGGACGCAATTCAGGCCTACGGTTCCATCCCACACGCTGTCCGTTTCACGCTACCAGATTGAAATGCTGTCCTTCCCTTCATTACCATTATGAGCGCTCCGGTCATCCAACGCTGACTTTCACTTTCAGTTTCTTGTAAGCCACGCGTCTATGGCAGCAGGGGGAAAACCGATTGTCCTTCTGTGTCAACGAATACCTCGTCTGCAAATGCAACACAAATTAAACATCTATGATGTCAACCAGACCTGAAATTTGAAATACTAAAAGTTTAGACACCAGTAAAGTTCCTCCAAATACCATTTTACAAAAGAGCCAAAACTAAGTTCTTTCACGATTGTACCTTTTGGTCAGAAAAATGTTTCGACTGGTTTCAAATTGTACTGCCATTTAAAGAGTTAAAATACAAATACATATTTGAAGTTCACAACTGCCAACGTTCCCAATATACCATTTTAAATGTCATTACCCTATAAGCTATGGCTTGTGTCTATTTTAAAGACAAAGCTTCGGTTTCTCTCATAATGAATTGAGGTTCCCGAACCTCCTGCTATGACCACACAGGCAATCAAAAGGCGCCAGTTCCGCGTGAACAACGCACAGAGAGGAAGATCAAGGTTGAGAGTGAGCAACAGAGGAAGGGAGCGGGGTCATCATAGTCACCCCGAACTCCTCACCCACCCTCCACCCCACAACCAGGCTCCTGCACTGGCTTCTCAGGGCTGTCCTCTCCACGGCCTTCCCAGTTTAGCGCCAAACCTGGCACGGCACGGCGCGGCACAACCCCGCTGCCCCCGGACCACCTTTTAAATTATTTCTCAAAACTTCATCTGCCAGGCGGGCTTCCCTGTCGGCAGCGGGGGAATGAGCGTTGCGGTCAACAGAGGGGCCGTTCGAAAAGGAATTTCAGTGGGCGGCTTCGTTCGGAGGGAAACTGCTCCTTTTCATTAGCTCACTCTTTGTGCAAGGTGCAAGCAGAGGGCGCATTGAGGAGGAACCGCTACGCTGCACCCCGAGTGCCGCTCACGTGTGCGTAAAACAGATACGCTCTCTGAAATACGAAGCGACTGAGGCACTAAGTGTGTGAGAGCGAGGCCCGAGGGCGTGTAGGCGCTGCAATGACAAGCTCCCTTTCCCCCACACTTTCCCTTTACATCATATGACTGCAGCACTCAGGTATTAACTGCCAAAGCACTCGCACAGGAGCCAGAAAAATCCTGCTACAGTTCATAAATGGCTGCTTGTAATGTCATTATGGCCGCCCCTCACTGGAATCTTCATCTGCATCCAAAGACTGCCTACGTCACAGGAAGCGATTCATGAGGCTTTTTTTAAATGCTCTCCCCCGCAACACACACACACACACGTGTCACCATGATGAGACAACCCATGTTTCCAAACACCATCATCCAGACCCAAACACAGATAATTATTCAACAATACAAACACACATACGCATGCATGCTCATATGTAAACAATCAGCTTTCTGGTCTCAACCCATAATGGGAATGTGGGAATGACATCACTGAACAGTAAATTAAGGCTCATTATGAATGACATGTCCTGGAAAAAGGCAGAAACCAGGGTATCTTTTGAACACAGACGTCTTCCAGGCAGGCCTTTCCGTTAGGGTGGTCATGAGGCTGAAAGAATGCAGGGAAGAAACATCGTTGGCATGAGGGGGGCGTCTCTGAGGTGAAACTGGAGAAGGGAAGGTCCTGCATGAGAGGACGGCCACAATTAACTCCCAAGCCGCGCTCATGTAGGTGTTAAATTTGGAGAGTTGGTGAAACAGGCTTTTTTTTTTTTCTACTTCTCCCAAATTGTGAGGTAGTCAAGCTGTGCCTCCCGCCGACCTGTACGGTCTGGCTCTCCACACACCGGGTAGGCCGGAATATTCCTCATAATAGTAGTGTCCAGTGCGCCACCAGCAGAAAAGTCACATTACTGCTCAGAGCAAAAGCAGCCATGTCCACTCCAGCCACACAGGTGGTGTGTTAACAGGATTCGAATGGGAAACAGACGTCACACAATCACAGCATTAGGTTATTGGCAACTTAAAACACTCATGTCCAAGAGTGTAGCAAACCCCAAAAATGTATTTGTTGTTCAATTATTCTGTTCTTGAGGCTTAAATCAAATTCATTAATATATCACCAAGTATTTCTAAAGGCTTGGTGTTAACCGAAACAAGCCTACTTTTACCATTACAATGCCCAAAACACATTAATTGATTCCACCTTTATTTAACCAATACCGTCCACTCAGTAACAATTGTCACTTTTCTCCAGGGTGCCTGAAATAAATGTATTACCCTACAGACTTCAGTCGCAGATGTCATCAAATCAAGTAGTCAATTAACAGCTCAGTCAATCCTGATTAGTAAAACACAGTGTGAATGACAGCAGGCCAAGCCAGTGTCTCCGTAGGACCAGCTGCTGCGAAAACGCATCTTTGCACATGCAGCACGGTCTACGTTTAACGCGTGAAGAGAGTGGTTCAATTTAAATGGCTGACAAGGTTGACATTGTCTCTTATATCATGGAGCGCACAGACCGTGACAATTAAGCCCATATTCCACTGTCAGTGCCTCAGAGATTGAAATATACAGAACTGAAGTACTGTGCAGCTGGAACACTCTCTTCTGAGAGAAACGGACGGACAAATGTATGCTGTCATTTCCCAGAAGGTCCTGGAACGAGAGGGTAAGATTTTATAATACTCACTTAGCAGATGCTCTCATCTGGGGATGACCTTCACATCTCGCCTTTTTGACATTATTTAGACCCATGCTTACAGCTCTAGGTATACTTTTCATTTTTGGAACCAATTATTCAGGGAAATACTCAGTCCCTCCCTATTTGGAATCACTTGTTGTGTCTCACTGCCACTGGCACCAGCTACAAGCCGTGTAGCAGTGGTAGTGCTAATCAGAGGTGTCTCTCACTGCCACTGGCTCCAGCTACAAGCCGTGTAGCAGTGGTAGTGCTAATCAGAGGTGTCTCTCACTGCCACTGGCTCCAGCTACAAGCCGTGTAGCAGTGGTAGTGCTAATCAGAGGTGTCTCTCACTGCCACTGGCTCCAGCTACAAGCCGTGTAGCAGTGGTAGTGCTAATCAGAGGTGTCTCTCACTGCCACTGGCTCCAGCTACAAGCCGTGTAGCAGTGGTAGTGCTAATCAGAGGTGTCTCTCACTGCCACTGGCTCCAGCTACAAGCCGTGTAGCAGTGGTAGTGCTAATCAGAGGTGTCTCTCACTGCCACTGGCTCCAGCTACAAGCCGTGTAGCAGTGGTAGTGCTAATCAGAGGTGTCTCTCACTGCCACTGGCTCCAGCTACAAGCCGTGTAGCAGTGGTAGTGCTAATCAGAGGGGTGTCTCACTGCCACTGGCTCCAGCTACAAGCCGTGTAGCAGTGGTAGTGCTAATCAGAGGTGTGTCTCAGGCTGTGAACACCTGCCTTGTTTGTGGGAGGAGCTAAAGCAGCGCTTGGCAAAATAACCCTAGCAAATCCCTACCCTACTCCTGATAAGACACAGCCAATTGCATCTGCTCACTGCAGGCACTGAGTCTTAGCCAATTGGAAAGCCTGCACCGTGACATACAGCGTCTGGGATGTAGAGCGCAGCCTATGTCCATGCTGAGTGAGCCAATCAAAATGAAGCCGGACCAGAACCAGCAAAGTCAAAGCTGTAGGGCCCAGCCTGTGCTTGTGTAGTTGGAAGAGCCACAGTGACACCAGTGGCTGTGTCAGGAAGCCAGGAGATGACCAAAACAGAGCCGCTCTCTCACCCAACCTGCCTTCTCCTCCTCCTTTGACTCCTCACCGCTCTCCCACTCGACCTGCCTTCTCTTCCTCCTTTGACCCCTCACCGCTCTCCCACTCGACCTGCCTTCTCCTCCTCCTTTGACCCCTCACCGCTCTCCCACTCGACCTGCCTTCTCCTCCTCCTTTGACTCCTCACCATTCTCCCACCCAACCTACCCTGCCCTTTGACTGCTTTCATTAATCCATCCAGTGCAACACCGAGCTTCAGCCTAATGCCACAAAATAGGCGGAGCAAACCTTTGACGGCACGTATCAGCCTCAATCCACACAAACGCAGGCATCACAGGGACCCAAAAAGATGGCAAAAGGAAGGAGCCGCGGGGCACAGACACAAAGGAGGACGTCCCCCATGAGCCTGGATTAAACTAACATTATGGCCTCAACAGCAATGATTAATTAGAGACCAGGAAGAAAGATGGGGATAAGGCTGCCGGCAGATTAAAGACCTTTCAGACATTTTTAAGACTCGTGGCGGTGTCGGTTTAATCGCCACGCGGTGCATCTGGGCTCTGTAAGGTAACAAAGGCTGTTAATGAGGTCTAGAGACAGTCTGCCCCCAAACCCTTCTCTGAGCCCTGGGGAGAGGGCATGGGTGTCCCCCGCCGCCTCGTCCCGTCCAGAACGCAGATCAGCTGATAGTGTGAAATTAAGGTGAAGCACTGATAAGGCCCTGCCAGACAGGCTGAGGGACTGGAGCCCCGCCAGAAGCTAACCGCCCCGGGGGGCCGGAGACCCCCCCCCCAATATTATAATCACTCTCCCCATCACAGCGATGTCTGGACCATTCCCATGGAGATTTCCCCCAGCATTACCTGCCTTTTATTGTCATTAGCGCAGGTGCTTCTTAATGGCTCTTTAATTACATCTAATTAAGCGAGCCTTTCATGAGAAACCAGATTCAAGATTAAGCCTTTGTTCCCCCTCCCCCCCACTGCAGCCCCCCAGAAGAAAAACACAATTTGCTTGTTTACATCGTCATGCTGTGCAAAAATCTAACTGGACTTTCATTCTCATTTAGCCCATTCATTTAATCACATTTCATTTAAAAATATAGATATAATTTGACAAGTAATGTATCATTATTATCATCATTTTAAAACCCATCTGATAAAATGAACCTGTCCTGGACATGATTGTTTTGGGGCTCAAATTGTCCGAAGGCTGGTCATCGTTCGGAACCGAGCATCTGCAAATTTGTGAGAAGCTTTGTGGGAAATTTCTGTAAACTCGTCTCCCAAGGACCAGCCAAAAGCTGTAGTTATGTCACGTTACAGTGAATAACAGTACCCCACCCGTCCCCCAGAAAGAGAAGCATCTCCAAACTCATTCACTATCTCGGCTTCTCCTTGAGATGATTCGACAACAAAGAAGCCTGGAAAGAGACTCGTATTCAAACTCTAAGGGAGGTTTTGTCCTAATAAACCGTGGCAATGTGTCATTTTGATGGCTTTAAGAGTGGGGAACGGAGCGTGCTCAGTAGAGCCTCATCAGTTTATCAGTCTGGCAGACCCCACCTGATCTCCCCATTGTCCCTTTAATTCCCTGGACTCATCAACCAACCGACCCTGCCACTCATTTCCAGAAGCAGCTGCGCTCACCCACAAAGACAGAAAACCCAACGGGCAGGGCGGCTTCTTCACTACAGGCACGGGGGCGGGGGCGAGGTCCGTTTGGAGGCTGATCAGAATCCTCGCTCCGAGACGTGAAATGTGAAACCGTGGCTTCCACTACAAAGATCGGGCAGGCCTTGGGTGTAAAAATACTCTGGCAACCTCGTGGTGCGCTGAGCCGAAGCCGGCAGACTAATCCTCAGACATCAAATATTTCAAATGATTCAAATTTCAAACCGTTATTTCAGACGCTGCCATTCAAACGTGCTATTCTAAAGGAGGCACAGGCAACAGCAGAGTGGACAGACAGGCTGGGTGTAGCCACAGATTGTTTAGAATGAGCTCATGCTCTCCTTCCATCCTCTGCTGCTGCTTAAATACAGGAGGTTCAAGTTGTGTTATATATTACAGTGCAGAAGATCCTACAGCACAGTACCGTCATTGGTCACGCACCTTAATTTTCAAAAAGGTAAATCAAATCAAGTTTTGGTTTCAACGGCAGGGAGACAGAACGTTCGATATTAAGTATATGAAGCATCTGATCCGTCTGGAGAATCTGTTCTGTAGTGTACCTTTGTAGAGGTTCTCGTCTACCATGACGATGGAATCCTGAAAGCCATCCGCCTAATACGGTCATGGGACGTCACCATGGGACGTCGCCACGGGGGCCAGTGTAGTCGCAGGGTGAGCGGAGACCTGAATGTCTGGCATGTTTCTGCTGCAGAGAGGGGTCTCTCGTTCCAGACATATTGCTGCATTGGTCTTTACCACCTAGGCTTTGAACGTGGTGACAATCCCAGTAAACACATTCAACAGAGCCAGCCTCCCCTAGTCTAAACTAAAATGGTGTGTAAGAGGGCCGTACCGTCTTCCCGGAAAAGTGTGTATGCCGAACAGACGGGAAAAAGAACACTCGTGGAACCTCCAGATCCCCAAAAAAAAAGGCCTGAGATTTGGACAGAAAAATGCACCCATTTCATGTGTCTTTCAGGTCTGTTTGTCATTACCACATTACTTTCTTTGGCATGTCGCGTAGACTGAAAGGCCTTACACTCTTCGGTCTCGGTCTCTGTCTCTCGCGCTCTCCCCAACCCCCGCTCTGAACTGCGAAATGCCACACGAGTCACCGGCTATCTCCTGCCAGGCTATTTTTGTGCCACCGTGAAATATTTACGGTGACGATTCAAAATTCATAGGCGGCTCAAGAGCGATTTTTTTCCTCCTTTCTATAAATAACGGAAGCGCATTAAATATTCACACCGATATAAAAGTCTCTTCCTGCTCATGTGAGCGCGATTGTGGGACCCTCCCAGCTAGTAGTCAGGGTCAGTCCTAACTGTAAAGGTGCAAGGCCGACAAATATTTTCTTTCCATGAATAAACCTGTGCGCTCATATAGCCCCAAGTATTGCACATTTTTATTGACAAAGTTTTAGCTGTGAGCCGGCATTCATAGAGAGGTCCCTTCCACACTTTCCCATCCACATGAAGCACACCAGAGGACATGGCCACACAAATACGCATCTAGACCCGCATGACACAGCTGGCCTGCTGAGCAGTAAAGGCCTTGGCTTTCATGCCTCAGCTTATTAGCCTATATGCTACCTCAAAGTTTAAGCCTAGGCTGCGTGGACTACCCTGACATGCACAGTATTCAGGATAATGGTACTTATCCTGGTTATGATTCCAAATAAGCCATTTACTTGCAGCATGAAATATGACGGCCACCTATATTGCCATATACAGTACATGGCAAAGGTATTCCAAATAAGCTCTCTGGGGCATGCATTTTACACTACCTTGTTGCGCTCATTTGCTTATTTATTCATGTATTTGTGAAATTTTTTATCAAAATGGCGTATTGCAAACAATCGTCCTAAACAATGCTCTATTATTTCCTGAGGAACTTTACAAAAATACTACTGTTGCAGTACTTTCTTCCATCAGGAAATCACATTATATTCATATATGGATTGACAGAATTGTCTTGCCATCGCTCGAAAAAATACAGGCGCTTTGGATATGCCATGACAGCATGATAGAAAGTCCATCTATGAAACTATGATTACGTGCAAAACACAACAAAGATGCCAGTACTTATGGGTAGAAGGCATATTCCAAAAAAAGGTTTTATACCGGTTACTCTAACCAGAACACTGGCTTATTTATGGTTACGGTGATCGGAATACGGGAAATTAAATCCGTGAACTGAATAATGCCCATAATGTTCTATAAGGATGTTTCAATAAGTGAATCGATTTAAACAAGTTTCCTGAATTGACTGAAAACTTACAAATTTAGTAAAAGTTACAAATTTACCGGTCATCGTCAGTGAGATATGGGCACTAGCTCTTTTAGCATGCTGAGTGGGCTGCAGTGTGGAAAGCGGTCATTAGCTAGAGAGCACGTCGATTGGACAAATGCAGGCATTACAGCTGCAGAGAGCCCCAGTGTCAGCCCAGATGGCTGAGTCACTCTCCGATGCCAGCCCAGTATAAATGGTGATAATATGACAGGAAAGTGCAATTCCCTTGTAAGAAATAAAGGGTGATCATTTGCAATGTTCAGGGAACTGTACTAGTAACTCAAGAGGTTGCAGGCTTGACTCCCAGATCGCAGCCCTGCTTAACCAAAATTGCAACAAGGATAGACTTGCTGAAGCTGTTCACAGATATATCCATTTGTATGACCACACAAGCAGGGATTAGAGAGACACTCAAATTCCCTCTTTAAAAAAAATCCTTTTTACATTTGATAACTTTTTACTTTTCTTAAGACTAGAGTCACCAATTGCCCCAAATCAACGTTGTGATTTTAAATTTGTAATTACTTCATCAGGGTATATGCTACGTTTCCATCCTGCCATGCCTATGCTGTAATTATAGATGTACACTTAGATTAGTTTATGTAGTTTTGAGATGTGTGAATCGTTATCTCTCTCCTCCAGGAGCGCATTGACCGCGTTTGCATTATGGGTGCTTTTTTAGCGCATTGAGACAAGGATTGTGATATTGAAACATACGTTTTTAATCAATCTGGTGTGGAGCATCATTAAATGAACAGACCTCAAGTCACAGTGTTTGCTCCCAACACCACGTAGATAGCAGTTCGACAGCCTTTGCCAATCCGCCAAATAAAATTTTGTTTCAAGTATACTGGGGTCTTAAGTTTCTCTGGATAAGAGACGTCCACTACATGCCTACACATAACGCAAGTGTAAAATTATTACTGCAGATAGAGGATAAATGTGTTACGAAGGTGATGGGGCGGTGTTACGGAATGGAGGTGATGGGGCGGTGTTACGGAATGGAGGTGATGGGGCGGTGTTACGGAATGGAGGTGATGGGTCGGTGTTACCGAGGTGATGGAGCGGTGTTACCGAGGTGATGGGGCGGTGTTACCGAGGTGATGGGGCGGTGTTACCGAGGTGATGGGGCGGTGTTACCGAGGTGATGGAGCGGTGTTACCGAGGTGATGGGGCGGTGTTACGGAGGTGATGGGGCGGTGTTACGGAATGGAGGTGATAGGGCGGTGTTACGGAATGGAGGTGATGGGGCGGTGTTACCGAGGTGATGGAGCGGTGTTACCGAGGTGATGGAGCGGTGTTACCGAGGTGATGGGGCGGTGTTACGGAGGTGATGGGGCGGTGTTACGGAATGGAGGTGATGGGTCGGTGTTACCGAGGTGATGGAGCGGTGTTACCGAGGTGATGGAGCGGTGTTACCGAGGTGATGGGGCGGTGTTACCGAGGTGATGGAGCGGTGTTACCGAGGTGATGGGGCGGTGTTACGGAGGTGATGGGGCGGTGTTACGGAATGGAGGTGATAGGGCGGTGTTACGGAATGGAGGTGATGGGGCGGTGTTACCGAGGTGATGGAGCGGTGTTACCGAGGTGATGGAGCGGTGTTACCGAGGTGATGGAGCGGTGTTACCGAGGTGATGGGGCGGTGTTACGGAGGTGATGGGGCGGTGTTACGGAATGGAGGTGATAGGGCGGTGTTATGGAATGGAGGTGATGGGGCGGTGTTACCGAGGTGATGGAGCGGTGTTACCGAGGTGATGGATCGGTGTTACCGAGGTGATGGAGCGGTGTTACCGAGGTGATGGGGCGGTATTATGGAGGTGATGGGGCGGTGTTACCGAGGTGATGGGGCGGTGTTACGGAGGTGATGGGGCGGTGTTACGGAGGTGATGGGGCGGTGTTACGGAGGTGATGGGGCGGTGTTACGGAGGTGATGGGGCGGTGTTACGGCAGGGGCGTCACTAGACTTTAGGCACTACAGGGGCACAGGCCCCCACCACTGGGGCACTCCATATCAGCACGGCTGTGCTGGTCCATCGACTTTGCGTCGTGCCTATGATGCAACAGCCGGGCTGATATAATCGATATAGGACCTCCCTCTCGTGTGATATTGCTTAAATTAAATATATGCTGATTAATTACGAGTTTAATGGTGATTAACACACACACACTAAATAGTTCTGATTAATACACAACTAAAATATATCACATACCCTCAATGTCAAATATTTTGATATTGTCTATGTTCTGTAGCTTTTCGGCACCTTGTGTCTAGGATGGCCCGGCACCAGGTACACGTAAGCGTCAATAAAACATGCATTGCGAGGGGTGAGGTTCTGTACTGAAGATGCGTAAAAGCATTTGTTTAAATTACAGAAGTACATGTCCTGGTTTTAACCACAGTTATCAGTAGTCTTGCCAGTTAACTGTTTTACATTTCCTACACTAGGTAGTTATCTAGTTAGAAATAACGAGGGTATGCAAATTTTTCTGCCTTTTATTCTCCAATATCACTATTACTTCTATTCAATTCAGACAACACATTGGTACATTCTGGCAATTATATTGTGATATAAAAGTGTTTTAGCTAACTATGTCAGTTTCAAGTTGGTAGTCACACCCTACTCACATATTCAAATGTAGAATTACAATATGAGAAAATAAAGTACATAATTTGCAGTTGTTGTAGTTGTACCATGTACCATGTTTATTTGAACATAAAATTACTGTAATTAACTCGCTTGACTGCCTGTTGTTAAGCAAATGTAGTCAAACATCGGTAATATGTTGATGGGTAGCTACCTGCATTTCCTTCCCTCGCTTGATCTTTAACGTTACCTCCTCCAGAAACAAATCTTTGTATGTCCATAACTGGGAAGGAACAAAACACTGCTTGCAACCATTTGGACTAATAAATTGCCAATGTATGACTAACATTAAATATGTTGTGCAGCAGAAATTATCCCTAAACTAGCTAGCTAGTTGTTGTTGCAAACTGCCAATGCCAGTAGCTAACTGACAATTTAGCGAGCTAGCTAGCTAACATTAGCTATCTTAATTAACGTTAGCTAGCCTAATTTAGCTGTAGACAATTCAGCTAGATAACGTTATTTGCTTTAACCTCCTAAATCCTCGTTCTTCATAAATTACTATAACTAATAACTAACTAGCAATATGTTGGATTTGAACTAACCTGCCTTCTTCTAATGTTGCTCACTCCATTCTTATCCCACTCGTTGTTAGTGCTGGATGGCGGCAAGCCTGAATTGAGGGAGGGGGAGGGGTGGTGCGCTGCTGTTGCGCTAGTGACACTCTGTGCCTGTGCGTATGGTCCTAATCAGCGCATGTATACGATACCAGTCAAGAGCAGAACGCAAAACGGATCTATATTTGACTCAAATCTCATAATCGGTCGGTAAAAAAATAGACAAATTTTTAAACTCATTTAAAACAAAACAAATCATTTTACTGGGGCACAGCAAAGCTTTACTGGGGCACGTGCCCCAGTAAATGGGGTCTCGTGACGCCACTGTGTTACGGTGGTGATGGGGCGGTGTTACGGAGGTGATGGGGCGGTGTTACGGAGGTGATGGGGCGGTGTTACGGAGGTGATGGGGCGGTGTTACGGAGGTGATGGGGCGGTGTTACGGCGGTGCTGAGAACAATTGGCAGCTGCTGGAAACTGGTCGGCTGCTCCGTTGCATGTGCATGCAGGCTGGACAGCTCAACGTCGGCAAACGGTAAACACGGTCAGCGCCTCTACTAAAATGTAAAATCTGGAGAGAATTATTCAGACAGAAAACAAAGATGAAGAATCGCAGGGGGGTGAGTCACGTTTTTCCTAACTGCAGCATCAACGAGTAAAACTGGCTGCGTGGAAACCAAGAGTCTCGCTGGTGTTTTTCAATATAAACACAGCCTGGAGCTCAGGCACGTGGAGCAACCCCACCTTCTACCACACCCACTACGACTGCACCGACTCCAGCTCCCTAAAGGCTCAGACATGCTTCACACTGGGGCCTGTATCACTCTCATTTTGAGCTGCTTGACCCTACAAACCCAACTACCACAACAAACCCTAACCCGAGATGACACCGCAGCTGGGCTGTAGAATTAGATAGAGGAGAGGGTCAAAGGGCAACAGAGGAAGCACTTTCTGTCCACATGAAAAAGGGTTGTTATGGTGCGGCCAATCAGATTGTTCCGTACAACAATGTGTGTGTGTGACTTGTCTCAATAGCAGCAGTGTGAGCACAGGGTGATTTGTGACATTTGGCGATCAGTTCCACGTAATCAGAGCAATGCTTGCATCCGCCGGGAGTGGAGCGGGACGTCACAGACATGAAGGCCGAATGGTAATGTAATTCCATATGAAAATGTAATTCCATAGTTGCGCCATTAACAAATCTGCTCAGGCTTTAAACGGGCACCCCAGTGAAGGGCTGAGCCGTTTTATCCACCACAGTTGCTGCGGCCTGGTTACGCAAGCAGGAAACTGGTCTGAAAAGGACCATTTAAACTCAGCCTCGGTCATGCTAAGCACACCTCTCTCTTAGTGCCACTACAGCCATGAATCACTGGAATGTTTGCTCTGCTATTTGATCAAGGCGTTGTGGTTGCACGGCCTATTTGACGAGAAAGTAATCTGCATTTTTGGTGGAGAATAACCGGCGATTTATCAGCATGAGTGGGTAATCTGACACTTCATACAGCCGTGAAACTTGACCCAGGAGCGTACGGCACACAAACGGCCAGCGTTGAAAAGTCGCGACTCGGGTGCTTAGTTTGAGGGAAACGTATGCAGGCTGTTTTCAGTGTCGAAAACTGCACCAATACATGTCCTGTTGACGCTGTTCACAGCTTGTCGTATCACTACTACGCAGATGACACTCTTTCCTATATACTGTTTCGCTGACGGGTCTGCACACACATCAGCCTGACTGAACAAAATCTTGAGCCGAATAGAAAATCGGCATCTCAAGCTCAACCTGGCAAAGACGAGATGCTCTACTCCTGCCATGTCTTCCCCCCTGGGTGACCTGTCTCTCACCCTGTCTGTCAACTAGCACCACTCTGAGGTTCTTGGTGCTTGAAGCAAACAAACTTAACACAGCTTCCTCAGGAAAATTTGCCTGTTCTTCAACAACTGCTTCAAGCCTCGATGTGATGCACTGCCTATTTACTGTACTCCTATATGATCAGGGCTTTGGCGTCACCCCTACCAAATGACCACTGAACTTCAGACCGTTAGCTCATGACATGAAATCTCTTATCCTTTCATGAACATAAAGACACACCTACAGTATATCCGGTGTCCAATTATTAACAGCGTGTAGTGCTTAAGCATGTCAAAACGAAAAGGGTAAACAAACAGCAGAACTAGAACAAGAATTAAACTGTGTAACTGGCTTAATGAAACAGGCCTGCTTATAATGAAATGATCCTGTTTACCAACAATGATCTCACCGAACGTGCTGACGGCTGAAGTATTGGTTGTCTGTGTGTGTCTGTCTGTGTGTGCGTGCGTGCGTGCGTATGTCTGTATTCTGGAATACATAACGCTTGATTGTGCGTTTATACCTGTGCATATGCTTACCTATGGATGAGTGTTTGTCTGTATGTATGTTGCCAGAATGGGGATTTTACAGCAGAAAATAGTGCCCTGAAGGAGCAGTTCATCGCAGCTGATCCCATCTCAGGACAGTGACTTACGAGCTGTGTCTGTACAGACTCCCATGGGGACGGTGCTATAACTCCCAGACAGCCAGTGCCCAGATGCGGCAGTACCGTGGCACAGTCAGAGCCCCTTCCAGGGCCAGGCTGGCACACGTTAACCCTTTAGAGCCAGTGTGTTCCAATTTTCTTCAAGTTTTGAAGGCTTACCAATTTGCCGTCCAATCACTGAATTTAATTCAGAAAACTGCTAGTTACAGATGACAAAATAAGCTACAATTTCATATAATTGGTTCATGGGTTTATTGGGCGTGAATTTACTGCTAGATTGCTAGATAAAACCGCTCTTCAACAACACAATTCTCCATTTGCCTCACCGTGGACGGAGCCGATCACCTCGGAAAGAAGTCCCTTCGGACGACTTCACAGCAGCTGAGAGAAAGCCAGTCAACCCCCGAAGGTAAGAGGAATTTATGATCACATTTAACCATAGATATTACTTCAAAAACAATCTTCTCCGATTGTAACGTAGAATTTGTTACGTTAGTGTAAAGCTCTAGCTTGCTCTAGCTAAGTAGGAAGCTACATGGTGCTACTCTTTCCCCAGCTCGTTTCGAGCTGAAATTGTGAAAAAGAATGTCATATTAACTAGGGATGTGCGCGTTTAGTCGACTAGACGATTAAACGTTGCTACCCTCGCGAGTCGGCACCAGAAAAACTAGTCGGTTAAACTTATTATTTTATTAATGTACACATTTAAATTACATATTGACATAATTTGCACTGAAATGTCATGTTTTCCTGGTAAAATGTTGCTTTTTAAAAAAACGAGCATCCGTTACTAATGTGAACAACGCCGGATAAAAAATAAAATAAAAAATTTAAACGAAGGAAAAAAACAAAAACGCATTAGCCTGTTCGCCCTGCGAGGTTAAACCAGCGAGATGGAAAGAGTAAGTAGGCCTATCGCGTTGTTGAATAGCCCAATAAAACTAATCTAATGTCACGTCGATCAGTGGCCTAATTGTTATTTTTTTGTGTGCCTATTATTGGTAAGTTTTTCTGATGACCGATTATAATTTTTTACTGTATTTGCTATGCGATCGCGTTCACCCAATGAAAATGCCGTTGTAATAATCAGGCACGTTTCCTAAAAATGGTTTTGTTTCAGAAACTGCATTTTTAATGTCACCCCACAAGTTTTCAATGGGGTTGAGGTCGGGGGATTGAGCTGGCCACTCCATTACCTCCATCCTTTTTGTCTGGAACCAAGATGTTGTTCGCTTACTCGTGTGTTTGGGGTCGTTGTCTTGTTGAAACACCCATTTCAGGGGCATTTCCTCTTCGGCATACGGCAAAAAAGTATTTTGATGTATTCTGACTTCATACATATTGACTGATCCATGATCCCTGGTATACAATAAACAGGCCCAACACCGTAGTATGAAAAACATCCCCGTACCATGATTTTTGCACCGCCATGCATCACTGTCTTCAGGGTACTGTGGCTTGAATTCAGTACCCGGGGGTCGTCTGACGTACTGTCGACGACCACTAGACCCAAAAAGAACAATTTTATTCTCATCAGTCCACAGAATGTTACGCCATTTCTCTTTGGGCCAATCGATGTGTTCCTTGGCAAATTTTAACCGATTCTGCACATGCCGTTTTTTCAACAATGGTGCTTTACGGGGGCTTCTTGCTGATAGCTTAGCTTCGATCAATCGTCTTCTGACTGTAACAGCACTTACAGGTAATTTGAGATCATCTTTGATCTTTCTGGAGGTGACGATTGGCTGAATCTTTGCCATTCTGACTATTCTTTGACCCGTTTTAACAGTAGTTGCTCGTTTTCTTCCACGATGAATTCTCTAATTAAACTCCACACTGCTATTATTTTGAACACGCCCCTTTCAATGAATGAGTCAATTACTCGGAACAAGCAGCGTGCATGTCATGACAGCTGGGTCTGTTGTTTTTCTATTACACTACTACATCTACAAGTAAATTATTTGCCATGCAGAAATATCACTACTACTAATAACAGCGGTTCATCAGGTTACTGATGTTGTACATATAGGATATGATCTCGGACAAATTAGAAAAATATACGCAACGGTTGCCACGTACACGTCACTGAATCATGTGACCTTGCGTCTATGTACCGTCTCTCCATTGTGATGAGGTCGTTTTAATACTATTAGTGCTCAATACTATTGCCACAAACATGTCCCGCGGGGGAACGTTTAAAATGCGGTCCTTCTATTAGCTGAACCCGGGAGAGGGGGCGGCCCCGTTCCAGTGTCTCAGTGATCCACTAACCTTGCTCTATGCCATGAACTCTGTTCCCTCGCCTGGAAATATCGGACCTGCTGCCACCTTAGCCACTGCTGGGCAGTGCCAGGCGTTAGTCAGCTGGCCGCGAGCCGCTGTGGGCTCTCCTCAGCGGCTGATCTATCTAGCTTCAGGGCTTCAGCATTATGTCCTACTGCTCTCTGATCAAAAATTAACAGCAGTCCCTTATCCCGGTGGCGAGTCTATTCTGCAGGCTATCCCTGCTCCTGTGCTGTGGAGCGGAGCTTCTCAGCAGCACAGTGCTGGTGGGGCCGCTGAGGCGAGGAGCTCAGGAACGCAGATGGCTGCTCGGACCGTCTCCGCCACACGACGCTGGTAACCAGGGCTCTGATTGAGCACTGTGCTTTAAAGCGATGGCGCGTGGGCCAGAGGTTCACCTTTCAGCTCTCACTCCGTCCCTCTCACACTTTTGTACCACCTACCCCTCGGTCGCTCTACATGCTCCTCTCCATTTCCTTACACTCTGTCCCTCACACCATTTCTTTCAATCGCTCTCCGCAGCGCCTCCATCCATTTCACTATATCTCTCTCTCTCTCTCTCTCTCTCTCTCTCTCTCTCTCTCTCTCTCTCTCTCTCTCTCTCTCTCTCTCTCTCTCTCTCTCTCTCTAAGAATATTGAAGGATAAAGCAAACAGGATCAGGCATGGAGCTTCTCACTGCTCGATCTGCGTCTCGCTCTGCGGCTCACCCTGCTGCTCGTTCCGCCGCTCTCCTCATTCGACCCGGCACGCGTCAGGCTGCGAGAAGGTGCAGACGTGCCTCTGAGAGCCTGCCGTGTTCTGCCTTCACTGTGCCCTGCTGCAGGCCTGCGATCACCTGACCAGCTCCTCAGGGCCTGCAGACTGATGCTACGCAGGTAAAACGGCAAATTAAATGACGTTTCTGATCCAAACTACTGGATGATGGAAAAGAGGCTTTTTAATGATTTTTGAAAAATAATAATAATCATATCCATTCGTGCAGAATTCTCAGGCAACTGAGGATAAGAATAAGTGGTACGCTCACTTCTCAGAGTCATGTGGGTTAAATGGAATTCTGTGAGATTGAGTAGAGGCTATAATTTGGTGAGAGAAGCCTCGCACAGCACTTTACCTTCCCCACTGATACACGTTGGACATTTCCTGCCTGATTGTTTTTAATATCCACCGGGAAGAGATAGGATTACCTGGCTGAATAAAGACTGTCTTCATAAACAGGAAATTGAAAGTTTAAAAAAAAAAAAATTATTTAAAGACTTTTCATTTCTATAACTGATCTACAACCCACCCGTTACAGAATAAACTTCTGTCGTAAAACTTTTAATTGCATCTCATCTTACCGGGCTTCTCGATTATTGGGAACAGTGATACGACTTGCAATATAAAATGTCCTAGTGATGCAGTTAAGAACAGGCATTCAGAAGGCCTACTTCTTCAGCAGTTCATAGGAATGAATACCCCTGTACTACAATTAACTGAAATTATTTTCTACATTACTTTATTTATTATATGAACTGATTGGACTATTTGAACCAATCCTTTAGAGCTAATATCTGTCATCATCTGGAATGTACACAATAAAGATATTAAAGAACCCAAACGCTTCTTTTCCATAATTATTTAGAATGAGTTGTACTTCAGTTGCATAGAAGTATTTTGGCTTCAAGGGTCAGCTACACTAGACATGTGTAAGTTCAAATGTAGCCTATTTATAAAGCAAGTGTTTATTAAATTCACTTTTACACGTTACTAAATTTAAATGTGTTGTCACAACTGGCAAAACAGTTCTAACGTATATATTCTAGTAAATACTAACCATTCGCACCCGACTGAGGAGATATAACGTACCCTCCTAACTGCCGCAAGCAATGGCTGAGGATGTATCGACTGTATTCTATTTGAGGATGAAGTTAAACCCGTTTTCATTTGTTTCCCCCATTATGTGCAAGCTAGCTGGTGAGAGAAGCACTGCTCGATGTTAATGCAGAATTATAAGCAGAAATGTGAGCCTTTACTTCACGTACAAAAACAGTGAATGTTATAATAGCGAACAGATATATAAACACTGTGCTTCAAAGTGTCACTTTTTGGCACGACGTCATCACGGACGAACGGACACATTCTCACATTCTCCGCGTTGACAACAAACTGATTGAATGACCGTCTCTTGGTTTACACCCTGTACTGTACGCTGCCTCAATAAAGGGGGATGCTTCTGATTGGTCAGCATCTGCAGTCAAGCCCATCTCAGCAGTAACCAGAAACCGCTCCATCACTCAAAATTTTGTTTTATTGATGGTGTAATTTTTTTTTTACAAATTTTAAAAATAAAAAAGTATCACAGCCTTTTTTGATTATGAAAATGCACACGTTCAAATCTCAACTTCAATATGTATTTGGTTAACTGTTCAGCACGAGCGAACAAGCCAGTCTGATCTCTCTAGACAGGCACATCCTGCATGCATTAAACCGTAAAATCTGCAGGGACACAGAAACCAAAAGCACGTCTATAGCTGCTGACCGTGCTGCTTACTGAATACAGTACCATCAGCAAACGTGAAGATATATCCCGTTTCATTTTTACAGCTGGACCCATTACAGGTTTATATATTAGGAATGCACAATAATATCGCCGCTGTATCCGTATCGGCCAATAATATCTTAAAACGAACTTACCGTTATTGGCTGATAAGACTATAGCCGATATGACCGACCCAATATGATAAAACACAATGCGCCACTGATGCTTCAAATTAATGAAAACATCAAGCACAATAGGATAGCCTAATTATAGCCATATGAACCTCATTGTTAATTTATCATTTTTACCAGCCAGTTGCAAGCAAAGCTATAAAAAGACTGTCGCTCCCTAGACTTGTGCTCTCCGCTTCAAAAGCAAGCAAGTTTAAATATTTTGTGAAACAAATAGCCTAAATGTTGCATTTGTCCTGGATAAGTGCTCATCTACTTCTTCCATGATTGTGGAAACTTGGTCGCAGTTAGTGCGCTACAATGTAAAGCGGGAAAGTATTGGCAGCAGGAAAGTATTTCATCGCACTAAAGTAGTTCTTTTGTAAATGAGTCTGAAAAGATTCTGAATCTCCAAAATGGATGTAATGAAATGCAGTCTCCAATAATCCAGTTATTTCTTCCTAAACATTAATGAATTACGAGATTACAAAGACAAGTAAAACAACAGCAGAGTAGACATCAGTCATCCATCTCAATGTTTCCTCTTAAACACTTTAAAACAGAGAAGATTAATTTATGCAAAAACATTTACCATTTAGTAAAAACTAAGTCATAAGTGCTGGTCATTTTTACATAAAGAGCAGCCAGACTGTAACCTCTCCTCCAATTTAACATCTATTTACTGAAGCTTAGTGCTCCAGTTACCCAGTCCTTGTAATTTGGAGCTTTGGCATGAAAGAGTTCTTTTTTCTCAAACCATTGCATCAGCAAAACAAACAGAGAATAGCAGGTGAAGGACTTGGAGGGGTGGACAAGTTGTTTTGACCTTGGCTGCCAAGGTCTGAGAGGCATCTGGCTGCAGGAGGCTAGGCTTGATGTCAAACCACACCCTTCGACATCCTATCCCCCAGTCTAATGCAGAGATTGGAAAGGCGGAATAGTTTTTATCCAATTGCACGTGTCGGTGGGTGGGGTTGGATGTCAAACCCCACCCATGAACATCCAACCCGTCCCTCCCACATCCTGAATTCAGATGTACTCGCAGTCTTGATATGACTTGATGTGAGGGGGTGGGGCAGGGGTGCCTGGCAGTCCGAGCGGGCCGTGTGCTGGACTCCACTAGGGATGTGCGCGTTTAGTCGACTAGACGATTAAACGTTGCTACCCTCGCTAGTCGGCACCAGAAATACTAGTCGGTTAAACTTATTATTTTATTAATGTACACATTTAAATTACATATTGACATAATTTGCACTGAAATGTCATGTTTTCCTGGTTAAATGTTGCTTTATAAAAAAACGAGCATCCGTTACTAATGTTAACAACGCCAGATTAAAAAATATATTATTTTTTTTAAATGAAGGAAAAAAACAAAAACGCATTAGCCTGTTCGCCCTGCAAGTTAAACCAGCAAGGTGGAAAAAGTAAGAAGGCCTATCGCGTTGTTGAATAGCCCAATAAAACTAATCTAATGTCACGTCGATCAGTAGGCCTAATTGTTATTTTTTTGTGGGCCTATTATTGGTAGTTTTTCTGATGACGATTATTATTTTTTACTGTATTTGCTATGCGATCGCGTTCACCCAATGAAAATACCGTTGTAATAATCAGGCACGTTTCCTAAAAACGTTTTGTTATGTTGAATATTGTTTTCAATAAATGTTATTTGTTAACTTTTATTTAGTGAGTTGTCATGTTTTGTAGGATAATGTGCAATGTTCATAATGCAAGGCGCAAAGTGCCACACATTTCAGCGGCATTTAAAATACGATTTGGTCATTGAAGAATGTGATTAACGGTTTCAAATGGCTCTTATAATATACGTAATATTTTTTCGGACAATGTTTAACCTTATAGATTAAATTGTGCTCAATTTTTCTGAGTGTTTTCTTACTTTTAGACTAGTCGACTAGTCTAAGTTTAAACTTCCGTTTAAACGTCAGGGAAATTAGTCGTTAGGAACATCCCTACTCCACACACACACGCAGGCTGCAGTAGGGGCCCGGGCTGTGTGGGGACTGGGACACGGGCACAGGGCGTGCTGGGTGCGGCAGAGAGAGCATGGCACCAATCACAGGATCACGGCCAAGCTACACTATCAAAGCCCACTGTAAAACTCTGGCAAGTATGTGGCATTAATCTCAATCGTTAAGTGCAGGACCACGGTCAAGCTACAAGATCAGTCCTTTTATAGTAAAACCAACAAAACACACAGAGGTATAGTGATAGGCGAGGCAGTCAACAAAAAGCAGCACCATGGTGCAAACAACATAAAAGACGAGGCCCGAGGGCACACACGTTCAGATATTTCATGCCATTCTAGCTGCTTGCTCAGGAGAAGCCTGGATTTGGGACAGTCTGCAGACAGTTTACACTGTGCTTTCATCAAGGCAGGAATTTCCCCCCCTCCACCGTCACAGCTGGGAGCAGAAGAGACCCGACTGTACAGAGGGCAATGTGGGGACCATGTGCCACTGCCACACTGCTGTACAAACGCCAGAGGAACACATACAGTGCTCACTAGAATTATTGGCATCCTCAATTAATGTGAGTAAAGAGTGCAGGATTCAATTCATTTTATCAAATATCGTCTATGCTCAGAAAAATGAGATTATAGTTTGTGATACCATTGATCAGAGGAAAAACAATTAGTTCATGCAAAATAATACTTATTTTTAAGAAGATGTGCGTCACAATTATTGGCATCCCTGTATTTAGTACTTTGTGCACCCTTCCTCCCCGTTCATCACAGCTCCAGTAACTTGAACCTTAATTATTGCCCTAATGGTGGAAATAGGTAGTTTCATATGAATGAGAATATGCTTCAGTTAGGTTTTGTTTGTAACTATTTCTAGCATTGCCAATGTTTTTTTTTTCTTCTTAGGATAACTTTACTTGAATTGAAGATTAGATGTTTCTCATATTTTGAGTGTAAGGTCATACTGAACCAAAAAAATTTCTCATAGCCATTTTTTCTCATATTTTCCAGGGTTGCCGATAATTCAGGTGGGCACTGTACACAGCTTTCTGCAAACACTGCTGTGCACGCATACCCATGACTGAATGCAAGCGCGCACACACGCCCGTGCACACACGCATACAGTAACCTACCACCTCCACCCTATTTGGAGCTAAGCAACAGCACTGCCTGGATACTCATCACCCCCACCCCCCCTTCTCTGCTGTTTGGCACAGCCCAAATGCTGTGTGACTTCAGACTGTAGCTTTGGATGCCAGTTTGATGGAGAGGGAGAGGGAGAGAATCATCTCTTTAGCATTACAGTCCCGTAATGAAGCAAAGTCCTAGGAAACGGCGAACAGGAGCCAGGAAGCGTGGGCGGAGCATGCCGCGGTAAACACGGCATACGACCTCACGCCGGGCCAGGCCGCTCGTCCCTGTAGGTTTCCAAACAGGGCTGTATAAGCTTGGGACATCTGTACAAATCACTGACATGTCAACAATTAAAAGTCACAGGCTGTGTTAAAGGTCAATAAAGCCCCCCTGCTGCAGGAAACCTCTAGACTGAGGAACGGTGCGGTGCCGTATTCTCAGCAATGCGCAAAAACACCCAGAGATTCTTCACACATTGCTTCATAGATACACATGCACATTCAAAGCAGAAGGAAAGAATGTGGAAAACAAGAGCGTCCAGGTAGCCTTTCTAAAACTATTAAAAAGAAAGCTATGCCGACTTTTTAAGGTTATGTCACCTGAACGCTGGGATACAGCCTATGGCTTAAAGAAACATTGCTGGGGATAAGGACAGGTTGTACAAATTCGTAGTGACTGAAGGCAGACTCTGCAATGATGAAAGGGCGATGTATCACTCCAGTTCTGACAACACGTGCTCTTCTTCTCGCCTCCTGGCTGAAACAAAGTTCCGCGGCTGGTTTGAGAAATTTTACAGCCCCTTCCCAGCTCCTCTGGGCCAAATGAAGGTTGTTCAATGAAGGTCTCCTCCAATGGGCTTCCTTCACCCTGCTATACACACAAACAATTAAGTTACACTTCTGCAACTTAGAAGTTACAGCACACCTTCGAGCCATCGGGGCTCTCAAGTGGCTCAGTCCAAAAAAGGCCCATTTGCCATAAGTCCAGGCTGCCTCAGGTTTGAGCCTTGGCCGTGTCACTGGACACTGTGACTAGGAGTCCACAGAGGAAGGATGCAGTGGGTTTAATTCAGCCAGGGTTGCTTATGCTGCATCCGTTCCTACAAACAATGCATCAGGCATCCACAGGCATAATCCATTACAGAATAAAATAAATTGTTAAAGGGGAGGTATAAATCGTTCAGGGTTCACACGAGCATCACATGGATAAAAACTCAGAAGTATCCTTATTCAGAACATCTCTCCTGAGAGCGGCTGGTTAAACCTTCAGCTATTCCGAGTGGCCTTTATGATGGAGAGAGAAACCAACTACTGCACATTCCACAGAACTTCCAAGTGATATAAAAAAAGAGAATAAAGAATGATTTTTTTTTAAGAACTACAAGGGAAATGAGTTCATCAGAGTGAGGCAACAGCTCAACAGACACATAACAATGCCTTTCTACCATAACACAGTGATTCATTATCAGCTCTGGACCACTGCTCCAACCCACTCCAACACACTGCCTTCAGTCAGCAACACAACTACAAAGACGCAGTGCAATTGGCAGAAATGTAATGGTTGAATATGGTCAGCAGTCTATGAGAGACTAGAAATTAATTACAAGGTCATCCTTATACGATAGCCAAAATGTATTCTTGCATCTGCCTTTAGTCAAATCAAGTGTCATATCAAACCAAAATCACTCCTACTTTCTGGTGTCCGATGTGGCCTAAAGTCAGATTGCAAGAGATCTGTCTCTTTACACCATCCGAGGTGTAAAACATCCAAGATATCTCATAACGTTACCTATGAATGTGGCAAGGCATTCTCTTCAAAAGGCAGGTTCGACAGATGTTTCTGGATTATAAAAAAATTATAATAATTGTGGAATGTGCCTCTTGCCAAAACTAGACCCCTCAAGAGTTTAAAGACATCCTAAAGTTTCACAACTCCTCTCCCTTTTTCCTACAGCCACTTTTCTTAAAGTCAGAAGGGGCGAGAAGCATAATACCAGATGGTTAACTAGCCTACCTTGTGGCCCCCCAAATGTACATTCATGGGGCCCTTGGGTTTGAGATGGACTTCCAGTCCTGCACAGTCTCAGCGGAGGGTAAAGCGAGGAGGTGAGGGGGCAAATATAAATATGTTCTGTATGTGAGGAATGGTCTTATCCACACCCAAACCCGCACTCCTGCTGAGCCTCGTGACTCAGCCCGGCGAGAAGTGGTCGGGTTTCCATGAGACGTATCATATGCTGAATGAGTGGTAGCCAAGGCCTCCCTATGGTCGTCTGGAGGGTCACGTTCCCTTCAGGCCCTGCATCCTGTCTCTACCTCCCTCTTATTCTGGTGATTAGAACAGCGTGCGTCTAAAACAAAGTCAAAACTATTTTCCTTATGTGCGTTCCCTGCATAAATCATGGAACATGCAAATGATTTTGAGGCGGGTTTGTGGGTTGGGTCATGAGGGCTGTAGTAGGGTCCCCTAGTTTTTCCCTAGGATGATAGGAGGCCATGATTTTGCACCAGGGTAAGCTTATGTAGAGCCCCCCCGCTGGCTCTACATAAGCTTACCCTGGTGCAAAATCATGGCCTCCTATCATCCTACGGAAAAACTGTGGACGACACGACTGAATATAATGAAATGTGACCTTTTTTTAAAAGGCAGTGAAAATGGCCCATTGGTGTGGGAGGCACAGTGAGGCACTCGGGGTGCATGGAGGGTGAGCACAGGGTTAAACAGACGTGGTGAGCTGAGACCCAAGCATGTACTACTCTGACAGCACATGACTCTGGCGTGAATGTTTCTCAATGGGTGCATGTCCTTAAGAGGTTCCAGAGCAGATTATGGAGAGCCTACATGAAAATCCAGGGCGACGATCTGAGTGGGGGAAAAATGTACAATTTATGCTATACTTCGCAAAATGCCAGTGTGTAGATGTGCGGAGTTCTAGATGAGCTGTGCCGTGTGAAAAACGAAGTCTCCGGTTAAACATTACGTACCCGGGCCCAAACAAAAGTGAGGCATACCTCATTATTAGTGTAACAGAAATAATGGGACGGTTTCTATGGGGTTATGCAGTATGTCGGGGGGGGCGGCTGCCCCTTTACACTCGCCCGTGTGTGCATAAACACAGCCCCCCTGAGGCACCGGACAATCGGCGGCTGCGCCAGAGGGCCCACTTCCAACCGGGCTCATTTATACTGGCCCAGGCCAGGAGAAGGAAGCCGGGTTTCCCCCCTATCCTGACCGCAAGCTCCCTGCAGACCTATTCGCAGGCCACAGGCCTGGACCTCCTCACTCCCCCCGTTAAGTCATGCTTTTAAAACCGCTAAGCCTCGGGAGAAGGAATTTACCGCCATTACCAGCCGAGCACGGCGCATTGGCAATAGAAAATCTGCAACAGACCGAAATGTTTCAGAGCGTCGAGCAGCCGTTACACGGCCGCGATGCCATTGTCATGGCAACCTTCACACGAGCAAGCCCCCCCCGCGTTCAATCTGCCACTGTACACATTTATTTTGCAGGCTAATGAAATAATGGGGGGAAATTAAAAGGTAACAAAATAGCCAACTTAAACGGCAGATTTGGAGGAGGAACAAAATCAGTAAAGTTTTCTACCGTGTGAGGCATGACAAGGGAACAGGGCCCACAGGGGAAGGCGTTCAGGTCTCTGGGGCTCTAGCCTGGGGCGAGCTGCACTATCTGGACTGCACTGCACCAGTAAAAATAGGGCAGATTGAAGGAAACAGTGCATAGAGCAAGCTGACCTGGATAACTCTGCCTGCACAACAAGCCCAAACTGAATTATCCAACTCCCACTGACTACAGGCCCTTTAAACTTGTGACTGAATGTTATCTTCCAACCTTACAGAAGGACGTGGATCCTTAGTTCAAACATGATTCACAAGTGCTCCAACTGTGTGTGTTGCAAGTGCCATCTGGGGCTGGCCACTGTGGCCTCAGTCGATTGCCTAATGAGCACAAATCTGACTGACAAGAAATACAGTAAAATTATTTAGCCAGCTGAGACTTAACGATCATCTGCACCGTCAAAAAAAGGCAAAAATAATGAGTGCAAACCAAAGTGATATCAATGTCATGAGGTCATGCAGCACACCGCAGGGCAGAGCAGGGTCGGCGTCTGGCGTTTCAAATGCAGAGTCAAGTAAGAGGAATGTGAGAGGAACTGAGGAAAGCATACAACATGCTATCACCCTCCAGGGCCCGTCCTAAACACGCACACAATCATGCAGACGACAACATAACCCCACAAAAATACACACAACTACACCTCAACATACAAGACGACACAACCTCTACACACACACAAATTGCTTAGAAGGAAGAGGGACTAATGAGCTCTCACATCCGGAAATGAACACACACAGGCCCCAGATCAACACCCACCATCTCAACATACACAATGACACTCGAGCCTCTATCGACATACACACACACGCTGGCGACAAAAGGTGGACTTGAGAAATGTGCACTGGGCCATAAAGTGAAGAGTGTGACGCACCCGTCCCAGCTGTAAGGAATAAAAGTCCATTCTCTGGTCCCCGGTCTGGCCTGACTGGGCGGGGTCAGCTGCCTGTTGCTCACAGACAGGAAATACTATACTGGTGAGGCCTCATCTTTGGCATGCCGAGGACTCTTAAAAAAAGGTCCTACAAAAACAACAGATGGATGTCATTTGCTAAGTAAAACATTTTTATTAGCGGTTTTTGTTATTACATTTTTTTTGATGTGCGCTCTATGCCACAAAGAGACAGACCCACTTCAACTGGGCCTCACCCTGCACCTTCATTCAGTCTCCTCCTCCTCTTTTTTCCGTTAATCAATTCCAACTGACAGCCGAGTCCAGGGGTATCTTTATTAAAACCTTAATATCTCTTTTTGCTTTTCGTTTCTGTCCTTTAGAGCTGGCGGGTGGGGACGGCTCCGTATCAGATGGCCAGCTCACCCCTCCTCTGCCAGAGGACTGTGCGAGGTCAACAGGAAACTGTTTACATGTCTTTATCCGTTTGTTTTGGTTTCAGCGGCTAGCACTCAATTAAACCAGCCCTTTGCCAATGTGATTCCCGGCCTACACTCCCTGCTTGACGTTCTAGGTGCGTTGTAGGCTCATGTCTGTCTAAGCTGCAGAACACAGTGGTTACATAATTCTTACTGGAAGCCATCTTGGAATGAATCTTATATGTATGTATTTTTATGAAACGACATGTGCATGTGAGTGCACGGCAAAATATGACGTCAATACCCTGCTGAATTTCCTTTATACTTATGATGCGTTCTCTCCAATCCGTGACCTTCTCCTGGGAACAAACCTGCCGCTGCAGGGATGGAGGGGATCACTGTGTCCGTAGGGGTAGAGGCATGTTATTGCCCGTATCCGTTACACTCCCACTCACACACACAAGCAGCTTGCTCACACAAACGTACACACAAGCGCGCACAGGCATGGTTGTCATGGCAACCCTCCCTCTCCCAGCAGCCGTGTTATCACTGCTCCTCTGTACCTCAACACAGACCTGCTCGTGCTGTGCTTTTCTGAGGAGGGTGGGTTGGTGTTTTTAAAGGGCTACACTCAGTCATAAAAACACAGCAACCAGAAATGGCCCAATCTGCACTGCACCAAAAAAAGGAGGGAAAAACAACCCGCTTTGCTTTCCTGCCCTAACGGCGCCTCGGGTTTCACCTGTCCTCCGTCACATGCAATGATGTCTGGTTTGATGGCCGCGAGATGAGGCCCCTCCCCTCCCCTCCCCCTCTCGCAGACGCGAACAGGTGACGCGGCACGGGAGAGCAGGAGAGAAGAGAGGATAATCATGGGGAGCTGCGATGGCTCTGCGTGATAATCCACAGCCTCCCCCTCCCTCACTTCCTGAGGGGGGAAAAAGCCGATCGCTGACAGAGCACAGTGAATCAGCACTCTGTGTGTTACCGCTACCTGCACGTCTTCCGGCTGCTTGGGCTGAGGGCTACGCCGATGTGAGGGGTGAAACGCAGCGTGAAAGGGGAGCTGTCGTGGGTGACACTTTTTGTGTTTGGATGTCGCAAATGGTTAAATGGTTAGAGGGGAAGAGCAGAGGGAGACGGGGGTGAGGCGAGGCGAGGCAGCACTTAGTCGCGGCGGCTCAGATTCGGTGACGAAGCTAGAAGAAAAGTCCTGCGTCGGAATGGGAGCGTCACGGCACAGCGGGGCAGGCAAACGTGCCCTTTAATCACCGGCGACTTCTCGTGGGAAACGGCCACTAGCTCCGCAGCTGGCCTTCGCAGGGCAACTTAACCAGCATACATTTTACACGTTAGCCTTGTGTACAGCTGGAAAACTCCGACTGCAGTTTCGGCTCAAACTATGCGTACAGTGCAGTCCATTCATGCTGCCGCAGGGACATTCGGGTTAAGAGGTTCGCTCAAGGGCACAACGGCATTGAACTGCCCAACAATTCACAATTTCATGGAGCTGGGCCCTGCAGCAGGGCTGTTTGCATGTTCCAGGGCCCAGTTACTGGTGTCTTGCCAAGAGCTGCGATCCCTACATATCAAAAGGACTTGTCCACAGCAGAGCGGCAGCTGTTAGACACGGGACCTCGCTCCCACATTCACAAAACTTCAGCCCATTCTTGGCAGAAATGAATGTATTTCTGAAGGAGTTCGCAAGATAAAAGCGCACGGGTCACTTTCTTTCAGCTGAAGCTTTAATGTCAAATAACTGATTTTACACTGACACTTAACAGTGAGAATTTTTTTCCCCCAGGGCACGTTGACGTTTTTGTTAAAAGTGCTGGTTAAATGAAAGCAATGGGAGCAAGGCGGAATGCTGCAGCAATGCTGACTAACAGTCTATGGCGCGTTAATGCGGATATGTGATTGCAGGGGTTTAGAAAGGCAGGAGCTGGATACGTGCGCAGGACACAAATTATTTTCTGGATACATGCGACCGACCAGTATTTTAAAGTAGCATTCCAGCACGCCTCATATTGGTACCACAGTAAATGCACTGGTATGCGTGCCCTAAGTGCAAGCATACAGCCATGAACCAAGGGTAAAATAATGCAACGTCACCTTACTGTTATAAAAGAGAAGCTACACCAATACTGGAGCATATTAGTAAGAACCATTTAAACAACACCGACAGCGATTAGAGGATACGAGGGCCGGGGCGATATTACATCGTTTGCGATAATATTGTCATTTAGATGCCCACAAAATTCTATTTGCCAGTATGACACAACAGTGTTTCCGTTATATACATTTTGCAGCAGCGGCCCGCCACTGCAGAATTTTATGAAATGTCATGAAGTCGCAATTACACGACTCTGCGTAGCTGTCCGCTCCACTGAACTCAAACGAACGGTCATCCGCTCTCTCTCCACTTTGAGGATGAACAACTGGAACAGTGACAGGATGTCAATCACTCGCAAAGTCATGACAACCAAATAAACAACATCGCGAGTACAGCATTTTCTCCCCAGGCAGAGTGACAAACAGGGCAGAGGATAGGATTACGTTACCAGAGAACAAGAAAAAAGGTAGATTTGGCTAGCTAACGTTAAGTTATATAGATTTCACAGTATAAATAAACATTCACAATGTATTCTCTATTAATGTTCATGGCCAACTAATTATTATTAATAATATATCGTTAAATAAAGTTCCAGTTAACGTGAGCCAACTCAGTGAATCATAATACCGGTAACGTTACTTCAATAAACGTCGATAAAATAATTGCCAACGATGTTTATATAAGCTAATGTATTAAAATATTCCTGATGAGTTTGTTAAAATATTTCTCCAAGAAAAGAAAGATGCCTGATGTCCATGAGGAAGATAGTCAGGTAACGTTACTTTAGATAGGGAGGGGCTCAAGGTTCTTAGCTATGCCCCGAAGTTTTGAAGGGAAAGAAATGCCTTCTAGTTCTAAAATATGTAACGTTAGTGGTGGCTACTACAATATTTGAACGTTCTTACTGGTTGTGTGATCAAATATTTGTGATGTGAGAGAATGATCTAACGTTACTCATTCTCAAATGTAACCTTATTAGACAAGTAGACAGGCAGGAGTAGTGGAGCAGGAGAGCAGAGTGGAGCAGAGTGGAGCAGGAGAGAGGGCAGAAAGAGATGAGAGTGGAGAGGACAGTGGAGGAGAGAGGAGAGAACTTGCCCACCGAGGCTAATATACAGTGGGTCAAATATAAGTAGTGGGTCAAAAAGGCATTCTTTATGAATAAATAGATGTCAATAAATATGTTCTAAAGTTTGTTTTGCAGTCAAGTGTCATTTTATTTCATATTTTTCAATTACCTATAGTTATTCACTCCGACGGCAGGCGCGCACCACCCAGGTACAACAAAACCCTTTCAACCAGCTGCTGAAAAAAAACCTAGAGGAGCCAGGTAGATATCATATTTCTGAAGAATTTTATAAAAAATAAAAAGTTGAGTTGAGACTACATGGCAAAAAAAAATAATATTACAAGATTTAATACTGCTTCCAAACAAGTTCCTTTTTATTGATCACATGAACTAAAACGGATGATTACGTCAATCACGTGCGTCAACAGCAGCACGCTTCACATTGCTACTACCCGCATAGCTAAAAACTCCACACTCCAAAATGAGTGATGCAACTAGAAAAGAAAAAAAGGCCACAAAAGCAACATGTCTCTCAAGAACCCGATGAAGATTTAATTCCTCGACGTGGTTCAAATTCAGTTGCCTGGTGATGGTTTGGATTTGAACAAACTGATACTGGGTACTTAGCAAACTGGCAGATGCAGCAAAGAACAGTTCTACAACAAAACGGTTTCACCATGTTTGCATTAATCTTCCCAGGTAATATGCAGATTATGAAAAGCTTTTTGCAAGTCCCAAGACGCCGACACAAAAGACGACCCATGAATTAAATAATAAAATTAGTTTTGTTTATTTTAATATTTCAGTGCAACTGTTATCTTAATGCCGTTTCATTTGAATATTTTGATGACTAGTGTGCTATAAATTTTATATACGGTTTTACTTTTTTATCATTTCAAATAGGGATAGGAATATTTATTATTTGTTTAAGGTCAACTGAGAAAATAGTTGTCGATGTATAATTTATTTTATTCATTCATTTAGCATTTGTTGATTTTTAACAATAAAGTGTTATTTTTGAACTTGATAAAAAGTCAGATGCTTTCAATGGAAAAGATATTCATTTAATTCGGTTAGCATGGTTAGCTTTTTATACTTACGTTGTAAACTGGAACGTCAAATGTTATCATTACATTTTTACAAAGCTGAAATATCATCAAAATATCGACATCAAAGTGCCAGAAAATACAGGGATATTATTTTTAGGCAATATCCCTCACCCCTAGTGGAAACCGCATCCTGCTTATACCTAGCGCTGAGCAGTTTGTAGTTTTTCAGTTCGGATCAGATTTGAAATATAATCTCAGTTTTCAATTTCAATTTATAATTTATATGAATATACCATGAAATAATGAATTGAAATTCGCTTGGAATAATTTTCATTGAAATGTTAAACTCCAAGACTCTTAAAGCAAAATTGAACTTTGGTAGAACTTTGGGTTGTGTAGTTACCTGGCCATGATACGAGTCCAAATGGTGGCGAAATATGTTCATTAGTTGCTCTGTGCTCCCCTGGGGTAATAATGATAATGATATATAGGGTGATAATCCAGAATAGGGTATTTGTCACTCTCCATTCACTTCTATAGCGCAGCTAAAACGGCTTCAAAATGACACGTCTAGGACGTATACGAACGCGAACAAAGTGGATTCTGTCAATCCAAACAATAACCAGTCCTACCCAAGTTCAACCCAAAGTTATACCAAAGTTCAATTTCGCTTTAAAAAAAAGAGATTTCTAACTTTTAATCTCAAAATGAACATGGTCTCTGAACAATTTTCTTTGGTAGGCACTAGGCAGGCAGCCCGCCATAGAACATTACGTTAGCTTACCGTTTTTAGTTTTCCTCACAAGACAATGTTGGCTAGCTAGCTAGTAGGCTCACACGAGATCATTTAGCTAACGAAGCATCGACAAAGACCAATTTCGAGGCAGATAGGACATTCTGCAGAATACCAAACAAACTACCAGTTTGTTAGAAGTGTTGTTATGGAATACATGTGTTGGGTACAGTCGTACAGTATCAAACCTAGGGATGCAAATTTAAAGGAATTTCCTTAATCGATAGTAATTTACCTTAACAAACAATCGTCGATTAATTGATAACATAAAAGCTAAATAAAGCTTATGACATACAGAATACAAAATAATGTTATATTCCTCAATCAAAGATTTATTGTAACATTTGAGAAACAGGCATTCTTGTAGCATAACAAAAATAGAATATGAAGGCGTGTAGGCTACTTTAACAGGGGCTACTTTCGCTTGCTCGTCTGTAGCAAGCGAAACCATTGCTCCGCTAGGTGCTAGCAGCATTAACATAATCCCTCTTGAAATGGAAAAGGCGACAGTAAAACTAGTAGTAGGCCTAGCCTAGAACAGTCAACTTAAAACATAGGCTAATATGTTTTGAATAGGATCCTCATATGCATACTAGATAGACCTACGTATTTTTATTCAAAAACATTTAGCATATCTACGTGGTCGGGAGTGAGTCATGTGCGCACTGCAGCCTGTTTATTAGCTCTCGAAATCCCTTGCCGTCAACGGTGCGGATTGGCATCATGTCCCTATCAACCATGTTGCATATCCTCTGAGTAATACCCTCCGCTCGTCTATCATCACATACCCTCTTTGCCAACACTGAGGTGATGGTAAGTTGCGATCCACTTTGCCCTGGCAGCACGGTTGGATGTACGATTTTTAGGTGGTACATTAACAAAGTGGTTGAGTTGTTACACTTCAAAACAGCACCACAGGTATTGCAATGGGTATCATTGTAATTTTTTCAGTGCGAAATATTCCAACACTGGACTACGTTTTGCCCGCTTCATTTTTGGGTCTTCTTGCGTAAGCCAAACTTCGCAGCCTCTTCAATAATTACACTAGGCTGAATTTGGCACCCTCACATGGGGACCTTAAATCATAATTACATTTCACACAAAAACTCCCGTTGATACAATTACAAGACCACAGATTGTTCAGTTAATTGTTGCATTTGAAATGTTATCGATTCAATTCTTATTCACAATTAATTGATAGTCGATTAATTGTCAACATCCCTAATCAAACCTCTTATAACGTTAGTATCACTCGCGCATCCAGCTTGAGTGTCATTCGCATGTGAGCATTGTGTTCTGTGTTCCTTATGTTTCCAAACTGCTGCATTACTTGCGTGCCTGTAGGCAAATAATTGTAGTTATTGAAATGCAAACTGTGTTGAGTAGCTGCCTTTTGAAAAATAAAAACTTCAAATAATCTAACTGACGTCAATCAATTACTTATTTAAACACAAAAAAAATAAAAAATAAAATTTGGATCATTCACTCAGCACTACTACAGGGAGTAGGGATGTATTTCAACAAAGTATTGTTGTTATACTGGTTGTTACCTATGTACTCCGTAACTGGTGGAACTTCAACCCGTTTTCTACCAGTGAGATTACTTTTTAAAGCCTACTTTACTATCCCTGTTATGAACAGCTCAGAGAATGCAGAGAAGCTAAAGGTGCTTACAGTCGGTGTTGAAACCAGGGAGCAGACATGTAAGCGAGCGGACAGTTCGGCGGGCTATCCGCAGACTTTTGCCTTTCAATGCAAATTGCACAATGGCGTCATTCATAGTAGAATATTACGGTACGAAGAAGGTATGCTTGTATGCGAAACAGCAGGTCCGCGCGGAGCCGTGGACACAAAAAACAACTGCTGCGGGGACTGCCTAAAAGGATGTCCGCTCAGAGAACGCTTTGGGCCCGCTATGATTTTGTCATTTCGGTCTGTACGGACCCTTTCTTTGGCGACTATGAAATGGCCTAAAGAAATGTGTCTCAGCTAAAGACTGCTCTGCTTGAGGGTACAAGGGCTGTGCAACCTGCAACCTTCTACTCAGATGCTAATTTCCTCACCCACAATACAACAACGGTGACCTTTTTTTATGTGTTTTTATTTATTGATTTATTTATTTTTTAAACAGACAGTCCAATGGAAAAACCCGAACACATTCTCGTTTTCTCATCTGTAGCTTTCTGGTGTCCTGCCATTGCCCTGCTTAAGTGGTGACTACGCCCTGGTTATGGGGCTGTACAGAGTTTTCAGAAAATATCTGCACACGCGGATAAAACACATCAGCCCGAATGCCATTTAGCATACATTAAACTCCCCACTTTAACAGCAGGATACTACAACTGCCCTGCCTGAGAGGGCGTGCAATTACATGGATAAGACTATGCACTGTACCCCCTGGAACTTTTTATTTACCAATTCAACTACTGTGCTGCATCATTTCCTCCCATGCTCTGCTGCTCCCTCCATCCCACTCTCCCTCCACCTTCTTGATTTTCCCCTATTTCTCTGCCACACGCCCCAAACAACATTTCTCCCGCTCTCACTCCTCCCTATCCCCGTCTCTGCTCCCTTCTCTCTCTCTCTGCCCCCTTGTCTTCTCTCTTTCTCTGGTGCATTGTGTATAATCCCTGTGTGGGAGCTTCCCTCCCCAGGCACTTGCCCACGAGAATGAACAAAGAGCAGAGATGGGACGCCCTCACGCACTGGCAGGTGGACCAATTAAGAGCCGGCGGGCCCCGCAGATGCAACCGGAGACCGGCATAATTGGAATCCTCGGGACAGGGCCGCAATGAATAATTAACACTCTTCTTTGAGCGCTTCATAAAGCCCTGATCAGCCTGGCGGGCAGACGTCCGACGTACGTGCGACACGCAAGTTCTGCTCGTCTCGGAGATTCCTCCCATCCCCCAAGATTCCTATCAACCCCCCACCCCTCTCCCCTCCCCCGCCCTCGCCCCCAATCCCAACCTCTCCCCCCCCTCCAGCCACATTTATGTTCCCTAAAAATGCGCAGGACGGGCTGTGGGAGTCCCGGGGGCAACCGAAACGGCCAGGTGCACAGCCATTAATATTTTATAGGGCCGCACTACGGCCGGCACAAAGACCGTCCCTCGGAGAGCTCTTCCGTCCGGGACGGGACAAAAACAGTCCGACATGGGAGGCAAGCAAAGTCGGCTAAAATTAAACCGGGGCGAGGGTTAAACGGGAACTGACATGCCATAACTTTTCGCTCAGATCATGCAGTAAAAAAAAAAAAGTTTAACAATTACTACAGTGTTGAAGCCGCACACTACAGTGAGCTGGAGGAGGGGTTTATCTGAGAGGGAGAATGCACCAAATTAAGCCCAGCTCACAGAGCTCTGGGTTCACATTCACAGAAAGAAACCTCTTATTACCACTGTACCCAAGCCAAGGAGCAGGAAATTAACTAAGAAACAGGAGAAAAAGATGAGAATAAGAACACAAGGCGAGCTTGTCCTGACTTGAAAAGTGTAGGTGAAGGAGAGGTGCGCGAGGGATGGCTAGAGGTCACAATGTGAGCTGCGGTCTGCTTTCAGATAATAGAGCGGAGCACTGATCCATTAACATGCCAGCGCACTTATCCTGAAAGCCAAGCAACGCTTGTGCCGAGCATAGACACGCGGGCTGAGTGTGAGCAGGGGGGGGGGGGGGTCGTCGGGGACAAACCTGATCGTTCCAGGCGCAGTACAGGTTGCAGATCAAACCCCAGTTGTGGTTGATCATGCAGTCCAGCACTTTGAGGTGAGCCATGTCTGCCGCCGGCCGGCTGGCGCCACGTCCCGGCGATGCCTGGTGAAACGCGCCCGATGTCCCTGGCAGGCGTGGCGCTCACGCAGAGGGCACCCGTCCCTCCCCATCTGTCCCCTCGGCCGGCGCGCACAAGGCGGGTGGCATCTTCGCGCAGCCCGTTAGCGCTGGATTAATACACCGAACAGGCGGAACGTAACTAGCGCAGGTATTCAGAGGTCCATGGTGGATCTCCCTGCCCCGACTGCGCCCCCAGTTGTGGTCCCCTTTAGGCTCCTGGGGGGAGGGGGGGGGGATGTGAGCGAGTGCTGCGCTGTCCGATCAGAGCCTCCTCTCCGACACGGTTCCTCTCTGCGTCAGGAGGCGCACTGCACCATCGGTCAGCTGCCCCGCGCCTGCCGCGGGACCCCGGGAGGGGGTTAGAAAGTGTGGCGGCGACCGTGACCTGGAGGACGGCCCGAACGGCTCTGACCGTATAACGGCCTGCCTTCGCTGCCGCGGGAGAGCCGCTGCGCTGTGAGCCGGAGTTTTGCAGCAGTGAGAGTCCTGACTGCAGTGAGCGGGCTATCCGGCTCTGTGTGTGTGTGTGTGTGTGTGTGTGTGTGTGCGCGCACGAGAGTGTGTGTGCGCGTCAGTGTGAGTGCGTGTGTGTGAGTGCGTGTGTGTGTGTGTGTGTCCTTTCCCTCTGCTGCAGGTGGAAGATTCCCTCTCTGAATAGTTGCTGGCACGCAGTCAGTCCTCTAGTGCTTTAAAAAAAAAAAAAAAGGATAGCAGCAGCCAGAGTGTGTGAAAGACTTCTGCAAGCGTTCACCCCCCTTAATGCATGACATGGGACACTCCGCCCGGGGTGTGTGAGTAAAAGCAGAGGGCGAGCGTGGTGCTGTGGCAGGAGGCGCATTGCTTCCTTCTCCACGCGGCTATTATCGTCTCATTAGCCGAGCCCCGTCTACTGTAAGCCTGGCCACTCACTCCAGGGCCAAATACCCGAACCCACAAACAATTAGTGACCTCGCAGGGCTGGCTAATGTCAGAGCCAGAGGTGCGCCAAGCCGCAACCATCGTCGTAGGCCAGCAGGGTTCTGTCAATGTAATTTCAGAGGCAGCACTGTGACTGTCCAGGAGGTTGGATACTGTGTGTGTTCCGTGCATGGAGACTGAGACTTGTGCTTCAGGGAAATCCCAGACGATACGAGAGCAGGGGGGGAAAAAACCACAGACAAACATGGGAAGAACAGGGGGCCAGCAATAAAACCCTCATCCCAGTACAAGAACCTAGGTTTAGAGCTAGAACGTCCCAGATTATGTTGCGATACATGCCATGGAATGGTTACCCACACCACTGCGTTAAGCTTTGTCGAGTAATTCCACTCGATTCCATCAATATGAACAGGCTTTACAAATTTCCACTCTGTTCTTTACAGTCACTAGATTTGCCCCTTTTCCTCCCTGTTTCAGGGAAAAGTCAAGTGTGTGTGTAACAAAAGGCTGATTCACTGACAAAAGCAGCAGTAAAAACAAGCAATACAGATCTCATGGTGTTTAAAAAGGTGCTTTAATTCAAATTGGTTTTCATACACAGCTCTGGAAAAAAATGATCAGTCATCTCGTTGTTATTTTGGTTCTGTACTCTGAGTTTGGATACAATGACAACGAGGTTGAACTGCAGACTGTCAGCTTTAATTTGAGGGTATTTTCATCCATATCGGATGAACCGTTTAGAAATGATAGAACCTTGTGTACATAGTCCCCCCCATTTTTGGGCATCAAAAAATATTGGACAGTTTAACATAATGTAGAATAAAGTAAACATTTTAAATATTTGGTCGCATATCCTTTGCATGCCATGACTTCCTGATGTCTGTGACCCAACAATATCAAAAGACTCTTGATATCTTATTTTCAGGTACTCTTACAAGCGATACTATAACCTCTCTGCATTTGAATGGATCTCTATGGGAATTGGGGGGTGGGACATGCAAAGGATATGCCACCAAATATTAAATATGATTACTTTATTCTACATCATGTTAAACAGTCCAATATTTTTTGATGCCCAAAAAAGGGAGGGCTATGTACAAAAGGTTCTATAATTTATAAACTGTTGATCCGATATGGATGAAAATACCTTCAACTCAAAGTGCTAGAGTACAGAACCAAAATAACAATGAGACAACTGATAATTTTGCAGTGGTCTCTTAATTTTTTCCAAAGCTGTATAATATTAAACATAAGAGATTGAAATCCTGATAAATCCTTGACTTTAATCTTATTTGTTCGTTATTGCGGCTGCCATCAGTGGAGGGAGAAGGGCACGCCTGAGAAAAGCTCCTGCGAATGGAAACCAACGGGCTTACGTCACCGACGCCCGAACCGGACAGCTGAAACCCCAGCATCTCAATAGCGCCTGGGCTCATTCAACCCCATCAATCCCGCGTACGGATCGCGTGGCGCGGTCACGGGGCTGCGATGCAGCACATCTCGCGGGACTGATCGATAGATGCGCTGCGTTCATTCAGAACCCGCCACTCGCATTCGCCACTCAAACAGGGCCTGGCGGCATCAGCTCCCGCCTGACCACGCTTGGCAATAGGGACGTTAATAAACACAAACTTTATTAACTCATTCAATACCAGCGTGTTCTGGAACACTTGGCATCAGCAGTGCCTAGCCAATATGGCTGCTGACAACCTGACATTCTACATCTTTTTGATTTATTAGAAGTTTGCACATTGATGGGATCAAACACAGAATTATGTGTTAATGGGGATAGATGGCCCACCTGCTGGTTCAGTTCACTATTAGAGCAACGTCAAACAATATTGATGGTAATAAATAATTTATCTTCAGTGCTTTTCAGTTTGGTTAACAGGACTCATACATTCGTGATGTGTAATAGCGAACACAGTTCTCAGCTCTTGCATATCTATAGATATGTAAAAATGAGCAATGAACAATCACTGTTAATTTCCATAGATAGGTAAAACATTAGTCCGCATGAGTTACTTTGAATCAACAAACTGTTCAACAAATAAAGTTATCCTGAGGCAATAGTGTGGTGCAGAAACGTATTAGTAGCCTACAAATTGACCGAGAGGTGTTATTCCCACGCCCCGATGTTGGTTTAGGTGGTCTGATATTCTAGATTAATTTTAAAACACAGACCAAATATAACATCAAATATTGCGATCTATAACCATGTTAAAAAATATTTAAAAAATTAAATTTAAAAAGTGCAAATCCGGGTAAAAGGCGATAAAACAATATCAGTTTAAATTGGTAGTTTAATTTTTTCCAACTCAAATCCGGAATTTTTTAACCGGCAGTGTAAAGACTGGTGCAGTCGACGTTAGTCGCACTTTAGACCATTCGTATTTTTGTCAATTTATGTCGCCCGCAGCACTGAATGAGTTAAATAAACATTCAGGAGAACATTTTTTGACATTTAAATGGCGGCTATGCTATTTGGAAATAAATTCCATATGAAACAGTGGTGCTCTTGCAGAACACTGCACAACAGGACTGCTGACAAGTATCCCGTTGTTCAGAAAGCTCGTCCCTGTAGCCAGAGAGAAAAATACACAACCCAATAATCAACCGCCATCCCTGCACATAAAAACGATCGAGCCACACTCAGTTCGCACAAACAAATCCCCATTTAAAATGCAAGCGCTACCACAATGGCACCTGATTGCTGTGTGTTGAAGAATCCAATCAAAAGTGTGCTACAATTATGAAAGAACAGTTCAGCAAACTCGGAGTGGCACTGTTTTGTGAAAGATCGCAGATTAACGCAATCCGGTTCAATACAAAAACAGCTGCAATGCTGCACCTAAGTATAATTCTTTTTCAGGATAATAGTTTTAAGACAAACATTGAAATGTTCTGAAAAACTGATATAGAATTATTGGTAAGTTCCAAATGCTAATTTTTAACATCTCTAGCAGGGTGATCACATGGTTACCTAGGAGAAGGTTTTGTTCACAGTGAGCGCATTTGCACAAGGATTGAGCCCAAGTTGGTATGTGCTAATAGTGACTCCCTGAGGATTATGGCGTGAGTGAGGCGGCAGTGTAGTATAATGGTTAAGGAACTGGACTTGTAACTGAAAGGTTGCAGGTTCGATTCCCAGGTAGGACACTGCCGTTGTACCCTTGAGCAAGGTACTTAACCTGCATTGCTTCAGTATATATCCAGCTGTATGAATGGATAAATGTAATAAGAAGTATGTAAGTCGCTCGGGATAAGAGCGTCTGCTAAATGCCTATAATGTAATGTCATGTAATTATGCCCTTCATAGGTGCTGTCCACATGCCTCAAAAACATGACTTATGGTACAATCAGTGGGCCAGGGTACCCAAATTCTAGCTGTTCTAGACAACCAGGTGGGAAGCAAAGCCCAAACTAAAACTGAGTCAAGCAGAGGTTAGATGTTGCCTTCCTTCGACTTAAGGAGGTAGACTGTTCTGGGATCAGCAGTGAGAAGAGAATAAAGGGCATGTAAAAGGAAAATGCGAATTCTCCTGACCGAAATGTACTGAAACACAATCGGCGTCACGGTTCTCCCGAAGTGGCGGGCGACGCAGAGGTCATCTGGGGTCAGGTGTCATGGTCGGCATGGCCCTCGGCCGGCCACGTGGGCTGAGGAGCAGCGCGTGGGGCGGGGGCAACCTACCCACAGCAAAACAAACAATAGGCCTGCCCGCTACACTCAAAGCCTCAGACTGGTCCTCCCACCCCCGCTGCAGCTCTTCCCTCCCTCTCGTGTGAACGGGCCATATGCAACGTACAGCAGAGAAATACCTGAACGTTCCCATGAACGTACAGAGCTTCAGGAATGTGTCACTGAACAAGTGGCCCTCGGACCTCTTAAAGGCCGCTGGAGCGTGGTGACGCAGCTGAAAAGACCCATGGCTGGGCCGCTTCGCAGTTTACGTGCAACTCTCTCAGAGCGTCGCCATGTCGCGCTATGAACCAAGGCTGGTCCCTTCCTCACGCCATCAGTGAAAAGTCAATAATAAGCACTGTTCTTTTAAATTATGTATTAGACAATTGTTTGTGCAAACGCCATTAAGCCAGAAAGACCAGACACAGATTTGTAAACTTTTTCACGTCATCATTTTTTATTTTTAGCTGTAAAAGATAAGTATGTTTTCTTTTGGCTTTAGTACAATTATTTCCCACTTGGCCAGCACCAGTATGTGCACATAACCTATTGAGGTAGAGTGCAGTTGTTTCTGAACTGTGGAAATGCGCCATTTTTATGGAAATAAAATGAAATAAAATGTTGGTTTTTCCAGGACACCACACACATTCTCCCTGTTCAACTGCAGCCGTGTAAAATTCCTCCTGGAAGTGAGGGTGACTGCACACACCCTTCCAGGCAGTGAGGAAAAGAGTGCTTCCTCAGCGGAGAAGAGGAGGGGGGGGGGGGGGGGGGGAAGCAATTCATTCATGCTAAAAAGCAGGATCTTTTCCCAGCGGTTACACCAAAAGGAAATAACATGCAATTTCCAGCCCAGACCACAAAGCCCATGTTTAACGCTACAGTAAAGAGAGCGGAGACTGAATGCTCCGTCATCGAACATCGTGACTCATTGAGAAACAGGGGAAAGTAACCGCCGCCGTGTCCCACGCATTAACAGAAACGGGCAAGTTGACCTACGGGGTCCATTTCAAAGAGGTGTTAAAGGGGAAGTCTGTCGCATATCGAGAGCCAGATCCCAGTGGGTTGCGCGTTTTCGACGTCTGCTTGGATCGTGCTGGCGGAGACGCGGTCTGTGGTCTGTAGAGAAGGAGCAGGGGGGGGGGTCCTTGGTCCTTGTCCATTTGAACGAGACGGGATGTGGCTTCATTCAGTGCGAGGCAGACGGGGGATGCTGGCCAGTTAAGTTAGAGCAAGGAGACTGACCTGCTTGCAACTCCTACATGCTACAACAGACAACAGTGCACCCGCATCAAGAGCGAGAGGGAGAAAGAGAGAGAGAGCAGGGATCATCAATAACGATTGCCCGAGGCAAGTAAAACATTATATCGTGACAGTCGTGTTGAAAGCCACTTGCCTGGTCGGGCAAGTTTGACGTTAAGCATTGGAGCCTTTTTTTTCTCTTTTTCTTTCAGAGGGGGAAGAACTGTTCATGGAACAACTTTGACATGGCTTGAATATTCAAACGCCCTTGGCATGCATAAAAATGACGGAGAAGCAAGAGCATGAGGCCAGTCCACAGCTTTCGCCCTTCATGGAAAACTCTGACCAGTTTACCAGTTGTGTAATGGTGCATCGGCCACACCATCAATGTAATCAATTTTGGAATTACAACTTAAAAATAAAAAGTAAAAAAATAAATAAGTGCATCTGCAGTGCTTCAACATTGACATTATTACATGAATATAAGCACATTATATCATATTTAGCCAACATAATACACAATACCGTCAGATATAGCCAGTTCTCCTAGACTATTAGGAGAGTAATAAACGTATTTTGATTTGCATCGCAAAATTGTGCACATTTTATCGACATTACATGGACACCATACACCGCACACAGTCGGAGAACAGCCTATTCATCGCAAAAATCTGCAATGCGCAAAGCACAACTTTGTTAAACCAACACGGTAGTTAAAGCGGTGTATATTTTCTTGTTAAGTGTACTTAGTTAACAGATTTTTCAAAGTTTCATTTATCACTTAATCTCCCTTACAAGATGTGAATAAGAAGCTGTGCGTTTGCCAAATGATTATTTAGATCGTTGGCCTTGGCCACACACACTAGTTAATCAGGGAATATTAATGAAGCCAAGTTGAAAACAAAGATCAGTTTAAAAGGAAGATTGAAGATTGATACCAATAATACCCTGTATCAACGGTGTTTTAGAGGGAAGTAGGTCTACCACCGGTGTCAAAACACTGTGACAAGCCTAGCTCCAAATTACACTTTAAATTCAGGTGCAATACAAAAGAAACACTTGTTATAGATTGCGTCTTTATTTGTACTTGTAAAAATGTTGACCAAGCCAAGCTATCTATCTTAAACAAAGAGACTATAAGGAAAGATATCCAGATCTCTAGCGCTACGTTAAAATGGAATGGATAATCATAAAGCTACGCATTTAATGCTTTTCTATGGCAATGATATCTCTGCCAATGACTGTAAAATAAAACCAGACATTTGTGGTGTTAACTTGAGCATTGGGGATAATATTGTAAACAAAAATAAATTATTCTGTTAACTACTAGCAGTACCTTTTTTGAACATCGAAAATAAAATGCTTACTGTTCTAGAACACCTTTGACTCACTACAGGCATAACCCTGGTCTTTTCTGTAAGGTGACCCTTGGAGTTTGTTTTCCAACAGTCAGAATTACAGAAAGAAAGTAACAGCAGCTCAAACAGTGAAAGCGCAAGCTTTTTTTCCTGCATAAAAGTAATTTTTTTGACGGGATAAGGATACAGACTTTACCATTATTCGTGTCGTCTGTGGATTTCCGTGGGACACATAGAACGTATGGAGTCGAGGTTTTGATTGAGCCTGTTTTGTGCAATGTTACAAAATAAGAAACCGATGTCGCTATAAAATTGGGATCGTAAAATAGTCTATAGAGATAGAATTGTGAGTTTTAACACTTGGTATATTGTATGACCAGATTTTAAAATGTCACAGTAAAAAAAAAAAAAAAAAAAAAAACGCAATGAATGCAAATAAACTAAACCACTTCCGGCCCGAATACGGTCCAGTGCTAGTTAAGGGGTTAAATAAAACATTGTAATTTTACTTATTGACAATCTTGAACTTGATTCTGTCATAGGAATAAAAAATTAAAAATGGGAGAATGATTTGTAAAAATGCTCGTTTCTGTTTTAAGAATAAATTAATTGCCCTATAGATATCTGTATATCGCTGTCAGATTCTTTATATTTGGAAAATGCTTTAAAAACAAACAATCAGTTTGGACAGCAGAAATTCAGTTCAGGACAATGCACTTTCAGTTAAAAAAAAGTTAATGTTGAACCCTGCAAGGGGAGAGAGATGGAGAAAGACGGGAAAGCCCTGGCCTGGGCATATGTAATGTACACCTCGCCCCCCACCCATGCACCCACCGCCCCGCCCCCCCCGCGTCTATTCACGTCTGAGGGGGAATGGGGCGTCCGAGCATAAGGAGCAGTGACACCCAGAGCCCCCGGGAAAGCACTGCCACATTTTCCACCCGTTAACCTCTGTCTTCATCAATCCATTCCTCTTCCTCTCCCTCTATCACGATTATAACCACAGCAAATTTTCCCCTGGAAGGAAAGGCAAGGCAAGCGTCCCATAAGTATCACTCAACGTAAAGAGAAAAGCCGAAAAACACAGAACGGCGCTAGATAAGCCTGACCGCGTTCAATGAACCGCTGCCCGACCGCTCCTATAAATACACGACCTTCAGACCAGCGGGAAATGTTCGAGAGGGGAGCTTAAAAAAGGCCACAACTCGCAATTACAGAACAGGAACTACAAAGCCATAATTGAGTAAAAATGACTGAGGAACCTAAAGGACAAAACAGATTTGTTTACACAGGGGAAATCCCTCGAATGTTATTCATGCAAATTCCCCAGGGGTGAGAGGCACTGGCCACAAGGCCCCGCCCCCCAGGTCAGGCTGGGGTCACGGCCTGGCACTCAGGGCTTGTTTACTGCAAACAAGTGGACCCTGATCAAGGTGCAGTGTGACCTACACAAATTTTCCTGCCCAAGAGAAACCTCGGCTTCGGAGAATGCGTTTACATTCATTTGTTCTTAAATGCATTTTTGATTTTTTTTGATTTTTTTTTTTTTAGTAGAAGTAAAACCTTTTAGAACTACCAGTCAAAGGCAGTGCTAAATTACAGGCCACGACTAAAGACAGGGAGGCTTGCTCCTTCAGACGATGGATAAATAAATAACATAAAACAGCCATTGAAAATTCAACTCCAATTCACAGATCAAAGAGATAAGAGTAGGTTAGGAAACGGATGATGCTGAGTGGCACATTCTGCATAATGAGTTTCAGGGGAACAGACAACAATAAATAAGAGCTTCTTTGAGAGGGTAGCTGGACTGCACAAAACCCCATCATCTTACTGTCGTTCTGCAAGCAGAGGTAGTGAGGTCATCTGTACAGGGGACCGGGGGCCTGTATCACAAAGCAGGATTATTGAGTTAGTGCAGTTAACTGCACTGAGTAAAACCTGGAACACTCCCGAATCTGGAACATGACCTGAAGTAAAAAGAGCTGTTCCGGATTTTTACTCAGTGCAGTTATCCAGCTAACTCAGTGATACAGGCCTCAGGTGGTCCATGAGACTCGGATCTGCTAGCTGGCTGGAATTTTGAACGCTACGTGCCATGAACCGTTCTCGAGCCCCGTGACGAGACGATTTGTGCGATTCGCCGACGTGGGGAGGGCAAAAAGGAGCCGTTATCTCTCTCCCCCCCCCCTTACCTGGCTAAATATAGAGCCACAGGAAACGGTGTCGGAAAGAGAGGGCAGTTGAAAGACAAGGTGACGGGAAGGAGAGCATAATTTATGTACTATAGGGAGAAGCTGGGACTGTAGCCTGTGGGTTAGGACGGAAACTGCATGTATGTGGGTGCATGTCTGTGTGTGTGTGCATGTGTTGGGGGCAAACCGAGCAGAAGACAGAAGACACGCTTTGTGGATTTGATGTCAGAAAAATTCTCCATTCGGGTTGAGGGTTGGGGGGGGGTATAACATCAACAACTGTAAAGGTAACCCAGAAAAAAAGGATCCCTCCACTGATGGTCTCAACCATATTCATTCAGCTCAAGGAGAGTAGAGGCGCACATACATCACTGAAACGGTCATGTACGTACAGCGTGGTGAACGCTCATCCCAGCAGTGCCCTTGCTGCCGTGCACTGAGACAGGGGACGTTCTCAAATTCTCCAGCCGTTACAAATAACGGCAGCTGAACGTACGGCAAGCGTACAAACCGACATTGTGTCGCCTAAGCAGCAACCCATCTGGCATTCGCAATTTCATTCTCGCCACAAGCTTTCCGTTTCTGGAAAGTCTTTAAATTTTACGTGCGTTTCCACGCTTCTACCTATGTTCCTGTGCTCCTCACACAATAAATATGATGAATTAACCGAGTCTTTCCTTCTCCGAGCAATTAGATAGAACACGCACACATAACATGACAGATATAAAAGAGAAGAACAAATGAGGTCCCCCCCCATGCTGCTGAATGGTGAGCCGATGATGCAAAGTACAAATCAGTGCTTGTACAGCCACCAGAAAGATGAGTAGCAGCTCTATAATGACCGACCGACTTCTTTCCTTCTGGGACGTGCTCTCCATCACGCAGGGTGTGGAGGGGGGTCGGCAAATTGAGCAGGGCCCCAGCTGGCTGTACACCCAGCCCTAGCCTAATGACAGAGAGCAGCTGGCCCTAAATTACCGCCGCATCACGGGTGGGGTACGGAGGGGGTGGGGCGGGGTGGTAGACATGGCGAAGTCCACCTCATTGGGAACCTTGGGGGGGTGAAGCAGACGGGCTTTTCCACTGTGGCAAGAGGGAGCTGGACCATGCTGCAGCCACAGGGTTCACCAAAGGCTCGGGTGGGCGGAGGGTAGCCCGGGGTGACCAGGTACAGCTCATAGCCTCTGCACACGGGCTGCACAGATACAGTTCTCTGGTTTCTGGGCGTGTTCCCGGTCACATCACTCAAAAGGAAAAGAGAGGAGCAGCATTTACATTTCATTTAGAGGCTGGTTTTTAGCGCTCCAGGACCAGTCTTTCCTCCATCGAATTTGCCACTCAACAGCAGCTGTGCCTCCTCCTTCAGCCTCCAATTGCATCTGAATTTCCGGCAACACATGGGTTAAGGCCACACCATTCATTACAGTGGATGCTTCACTCCAGAATTTTTAAAACTAGGAGGACACAACCATGAGGTCCCATGAGGTCTGTGACGGTAGTCGCACTGGACTGTTCTAATGAACCAATCAGTGCAGGGGCCTGTTAGCACCTGGCGTGGTTAGAGCAGGCCTTTGTTCCCTGGCTCGGAGGGCCCCAGTAATCCCCACTCTCCATGACGGAGCCATGCCCCACCATCCCAGTGGGGTTAGTACGCAGCAGTAGACAACACCAGGGTACAGCCGACTCTCCTGGCACCAGAGGCAGCCGCCACATTATACAAACCGTGCCTAAGGGCATAAACCCCAGTGCCAAAATTTCAGCGTTTGTTCTTAAACGCATGAAGAAAATTAAATAGCCAAAGCAGACAGGCACAATACTATCGGTTTCAAAACATTCAAATGTATCACTGGGGGTGGGAGTGGGGGTGTTGTTATTTGTAGAGTAAAACTGCAAGCTCAAAATATGAGCCAGTCCTTTAAAGCCCCAGGGAACAAAGCCTAAAATAGTTAAAATGTATGTATGACATCAAACTTGTGTGTTATTAAGCATCCACCAAAGTTTGAATGAAAAAATATACATATAAATATGATAAAACACTGCTCAAAAACAGCTGAATTAGATGATCAGACCTCTAGGACGGTCGGGCGTGGTCGTAATATTCTAATGAGCACGCTTGATTTCTGTCTAAGAACACACTCGGCATCACACACAACAAAAACACAAAATAGCAGAGAGAATCAAGGTAGTACAATCATATGTACTAACCTACCGACACTGAATTTGAGAGTGTAGAAATTCCACAACCAGATAACCCGCATTCTCTGGCTTCACAGGTAGTGACGGAATGGTGGGTTTCAAGATAAGTTTCCCTGTAATAATGTAATAATAAACCACACTTCTTAACTTTGTTATAACATTTGTTTCTTCCAATAAAGACGTAGGTATTGCTGCTCATAGCTAGCTAGTTGACATTGGGTAGCTCGCATGTGTAATGCCATGGAATTGTTTGTTTGGTTACCCTGTCAAATAAAGCTCCGCTTCAGTTCTGTGCGTCAAAAAAAATGCCTTCTCATCGAGCGCAGCGGCATATGTGACATTATTATCTAACGTTAGTGCTACACGCCCAACATTAGCCAAGATGCACGTAATGTTACTGAAAGTAGTAGCTAAATCCACAGGGCTAGCTAGCACACTGGCCGTGTTTGAATAAGGCATTAATGCGGGAATGCATTTGTTTTGATAAATGCTGGTGGGTGTGACAAGCAACATCAGCCTTGTGATTGGTTTGGGATTCGTGACATCACCATTCCCGCTTATAGTAGTGCCCAACTTCAATCCAAAAACGAGGGTAAAAGTATCCAGTATCTCTGGAATTCAGCAAATAATTATTTCCAATACAAGTATATGCATATTGTATGTCCACAAGACCCAAATTAACCTAATTAGAAGGCAATCACAAATATTTGTTCCCTGGGGCTTTAGCCATTTATTAAATTTTTTTAAGCAGACAATTTGCTGGAGCAAGCACACGCGCCTGGGATCATTTCAGGCCACGTATATCCTACTTCCCGCACAGAGCGGACTGCACTTGAACGCAGCCGTTCATTCATTGGCGCGACTACGCCATCACGCTCCACATTCTTCGACACCGCCACCCGCGCCACATATTCTCGGAGGTGAGGTGTATGGGTTTTTTTTCTCTGACTTGATCCCGCTGGGGAATTCCGGCTTGTCTGCTGGGGGCTGTGCTGGTTACAGTTTAACTTTGTGTAGAAGCACAGTGAGTGCCTGACTGAACGCTGACCTAGACGTCCCCATTGTTTGGAAGAGCTGCCCCATGTCGAGTTTGTTGCGGATTCTTTTTATGTCTGTCTGGAAAGTAACTGTGGGGAGCTACTAGCAAAATATTCCTTCAAGCACATCCAAGTACTCTCTTGGTTTTTTGGGTAGTTGGAAGATAATGAATTACAGGACTTTATATAAAGTATGCAGTGTTTCTGCAATGTTTGGAGGTGGCGGCATGACATGTTGAATATAGCTTACAGACTCTGCAAGCAGCCAGGGTAACGTTAGCCATAACACTTTGTTGACGGTGTAATGTAAATTGCAATTGTGGAAGGTGGGGGGAGTAAACTTTTTCTTTATCACTGGAGAAACTAAGTCACCTTTTTAGATAAACTAAGTCAGAATAATTTTTACAGCAATTTTTCAGCCTGAAGGAAAACAGCCACTTGAAATGATTCCATCTCCTATCTCCTGTCTGTTAACAGCTGCAGATGAAGGTGCAGCAACCTCCTTCGACCCCCCACCCCACCCAAAGTCCCTGGCACTGTATTCAGGCCCTCTCCCCATAAAGAATTTATTTATTTATTTTAAACAGAACAGAGCCCCCCTGCTGAGCACCCTCCTGTTCTCGGAGGGTTTATGACACCCGTCCACTGGCCCTGTAAGAGGATTACCCAGCGCGGGCAATGGAGCTACCATTTCTGATGCAGGGCTAATCCATGCATGCAACCGATCCCTTTGCTCTTATGACATCCGCAAGAAGCTCCATTGTGATGCAACACTGGGGGAGGGGGGCAAAGCGAGCACTGCACTGGAGCACTGCACTGGACCACAACGTCCGCGGGACTTTTAACTTTAACGTCTGCAAGATACGCTGCCGCATGCTGGTTGTCCACACTTCCTGCTTCCTCCTGGTGCAGAAGTAGCCATGTTGTCCCGTAGGAAATGAGGCCAAGTCTCTCAAATAGCAGATTTAGGCTGCCGTTCGCCTTCACTGTACGTAACCCGGCAGGGCTCCCTGAAGTATAAATATGAGACAAGTCAAGATTACCAAAAAAGCAATCGTGATAAAATTCAATGACACGGCACTGGCAGTGGGCAGCTCACTTTGTGATTTTGTGTCATTTTCCATCGAATGCTGCATGGCTTAAACATAATATGACCCAGTAACATGCATCGCAAACCCTGCTGTGTCAGACATGAACACCAGTCCCAGCTCAGGTGCATCACTCACTCATACCCTCTCTGCATGAGAACCCCTTGCTCACACTAGTTTATTTGGATCAATTCCAGGTTTCCAAAAATAGCGGTCTTACCATTTTCGTAAGGGGAGGGGGTGGAATACTTCAAATATGTGTCAAACTCCGCAAGTATGGTGAGATAAGCACGGACAAGTGCCTCAAACCACGTACTAAGTTGTGCAGGCAACCAAAATATTTAAAAATCTTCAACACATATTGCTGACAACACAGAACACCAAACTTTGCAAAGCAAGTTGCAATTTCAAACTATTTCCTTATTAGAATAATAATTATTACAAATACCACAGGCTTGTTGCCTCTAATTTAATTTCCATTTTCCTTTCATTCGACACATTAGTTGTATAAAAATTAAAAAATTAAAAGAAAACTGTCGACTGATAACATCACCATTGTATTGCATCAGTTAAAACACTGGCAGCGCTCTATTGTCACTAAATGGTGGTCATTTCTGTACATTTTTGTAGAACACTATATGGTGGCATTTTCGTACATTTGCTTCTATTCTCAACATATTCAAGGTTTAGCCAACATGATGCTGGCTAACAACATGTTTAAGTTTTTTTTTTTTGAGAGGTAAAGCCTAATTTCGCACGATAATTAGTAAACAAAACTGTAACATGCACTGCGTTGTTCGTTTCTATTCTATTTCATTGTTATTGTGTTCAATTAAGACTAACAACCGATGGCTTTTCTGCCTTCTTAGTCTTGTGTCTAGTCTATCCAGGTCAAGTTTGGTGGAATCACCGGTGAACTTTGTTTAGATTCCCCGTCTACTCTTCAGCTTTGCACACGTCTTATAAAAGTCTCTCCTGCCTCATGCTCGTTAACCGCAACGACAAAGCACCGACAATACCGACTTAAATCAAACATTAAACAAAGCAGTAGAAACTAGTGCAGATCAGCGCCGGACACTTTTGCATAAAATGAACATTTTGCAAAATCGTGTTCGCATACATGCAGATGTATCCGATCCGTCTGGCGTGCGTCCCTTACCTCACAAGTTGGTGATCCGACCGAAAGTCTTCCCTCTTCATTTTCGTCGGGAGGACTTGTCCGACGTGTCGCCATTATTTTATTCCAAGTAACAATTGCAACAATCCTTCGGAGCCCGCATTGAAGAGGGAGAAAAAATCCGAGAGTCCGTGTCGGCGCTGTGAATGTCCTTTTTTAATCCACACCGTCTCCTTTCCTCATTTCGCCGGTAATACAGTTCTGCGATAAAACAGAAAATAAACGTGAGCTGTGTAAGTGTCGAAAAGTGTCTCCAGGCAGTGTGGAGTTTGTGCTGCCCGTTTGTCACCATGTCAGTCATTATAATGCCTCCCACTCCCAAAGCAAGGAAAGTGCACTAACTGACCATCCTTATTATTACATTGGACACGATGTTTTTGTATCCCTTCTTTCGAGTCACTGGTTACAATTTATTTAGTCCACGTAGTTAATCTTAAAGTATGACACAAAGCGTGAAAACTTAATTTCATTTAGATGAAGTAACGTTAGCCAGCAAGCTAATACTATTATCCACCCAGCAGGCTAACAGCCTGAAACACAAGGAAAACTGTGTGTGGCACATCATACAATGTACATGTAACTCGCTCGCCAATGTAGCTAAACTTTAAGGCACTCTCAAGTTCAATAGGCTAACGTTACCGTCCGTATATATAGTTAACGTTCATTACACTGCACACTTCCAAATGAGACAGAGGGCTCGTTAAATAACTGTAGTTTTAAAACGCAAAACTGGTCCACTTGCTAGATTGTAATAATCTCAGCCAACTATATTTGCGTAAGGGTTGCCAACTTAGCGAGCTGTTAACTAGCTAACGTTAGTTATGTAGCAAACTAAACCTTGGTACTTTAATGTTTCCTAAGTTACGTATGTAAATCGTTATGTGATACGGTTATTTAATGTAACTTAGATACAGCGAACGATCAGTACAAGTAACGTTATTGTAAAGAGAGAGTTCGTATAACTTAGGCTAACGTATTTAGTCGGTTGCTGTTCTTCGCACTCATTCAAGCGTTTTAGCCAAGTCTGTTTTGTTGGATCTAAATGTAGCAGTTATTAATGTTAACATTAGCCTAACTAAGTACATCGCAACATCCCCGCCTTTCCTTCTGAATGAACTTGATGGTAACGTTACCGTACTCCCTAAAGCCAACAATCACACTGAAGAACCTGTGCGTGTCCGGAATCAGTGATTTCTCCCGCGCCAGGCTCCGTGTTGGCTAACGTTAAGCCGCCTGGTGAGGCGATCTAAGCGAGCTAACTTAGCCGTACATCTTCGCGTACGTTGGGAAGCCAATGTTAGCCTGCTTTCTAGTTAGCTAGCGAGGCTAGATCGATACCATTAGCTTGCCTAACGACGTTACCGCTTATATTTTCCGTAATTAGTGTAACGTTACTTTCTTTTACAACCATAACATTTTATTTATCAAGAAAGCTGACCTTTAACAAATTCGCCTTGATAACTAGTAAAACACTACAAAATACAATAACTTACTGGATTGTCAATTCCCAATGATAGCGAATGAATATAGCAAACCAATCCACCCATACGTTAACGTTACCAAATAACGTAATGCAGCTCGCTGACCGTAGCGAGCGAAATGGGAATGAGTAACCTACCTGCTACAAATCCAACGAGGGAAAAATGTGAGAACATAATTCATTTTCCCAATTAAAAAAAACAATCCATTAGGTGATTAAATTTGTGTGTGATACTCCTCCTGTTTCCAGTCCAGCTGACTATTCGATGAAAGAGTTAGCAAGCTAGCCAACGTTAGTTAGCCAGCGCGAGCCACCTAGCTGGTTTCTTTCACTAGCTAATAGCTAGCAGCTAAGTTAGCTAGCTAATGTTACTAGCGCTTGCTACCTGTTAGGGAAAAATACACCAAAATACATTGATGAGCGCCGACTGGAAAACATTGTCTGCCAGTTGAACGAAAATTCCCAAATCACATAAATGTTTGCGGTCAGATTTTACACCGTCCATTTATATCGTGTATCCATGGAAAAAAGAACAGTTTTCGACAAAAACTAATTTTCCCATATCTTTCCCCTTGTCCCCGTTGTTGGCGCGGCGCACTGGAGTCTGGACTGAGGTACTGACGAGTCTCAGATTCCATAGAAACACCGCCCCTCTGCTCGCCCGCGGCGCGCATATCCAATCACATTCAGGTTGTTAATTCGCAATTCAAACTCAGCCAACCGAGCTCATTTTTACAGAAGTTTTCTGGCCGTACTTTATTTGGAGTTTGGAGTATATCGCCTATGTATCGGCTAATACTCCTTTCAAAATGCTCTTAAATTGCGCGGTTACGCCTCTGATTATTACTACGGCCAGGAAAATACTTGGTACTTACCATTACTAATTGCATAACATTCATTACTAAATACCAATATTAGCCTATTACGAAATTCTTCTATAGCCTATTGCAACTAAGCGGACACTGGTAAAGAATGTGCTCTGCTTGCTCCATGTTGGACAATTAGACCAACTTGTTCTAAAGTTATAGCCTTCAGCACAAAAACCTAAGGAACAAACTGCCTAATGACCGGATATATCAAGGATAGAGAAAGCCCATTGAAACACTGGCTATGGACAGTTTCACTGCTGTGCTCTCCAATCACCACAGAAAGGCAGTGATAGTGTTTCAGTACACTGGTTATAATTGAAACATTTTTGAAGGGAAATTCTATTTTCAACAAAGATGGACAACTGCACCATTCACCATTTCACTATGTACAGGCCACTATGTAGGCTGGAGGGGAACAGCCCACTTCAGAGAAAAGACAGAGACACAGGGCACTGTATGGCACTACACTGAAAAAAATTTGGAGTGTGATTTACTTAAAAAAACCTCGGTAACAATTTCCACACAGAAATTCCTAGTAAATTTAACTGAGGATATTCTCAAGTAAAGTCTACATGCCAATAAGTATTACATTTAGTCAAGAAATACTTGTAAAGTCTACTAGCAAATTCCTGTTTTCATGAGTAAATTTTACTCAGTCTACTTCAGTAAAATTTACTCAGACTACCAATGCATTTACTTACAAATTTCTGTAAATAATATTTGTTTTTTTCTAAGCTTTTAATTGGCTGGACCTAGTTCTTATTTTAGCATTATTTCAGTAACATTTACTTGAAAAAAACTCGGTAACAATTTCCACACAGTAATTCTTTGTAATTTTTACTCTATAATCTTACTTACTCATACTTAAGTAAAGTTTACTTAACAGTAAGAAACACAAAACATGAAATAACTTTTTAAACAGCACCTTTATTTGGCAACATTGGTGCAAGATACACTGGTGCAAGATACCAGATACATTTCAAAACAGTATTGCCAGGGATGTGGCCTTCCTGTGCAGCATTTCCATGGATGACAAAGATCTTCAAGACATGATGAGCATGGTCATCTCTGATGGCTTCTTTGCTGACATCCTGTCAAAAACATGTGAATCAGTGCTCAGAAGTCAATATACTATAGATATTTTAAGTTCCTGAATATGCAAGAGGCGATTCACTGGGTTGGCTAATTAAAGTGGCCATTTAAAGGTTGAATATGGAGAATGCTTATTAAAAGCTATATTTAAAAAAGTAATAATACATCCACGGTGCTTTTAGAGGGGTGCAGAATAAAAGTATAGTGTTTCCTTGAAAAATTATATTTAGTCTGGATTAAATAATTTAACAAATTTTGACGGGTTCAACAATGACTTCATGTTTACATCGTACCAGCCAATAGCAGCTGGCATTGCGGGTTGCCATTTTAACTACAGTTGCAGCATTGCGCCGGTGTGTCGCTGCTTTCCTTCAGCTTCTGTCGCACAGAGCTGCACCCATGAGACAAAAGCCGCTTACACACAAGACACAAGATTGCACTGGTGTAACAATACTTTTGTATATAGTGTATAGTAAACACACAACATAAAAACAGAATTTGGAGAACAGAACACCTTTTAAAAAAACATTTATGTATCAATAGCATGTTTTACTCAAAAATAAAAAAGGGTGATTAATCTCAACAAACACAACAAAGGTGTGAATTGCATTTACAGATTCAAATCACATATCACCAATCTTCTGCATTGTTACCTGAATGGTCAGATGTCTCTTTGTAACTTGCCACTTGTACACTGTCAGACTGCAGAACTGCTGATGTCTAAAAAAGAAAACACAAAATGCAATACAAATATAGTAGTGATATATCATTAAAATATGAAACTTTCTCAGGGTTTCCCATAGAAAACTTGTGTATGTGTGTTTTTAGTGACAGGGGCCTGACACAGGCCAGCAACTGACTGACGGCAAGGACCTATAGGTAACTGTTACCCGTGACAGATTCATGAATGGAGTAGTCGAATTTAGAAGCTGTGATTCCATAAGGTCCAGCATTAGATCAATGGTAATTTGAAAATATGACTATGTAATCATGTGTTATTATAAGACATTTATTGAACATACTTAAACGCCATCTATAGCAGAGTCTTACAAGAAGACACACTCTTGAAATTAAGTTTTAATCACCACACAAAAATTCACATCATTCACAATCTGTATTTTAAATAACACAAATGAACTCATTTACCTTAATAAGGCACTATTTATATTTTTAACAGCTTTCCAATAGTATTTATCTTTTTAACACCTTGTTTTAATTGTAATATATTCCACTTTTAAACATACATATTTTAATATATTTCCCTTTCAAAACATTTAAATGAACTGTATTGCCATTGCTGGTTTAAATAAACATGCAAGTTTTAATAACCAAATGTAAATAAATCAGTGAGTTAATGTTCTCATAACGTACTGACTTCAGTCTGTCAACTGTGCCATCACAGCTTTACTAACAAACTGCATTTAACGTTACTGCAGTGTAGCAACTTGGCTTGGCTAGCTTCAATGTTAGACAATGCCTGGGTTAGCATAACGGCTAACGCCATTAGCGATTAGCCTCGAATGATCTTATAAACGTTTAAAACCAATTACAATTATATATTCTGTGCCACATCAGTTCTAAAAGTTCAATAACTCCTACTGGTTTAAGAGAAATATCTGAACAAAGCAGGCCTGAATATTGAAACTACCGTTAAATTTAAAAGAAACTATTTCACAGCGGGAAGTTACTGTATGCCTCCGCGCTTCGAGCTAATAAAACGACTCTCCAAACAGATGACTATGGGCAAGTAATCCCGGCTGTTTGCAAATCTATTTGAAGTCGTTTTCTTCGCACGAAGCGCGGAGGCATACAGTAACTTCCCGTTGTGAAATAGTTTATTTTAAATTTAACGGTAGTTTCAATATTCGGTCTGTAAATAGCCCACTTTTCACAGGACAGCATATTGAGGCCAAGTACAATTAAACCACGTGTTTTTCGTCTCGAAAGACCTGCACGTCTACCCCGGAACATATGCCCCGTCCACTTCCATTGTAAAGATAATTCAGTCGGAGGATAAAACCTATCTAACGTTAGCTCAATACTGGAACGATTGTTAAAATGATGGTCTATGTGTGCTTCAGGTACATCTTAGACATACTAAAAAATGACCTAAATGTCCGAAAAACCGAAGTTCCCCTTTCTTTTCTTATGCTCAGAAACGTGTCCGTGTCCGTGGACCTCCGAAAAACGTATGAATATCCAAGTCCAAAGCGGTCCACGGACGCGGGAAGAGCCCTTAGCTAGCTAGCAGGCTAAAATAGTCTAACACTGACATTAGCTGACGAGCCAACAGAAAAATAAAAAGTTCATTAAGCATATAACCTACCCCAAGGCTCCACATCCATGAATTGTCTCATCAAATGAGCAACCAAATAATCCTCCAGCCGAAGTGTGTCTTCCAGAAGTCTCGTTGTTGCTGCATGGAGCGCGCTAAATTCAAAAGTACACACTCTGACGTCACACACTGAGCATGCGCAAGGCTGCAAATTTACCTCAGATTACTCAAGTAACTTTTACTTGCTTTTATCAGGTTGTGCAGTCAATACAGTTGTTAAGTTAATATTACTTGGAGTGATGGATAATATTTACATATCGAAATGAGGATACATAATTACAAATAAACATCAAGTAACACATTAAATAAAAGGTGACATTTTAAAGTAAAAGTGCTGAAATAATATTTCCTTGTAAAATGTAAACACATAATCAAGGTAATATTTACAAGACCAAAAAATCATTTTTTTCAGTGTACTTGTTTTGTAGTGGATGCAGGCTACAACAGGACAGGTCTATTGATAGGTCTGAGGGTAGAGGAGGTGAACAGGAAGGTGTGGAGTTGTGGGTGTTTTTATTCGTGTTTTGGCCCCGGTTGGCAGGGAGACCAGCCCGAGACAGATGTTGTAGTTCAAATAGGAATAAAACCTTGAACCTTGCCATGAGGAGGAACAAAAGTGAGTCGTTCCATTAAAAGTCAATCTGTATCTTTTTGTAAAAGAGAGTGACATCCTTTGATTGTATTGTATTGAAAGTGAAAACGCTCACCTTACAGTTCACAGTACAAAGTGAGAATGCTCTGAATTAGAAATCTCTCTGTTGTGCCCATGCAGATTTGTGGTAAATTAAACAAAATGTTGAGGTGGGGGGTCCAGGGTTGGGGATTGGTGCATGTGTCAGTGTTTAATTTAGTACTTTTTAATTTTCGAGGTCTTCTGTGAACCCTTATTTGTAATAAAACATCCTTCAGATAGCCTTGGTCTGCGTGGCTGTTTGGCTGACATGAGTTCTGCATCTACAATAATAATCCCCTTGCCTACAGTGTGCAGAATGACATCTGACAGGATGTCCTTGGAACTTCTGGGCATCGCAGGGTTGGAATTCCCTTCCTCTAGGTCTAAGACAAGTACACTGTTAGTTTCCTGCACATGATTGAAAGAGCAATTAAACACAAACTCTCTCATAGCTCCTCGCTTCAGTTCTGAAATTATACTCCCTAACACAGAGGACTCATGTTTGCACATTTCTGCATCTTTTTCATGTTTGTGCATAAAAGGTAGAAAATAGAGATTCTTAAAAATGGGCTTAATACTAAAAACTTTCTTCATAGGGCTGATTGGAGGGCTCAGTATATAAGCAATGATGTATTATTCGAGGACACTCATTGCATTCAGTATTATAGAAAAATACAGGTACAGACACACAGTCTGACATTTCTAGAGACACACAGTCTCAAATTATAACTTTCTTTTTTAACAACAGATTGAGAGACATCTGGTCTTGAGAAATATCATTCATCTGGTATTTGGCATAGTATAATATTTAATTCACTTGAACATGAATCATTACTGTCAGATTGGATGTTTCTAAAATATAAATAATCAGTACATCATTATGCATAGCCACAGCTGCATATAGTAGATACAAGATTATAAAATTTGGTCTGGATGGTTCATGGGTCATGCATTTTGGTAGAAAAGTTTAGATAGCACATAGTCCGTTCAGGTCAGCGTGAAATAACGGATAAAAAGACCCTTTAAATAAACAATGTGAACAGCACGACATATTGACAGATAATCACCCTTTTGCACCTATATATTGATCTGATGGGACTAGCTCACCAAGAAATACAAAAAAAAGTTTTTTCAAAAAGGGGGCAACAGTGCTAAAATGAAATACCTGCCCGTTTTCTTCTACCTAAAATATTTTTTTTTACCAAAAGTAGAAAATTTAGTTTGAATTGCTCTGGATAGGATGATTTGAATATAAATCTCAAATTTATTTTACAATATGCAGTCATTTTATGATTTTACTCAGAAATACTAGTTCTTCTCCCCCAGCATGTCTTAATAAAAGTACATTTTACTGGTTAAATTTACACCACAATGACAGAAGGAAAAGTGTTTGTCATTGTGGTGTGTGACATTATCAAGCACCAAAGCAAAATCAATCAAGTTACTCATGAAGTACTTACTTTATTGTTATGCAATGTAATTACAATTGCCATAGTACAGTTGCCTAAGGGCCACGCAGAGGGCATCTTCTAATTTTGAATATTTGCAAAGCTGTTTATTTCAGTTCAATAGCCCTTATTTTCCCCTCTAAACGAATTACTACTTTGTATTAATTATCTGAGCTCTTAACCATATTAGTTTGACAAATAGGGCATCATTGCCACATGGGACTCTATACTGTGCATGAAAAGATGCCATAGCTGCTGTGGACAAAGACAAAGGATGACAGTGTTCTGTTTGCATGGCCCTCACCGACACAATGCTGGCGGACAATAGGAGGGCTCTTTCCACCCAAGCTTAAAATACTCTCTTACTCAAGACTGCAGACCTGTCTGCCATTGTTTAACTGTCTCATCGACTGACACCCTGAACAATGTACAATTTATCCCAGGCAAACTCATTTAAATGGCAATATCTACACAAATGACTACAGTTAAAAACAAGAAACCTCCAAAGCTAATCATTTCCTTGTGTTTTCTTCTCCTTTCACTCCATGAATCATGGCATCAATTTTAATTGTTTTGTGTATTATGTATTTATTTATTTATTATTAACTTTTCGTCTAAAGTAAAGACAAAAAATAGCTTGGAATAACCTTAACACCACTACAATTTTTTTTACAACATTTAATTGGATAATGACAAGGCATGTTACTTAATCCAAGTAAATATTCTTTGCCGGCAGGATGCAGAAAACATCTATGTTTATTTTAATTTCTGATAGCCCATTCATTAAAAAAATCACTTTCACTGCTTGCTTGCCTGTCTAAATTACATACCTTCTCATTATCTTATTAAATATACTTTATATAGTTTTAATGTGGTGGTGTTAAGCTCATTTTGAGCCCTTACAGAGCCCATGGGGGATATTTGTGGAACGTGCCCCAAGTTTAATCTTTCCTGGCATTATCGTGCTTCAAACAGCTAGACATTCATGGTCCTGTCTTGCATGGAATTATTTAAACTCATATTTAAAAGCCCATGGCTTGAATCCAGACTTTTCAGAGTTCTCCTATCGCACTTGCCAACAAAGTCATATACATACTTTACACAGTGTGACTCCTTCCAACTTTAGATCTCCAAAACTCCCTCTTTCATTCTTCTGTCTATCTTTTTTTTCCCCCTCTGCAAGGCACAGGAATGTAGAGCTAACATGACCCCTATCACACATTGATTAGTGACCACAGCAGCAGGGCACAGAAGAGGCAGTGAACAACAGTGGGCAGTGACTGCTCCTCTTAGCTCTCGCACAACAAATGTTTGGTAGGATTACTGGAATCACATGATGCGTAAGTTCAAAGCGGGGTCGCAGCGGATACGAGACGGCAGGAACTTGGGGCAAACGGAGTTCCTATATCAGACCTGCCGAGTCTAAAAACATACCCCCTGAGCACCACCGATAATAGCTGACAGTCAATTCACAATGTTGGGCTAAAATGCAGCAGTTAAACATCACTGTGGACTCACAGCAAACTAGGTCAGGAAGTGGAAGGTAGGTGAACTGTAATTTGTGTTTTTTTTTGGAAAAAAAGAAACAAATGATTCATAGGACAAGTGTGCTAAAGCAAAAGTAAAAACAAACGTTTTGCTTCATTAAATGTTTGCACCGTGAAAACATTGAGAAGCAATGTGTTGGAGCAGAACGTACTTCTTGAGATTGTAACAGTCTGGTTGAAATGTGTAGTTAGAAGTCATGTGATATAGTGTCTTTATTGATGTGGTTTCTCTGAATGATGATAAAGGAGGGAATCATATTTCAAGCTCCTAATACAACAAATATGTCAAATGGAGTCAGTGGGTGTACTAAGAGCTTTCTGGTTGGAGGAAACTGATTTGATTTGATTTTATCATCTATCCTAGAGTGTGGAATTGGGTGTGCCACTACAGCTCTCTACAGTATAATCATCAAATGTGGTCAGCCTACATGTCTTTATTCCTACATCTGCTCTTTTTGTATTATATTATGGCTGTGTATGAAATGATAGAAAAAAAACCCGCAAATGAGCCAGATCCATTGGGATAATCAGATTTAAAACTACTTTCCAAGCCTGTGAAACACAGATGATTCATTTACATTTGTTTACCACATGTAAAAAAAAGAAGCCTTTTTCTGCACCCACATGCTCTGCAGGCCGGTGCTAACCTGAGAAAAGAAAAAAAACACAAAAACATCTGAGAGTTCTCGGGTCTCCGGGCTCAGACGTTTTTCTCTCCTTCTCCCTTTGCCACAGAGAGGCCACCTGTTCCTCAGATTCTCCAGCCTTTTGTTCCAGGGGTCACCCTTGCAAGAGTATCCCACAATGCCCTCCTTCCCGTGGAGCTCCTTTCAGTCATGCACTCTGGGTCGCACCAAAGCTCTCTGGATGGGAGGGGGCGGCAGGGGGGGGCTGAAGTGTTCTCTTTATTCGCAGCTCAAATGAGGACATGCAGAGCCAAGGAATTCCTTTGGGAATTAATGATCATAAAAAATATGCTGCCGACTTAACAACGGGGCTGCAGCATGCTGGTAAAAAAAAAAAACTAGTCCCTTGCCCCCCCCCCCCCACACACACACACACACACACACACACACACACACACACACACTCCCACCCAGCCACTTGGGAATACAAATAGAATACGTTATTGAATGAAGACATTTTTTCAGCAGTTGAACATCTGTTTATTTTGTGTTTGTTCAATTCTGGTCTGGTTTGTTGTGCTTAACTGTTTATGAAGGAGCACATCAGCTCTGCATAATGTGCACATGCAGAAATTCACTCAAGACTATGTGAAAATGTGTACATTATTTTTAAAATAGAAAAACAGTTTCCATTTTCAACAGCAAGGATTAACTGAAGGTTGAAAACTGCTACCGAACTTCCAATCAATACCACAATCAACAAAGCAGTTTATCTGCTTTATAAAACAGCTGAGCCAGTCAGCAAATAAACCCCTCACAGTTGCTGATAACTGTGCTTCTTCACCAGACTCTCAAAGAGGGGAAAAAGCCTCACAGATTTAATTCTTTGAAAAGCCATTATCAAAAACTACATTACACACATTCATTTTTGTTTTCTCTCAGTGTACACTGAAGTAGACCCTATTTGTTCATTCCTAAACCTGGATATATTCAGGTATATATGCACAATTCAAAGGACAACAGTTTTTCTTTCTTTTTTTTTTCTCGCTCCTTTGTGAATTCACTTTTTTTTATTTCAGCACCCTACCTTTCAGCAAATTTGCTCACTGGCCTAATGGTGTGTTATGAAAGCCTCCGTGTAATAGCTGGCTTGGCCCTTTTGTGCAGGCCTGCGGATCCCCTTCAAGGTGAGAAACAATGGCAAACGGGTTCCCAGGGAGGCCCGGTGCATTTAGCACAGAGGTAAGTAACCATGTCCGTGTGCTGATGTCGATAAGGTATGAGAGAATGGGCCACGGAAACAAAGGCTCACATTGTTAATGCCACTGCATGGATTTAAGGCCCACAATGCCCGGTGAATCAGGAGCGCGAGGGACTGCTTTTTCTGGCTAATACCTACCTGCTCATCATAGGTTCTGCTGTAACTGAGAAGCCACCATCTCCTTCACTACACTACACTATATCATACAACAGGAAACAAAAACAACAACAAGAAACCATGACTCATCCAATGATTACAATCTGACAACTTCAAAGGGTGACCATAAAATATATTTATAAGAATTAACTGTTAAATGTTAAGTGATTCTTTCTGTGTGTTTGGGCAGACTCATTAAAGGGCCATTAAAAGTCTAGTTTAGTCAGAATCATTCTTATACTTCTATTGTACATACAGTATGTGAATAATTCCCTTTACGGCAAGCAAGGCTGGTACAGGCATTAAAACTTGAAGATAGAATTCATTTCAGCACTTTTTGAGTTTTGTCAAAATTTGCCTGAGCAAAAATACATGTTGATTTGCTTAAAACTGGTGAGGCTGGTTAAGGACTGTTGCTTCTAGGTACCCATTTGCAAAATAAAGATGAAACAAAACAAGCCTCCATGATCTAGATTCTACAGTTGAACTGATCCCAGACTCCAAAAAACAAAGGTATGTTATGTATGTACTGCTGTTGCCAAAGTTTCAGCAATGTGAGTTATGCCAATAGAAGCCATAGATTTTTCCCCCTCACTAAACTAAATGAACTGATAGGTTGTCTTATCCTTAAATGACCTAACTTCAAATGTATTCATAATAAATAATTCATAATGAAACAGGATGATGGTAATTGAAAAATGCGAATCATATCTGGCACAAATATTTTAAAACTCGGCCGAAAACGTATGTCCAGGGATTCCCTCTCCTGCGTGAACAGAAATTCTATGCAGTTGTTCAGTTAAGTGATTAAGAGACAGCCTATGTTACCAAACTCTTTCTCAATCACATGACTGATAACTACACATTCCTTCAGATTAGTCGTCTCCTCACACAGATTAAGGTGAGATGCATACGCTTAATTTATGCAGAAAGAAAATCTGAGAGGTTACATTCCATGTCACGACAGGAAACAATGCACCATTCTCCACTCCACATCACAATGTTTTTGAGAAATAAAGGACAATAAAATGGCAACACAAAAATGTTCATATAAAAAAAACTCTATGGTGAGGTCTGCTATATACACATAGTGGCATTCTGTCTGCAGTGCAGAGGTACACAATTCTACCTCTCAAAACAACTTGTGAAAATCAGTCAGGGTGAGCAAGGTAACATTTTACCCAGTGTGATGCTCAGTGATAATCAACCTGAAGATAAAATACCTTAAATCACAGGTAAGTGGTTTTCCATTTAAAATCTCAGGTAAGTGGTTATCCATTCCTATGCTTATTATTTTATTAAAAATATATTTTTTTGTGTGAGAGGCTGGCAATCTTGTGAAAGCTGCTGAGACAGAGGTATCCTTAGGGAGTTCTTACATTAAGTGCTGTACCAGGCTGTTTCTTATCTCATCTTGGACAGATATGAAACTACAGTATTTAGCAAATTGTGGAAGGCCAACAGGGCATGACAATGGTGCCAAAGGGTTATATCTTATAATTTTTTTTCCCATACCAGCATGTCCTCGCTCAGAATGGGACAGCTTTAGGCTCATGGTATTTACCTTAAGGCCTTTCACAGTGGAACCGCACATCATAAATCTGCTTGAAGAGGCATACTTTTGTACAGAAAATATTACCTTACATTACAATCACTTAGCAGATGCTCTTATCCAGAGCAATGGACAGTAGTGGAAACATCAGTGTGACTCACAGATTGATGCGTAAGCTGTGTCCTGGCCCATCTTGCCTGTAGGTAACCTATACCTGAGGCGAAATGACTCGGGCAAAAAGTATATTAGCAGATTAGACAAGAGATATTTGATAGCCCAGAGCCCACGCAAGGTTATTTTTTGTAAAATAACAAACAAAAAGGCTTCTGCCAATTTAATGTTATGTAGCTTGGCCTTGTTCCACACCAGAAAATAAACATTTCACCTTCCGTGCTGTACACCAAATTACCCATATAAATCAGCATTACTCTCAACAATATGTTTTAGTTGCCATCTCTCAAAGATGGGGGGAAAAAACAGCAAATCTATGCAAGAAGGATCTTTCTCCATCGTAAGTTAAACAAAATGATAAACTTGGCATGCCATCTTTCCAGTTCATTTACGGGCGCTGGAGACACAGGAAAGCTCAACAATGAAGATGTTCCAGGGCTAGTAGTATTTCAGTCCTAATGAGACCCAATTAGCTAAAGAGCAAAATCAGGCCTATTAGTTTGAATTACACCCATATTGCCATTGCAGGGTCAGTTGACTTCAGGGGGGTATACTACGAGGCAGGATTTACTGAGTTAGCTGGATAACTGCACTCAAACCCGGAACCCTCTCAAATCTGGAACATGGACTGAGGTAAAAATAGCTGTTCTGGGTTTTACTCAGCGCAGTTATCCAGCTAACTCAGTAGCCCTGCTTCATAGTATCCCCCCAGGCCTCAGAAATGAGGTTAGTAGACAGAGGCATGGCTGAATGGGTGTGGCTTCTTCTGGACCTGCAGATGTATTGAATGATAAACGGAAAACGCATTCGATCCCCAGACCACAGAAAGATCCCTGAATCAATAATCCTCTCCGTCAAGCACCCGCCTGTATCCTTAACCAACAACCCAGGGAACACAATCCCCTTTAGTTCCCAGACACAAGGGGATGGTTCAGGTCATATGCAACCACAGATGCTCCGGTCTCAAACATTAACTTCATACCGCCAGCACTAGTCTCAGAACCACTGAGCGTAACCCATTCTGGAGCGTAACCCATTCTGAACAGTAATGTTTTCAAGAGCAAGTATTCCAAAATGTCTAAGGAAGGGTAAGGAATCTGTAGTCTGACCCTGACACATATAAACAAATCTGAGGCTGATCACGGAGGGAAGAACACTTAAAACATGAGTTTGACTCAAGGCACAAACTTCATTCCCACTGATCTGTCTTTTCTTTTGGGGGGGGGTAATGTGGCACTGGAAAAGAAGACTCTTGACAGACTGAAGCAAACAAAACTGCCAGCATTCACAAGTGGAATAAAAGGACCGTACCCTGTGCTCACCCTCTCTCTCTCCCCGGCGAACACTGCCTATTCTTCCTTGAGGGTCTTGTTTTCACCAGCTCTGCGCTCAGGAACATTTTGTTCTGGTGGAATTGCAAGGCGCACCCTCCCCTGTGCCCCGCAGTACCCCCCGCCACCCCCCCCTCCCCCGCCTTCAGCAAAGCGCACATTACGGTTTTACGACAAATCTCTCCAGGGAGGATCATTTACCGTCTCATCAGTAATGCCATTTCATTCGCACCCTTTTCCCTATGTGTTCCATCTCTACCCGATAACAGCATGTGCCATGAAAGCAACAAAAAAGTCAGAGTGGAACTTCGTATAAGATAGTGTTTATTAGTCCGGCAATACTCACATTATAACAATGTTACATACATATATTATAAAAAACAATATGTTATATCGGTTTACATTGACGGTAGTTGCATAGTAGCTATGTAAAACACATGGTTTGAGACTACAGTATACAACAGCAGTTATCCCGGAGTACCCAAGCTAAAATGAAGTAGTCCTTTGGTGTTAAAATCCACTGTCGATAGAAAAAAAGGAATTTTTGTCTAAATCATAGGAATGTCATATAAGAAAAATGTAAATCCTCATCCCATCAGTCCCTCAACCAACTGGTGATTATATAACCACACTTTTTTTGCTTCAAATGTCCATGTTCAATCATTTGGATTACTGCATAACATATTACTTAGAGGAGATATCTCCTTGTGTGCTCCGACTATGATTTGCTGCACCGTTTCAGTATCACACATTTCTCTAATGCATAGTCACCTAACACACATGTATCTGCACACATGCACACAGACACAACTGGTTTTTCGAGAAATTGTTGTAGACAGTAGATTTAAATAGCTGAGAGATAAAAAAAAAAAATCCTCAAAACTGAGGTGAATGGATATTAGTAAACTGTGATATATTACTTCCGCTCCTTTCAGACAGTCCCCCAAATTATTTTTGTTTCATATAGAATATTCAGCCATAGAAAGCTTCATGTACTCAAAATGTATTCATAATAAATTCAGCATAGATTACTTCAGTAAATCTACTTTTAAGTTGTAATTACACATTGTATTTGTATTACAACTATTAGATGCAACTTGAATCACATGGCTTTAGAATAATGTATACGTAGCACATTCAGGCCTTACACATTACAATATTTGTAAATTGTCAAAAGGCACAATCACACATTACAAAATTAGAACATAGAGTAGGCTTTAAAGCACAATATAAACTATAAATTCAAAGAAGCAGAAGGGTTGACAACAGTAACACTTCAGAATTTGTGAGTTTCACTGTCAAGTAAGCACAATGTAGGCAGCACGGAGAAAGTTCACAATGTCGAAAACAGTTTAATAAAAAAATGGTCTGGGGAATACTGTATAATACAGCTGCAAAATAGTTTAATAAACCAATCCTCAGAGCAAAAAAATGGGAACAAAGGTGATTATGTACAACTTTGTTTTCACTGCGTTTTCATGGTAAGTCCAAATGTCACAAAAGAGCTCGAAGCATTTTCCAAAGGCTGTTGTTTGTGCTCCTCAAACCTTGTACTTTATCTTCCCTTGTTCACTGATTACACATATATGCTGTGGGGGGGGGCAAGGAAAAACTTTTTGGAATATGCAATTCAAATATAAAATGAAACATTTGGAACTTTGTTCAGTGTTAGTGAAATCTGTGTCAGCTTAAATACATCACATTAAAGGCACGCATCTTGCTTATTTTGCAAGGCTTCTGCTCTTTGGCAAAAACATGCAGAACAGAAATACAGCCCTTAGGTGGGCTCACCCTGCAACTGTGCGGTCGGTGTTGATTAAAGATACTGGAAGGAAGGATACGATTGGAAAGTTAGATGAATATCTGAAATGTCAAAATATATCATAACTCACCTCTCCACCATTGTACAACGTACAAACCGTGCTTTTAATTTTGTTACCGAAGCGCATGCATACACTTTAACCAGGGGAAAAGAAGCATGTAGCGGGAACTGAATAAGTGACAAAGACATGACTTTGGCATAATCTGTGCTGAATCCTGGGAAAGCAACCAGTTGTTGTAAAGGAAGTTTAAGAATAATATAATGGAAACTAAATCATCAATCATCTAATAATCCCTGATATCAGTGAGTTTTTCCTGTGAGCGGGACAGCAAGCACGATCCGGACGTGTAGCTGCAAAGCCCTCAAGCTTTGCTTCTGACAGATAAGAAAAGCTGACCTTTAACATTCCACCCTTTCGCCTTCCTTCCAATATGGAATCAATGAGTCACAGCAGGATGCCAAGTTTGGAAAACACTGACAGAGAGATGTTCAAATCCACTTTATATAATTACCATGGAGTACCTCACAGATGAGCACCATGCATCTTATCTGGACATGTTATTCAGATAAACACCCCACCCCCCACACAAAAATATTTGGAAGAAAAACTTTCAGCGAAACACTTAAAACCTATCGAGTCGAATGGGATTTTAACTAAAGAACTATACTCACCATGGATATCTGCTGGTACCCACATGCACATGTTTACAATGTACAATGTAAAACCTCCCTTTAATATTGCACTACCCTTGGTGAAAGTTGCATGATATGACAAAAATCTATATGACTCTATATGTTTCATCATTGGTTGGGGTTCGAATGCCATTATAAATTCCAATGGGGTCCAAAATCAATCTGTATGCATACTTTCTGACTTCCTCCTTGGTGCATGTATATTGCACAGCACGATGGAAGTCATTTGATAAATACCACATTAAAGAAATGAAGCAGATCATTTAATATTTGCTCGAGCTGGAGTAACTTTTCCAAAGTATGATACGAGAGAGAGAGAGAGAGAGAGAGAGAGAGAGAGAGAGAGGGCAACAATATAGTAAGCTTGAGAAAAACTTTTTAAAAGTACACTGATCGATGTTAAAAAGTGAGTGAGAAACATGCTCAAGCTATCAGGCTCTACACATTGTACATTGTGAAACAGTCCTATTTCTGCTTTATGATTGGTCGATAATGGTTCTGGCCATGTGTATATTCATAGTACATCACAAGAAATTATTGGATAATACCCTACAGCACCTAACTCTGTTTTGCTTGTCCACTGTAGCACCTGGTGAATGAGTAGGGGGACAAAAATAAGACCAGCTTGCTAACGTGTAGTTTGGGCAAACTGGATAGTCTCTATGAAAAACATGTTCACAGTGTATTTGCTTATGCAAATTCACCAGAGGGAATACCTGTTTGGTCATTTCAGTTCCCTTAAGGTCAGGTTTCTTGTGAAGAGAAGCAGACTGTGTTCCCTTCTGTTCGTCATGCTTAAGTTATGTTTTTAAACACCGCATTAAGGTGTCTTTCGGTTACAGACACCAATCAAATCAATCATTCAAGAAAGCGTGGGATTTGACGTGGTTGAAAGAACGCTCTTACATTGAGGTCTCGGAAATACTCGTTGTAGTCCAAGGCGTAACCAACGACAAAACGATTCGGAATTTGAAATCCCACATCTGTTCAGACAAATAAAGAGAAATGGAAGAGAACACTTTTATATGACAATGATTATTATGCAAATGAAACTGGATAAAACACCAAACAGATTAACACCATGAGACTTCAGTAAACAATTAATATTCTGACCAAGTACACTGAAGACAAGCACAATGTGTGGCAAATGTCAAACCATGATCTGACGGCGAAAACAAGCACTACATACAGTCAGGAAGACTTCCCACTCCATTGGCCACCCTCTTCACCAGCAAGCTGAAACAGAAACAGTGGACCACTAACATCACCACTCTGCAGAAACTCAGGGTTCATTAAATAGGGGTAGGATGTTGTTGTTGGCACGTTCTGCATAGAAACAGAGATGAGCTCCACCAATCAAAGACCATGTGGGTAATAAGGAGCGGAACAATGTTGACGGAGATTGGGGGATACCTTTTCCCAATACTTCTGGAGTCCTTGGTAGTATCCAAAAGGGTATAACCAGGAGGTATCCTCCAATCACTGTTGGTATTGTTGTATGTTATTACCAGCATACTCCATGACAGGTGGAGCTCCTGTCTGGTTACTGTGAAAAAAGGTGATGACAACAATGTCTTATCCCTTTATTATTATCCTTGCAGAAACTCAGAAAATGTTGAGTGTAATAGGACAGCCTGGATTCAGGGTCTCAAATAAGCAAGGTAAACTCATATTTATTGTTTTTTTTTGCTCCCTCTCTCTACTAATGTTAATGTTTACGACCTTCTGATCAGAGTGCCAGAGGGACAGTAACGTGCCATCAGGGCCATTGCTCTCTGAAACCCTCTGACCCAGGGGCTCGCGCTTACCCGGCCACTCTCACCATCTTTGGCTTGAAGGCCTCAACGTGCTTCAGAAGTGCCTTCATGGTCTTTCCAGTGTCCACTATAGCCTGCAGGGAGAGTGGACATAGTAACGACCTTGGTATGTCTTGGCGTGTGCGAGTGTGTGTGTTTGCGAGGACGCAATACTGACATTAGTGTGCGTTGGGTGTATGTGCGTGAGACAAAGGGAGTATGTCTGGATGTGTGTGCACGTACATTAGACTGAGAAAGAAAGAGAGATAGAAAGAGATGGGGCGTGTAGATGCAAAAAAAATAAACCACAAACAAAAATAAAAGATTTGCTTATATCACATGCCAGACCTAAAATCATCCATGACCTATTGTTCACCCCAAAACACACCCGCTCCTCTTTTCTGAGACACCAGCAGATACAATGATTCGTTTGTCCACTTTTCATATATTCGTCATGCGTTTCACCCAGAAAGCGCATCTAGATCAAAAACGCGACAGGCACAGGCAAGAAGATTTCAAAACGCCATGGTAACGGATCTGTCACTACAGAGGACTCCAAGGAAGAAATTGTCAGAGATGTGACAACGACTGACGTTGGCATCTTCCACCATGTCTCGTTTCTTTGTCTTCAGACCGCAAGCTGTTAATATAAGATGCTAAATTATCCCCCTCTGCTGTTACAGCATGTGCATGAGGGCCTCTGTTTACTGAAAACCAGCCGCTGTGTGCATTCATAACTATAATACCCAGGTGATTCTGCAATGCAACCTGTTTTACAAGTTCAGGTTATGAAACAAAAAGGAGGACTCCTCAATCAGAAACAATTATGAAAATGCAATATGAACTTCCCCATACTCAGCTGTCAAAAATGTTTTTTAAAATTTTTTTATCAGCCGCTGCGATCACCCTTGACGACAGAAAAGGCCTTGAACACCCTGTAGGATGTCGGTTTTCAAGTGGGTGATTGCTGACAAGGTTTGGGAGAACATTTTTCTGTAAACAAGCAATCACAAGACCTTTTGTTCTTCTCTGCGGTGTGAGGAAAAGACCAAAGGAAAAGTTACAAGGAACGGTAAGATATTACTTCAACACAGAAACTAGGTCAGACATATTAAAGCAACATTAACTTCTAAATAGTTGATAAGGACTGGAATTGGATGCTTTTCTTTGAAGTTTTTAGCGGCTCTAATATCTCCCTGTACAGTATTTCAGATGCACTCCTTCCCAGCATTAGATATATAGCAGAAGTGCTATGACTGCTAAACCAATTAATTTGATACTCTGTCCAAAATAATCTCCATATCCTTTATTTTCTGCTTCAAAAAACAGTTTCTAAGCATTTTAAAGAGGGACTATATCTGAGCAGAAATGTCTAATTAGCTTCTATGCTTGCTGCAAACAAGAGCCAGTTATCTGATCTGTTGTGATGAGTTGTATCACAATTATCAATCCTGTTGTAATTCTGGCCACGCCCCAGGGAAGCAGAATGAGACAGAAGCCATTTCACTGAATAACTGACTGACTGAGCAACTTGCGTAATAAAAATTATTCACATTAGTGGTTGTGTTGCTGTTGAACTGTTTTTAAAAACAATTACACAAAAACGTTTAGTCCCAATTTTGAACCTGCACAATAACTACGCAAAATATTATATAAGAGTTATTTGAAAGTCCTCCTTGCAAATGTTTGGCAATGATGTGTCAAACGACTCAATAAATATTAAGAGTACCAGACAGTACGTCTGGCTGGCTGAAAGTCATGAGCTATCGCTGCTCTAAAGTATGGAATGCAACCTTCCTGTGAATAATGCCACACAGAACAGCGTTAAACTGTAGAGTGTAAAGTTTACTCACCTCGACAATCAAAACATTCTTCAAGGCATCAAGGTATGCCAAAGCAAAGAAAAAAGAAAAACAAACAAAAAGTTAGCATTGACCAGATAAACAGAAACAACAGCATTCACACCAACAGTGAAGCATGACCATCCAATTATAAATGACACTGTTCCCAAAACCATGTGTGCTCTAGTACTGGTTCCACACTATACATAATACTGCCTCTACTACTCTACTGCAGTATCACAAGACTATTTTATTTATATAATACACAGCATCTCCTCACCCACTGCAACATTTCAATCCCTCGGTTAATCATTTCAGCGCATTTTTAAAGACAGTGTTGAAAGTAGTGGCTATTACCATTTATAAACACCATCCATATCACTGCTTGTAATGTCACGGTAAAATGATTTTATGATTCCATGAGGTAGCAAATAAGCTATATCAAAAGGTGGTGTACTACTGAGCATTTTACTGTATATGTTCAAGAAAAAAATTAATAACAACCGAAATATATCCTAAAAGAAAAAGTAATTTTGATTGGTGAATCGCATGCTGGTACAATGATTATTCTGTTCACTGAATTGTATTATCCTTTTGTTTTTGATGTTTCTAAATGAGCTGTGGTAGAAAAAGATCCTTTCTCATATGTGGGCAATGAAATGACATCCAAATCTAAAATGGTAGTTCTTACAGGCATACAGATGCAGGTCCTTGTAATGCATGATTCTTTTTTCTGATAGCGAGCCACAGACACCATCAGTCATCACAGTTAACTGCACCCCCCCCCCATTCAGACAGCTGCCCGCCCCCATGTGTTACAGGGCCTTTGTTGAAGACGGTGTATCTATGGACTGAGAGTTATGCGCAGAGAAAAAGTGGGCACAATTCAAAGTCTTCTGGGCCTACACCTGACCAGTGTTATAAAACAGGGAGAAACAGTGTTTTCACCAAAAAACAAAACAACTTTTCCCTAGAAGAAATTTACCTGTTGTGTCACATTTTGCATGCATCCCGGCATGACTCATTTTGAGTGGCTCAGCTGTTTCACTGCAGACGGGGAGACGCGCAAATTCACCCAAACGATGACGGATGCGGGACGACGGCTTCATCCCACCCACCAACACCACCCCATGCCTCCACTCTGCTCACCGGATTATTGCAGATTCACATGCCTTCTGTATTTGGCAACCTGGCGCCAATATCACACAAAAAAACAGTCCAAACGCCCACGCCGAGGGTTATGTAAATGAAGCACTGCTACTGATCACGCATGTCGCCTACGGGCAGAACCCTCAGTACATGGAAACACTTCCTACACCCTGGATATTAGCGCTAGGTTTCATTGCGAAGCATGATGGGATTGTGTGACCAAGGCCTTGGAATGAGATGGGAGCCGTAGATGGGAGCAGATCTCTAGTCTCTTTCAAATGTCTTTAACACTTTAAAATTGTCACATTTCAGCACTCAGACTTGGGCCCCATTGCGTCTTAAACCCCCCCCCCCCCAACACCTCCCTACTCATCAACAAAACAAAGCTGCGGAGATAATGTGCCCTAATTTTGGGACGAAAAAGCCACATAAAAGGTTGTGAAATTCGGTCCTTCATTTGATACAGTATATTTGGGGCACTAAAAGGCAAGATTCCCACCCTTTCATCTAGAAGATATACTGCAAAGACCAGCTGATTAATTCTGCCCTGCGGTCACATTGCTCTTTCTCAGGGCAAAGGAGTGACTCACTCTCGCCCAGGCAGTGTTAACCACAATAACAAAGTATCCTTTGTAAGAAAATACAAGGACAAGGAATTTTTTAAAAAGAGCCCAACTGTTGACCACTTACTGGACATCTGTCCCAGAGTCACTTTTCCAGAACACCTCTGGCCAAACAAAACAGCTGTATAGAGACAGGGTTGTACTCTTTCAGTATTCAGCCTGTTTGTGCGTGGGTGTGTGCGCGCAGCTGTGTGTGTGTGTGTGTGTGGTGTGTGTGTGTGTGTGTGTGTGTGAGAGAGAGTATATGAGCGATGTCTAGATGCATTTGAGAAAGTTTATGCCTGGGTGTGGGTGTTGTGTGTTTATATATGTGTGTCTGGGTGTGCATGAGAATGTATACATTTGGATATGTGTGTTTCTGCATGTTTGTTTGTGAGCGTGTGTGTGTCTCTCACAGATTCAGCTTTACCCTAGAGGGCACTTATTTTTGTTAGAGAGCTCCCCCTTGTGGATGGAGTCTAGCATTGTAAGGAGTTGGGATGGCAAACCAAAAATTCCATACCATCTCATAGTTGGGAACAGATTTAAATAAATAAATAAAACTTTAAATCAATAAATGTGACTGCCTTTTCCTTAAAAATAATCTAGTCCTGATATTCTGGAACCTGACCCAAAACCCCAATGATTCAGCATCACACAGAAAATGTCCTCAGCTGTCCTGGTAATAGTCTGCCTGAGATCAAAGAGCCACTACTGCTGTACTAGGCTGGAAACTATGGTGGCATTAATCAACAGCACTGTGTGGTGCACTATAAATGTACAAAATATCTCATACTTTGTGTTTGCGTGTATGTATGTGTGTGTGTGTGTGTGTGTGTGTGTGTGTGTGTGTGTGTGTGTGTGTGTGTGTGTGTGTGTGTGTGTGTGTGTGTGTGTGTGTGTGGGCACAAATCTTGGGCTCAATGCAGGGGTTTACCTCCTTCAGAAAAAAATTCTCAACATTTTTGGAACTGCAAGATCTAGAAGTTTCAAAGCATCTCACCAGAAAACTGCAAACTGAAAATTTCTGTTAACACATTTATCATCAATAAAATATGCTTTCTTCAAGCCAGATAGTTTTTTGCACAGAATTATTTGATTAAATGTTAATTTTTAAAATTAAAATAAGAAAATAATCATGTGAAAACAAAGAAAAAAATAACCAAGATTCACAAAAGACCAGAGAGAAAAATTGCATCCCTTTTGTTTCTTCCTACTTGGATGCAGGCATGTGCAGAGGATGTTAGAGGGGCAGGGGCCCAAATTCATAAAAGGGCACGCCGGCGATTTTTGCAAATAATTAAATAAATATATGCCTGGAATTAAGGGATATTAAAATGTATGTATTCAGGGTTTTTCCTGGCAGAAAATATGTTTTTTGGCGATACGTATAGGCTATGCGAGCGCACGCAGCAAATTTCTGTTCCATAAATTTTACCGTAAATAGTTTTTGGAGTATATGTGTAGGCTATGGTTGCAAAGTACCAGTAGGGTTGTGTTTAGTAGTTAGGTTTTAGAAATCAAAGGTCATTTAATATTTGAATATTATACCAATTATGATATTTTGATAGCGCACAAATAGAAAAATAAATAAAGAACACTCTAAAACACAAATAAAATGTGTAGCTACAAGTAAAAAAAAAAAAACCTTACAAAAGCACCGTGTGGTTTTTACATAGACTACGTTGATGTAGTTATTTCAGCCCTATATGCGATAGGTCACTGTGGAAATGTCGACTGTATGGGACTTTGGCAAAACGTAACAAGATTAATTATTCAGGGTTAATCATAACACAGTGGTAGCTGCATATAGCCTACAAGTAAGATATTTGGTTTCATTAACATATTTATAGCTACGAGAGATTTTGTAGAAAAAAATGAGGTGTCTTCTAAACCGAAAGTGCATCCGGTAGCCAGCAGCCTACAGTAAGCAATGGAAAACGCCGAATGCTTAGGCCTATTTTTACAATGTTTAAAAAATATATTATTGTTTCTAGCTATATCTGAACATAATTTTCTTGTAAACGATGCATTTTACAGTCTGTGCAGTGGCAAAACGGGACTAGCACCCAATATATACAATATATTCCACTGCAGTATCAATCCTGTGGGTTTTCGTAAAGCTGTAGCCTAGTTTATAATTTAAGACGAACATAAATACTGTAATTGGGAGTTTGGGACCGATACATCTACCACTATAGTATGGGGCGCCAACATGGATCGGGTTAAAGCTTTTACCTTTTCAGAAGTTAGGGCTTCAAAGGTATCCTAATTCAAAATTGGAGCGTGTTCCATCCAACTCGCTGCGTTCGCTATGTCTTTCAACCGAGTCGCCCCAAAGATTTAGGTTGCGCTCTGCCACAGAATAGCTGAGCCGCATTTCTATACAGCTTCTTCTACTCATCTCCTAGTACTGAAATCTTGAAGGTGACTAGTACAATATACATAGCCATTCGCTAGACAAAAGACCATATTGCACCCAAAAATTTTTATTAATTTGGATATGAATTGATTTGCCATTTTCTCAATTATTGTCATTTTGGCGGTCACGATTTCCCTTTGGCGGTCCGTGAAATAATTTATTTAAAACAAACCCATGACTGAGGTTGGTTCAAACACTGCTACATGACAGTTAATTAATGATACATGCAAAGAAATTAAGTGTATTTCAATAAATTATTCTCACATGTTACGTATTACATTAGCTAACTAGCTATCGAGAGAATAAGACAACATTAAAACTACTGTGGTGCGATGGGACCATTCTTTTAAGTTCAGTGGATGGGACACAAGAACTCGACCATATTCCACTGATTCCCACATTACTAGCAAAAGGTATCAACGCTAACGATAGCTAGATAGCTAAATAGTTCAAGCATAGATAGACCCTACTTGCCAAATAGTGTCAAGCTATTTCTAAAGCGCATTAATCAATATCAATATAAAACAAAAATGAACAGTATATTTATACTTTGTTTGGCCACATACCTGATGTCTGCCTCAAAGTAACTCATCACACTGACTGACTCACGACTGTCGAGTGCCTATGCATGCGTATGCGTGCAATTTTGCGTGCGTGCGTTCTTTCACCATAGAAAGGCTCGGTGCCCACACAGTGCTCGCCCAGGGTAGAGGGCATCGCCGGGGAGCACCAATCTCCCGACCTGATATTTTGATTCAATCAATATATCTGTTCGGCAGGGCAGGCTGTGCGCAAACAGGAATTTATTTATTTAAAAAAATGTAAAATAAGAAATTTGACTGAAAAAGGGCATTTCTCTATAGCAGGCCAAACGGCTGGTGCTCAAGCCCCCTTTGAGGTCTATGTGTGCACGTGCCTGCTTGGATGTATTAATACGTATAAAGTGCTTTCCACCATATATTGTGTTCTCAAAAATGGAACAGACATCCTACCAGTACCAAGCAATAGGTTTATATTGTGCAATTATGTAATCTTTGCCACCTTGTGTATGCGAAACTCTGCCGTTGGTTGCAATGGATTTTACAGCATTACCACAGGGTAGGCTGTGCCAAACTCTGTCATACATACCTTCCCACTAAGGACAGAGAGATCCTCCCCGCCTAGTATGTGGAGGTCTTCAGTGGAGCGGTCATTCTACAGGGGAGAAGAAAAAAATGGGGGGGGGGGGGGGGGGGGGTAAACACAGGTAAAATCACAGGGCTGCAATGAAAACATTTAGCCATTTGATAAGATGTGACTGCCTAAATCCTGACAACCGTGAACATCCTTACATTGGCTGTTATTGTGAAAAGTGTGCATGGGATTAGAGGTCCTTTTGTCTGAAACAACAACGATAAGTCTTCTTCTGCTTTGTTTGGGCTCCATGTCAAATGGCCCTCTGATGTTGTAATGTAATTGCTGTGCTACTTTCAGATCTGCCGCACTCAGTCACAAGCAGGCCCCTTAAAAGAGGTTTCTGAACAATGGGAATTCACCAGGGGCACGATGTGGCAACTTGACCCCGTCTGCCTTATTATAATGATACCAGAATGTGGCGGTCTCTTCATTAGTTTCACTGATCCTGCAGCAGCAGTAGCTACAGCATGCATATCACAAGAAACTTCAGTGTGTGTGTGCATATACACAGTTGTACATGTGTGTATGTATGTCTGTGTCCTCCGGTGTGTATGTGTGTGCCCTTGTGTGTATTTATAGCATGTGTCTGTATGCGTGCATGTGTTGTTGTGCTTGTGTGTGTTTGCATTTGTTTCGGTGTTTGTGTGTGAGTAACTCAAACTGTGTGTGCGTGAGTGTATTATACTCTATGTATTATGTAGTTGGATGGATGATTATATAATATATTATCTGAACAAAGGCATACGGCCAGTTGCCCAGCTCTGGTAGAAGTGTAAAGAAATGGGCCACAGCTGGAGTAATTCTGATTGCACTGCAGAGTATCTGCAGAGTGAGTATCTGCAGTGTTTTATGAACAACATTACAGGGACAAGAAACTGACCAGGGGCCAGCAAAATGAATTTGTCACTGTAGTACGTATCCATCCTACTCTAGTCACACACCAGGGAAGGATTATTTGACCAAAACACACACGCTGCTTCTCATAGCAAATGTTCCATTTCTCTCTTACTTTTCTGAACTTTAACCCCTTTGCGCTGAGGCTTAATTTTACCCATTTTCATCTGTTTTGTACCATTCTGTTTAAAGCTTTATAACTCCAGATATCAATGTAACACAAACACTAATAATGGGTTAAATTTAAAAAGACCCTGGTAGCATTTATTATCATGCCTTAAATAAAATTATTTTCATAACTCAGATGTAAATTATGGGCAGTGAATACACAACGCCCAGTGAAAAACAAAGTTCCACCACTCTAGTTTACAGTGAACAACTGAGAGTCAAATATGTGAATAAAGTTAAACTTTATATTTTCTGGTTTGCAAACCTCCTGTCTGCATGTGTACAAAATATGAAAGGGATATGTATTACTGCTCAAATCCTATGAGGCCATTTGAAACAGTGTACCTTGGTGTCCAAAAAGCTACCCAAAATGGACAATTGTGCATCACAGTAATTCAAGAGATAATCAAATATTTTCAGAAAATAAACTCTTTTGACTCGTTGGAATTATATTTGCATCTACAGTGAGCACCATAATTAACTGGACAGTGACACATTTTTTGTTATTTTGGTTCTGTACTCTAGCGCTTACTCTAGTGTTTGAAAGGATACAATACAGGTGCATTAGTGCTGGGCTAACACTGCACCCACACTGCCCCTTTTCAGATAAGATTGCCCATCCCTGCACTAAGGGGTCACCGCCACTGGTGGCACACCCAGTTTTTCATTGGTACACCCAAAAATTGAAGGTTCTGTCTCCCCCCTCCCTGGTCCGCGATCACTCATCTGTACATTTCTCCTGTACACCCATGATTGGAACTCTGGTGCCCCTACAGGTCAGCCCCTCCCGGCAAGAGCAGGATGTGGGGGTGGAGAATGCTGGAGGCACTGCCAGACCCACACACATTGCTTTAGCTTCTGGAGCAGTCCGAGTTTCTCCAGCCATGACCCATTTCTTTCCACTTCTCCCATAGCTGAGTTAACTGGCCTTTCTCCATCTGGTAATCCATCCAGCTGCCCCACTATAGCGCGTGGAGACTGGCGAAGCCATGTACAGCTCGCTAAACAGACAGAAACACACAAACAGGTACATATACCCGTAGAGTCAGGCAAAAATGCAAATAGACAGTTCCGTGGATGAAGAGCAGCACACGATGACAACCATGGTGGGGCTCACAGCCATACGGCCCCTCCACCCAGGTCACATGACTGCCTTTCCCAGTGTGACAGCAGAGGAGAGAGAGGAGCTCTGTCATGCACCATGACACACATGAAAAGACATAGATCCAGGTGACAAAGACAGCAGAGTACATCATTGGCAATGGTGACTGCTAGAGCAGAGGTCAGTCTCCATAGAAAATTATACCTGCTGCACAAAGGTCCATTTTAGGACATTTTAGCACCACTTTCACTATGCTTTGTTACTGGGGGTCAGATGTTAGTCGCACTTTTTTCAATGCCCCACTCGATTTTCAGTGGCAGGTGTCAGGTGTCATCTGTCACTCACAGCTGCCCGCCTGCACTGAAGAAACTGAAATTGAGGCTTTAGAGGTTTAGGAACGTAATAGAGCCTTCTCAACCCTCTGGATGCGTAGGGAAAAACAATGCAATTCTGTCCATAGACAGTGTTGCCCCGTCATTAGGACACTGACTCTGTACTTAAGGTTGATAGGTCCTCAAGTCAGGCCTGATCCTAAATGTGTGCATTCACCATACTCCGACTTCAGAAAATGAACATGACTTTAGAAAGCAGAGTGGATCTGTAATATAGATATGACTGCAAAATTTGAAAAAATATGGAAATAATGACTTTAAATTTAAAATACATGCAAATTCAAATATGCTCTGTATAATTTTTACTCATTTGACATTAAATACTCTGTTGTATGTTTATTTAATGCATTCAAGTAACAGATTATATTATTACATTAAAAAATACATAAGTTCCTGCTGTGTTTGGAACAAGCTATAATGGAACTAACCTTTTTTTAATGAAAACCTATTTAAAACAGACTGCTGGTGTTGTCAAAAGGGTATCTTTTCTAATTATATTCCATAAACATCACCCCCTGCTGGCCACAATATTATAACACAGATAGGAAGAATATAACCAGAGAATATTATCTGCATTATCACGCACATAAGGGTTGCTCAGGTCCAGTCGACACATATTAGCTTAACAGACAGCAAAATTGAATTCCACATTAGCAATGTCTGGTGTAATTCAAACCCATTTTTCTCACACTGGGACCCATTAAACATAATTAAAATGTTGCATTGACAGAACACGCTCCATATACTGTGGGGGGGGGGGGGGGGGGAGGTACTGAACAGAATCATGAGTGCAGTTCTTTACATCAGACTAACAATTTACAATGTTAAGCAAGACATCACAAAAACTGTCTATAAAAGTGAATTTAACCTGAGGAATTCAATATTTCACTAAATAAGGCAAGCAAGGATGGTACACACATTAGCAAAGAGAGCTTCAGTTCAGTGTTTAGTGTTCAGTTCAATGTTCAGTCACTTTTTCAGTGTTTTTTTTAAAACACACTTGACTAAAAATACATTAGGATCTGTTTTTTTAAAAAACAAAAAAAAAAACTGGTGAGGTTTCGAGGCACCAATTTAAAAAAATAAGAAGTATGAAACAGTCTCCATGTCCTAGGTATTCTGGAGTTGAACCGAACCAGGTACGTTAAGGATGTACAATGTTACAAATTTTCAGCAAGAATAGTTTACTCGCATGTTTTATGGGCTGGAGGGACACAAGGATCTGGAAAGCTAGCTAGCTAGCATCACGCTGGCAGTTCTAATGACCATTCAGAGTCAACAAACATGTTTTCTCCAAAAGGCTCTTGTTTGGTCACTGCAACACAGTGTCCAATGATTTTAAAATTAAATTTAATTAGCAGTTCATTCAGAATCTGTCAAGCAGCACATGGATACCTCTTGCACACCACCACTCTGACTGAACAGCTGTGGGTGGGAGGGGGCGGGGTTGTTGCCAAGAGGGACATTGGGACTGTACTGCTGGCAACAGTAAAGAGTCAAACCACGCAGTTTAAATGAGGGTGGCAGGCCTATTGTTCAGAACCAGTTTATTTTTGGTGTACACATTCTTCAACCTCCCATATGAAAGAAAATGAGTTTGAGTTTGAGCCTTGAATACTTAGGTTTATGAAATATAAAGGTTCAATTAAGGTCCAGAATTACCATATTTTATTGACATACCATTTTCAGATAGCATTTACTCTTTAAATAATAGAGATATCAATCTGATTTTTTTGAATGATTGCTAAAGTAACCACTACGGACATATGGATAGCAAAAATGTAAGCAAAGCATGTATAGAAACCATTATACCAATGTTCTGTGGTATATCGTCAATGTTAGAACATCACGTGGGCATATTTGTTCAGCCTCATAACTTTCACATTTTACAGAAGACTGTATACATTTAATGTAGAATGTGTCATTACCCTTATGAAATTCCTTCAGGTTAATTAAAGATATATATGGGACCTTGACCTTCCAATTATTTTCAATATGAAGAAATTTCATAAGGATCATAATGGCTTTCTGCACATTAACTACATTAGTCACAACGCTTAAATTGTGAAAGTTTCAAGATTCTACTATGCCCACATGTAACTTTGTATCCATGATTTTTTAGATGCCCTGTATAGATGGCAGCATTAATATTTATGTAAATGTGTTCCATGGGTTCTGTCAAATTATCCCTCCAAAGATCCGATTTTTACTTCCTTTATTGCCTGAAATACACTCACATAAAGGGTTCCAACCCCCATGATGGCAGCCATTTTTGGCCTATTTGAACCCCTCTACTGGACTATGCAGAATATCATGACCAAAGTTCAGCTTTATTCAATTGAATGGACAAGGATTGTGTGAAAATAATAAGAGAACAATTTGAGACCTAAGCATGCAGAATCAGCAAATCCTCATTGAAATAGCTTGGTTGGTCTGACCCTAAAATAATTACCAAAGGAGGAAAAAACAGGATGCAAGCTATGCACTGCAACACGGTTACATTTCACTACTGCTGCCAAACAAAGACAAGACAGAAACATACCTGTCACTCTCATAGCTCAGCAACTACGAATCACATACTTAGTGCCCTGTCCACCCTGTCACTCTCCCAATGAGGTAGATCATCTCAAAACCCAGTGGCTAACAACAGTAAAAGTCACTGAGGCATTTTACATACTCTGCACACAAGCCCCTCCCAATGTAAAGCTACTGGGAATCTAGAACACCAGAATCTGTCTTCAGCTGGATAGGCAAGTAAGAGGGTTCTTACTAATTTTTTTTTTTTAATGTAAATACCTTGCTTATGGGTACAACTGGAAGTGCCCTGTCTGGGATTTTAACCTGCAACCTCAACATTATAAGTCCAGTTCCCTAACTATTGTGTGCACACACAAACACACAAAGAAGCTGACCATGTGTCAGAGGGACATCTTCATCACATGGTGCACTGCAGTCTGCAATGTAGCAATGTAGTCTTCTTAACAAAGTGTAAACATGGCTATCCCTAACACCCTGAAGAGCTAATGAGAGGAAAAACAACGCAACAGAGCAGAAATGGCACCAGATAAAAGCTTTGTGCTCAAAAGCAAGATTACCGACCCCATTGCACTTGAACAGAACCTGGTTCTCTTTTCATTTGCTTGTGAAGGAGCAGAAATCTCATCATCGGCCTACCGACAAAGACATAGGGCAATCTTGCACAGAACAAGGCCCAGTTAATCTAGGCCTTTGTGCCTAGGGGCTGAGAGGATCAATAAACATCCTGCTATACACTCAGACCAAGACCACCCGACAGCATGTGAAGTGGGATTCTAAATTAAATGCACGTCTGTCCCAGAACTCGTGTCTGTCCCAGAACTCCCCCAGTGTCACTGTAGTGCTGCCTTCTAGTGCAAGTAATTACACCTGCGCACGCATAGCGCTGCGAGCAGGGGTATTGCAATCACTTGCGCTCGTGTCTCTCTGTCCATCTGCTTGTCCGTATGTCTGTCTTTCGGTAACAGCCTTAGGGCCTATAGTACTGATCCGATTTGGATGTAACTTCGCACATAGATTGGAAGGCGGCCAAGGACCTGAATTCTCACATATTTTCAAGTATTTTCATTTGTATTAATTTAATTAATCCCACAGAAGTTAACATAACCTATGACAGGAAAGTCTCTGGTATTAATGCTTTTACCTTCTTGAATGAGTGGACAACTACATGATACCGATATTCCGATACGTAACTTATGTAGCTAGTTAGCTCATTAAAAGCGTTATAAAGATAGTTCACCCATTTTGAAAATACTTTTTCTTACCCCCAAAATAGTATGTAAGGCTGTAGTGATGCTGATGGCTAAACCTGAATTGGAACAATGCTAACAACCAAGCATCTTGCCATTGGATTGAATTGCCCCCCCCGGATAACTTTTGTTTAAATAACCGCCTAAATGCACTGAAATGGTTAAATAAACAAAGGTTTAGTTGGATGGTATGAAGTATAAATTTTACATGCTGAAATAGCACATGGAAAAGTTGCCAGTGGTCCAAAACATTTTTTGTCAACGGTAGACCTACTTTGTGCAGCAGTGTGCTGTTCCTATGTGGCTCACATGAGAGGTGCGTTGGAGGGGCTAGGGGGGCGTTTAACTTCATAAACACAACAAGCATACCATAGAAGAAGAAACAAGAAGCAACTTGCCATGCCACTACATTCTCGCACTGAGTGATACTGAAAGTTACCGGCTCTCTTACCGGATGTTCATAAATTCAATCTAAACAGAGGCTGAAACGACAATTATATCCAGTAATTTCAGCGAAAACATCGTCCTTGTGCACTCGGTAATCATATGTGCATTTTCGTTTCCAACAACGACACTGGTAAAGCTGTTGTTAAACCTTATTTGAGTGGATTTAGGCGGTTATTTAAACAAAAGTTAGCCGGGGGGCAATTAAATCCAATGGCAAGATGCTAATTATTAGCATTGTTCCAAATCAGGTTTAGCCAAAATCATTGAGACCAGGACAGCATCACCACAACCTTACATAATATTTCAGGGATGAGTAAATCAACATCAAATCTATGGAGCAGAAGCAGAATCTACGCTGCGCTGCCAGCCAATGGAGTCTGTTCTAGCTAGCTTACTAGTGAGTGGGTTCGAATTAGTGAACCGGTGAGATGTTACGCTCACATTGACGCTCCCTGGTGAAGACGGGCAAAGTGGAGGGCCTTTCTTGTTTATTTAAATCAAATGGGAACCGGCGCAAACATGGCTCAACAAGCCGACCCAGCCATTATCGCTGGGAGGTTGTCGTCATCATAACATTACATTGGTTCTTTTAAGTCGCACGCAATCAGTGCTAATCTGGTTAACCTGGTCCATGCCAGGAGTGCAATAAAAGATTTGTATGAAGTGAGCTCAGTTTTTCTTGAAGGGAGAGAAAAAAGCTTTTTCTTACCTAAAAGATTTTACAACTGTTATTTATTTTGACAGGATAAGGAAACCGACATCACAGCGATTTGTGTCATCTGGCAATTTCCAGAACACACAGAACTAGCAGAATCATCGTTTTGATAGAGCCTGTTTTGTGTTACAAAAACGTTGTCGCTACAACATTGGAATCGTAAAATAGTTTTTATAAATATAATTGTGAGTTTTAACACTATGAAATGGTATAATGGGTTACCAGAAAAATTCACCGTAAAAAAACCCCGCAATGAATGAAAATAAACTACTTCCGACCTGGCCGGTACTAGCTAAGGAGTTAACCACTACTGCATGATTACTCAGGTGATTTAGCTAATACAGTGCAAATGGTGACCCCTGTTGGTCACATGCTTTAGATCAATGGTTCCCAATCGGTCCTGGACAATAAGCACAATGTGAACATGGCATGCATAGCTATTTCTGACACAATGTGGCTTAAGAGGGTGAATGATCCCTCTAAACATGAAAAGCACCTAATTAATCAAATTAAGAGCTTGTTATAATTCTGGGATTGCAATTGTAGTTGGAACGAAAACCAGCATACACAGGGGAACTCCAGGACGAAGTTTGGGGACCACTGCTTGATATCCATTTAATTCGCTTAGAACATAAAACACTTCACATGGACGAAACAGCACTGTTATTATATGAGAGGTACATTTAATATGAAGTGGTTCAAGACCAGGATCATGCCTGTGATTAGGCATGAGATCAGAAAAATTCAATTTCATTTGATGTTTAATACATTTTCAAGCTGCCATGCTCTGATTCATTGATAAAACAACAACCTATGACTGTGAAGGCTGGGTTAGTCAGTTGGGTTAGAGCAGAGAGGCTGGGTTAGTCAGTTGGGTTAGAGCAGAGAGGCTGGGTTAGTCAGTTGGGTTAGAGCAGAGAGGCTGGGATAGTCAGTTGTGTTACAGCAGAGAGGCTGGGTTAGTCAGTTGGGTTAGAGCAGAGAGACTGGGTTAGTCAGTTGGGTTAGAGCAGACTTCCATGGCTGACTCTGCAGACTGGTGTCCAAACTGAAGCAGTGAAGCACTGCAGATGGACAGCCGAAACCAGGAGGCATCAGTCACAAAATGCTACCGTCTGTTCTGTGCAGATGCAACAGGACTCAGGACTCACAGGAGATAAAGTGCTGAATAATTCAGTCCTCACAATCCTTATATAATGCACTCTGGATCATGCTGGGGGAAAAGGTTATCAAATAGAAATCGCCAAAGCGCTGGTTGCGGAAATTCAACTGCCAAATATCATGGTAAATGATCCCTTGTTATGCTTGCAGTTGTTGTCTTTCTTACAAATACAGCAGGGCTTTTTGTTTATGTACCCTACCTTGTAGAAACCCTAAAACAAATATACATCCAGAGAGTATGTAGGCAGCGCTTTTTGCTGGAATGTCCTTTCTTAAAACAATGGAGGACAAATGTGGGGCTGAACATTTACAACTAATTTGGAATGCCAAATTAACTATTTGCAACAGCAGGCATGTTCATGCACGATCCACTGCCAAATCTGGAGAGTGTAGTCACTGGCGGTTTTCCTGCTTCTTTTCACAGCACAGTCCACACTCGTATACAATGGAGTCAAAGGACGACCAGCCATATGTGGCATTGACACGCGGTCCTCGGGCACCCAAGCAGGGGTCACTAGACAGTGATGAAATTCGGACCCCTGCGACTGAACCCTCCCATACACTGGGCAATGCAATCAGCAATTGTGCAGGACAAAACATTTTTGAAGGAGGCATTTAATAAGTGGTGCCCGCCAAGCAAATAGCTTATTGAGTTTTAACCAGTAAAAAAAGTAAAAAATAATTATCCTTGCTGACTGATACAGAATGAGAACAGTCATCAGGATTGATGTCATTCACCTGAGCCCCACTGGGAATTATTTCATTAACCTGAGCCCCACTGGGAGTGCCATTATTGGCACAACTAGGAGAGCTTGGCTGTAATTGTCAAACACAAAATAATTGCTCCAAACCAACCTGTTTTATTTAGGATAGCAGCCCAACTTTACTTCCATTACATAGATTCAGGAAGATCCAGGGACTAGTCACACCCATTGACGGTGATGGGTGGGACATATGAATAACGAAATAACAGCCAACTAAATATAGGACCACTGGAATTTGTATAGGCTTAGCACAGGACTTTTCCCTGAGGTCAATTCCCTGATTACTTAATTTTGCATTCTTCCAGAAAATGTAATTTCATTCAAGTGTTTTCACAGAATATGCTTTAAATGGTCAATCTGAGGAAAATGACAGATGGATTTTCAGAGAGAAGCTCTACTGTAGGAGCTCCATACGCAGCTCAGCCTTGTCTCTTTTACCCATAAGACATTTAAATAAGTCCCATAACGCACCACAGCTTTGGACTCTGTTTGCGTGTTGTGAAGCTCAGAGAGGGTGGTGTGGAGATCCACAGAGCAGGTGGGCAGTGGTTGGAGGGTGGATGCCCTCTATGTACTCACTAAGTAGCTCTTGAGCCTGATGAAGTCAACCCTCATGAGCAGGGATTTGTCCGAGTTGCGGCTCAAGGCCTTGATGAACTCTACCAGGTCAGCACAAAACTTGTACCCGCCCTTCAGCACGCACAGCACCACGATGTCATGGTCCCCAATGTCATCCATGATGTTCCTGGCCAACCGTTCCGTCCTGTGGAACCCAACAACCACACCCTTTAACCATTCCGAGCCACTGCCGTTTTGCCTGAACACTTGAGCACTGTCCATAATTGAATCCTCAAGTCACAAAAAACTAGTTAGGCCACTTACACTTAATAGCTGAGGAATGCATTCATTACAATTCCTCTTCGAGAGTATTTAAACCACCACACACAATGCTTACCATAGGCAGCAGATACAATGGAAGTTATTTAGACAAAAGCCCACTTCTGGTCTTTCTCAGATGCTCTAAAACTGTGGTCAAGTCAAAGAGAGCACAGATTCCTTTCCACATTAGGGCAAAGACTAACCACATGAGGTTCCTGAAGTATACTCCAGACAAAACCACCACTCCCCCCATCCCCCCATATCTATACTGGCAACAATGGAGACAAACACACCCTAAGGCAGGAGCAACAACAGACAACAGTTGTGCTTTTTTTGTTGTGTAGTCAAAAAAAAGATAACACCTTTAATATTGACAGCTGTTGTTTCAACACAAAATAAATGGCAGTGATTTTTCTATTCAGTCACTTCGTAGACCCCTAGGTAGAGAACAATATATGGGATGTACAGTGAGCACCATAATTCATTGGACAGTGACACATTTTTTGTTATTTTAGTTCTGTACTCTAGCAGTTTGAGTTTCAAAGAATACAATGACAATGAAGTGCAGACTGTCAACTTTAATGTGAGGGTATTGTCATCCATATCGGATGAACCATTTAGAAATTATAGAACCTTTTGTACATAGTCCATTTTCAGGCATCAAAAAATATTGGACAGTGTAACATAATGTAGAATAAAGTAATCATTTTTAATATTTGGTCACATATCCTTTGCATACCATGACAAAAATAACAAAAAATGTGTCACTGTCCAATGAATTATAGTGCTCACTGTATATTGTGTGCACATTTAAATTTAAGAAATAAATAAACTTGTGTTCATTCACATGAATCATATGAGTAACAAACAGTTGCATCCAGGGGAAAAACGTACAACGTTATTTTAAAAAAACATGGCACAAAATCTAGTGCCTCACCCAAGTGATTCTCAGTAAGACTAATACCATGTGAACCGTTCTATTCTACAGTCATGGTCGAAAACCCTTGTAGTTCTGAGCTCAAAATGACAGCTTTGCGCCATGTTCACATACACAGATAGATAATTATAATGTATGCCTTTGTGCTTCACTAGTGTAATTGTTTACCATGCATATTTTAATTAGAATATGGTTCACCACTGCAACCTAGAAGGATGAACTCATGACAGAACTGAAGAGATATTTACCTGTCCATTATGATGCCATGGGGGATGTAGACACTTTCTAAATCCCCACAGTAGTGTTCTGGGTATGTAAAGAGGTCTAAGCTGTAGCCAGGCCAGTCATCTTTGATCTAGGAATTAGCAAATTAATGAGTGAATAATTCACAAAGGTGTAGTTTTGGGGATAATCTGAGACACGTGGTATTTACATGAACATTCAGCATTATAAAATATTACATAAATATATGCATTTTATTACACATGCATTAATTTGGCCCCCACAAGAATACCTCCATCTTAGCCACAGGAAATAGAGTGCATAATGTAATCTAAACAAAATGTAAGTATGATTAATTATATTTATGGATATATCAAACTTCCTGCTGTTTTTTCATTATTGATGCCAGTTGCATTTAGGGAAATGGAAGGTAGCCCTTTCATCACAAAAACACTACCCTACATTATAAGTGTCACGTTGTGATTTATAAAAAAAAATATGTTGTCTCATCTCAGCAATTAGCCTACAGTATGAGACCTGCATAACAGGTTTGACCAAAATGTATGTTTATCGTGGGAATCAATGCAGCGCAGTTTCATTACATTACAGGCATTTATTACATTTATCCATTCATACAGCTGGATATATACTGAAGCAATTCAGGTTAAGTACCTTGCTCAAGGGTACAACGGCAGTGTCCTACCTGGGAATTGAACCTGCAACCTTTCAGTTACAAGCCCAGTTCTTTAACCATTATACTACACTGCCGCCCAATTTCGCAGATAACCGAGTTTTACATCATAGGGTAAAACATACGCCAGATACCAATACTTTAAGCCTCTCTGTAAAGAATAGAGACTGGTGGACCAGAGCGGCGCCCGTGCTTCACTACCCGTGAAAAGCAATTTCTCCCAAGTCAATGGAAATCTTGCTTGTCCACTGGAATCAATTCTGACCACAGAGGTGGTTGTTGGTTGAACTTTGCGCATATCGATTGATGTTTATTCTAAGTAGGCCTAGGTAGTGGGCGCCCACCACCAATGCCAAGTTATGATAAGATTGGTGGAGTCTAGTGTAAACAGTTGCTTTGCAAGTAACGTTTTTCTTATTCCTTTGCTCGCAAGAAAAATCGACGCTTAAATTAAATAAACGAACAAAGCCTAACCATGTGCAATTGATTATTCGTTGCAAGTTAGCGTTAATTCAACTGCAAAGCCAACCTGTCGTTGCACCATTCCGCCCCTCAAAATTTGTACAAACAAGCATTAACAGTAGCCTAAATCAAACCGAGTCTCTAGACCTTCTGACATTATTGCCAAGACAGACTTCACAGTATTTACCACAATCCCTCCGCCTCTCTCCACGGTTTTGGTTGCACCGCACTCTGCCATGTTTGTTTGCTTCAACTCTTAACGTGCCCTGAAAACTTAACAGCAGACGGTTTCACGTTATCACTTCATAAGAGTGAACGCAGCTCAATGGAGGAAGAGAAGAACACGAGCGAAATCAGGGAATGAGTCGCAGGGCTCCACCTACCTTCTGCTCACTCTGATAGAAAAAAATGGGTCTGGCATTGGTGCGCCTATTGACAACACACACACACACTGTTGGCCTGGGGAAACACATGACTAGTGTCATGCTTAAGTTATTAAGTAGATTGAGAAGCTTTAGTAGCCATTTAACCATATTTCAGGAACAACACATTTACTATAGTTCCTCGACTAGGGCTTGAATATCAGTATCATATCAGTAATGTTGAATCTATTAATCATTGAAAGGGCTAAAATAAACAAATCATCTTTGGATGTATGCATACAATACTGGATCCCTGTGATTAAATGTAGTGTCTTCAATTATGAATACATGCACATCTATTCTTCACCATTACTAAGTGTGCAAGACAAGTGCCTGGAGCCATTGAAATTGATTGAAAATGCTGACTCCAGCCAGGACTTATGGTAGGCCTACCAACTGCCTCTGTTTGGTATTTAGTACCAATGGAAGGTTCTGGCCACTTCTTCATTCCTCAGGATAATTGGCTTCATAATTCCTTCCCTTTCTTCTTCATCGGTGTGGTGAGCTTTCTGGTGCAAAATGGCCACCTTGTATTAAGGTTCTGCTGATTGGTGATGGCTGATGTGAGCTTCTCCTTTCAGAGTAAATTAGTTTGTGGTCCCGACTCAAACAACCCCCATCTTCCACCGCTGTCTGTCTTTGTTCTAAAGTGAAGCGTTAACTTGATAGCTGATCTCTCATAATCAGCTTTTCACAAACATAAAGAGAGCTCTACTGTAAACTTCTAAACTGTCGTTGTAAATAGATGTAAACATTCAGGAGTGAATGAATATGTAGGGGAAATACATAAGCGTTTTAAGTACAAGTTTGACATGCAAAAAGGAAATCGGTTAATTAAACTTAATTCAATTTGCGAAAGCTTTCATACCATTAAGAGGGCATTCCATGGTTAGACTAATCACCACAACAGTGACTTCACACAAAAAGGAGACTATGTAATATGTTTGCTGTAGTTTATTTCTCAAACACTGAGTTAATTTGAATCATTTGACATCAAAAATGGATAAAAATGATGTCTGAAAGTGATGTTTTAAAACGATGTGACAATCTCAGAAGATAGGACATTGGTGGGACTGGTGCCCTCAGTTGTTAGCAATGTAGATGGTTTTATGTCTCTCGATTAGGTCGATGTCTTTCTCCAGCTGCTTCATCTGCAACTCCAGCTTCTCCTTGCGGTTCCTCTTTGAGATGGTGTCAATCACTATGGACAGACACTGAAACTGGTGGTACATCTGCTCCAAATTCTTCTTCAGCCCCTGGGAACCGCAACAAGAAGACGTAAAGATTTTTCCAGGAGGGCTCAGACTCGTGAGTAATGCAGCGTGCAAAGGTCAACGCAATAGCGCCGCGACTCAAGTTACAGACAGGATTTATTACATTTGCCCTTCATTAGGAACCATAATTATTTATGCTTTATGGCTTTATTATTCATAGAACAATATACTGGCATACATGTGAATGCGGACACATGCACAAAACACACATGCCTACACACCCTTTACCTGAAGTTTGGACAAACGTTCCTCGTCTGAGAGCTGCTTCATGGCTCCCTGCCTGAGGCGCTCTCTGACATATTTGTCATACTCCTCCTGGCCTCTTCTCTCCTTCTCTTTCCGCTGCTGCAGGTACTCAGGAATCTGCCCATAGTCCTATGGTGAAAAGCACAGGCTTTTGCAAAACTCAAATCAAACACAGATCAAACACCACTGTCTAAAAGTGACTGTGATTATCAGGGATTAATATCAACAAGTATGCATCACGGTTTAGTGTGATATCTACATTTAAGTTGATTTAAGAAGGTCAGAACCTTTCATGGAAAACTGAACAATCAAGTTCAATCACGGTATTGAGGCAGGGTTGTAAAATTGACAGCATATGTATTTTATGAGTCGAACCACATAAACTGTGTGGATTTTTAAAAACTAAATTAAACTAATTGCAACAACCCCAAGGTTCTGCAATATTACTGATGTCACAAATAATCAACAAAACATAAATAGCACCATCTGCTGGACAGTAACACTAAATTACTTGTATGCTGTTTCTCTTATGAGAATATTACTCTCATGATTTTCAAAGTACTGCATATAAGAGCATTTTAAATGACAGAATACAACATTTAGAATACAAAAATTCTAAATACAGAAATAATTTTCAGAAAGAAGACATTTGGAGAAAATAAAAATCACATAGACAAACCTTTTTGTTCACATATTTTGGCACAAGACCCGAATTTTCCAGGGGCTGTGTATCTCCATTTTTTGTGAATGCATAAGAAGGCTGTGGTTTCCTTGATGCTGAGAAAATGGTGTCAATGACATTGCTCTTTACGTAGTCCCTTTTTGCCTGTGTGCGCACCCACGAGTTGTCAGACCTGGTCGATATCGCCATCCTTTTTAGGTTTTCCTCCTTGAATGGTGTTATCTTATCTTTTAAATAAAAACAAAAACACATATCAATTAGGCCTCAGGAAAAGTGCACTCTCCTCTAAAATGTGCTATGGCAGCTGCTGCTTTTTACACTCTACAGTCCACCAACTGAGCTGTAAGCTGAGCTTTACTCAGTGCAGTTATCCAGCTAACTCAGTAATCCTGCTTTGTGATACAGGCCCCTGGTGTCTGATTTACCAGAGGTCTCATTCATATGGGATACAACCGGTAAAACCCAGCTTTCTGGAACCTCATATGTGATGCCACATTTATGCTTTACCCTACGGAACTGGCATTGGCACACCCGGTATTCAATGCTATATTGTGGGGTGAATCACTACACTGAAATCCCAAGTCTTAGCAAGGCATCCGCTTCGCCAGCACCAAAACCCATTCTGTCACTCTCCTGCCCCCCAGGTAAGCTTTGCATTCATTGCATCAAGATGAGTACACTTCATGTGCAGCTCATGCAGGCAAACTGCACTCTCAAAACAGATGTGTTATAAAACAACACATAACTGGTAATTTCTAACACACTTCCATGTCTAGTTAAGGTTGTAAGGACAACACATTTTGTGTTACATTTCAACACAGTCTGTGTTAAAAAGTCTCCCGTTTTACCACATGAAAGTAGTAACTTTGACACAAAATGTGTTGAAAGTAAGACAAAAGTCGTAATACAAAAAGTGTGTTGGATATCATCTTTTTTGAGAGTGCAGGCGCAGATCCAACAGAGGAGTCGCTCTTACACAAATAGATGAGGCAAATCCCTCCATGGGACTTTTACTCTCCCTCCATTGGTGACACCATGGACAGTTACACACCACACTGCTGAGCTGACAGGCACTGAGCCGGATTCAATGCCAGATATTGCAGAGCACATCTCTACCATACACTGGAACCCAGCGTTACAATCACGTTGTGAAAATAATCATTCAAATAATTAGAGACAAGTTCTGTTCATCATAGTTTTGAGTAGTGATCTCCATGACCTCTATCTGTTATTTTAACAGTTCTCAGGTGTTGCTGATCAAACCAAACATATCTGATTGCGGTTCACTACCAGAAAGCTTGAGAGCTTTGGAGTACTTGCGCAGAAACTTCTCCGGTGAGGGGATCTCCACCTTTGGTGGGCCCATGGTCTTGTGCGAAGACTTGTTCATCTGCTTTTCTTGCTTTACTTGCTCCCTGAATTTTGACATATATCTGAACATTTGGAGAGGGATTCAGTCAAGTAGCAAAGTAAAGTTGCAGTGCATTGACAATGTATTAACAAGAAACCACAAATAAGAACAAAACATGTTTGTTCAAAGAAGCACCTATAATAATGGCATGGCATATAGAAAATACAATCTATTATCTTGATACCAGGCTAAACATACTGGTCTCTGTGCTGTCCAGTTCAGTGTGGACACTTATTCTGGATACTAGGTTAGTTAGGTTCTCTCTGTTCTACCACAGCATGGTCTAAATATTTTGAATGGTGTATTTGTCATAATTACATTAACGACTAATCAATATCATAAACTAGGAATTAAGTGATGGGGTGGCACAATTTCTACTTCAACCATAACTGCTGCCTCTAATGTTGATGGTCACAATAATAATCACAAGCATAATACTAAAAAATAGCTAAACCAGAATAGTTATAAAATAACAAAAATCATAGTAACTGATGTTCTGAAATGGTATTAACTAAATGTTCAAAGCAAACAAACCTTGGCCCTTTCTCAATTTTAACCACTTCCTTGGGGATGAGGTTATACACGCTCTCTGCCTGTTCCATGTTTGATTGACTGCTTTCTTAATCCCAGCGAAAGTAAAACATCGACTGCAGAAGAAATGTCTTTAGCCTAGTGAAAGCTGACTTTTAAACACCAAAAATCTATACATTTCAAAACAAAATTGTCAATGTTTTCGCCTTTTTTCAAAAAAGAACGCGCTGCTATTAAGACACGGAGCAAAACTGCTTTTTAAAATACGCGTTAAATTATGACCAGCGGAATGTTTCATATTAATAAAATTCCAATGTATTGTGATGTAACAGAGATACTGATTTGTTGCTGTAACAACACCGGAGCTTGTTATTCAGTGAAGAAACACAAGTGTATAGCCTTTACGGATACGGAAGCCTTTTCTCAGAAATTCTCAAACACATGTAGCAAAGGGCGTGTCCAGGTGCCTTCCATTGTGACTCTTGAGTAAAACCCAGAGTGCGTCCTAATCATATGGCATGCGCCGCATTACCTTGCTTACTATGGAAGTGAACCAGCCCATGTGAGTTTTTTTCAAAAATGGCTGAAAACAAATTAGAATGAAAACTGTGGGATGCCACAAAACACATCAGACAGGTCTTTTGACTCAAGGGAGCAGAAAAAACCAATGAAATACATGCTGGTATGCATGCTGATAAAGTTTCAAACTTGATGACTAAGTGACTTGGTGCATAAAACCTGATCTCCAAAACTGTGAAATTAATACTCCATGACCATGTCCCTTTAATTTCCAAAACCAATTTTTTTGTTGTTGAAAATACCACTTTTAAAATTTGAAAATATCAACACTGTGTCAGCAATGTATTTAATTGCAAAAAAATGTCTCAAGCATACAATTTCATGATTGTACAAATTTATCATAAAAAAAGTATTGATTAGGCACCCAACATGGGGGTGAATATGTCCAATTCACACCTTGAAATATCCAATTGACTATTTGTAGCCTCGTTCATGTGCAATCTCCACTGCCAATTCGGGAGAGTGAAGATATCAGCAGTTCTCCTCTGAAACATGTGATGAGCATATATGAGCGGTTTCAATCTGGGTTCAGAAAACACGATAGCACTGAGACCGCCCTTGCCCTAGTAATGAATGACTTATTCCTCTCTCTGGATTGTGGCTGTATTTCTATTCTTGTTTTACTTGACCTGAGCGCTGTCTTTGATACTATAGACCATCATATTCTCCTCCGCAGGCTAGAAAACTTAGTTGATCTCACCGGGCATGCTCTTATGTGGTTTAAATCTTATCTCTATGATAGATCCCAGTTTGTAAGGGTAAACAATCAGTCCTCTGAATTTTCTAGGGTTAACTTTGGAGTACCGCAAGGATCGGTTTTGGGTCCTCTGCTCTTTTCCCTGTACATGCTCCCTCTTGGGAACATTATAAGTAGACATGGTGTTAACTACCACTGCTACGCAGATGACACACAACTTTATATATCAGTTAAGCCAGGTGAAGTTGTCCAGTTGTTTAAACGAGAGACCTCTCTTAAAGATGTAAAGGCCTGGATGACCCAAAGTTTCCTCTTATTAAACTCGAATAAGACTGAGATATTAGTATTAGGTCCCAAATCCCTTTGAGATAAATTCTTAGTTTTCCTTACATTTTTATTGCTTCTCCGTCTCCAACAAGGTTGTTAAAAACCTTGGTGTAACAATAGCCCCATATTAACAATATCACAAGAACGGCCTTCTTCCACTTGAGGAATATATCTAAATTAAGAAAGATGTTATCCCTGGAGGATGCTGAAAAAATGGTTCATGCCTTTGTAACCTCTCAACTAGATTACAGTAATGCCTTATTGTCTGGTTGCACTGGCTCAGCCCTGAATCGTCTCCAACTTGTACAGACTGCAGCTGCTAGGGTTCTTACTAGAACCAAGAAATGGGAGCATATCAGCCCGGTGCTCAAAACTCTTCATTGGCTGCCTTTCAAATTCAGAATTGACTATAAGATTTTACTTCTGGCGTTTAAAGCTTTAAATGGTTTGGTGCCAGAATATCTTAGTGATTTACTCATTCCTTACTGTCCTCCTAGATTACTTCGCTCTCAAAGTGCTGGCAATTTGAAAATTCCTATTATATCTAAAATTACAATGGGTGGCTGAGCCTTCTCTTACATAGCTTCTCTTATGGAATAATCTTCCTGTGTATGTTCGGGCTTCGGACACACTTTCTGTCTTTAAGTGTAGGCTAAAAACGTACCTCTTTAGTCAATCCTATAGTTAAGGATGGCGGGGGGGCTAACCCTCTTTTTTCCCTCACCCTAAGCTGCAGATTACTCCAGCCCGTGCCCTCCTCGCCCTGAGTTTGCAGACTGCTCCAGTCATGTCCCTCGTCCAGAGTTTGCAGACTGCTCCAGTCCTGTCCCTCCTTTGGCTTATCCTCCCGACTTGACGCAACCGGAGTCCCAGATGCACCACCCGCCCCTTTCAATTGAACATTTTACATCTTTTCTTACTTATCAGCTAGTTGTATTAGATCCCTTATTACTCTCTATTTCTATCCAGTTCATCACCTTTAGTTGAAACCAAGCCAGCCAGCAAAGGATGGGCACCCCCTCTCTAGCCAGGTTCCTTGCAAGATTTCTTCCCACTGGGGAGTTTTTTCTCGCCACCGTTGAGTGTTTTTTCTTCTCCCCGACCGGGGAGTTTTTTACCTCGTTTTGCTGGTTGGGGGTTTAGGCCTGTTTTTTTTGTTATATTTTCCTTCTGTCTCCCTGTACAGCGTCTTTGTGACAGTTCTCTGTAAAAAGCGCTATACAAATAAAATTTAATTGAATTTAATTATTTTCACACCGCATCCCACAGCCAAGCTCGTACAGTGCTGAGTCGGAGGAAGACATTTCATATGCATGTAGTCAACGGGTGCATGATTGACCAGCGGGGGGATCGCCAGAGAGCCATGAAACATGAACCCCCGAAGTAACTGAACCCTCCCGTACCCTGGGCAATGCAATCACCAATTGCCACCCTCTGGGTCTACCGGCCACAGTCAGCACTGGCACGGATTCGATCCGAGACCGTGGGGCTCATCCATGCGCCACAGTGTGGTGCCTCAACCCAATGAGCCACCCAGAGTATAATATATATTATAATGTATATGTTAATGTATGCAATATAGAACAGCTAAACGGATTCAAAATCTTTAACCTGAGGAAATTAATATCAAGGGTAATTCAATAGCTACATTTGGGGTTTAAGTATGAGGTGAAGTAAATAACAAAAGCAGTGCTCTGATAAAAAAGAAGAAAATGTTTGAATCCCCTTAAACCCTATAAAATAAACATTATGAAGATGTGCCCTAATTGACAAAGAGAGAGAGAAAGAGAGAGAGAGAGATTAAACAAGACTCTGAGATTTACTTGTTTTATTCCCCAAACTGTGTAAAATCACAGAGGAGAGACTGCAAAATACAAATTAGAGGAATGACACATGTTGTAACTGAAGAGTAGCTGTACAATAATTGTACGATTTCTCAGTTATTCGCTACGTAGATGGTATTGTGTCTCTCAATGAGGTCAATGTCTTTCTCCAGCTGCTTCATCTGCATCTCCAGCTTCTCCTTAATGTACTTCTTGGGGCTTGTATCCGTGACAATAGACAGAGCCTGGTACTGGTGGTGCAGCTCCTCCCAGTTCTCCTTGAGCCCCTAGAACCACAAGACTTGCTGTAGATTCAATTGATTTTAAGCTTTTTTTAAAACCAGAGTATACCCTCAGATCAAGGAATTTAAAAGACTAAATTAAATTAAACAATAATTTAAATTAAATCAATAATCGATCAATGTTACTTTTGTTATTGGGGAGAATATATACATACAGGTGCAGCTCAAAAAATTTGAATATCGTGAAAAAGTTCAATATTTTTTGTCACTCATTTCAGAAAGTGAAACTCATATATTATATAGATTCATTACACATAAGAGTGAAATATTTCAAGCCTTTATTTCTTGTAATTTTGATGATTATGGCTTACAGCTAATGAAAACCCAAATTCAGTGTCTCAGAAAATGTGAATATTTTGCTTTAACATATTTTTAAAGTATCATATTTAATATTTGGTCGCATATCCTTTGCATGCTGTTACTTCCTGAAGTCTGTGACCAATCAACATCAAAAGACTCTCGATATCTTATTTTCAGGTACTGTTACAAGCGATACTATAACCTCTCTGCATTTGAACTGATCTCTATGGGAATTGAGGGGTGAGACTAGATTCAGCTGTAAATTACGCTGGTACAGTATGGAACACATGACTGGCGAAATGGCTGTACGTCATCAAGGGTCTAAGGCAGGGGTGTCAAACCCCAGTCCTGGAGGGCCGCAGTGTCTACAGGTATTTGTGGTTTCCTTTCAATCAGCACCCAGTTAAAGCATTGAGAACAAGGTGTGTGGACTTCTTAGCCAATCAGTGACTTAAATTAATCACTTGTGCTGAAATGCACCAAAAACCAGCATCAAAGGTATCAAACGAGCCCCAAACCATCACTCTGCGGCCAGATATGGAGTAGATGTGGATGGATCCCTTTAAGGGTTGTTTCTCCTGACTTTTTTCCCCATAGAGTTCTATAGGAAAATGAGTCAGGAGAAATAACCCTTGCAGTGATCCATCCACATCTACTCCATATCTGGCAACAGAGTGATGGTTTGGGGCTCGTTCGATAGCTCAGACCCTTGATGATTTAGCCAGCCATGTGTTCCATACTGTACCAGTGTAATTTACAGCTGAATCTAGTCTCACCCCCAAATTCCCATAGAGATCAGTTAAAATGCAGAGAGGTTATAGCATCGCTTGTAACAGTACCTGAAAATAAGATATTAAGAGTCTTTTGATGTTGATTGGTCACAGACTTCAGGAAGTAACAGCATGCAAAAGATATGTGACCAAATATTAAATATGATACTTTAAAAATATGTTAAAGCAAAATATTCAAATTTTCTGAGACACTGAATTTTGGGTTTCATTAGCTGTAAGCCATAATCATCAAAATTACAAGAAATAAAGGCTTGAAATATTTCACTCTATGTGTAATGAATCTATATAATATATGAGTTTCACTTTCTGAAATGAGTGACAAAAAATATAGAACTTTTTCACGATATACATTTTTTTTGAGCTGCACCTATATGTATAGTTCTTGTACAACAATGCTTGGTTAGGTACCAAAATGAATGGCCAAGCCATTTACAATCAAATTACGAGAAAGAAAAAGAAAAATAAGAGGAAACTACATTTCTGCTGGTGAGCATGATGTAAGCCATGAAGGATTAAACCTGAAACCATTGCGATACAAAATCAGTTGAATTGACAAATCAACAATAAAAACAATTTTGTATGTAAACAGAAATAATAATATTCATACAAAAGTGCATGCTGATAGACTGACATTAAAATTCTATCAAGAAAAGGAAACAAACCCTGAAAAAACAAACAAAAAAAACCGATTACGTTCCACATTATGTTAACTATTCACTAGTAACCTCTTTGCCTGTATCTACAGTATTTGCCTTTACTATTTTCAGAGTAAACTTTGAAAGCTCATGGAATACTCTTTTCACTTAAAAAAACTAAAAGGAAAAGACAGAAACAGTTACAAATTTTCGGTCCAGGCCCACTAATAAACAAGAACAATAACCAATATAGTCATACACTCCTCCATGGTGCTCCGGTGCTCTGCAACTTTAAAAAACTTAGGGGCTGCTGGGTGCCTGTCAAAGGGGCTATATGTAACATTCAGAAAATCCTTCTCATTAATGACACTGGTGGCCGTACGTGAACTGCAGCCAGAGCTGCCTGCTAGCGCGCTTCCTCACACTCGCGCAACGTTTGGGGCTCTATTTTCCGGCTGGTGCATTGCGGGTGGCGAGTCAGCGCATTGGCGAAGTGACATTTTCGGCATGTATTTTCACACTCCTGAGCCCGTTTGACTCGCGGTGCGCCGAAGTGGGCGGAGTGTGTCAGTTCAGATCGAGCAGTGAACGTGCAAATTTGGAGGGGGAATATTTTCCGTCCAGTGGCAAGCCATCACTGGCGACGTTGCAATTTTGTCACGGATGTGCAGCCCGTTTGGTAATTTGGTGACTTGCCGTGTGCTGAAGTTGGTGGGGGGGGGGGGGTGTCCGTCAAGAGAGAGCAGCCCAGTTAAATTTTAGAGCAGCAGAATGCAATGTTGGGGTAGACTGCAATTTGCACCAGCACCGCCAGGTGAGACCACGTTTCCGGTGCAAACCGCACCACAGCGTATGGTGAGTTGCTAATTTCGGGGCTTTCCCAAGCAATGCATGCAGGAACCTATTAAAAAGCCAATCAAGCATTTTTTGGATCCTATGCGGTCCAATCTGACTTGGAAAGATATCCCCCAAGCAGGAAAAATGTATACTTTGCATTTATTGTTTGTCAATTCCTGTATTTATTTATGTTTTTAATTGTTTATGACTGTTATTATACTGCACTGTGGTCCCAGGGGTACTGTCTGTATTCTTTCTTACACTCGTCTGTAATGAGAAGAATGACAAACTTACATTCACTCTTATTGCACGTATAGTGATAAAAACGTACTTCTTAACTCAATTACATAAAATTAAATCAATGCAAAATAGAGAGCCTATAGTCTTCCACTGCAGAATCCTAAAGGCGACAAAAGTCACTCATAAATGTGGCGAGGAAAATGGGATATGTTGCATGGGGAAAATTGGAAAATATATAAATGATTAAACGCATACTACGACCAAGAAAATAAGAAAAGTGAGGAGTTGAAAAATAAAAAGAGTCAGTAAATGATAAATGGAAGAGTAAAATAAATTATTTAAAAATGTATTTTATCGACTGATTGGAGGCTAAGGAAATTACTAAAAGCTTTTTATTTTTCACAATCCAGGTAACCTATTAGTGACTTTTGTCACCTTTAGGATTCCATAGTAGTCGGAAATTGACAGTGGGTGGACTCGTTCTGCAAGCAGGAGGCCTCCCGACCACGACTGAATGGACATGTTCTGCTATCGTTTTTCACAAAACCACGTGATGCGGGATAGGATAGCCCGACATGGTCTAAACGAGTCCACCCAATACGCCGGGTCGCAATGCACACTGCTCTTAAAAAGAGGTCATTTGATTCGCTATGGTTGAATCCAGCTGAAGCACACCCACTTATAAATATTCAGCATAACCCAGCCCATTTTTTGTGCGCTCCTCGCCTCTGATCCAAAAATAGTAGAATTCAGTAGCCACGCCCAGTGCGCCATACGCTACACCATTGACTATGACCGCTCGCTGCATGCCATGAAAAATAGAGCCTTTGGTGGCTGGATAATGTGAGCTCAGTTAGCTACTACCCGGCCTGGATCCGGCATCGCTTGGTAGCGCTAGCTGGTAAAGTAATTTGTAAACGGTGGGCTCACCGATGGTGTTGGAATGGGACCTGGTCGTTTGCTGGTTGACTGGTCCATTTCTCAGGAGCTAGCTAGCATTACAGGAGTTTGCTAACCCTCTAGTTTATGCTGTGGGGGCGGGCCAGAGAGAGGGAAGGCACTCGGAAGCGTGCTTAGACGTCACATCCTTTATTCACAAAATTATTTTCCCGGCAAATCCGAACCGAGCCCTTTACATAAAAACCAACCCTTGGGCTCTTATACACAACGGAGAGGGTAGAGGGCATTGCCCGGGAGCACCAATCTCCCAACCTGATATTTTGATTCAATCAATATATCTGTTCGGCAGGGCAGGCTGTGCGCATTTATTTATTTATTTAAAAAAATAATAAATAAATAAAAACAGAAAAATGGCACTTCTCTATAGGAGGCGAAACGGCAGGTGCTCAAGCCCCCTTTGAGGTCTATCTATGCACGTGCAAGGAGGCTGCCATGAACATGTGTGAGTATGACTGAACATTCCAAATTTGGAAAAAAGGGGCATAAAAACTCTGATCTAAGAATTTCCAGGGGCCACAACAATGAAAAATATTACTTTCTAAAGATTTAGTGCATACCTCACAACAGCCAGCTGTCTTTTTGTTTTAAGTCACAATGCTCAGTTTTTGTTTTTAAATTTCAAAGTTATTACATTTTGAGCAATCTGGACAATATGCCAGTGTGAAACCAGAAGGGCAGTGACATAAATAATAATAATAATAACTTTAATTTATATAGCGCCTTTCAAAAAACCCAAGGTCGCTTCACAAGAGTGGGATGCAGATAGGGGAGAGAAGGGGAGGAGAAAAACAAACAGAACAAACAAAACAAACAACAGGGATGGTAGAACTAAACTGAATTAACTAATGTGGAAAGGCCATGGAAAAGAGGTGTGTCTTGAGATGTGTTTTGAAACTGTCCAGGGTCGGGGCATTACAGATTTCGGCTGGGAGAGCGTTCCAGAGGGTGGGGGCAGCCACACTGAAGGCTCTGTCCCCAAAGGTTTTGAGTCTAGTACGGGGGATGGATAGCAGACCCGCGTTTGAAGACCGCAGGTTCCGGGATGGAGTGTGTTGGTGAAGGAGGTCGGACAGGTATTGGGGGGCAAGTGCGTGAAGGGATTTGTAGGTGAGAAGGAGGAGTTTGTACAGGATGCGGAACTTGACCGGGAGCCAGTGGAGGTGGATGAGGGTGGGGGTGATGTGCTGCCAGGGCTTGGTGTGAGTGAGAACCCTGGCAGCTGAGTTCTGCACGTATTGGAGCCTGTCCAGGGCTTTGCTTGGAACCCCGAACAGGACTCCATTACCGAGACATGAACAGTATCGGTGTAACAAGCAATGTTTTAAAACCGGAAACAGTTTTTTAGAAAAGGATGCTCTCATTCATTAAAAGGCCCCAAGGCAAACTACAGTGTTGGGAATATGCACCCGCTCCCTCCCAAACACACACATACCTACGCACTTAAAATCTTTACCTGAATGGTGGACAGACGTTCCTCGTCTGAGAGCTGCTTCATGGCTCCCTGCTTGAGGCGCTCTCTGACGTATTCGTCATACTCCTCCTGGGCTCTTCCCTCCTCCTCTTTGCGCTGCAGCAGGTACTCAGGGATCTGCCCATAGTCCTGTAGTAAGGATTAGGGGCAACTCAACATGACCTGCTGCTATCCAGAATAGGAATCCCCCACCCACTTTAATTGACTTGTGTGGTGCACACAGATGTCTTATTGGCTGGGTCGACCACACCACAATTTTCCTGCAAAACTGAATTTATGACAGCTGCAACCTTGGTGCTGTGTTTATACCCCAGAATAGCTTCTGAGCACATTTGCACAAAATCTGGGGCAGGTCTGTTGGGTGATCTGCAAAGCTTCTGTTAAACTACTGTTAAAAAACACATCACAATGGGAAAAGGTCAAGACAGCAGGGATGGTGGATAAGACTCAATTTACAATTTCAAAATGCAATTATATCTCGTTTTAAACCCTGGGATGTTTATATGGAAAAAAGGGGTTTCTGAACTGAGCCGGGAAGATACATTTTTTTCCAGAAATGTACTGTACATAAATAAATAAGAAACCACAGAAAAATGAAAAGATGTTCATAATAAATTACAAATTAGGTGGATGTACCTTTTTCTTTAAATATTTTGGGACAAGGCCAGAACACTGCAATGGCTGTTTATCTCCATGTTTTGTGTCAGCATAGATAGGCTGTGGTTGCCGTGGTGCTGCCAGGAGGTTTTTGATAGCGTTGTCCCTTATAAAGTCTCTTGCTATATGAATTCCCCTCTTTGGAGTTTCAGTCCTAGCGGGTATTGATGGCTTTCTTGGTCTATCGACATCCATATATGCAAACGGCTTCTCTGTTAAGTCAAAAGAAAAACAAAATAATCAACACAAAATCAACAGTTTCACACATTTCTGCACACACAGATGGCTCAGGTCTGAGTACTTTAACAGCAGTATTAATGACATCTACTTGTATCCATATATAAAGCTTCTAAAACAGTGAAAAAACAAATTTGCAAACTGTAACATCGCATTTGTAACACCTCAACACATTGTTGAGTATGAGTACCATTAAATATTGTTAGAAAATGTAAGTAACAGGACCCTGCGTAATGATCATCAAAAACAACGTCTTTTATTTTTCTATGACCAGTTCTCATAAAATGCTGATCCAACCTATATCTCCTGTGGCTTACTTTCAGGGAGTTTTGGTTCTTTGGAACGTTTGCGTAGAAACTTCTCTGGTGAGAGCGTCTCCACCTTTGTTGGGCCCATGGTCCTGTGTGCAGCCTTGCTACTATGTGTTTCCTGCTTTACTTGGTCCCTAAACTTTGACAAATATCTTAATATTCAAGTAAGGAAAGTCAATGAAGAAAAAAACAGCAGTAATCCGTTAACAGCAATAATAATAATAGCCTAATAATGAATATAAAAGTGCATATTGAAAGACTGACATTAAATTGCACTCACACAAACAAACCGAAAAGGAAACGCTCCATGTTACATTAGCTAACGTTAACTGCCCAGTACCCACTAGTCATCCATTTGTCTGTGTGCCGTAAGTGATGACACCGACTGCATCTGTGCGCAAATCTTCTGTAACGTACAGCAACAGTAGTTGTGATCACGGCTCTACGCTGACATTTTTCCCCAAGGAGCACAAGTGTTCCTAAATTGAACTACATCCAAATTAGTAGCTCCTAAATTAATTTTCCAGTTAACGGTAACGTTATCACACATACATTTTTCGGAGCATATGCCCCCGAAATAGGGGCACTGTAGAGCCCTGGTGATTATAGTTTTTTTTAGCTGTACATCAAGTGATGCAGTTTAACTGTTTAAAAGAGCAAAGTAACGCGCTTATAATCAGCTAGCTATCCATCTGCATCTAGGCTAATTAGCTAACGTTGCCGAACAGAAAACAGCAATGATAGCTAACGTTAAGCTGGTGATTACTTAACATTAGTTAATTAACGTTAGCTAACTAACGTAAACGTAAAGTTAGATAACAAGGCGAACCGACTGATAGTTAATAATGCATCCCGTGCATTGCAACATACCTTGGTGGTGTTTCAAATTGAACCTCTTCCTGGGGAATGAGGTTATAAATGCTTTCTGGTGGATATATAGTTGTCATATTTCGCAATTACAAAAAAAATAATAGAACAGGCGATCCTCACGCTCGGAACGCAATGGCTGCTGGAATGTTTCTGTTTAGCAGTTGCCTTGAAACGGTTGCTTAGTAACGGTAGGAGCCAAGGATGAACAAACTCCTTTCACTCGTCCTGCAAATACAGTTTTAGAGTTTTAGCTGTGTCTGTGCCACAATTGAAACGGTATAACAAATAATTCGCAACGTGTACCTTATTTCTAGATTATCAATCAATTTTAAATATATGTATTTAGCCACCCCATGTCTTTCACTTTATTTTTAACAGAATACATTTTTTCTACAGAATCATCCGCAACAAGTGACAAAACCATAGAGAGCGACAAGCCTTTGGACAAAACTAGTTATGTAAGGTTACGCTAGGAGGATTGTCCATTTTGCGCTTCCGTACTTTGCTCATGCAAGCGAAAAGTAGTTTATTTTGCTGTCAAGTTAGAAGTTACACGGACTAAATTAGGTTTTCCATTTCCAAACTAGCAAGTGAGTATCGTTTCATAACGTTAGCTAACCTCCCGCACTCTGAGGGACAAATGCAGAAATAAATAAACACTTACTATTTCGAGGAACGTGGGAACAATTTACACACGTAATTTCATAGGATATTCATGATTAACTTATACCCGGTGTAACGTTAACCAGCAACAATCATTTTTTGTTTAAGACAGGCATGTAGCCAACATAACAGCGCGATACTGTTGACGTGATGAAATAAATAAATGAACGCGCATTTTATTAGTCTTGACAACTGCACAAATATGTTGTCTAGCTCTTGTGTTAGCATATCTAGCCTATTAGTTTCCCTGTAGGTATAGCCAGTTAGGCTACTTGTTAACATAGTAATTAGCATCGGCGATTTTAGACCCTTTTTAGGGGTGCTCAAACGCCTAAATTTTTATTATTAATTATCGTTATTTTCTGAAATCACTTTTCCCTCTAACGTTAGATTTTGCGAACTTCGCTGTTAGAGACCGGGGACAAACAATTACAGCCGGGCTATAAAGTCATTATGTTACACACTCCGGTACAGTAGGTGGCGGGCGGCATGCACCGTTAACGTTTGTAGCCGCCACTGCCAGTAAAAACCGAAGAAGAAGAAATAGGTAGTGAATTTCATGGAGCAGATTAAAAACACAAGTAAATTGAAACGATAGCAAATAAAATTGCTGAATGTTCTGACAGAGAACGTTGGGTCAAATTGGTCCTTATTACTGTGACTTAGAAAGTGTCTGGTTATATGGTGTATTCAAATGATCTCGGAAGTCGGAATATTTCCGAGTTATGAGAAGAAAAAATAATTTGAACGTGACACCCCAATAAAGAGATGGTGACGAGTTAATGACAACGATCTCGGAAATCCGACATTGAACTCGGCCACCTCCTGAGGTCCCCGATATGACCGAGGTGACGAAAAATGTGTCAAAGGTCAAGGGTAAACAGCTGAGCATCTGTAAACGTGAGAGATCAGTGGTGCATCCCAATACTCGAAAAATGCAACATTTCCTCCTCCACTACCAGTCCTCTACTCTATGCCCCGGAAACTGATCTTTGTGTTTTAATCTAATGTCACTGATTGCATCTTAATTACGTATTAATGGTTACATATTAATTAATGTCTCGACGCAAACCGCAATGTCAGGTACATTGTATACTGTACATGCAAATACTTGTACTCGAAACGTTTACAGTTTTGCATACTTCCGGGTAAGAGAGGAGCGGTAGTGGGGGACAGGGGAGTGGAGGAAGGGAGGTGGGGAGTGAAGAATATTGGGACACAGCACTGGAGCTAGAGATACCCATTGCGTGGTGTATGTAGCTACTCTTTCACCTTCTGCGTTTGTTTTCATCTTCAATCATTTTGCATGTACGCTATTTAAAAATTTCGAATTGCAAATGCTGATCAGAGGCCAGCCAAACAAGCATCAGCTTTCTGCGGGCGTCCATGTTTTTTTGCAGCTGAGTCGTGCAACCTAAATCTTTGAGGTGACTCGGTATAAAGACATAGCGTATTAGCGTGCGCAGCGAGTTGGATTGAACACGTTTCAATTTTGAATTAGGCTACCTTTGAAGCCCTAACTTCTGAAAAGGTAGAAGCTTTAACCCGATCCACGTTGGCGCCCCAATACTATAGTGGTAGATGTATCGGTCCCAATAACAGTATTCTTGTTTGTCTTAAATTATAAACTAAGCTACGGCTTTAAGAAAATCCGCAGGAATATAAAATAAGAGGGTGCTATTAATAGCTCAAAGCGATTACGAGCCACAGACTGTAAAATGCACCGTTTACAAAAAAATCATGTTCAGATATAGCTAGAAAAAATATATTTTTTAAAAACGTTGTACAAATAGACCTAAGCATTCAGCGTTTTCCATTGCTTACTGTAAGCTACTAGCTATACAGTAGGCTACCTGATGCACTTTTGGTTTAGAAGGCACCTCATTGTTTTTCTCCAAAATCTCTCGTAGCTATAAATATGTTAATGAAACCAAATATCTTACCTGTAGGCTATATGCAGCTACCGCCGTGTTATGATTAACCCTGAAGAGTTTTTCTTGTTACGTTTTGCCAAAGTCCCATACAGTCGACATTTCCACAGTGACCTATCACATTTAGGGCTGAAATAGTCTACGTTGCTGTTGTTAGCCTATGTAAAAACACACACTGTGCTTTTGTAACCTACGTAAAAAAACAAAACGTGTAGCTACACATTTTTTATTTCTGTTTTAGAGTGTTGTTTGTTTATTTTTCTATTTGTGCGCAAAATAGCCTAAATGGTGTAATATTCAAAAAGCTTCAAGGACCTTTGATTTCTAAAACCTAACTCCTAAACACAACCCTACTGGTACTTTACAACCAAAGCCTACGTGGGCTCTTTGTACTCCAAAAACTGTATTTATGGTAAAATTCATGCAAAAAAAATTGCTGCTCGCGCACGCAGGTACCGCCAAAACCCATTTCTCTGCCAAGAAAAACCCTGAACACACACACACACACACACACACACACACACACACATGCACAGTTACATTCTCATTAGTTACATTCTCCCCCCCCCCTAAAGGTCTGATCCTAGAATCGCCCCTGGTAATTAGGCTATAGCCTTAACCTTTGAATTTCAGGTCTCAGCAAATATTTCGCCAAATAAAAATTTGGTGTATTTGTGTTTCCTAGCTATCAAATTGAAGATTTTTCCACTCTCATTTGCCACCATTTCACATGCTACTACACAAACAACATATCGTCCAAAACAACACGCAGTCATTCCCTATACTTGAGTTTTAATGAACATGAGGAGATCATATTGCTCGTTAACATAGAAATTGTTGGTAACCCCTTGAATCCCTCAAGCTTTGCTTCACATGGCTACATTTAGGAACGACAAGGGACATCTTGCAATTGTCTTATTAAAAATGTGACATGAGGCCCTTAAGAGTGACTCCAGCTATGCCAACAGTAATTTTATTAAATTTTCTAAACCTGTGAATTAATTCTCAGTACATTCATGTAGGTTTCAGATACAAAATGCAAAGTTCGTTAATGCCATTGCTTAACTATTTTGCAGAAAACATTGAAAATGTACCTGATTAGGTAATTTAGCAAAGTTAGCTAACTTTGTAAATAAACGGACTGCACTTATATAGCACCTTTATCCAAAGCTTTACAATGGCCTCTCACTCACACATTCACACACTAATGGCGGCAGCCACCATGCAAGGTGCTAGCCTGCTCATTGGGAGCAATTTGGGGTTCACTGTCCAAGGACACTTCGACATGTGTGGACAGGAGATGACGGGAACCGGAGGAGCTGGGGATCAAACCGCCGACCCTGCGATCAGCGGACGACCCGCTCTACCTCCTGAGCCACAGCTAACTATGATGTACCCAAACTCCTGATAAACATTTGCTTTTCTTTTTTAATTGTATTGATCATATTCAAATACAGGTTGAGATAAGCCATGTACCATTTTCATTGTTTTAAATGGAAAGTTGCCCGTGGAGGTGAAAGACATAGTTTCACTGAGGATGGCAGCCTTTGGCAAAAGGTCAGAGTAGGTAATAGTTAAATTACCCTGGACTCCTCTGGCACACACATTTATATTGAGTCTAAAGTTGATAAAATATAGATAATGCCCTAACAGATGGCTTGCATCTTATAAGCAGGGGCTCATAAGTTGAATATTAATTCATTATTATTTGTTGATCTCTTGTCTTTCAGAATGATTGTGACTGTTGACTGAAGCAATTTCAGGATGGCTTCCAGGTCCTACTACCGCCTGGTTAAAGAGGTTTGGAGATGGGGAAGGTTGACCCCTGCACACCTGCTGAATCCCAATGCTTTATATCCAAAGCCCTTATATACCACCAACTCCCTCTCGTTTCATTCATTAGCACGATTGTCTTCACAGAGTTCCTACAAAGAAGAGCAAAACATTTTTCTCATGGGGCCCCCAGGGGCTGGAAAGACAACAGTGGGGAGGATAGTTGGCTGTAGACTGGGTCTCCCAGTTATAGACATTGATGATGACATTCTCGAGGAGAAATGGAAGATGCCAGTGGATAAAAAGCTTTCAGAGTTGGGTGGTGAACGGTTCCTGAAGGAGGAGGGCGAGGCCTTGTCTGACTTCTCTGCCTTTGGCAGTGTCATCTCATTGACTGGGTCCAACCCCCTGCACTTGGGAACTATGCAGCAGTTGAAGAAAAGTGGTGTGGTTGTATACCTGGATGTGGACACAGAGGACATCATGCAGAGGCTGTCCAGGATGAAAGTGAACAGGATCGTGGGCCAAGGTCCCAATGTCTCCATGAGAGATATTTTGCAGTATAGGCAGCAGTTTTACAATCAGTGGCTTGATACGAGGGTGCTTTGCGGATCTGGAGATACCGCTGAAGAGGTGGCGGAAAAAGTACTTCAGGCTTTGAGGAGGTACAAGGATTCAGAATCTGAAACCTTTGTCTCAACCAGAAGCTGCCTCTCAGAAGGGACTGAATCAACCAGTAAGGCTAAGTACTTCAGCGACGTTGTCATTGAAGGGCTAGCCCCTGATGGTGGGCTGTATGTGCCTTGTAGAGGGTTCCCAAAGCTGGAGGCATGTGATTGGCTGAGGATGGTAGGTATGTCATATCCAGAAAGGGCTTCAATCCTGTTGGAGAAGTGCATACACCCTTTGGATGTACCTGCTGCCCAGCTGCACAAGATGATACACAAAGCATATGGAGAGAACTTTGCCTGTGCATCGATCGCGCCAGTAAGGCACCTCATCAACAACCAGTATGTGCAAGAGCTCTTCCACGGCCCCACTGCCTCCTTCAAGGATCTCGCTATGCAGCTGATGCCGCAGCTCTTTGCCCACTGCCTCCCCCAGATGTGTAACTACTTGATACTTGTGGCTACATCCGGGGACACAGGAAGTGCAGTGCTGAATGGCTTCAGTAACCTTAGCGATGTAGACAGGCAGAGAGTCGGCGTGCTAGTGTTCTTTCCCGAGGAGGGAGTGAGCGAGATTCAGAAGCGGCAAATGACAAGTTTTGGAGAGGGCAATGCAAGAGCGGTTGGTGTGGGCTCCGACTTTGATTTCTGCCAGAGGGCTATCAAGCAGATGTTTGGTGACTGTGGTCTGACTGGACACTTGGCGGTGGAGTATGCCACCATGCTGAGCACTGCTAACTCAATCAACTGGGCCCGCCTGTTACCGCAGGTTGTGTACCACTCTTCAGCTTACCTGGATCTGGTCCGCGATGGTGTGGTTGGGTTTGGGGACCCCGTTGATGTGTGCATCCCCACCGGGAACTTTGGAAATGCTATGTCCGCCATGTATGCAAAGCAGATGGGAATCCCAATAAGGAAATTAATCTGTGCTTCAAACCACAACAATGTAGTGGCAGACTTCATTGCCACAGGAGAGTACGATCTCCGTGGCAGACCGCTCATGGCCTCCGACTCTCCTGCCATAGATATCCTAAAATCATCCAACCTTGAAAGGTTCCTATTTCATGCCTCTGACCAGGATGGCCGGCTCATTCAGGACCTGTTCTCCAGCTTAGAAAAAAAGCAGTATTTCAAAGTGCCGGGCACTTTACTTGAGAGGATACAGCACAACATCCTGGCGGGTTGGAGTTCCAAAGCCGAGTGTTTGGCGGCCATCCGTGAGGTGCACTCGAGCACAGGCTACATACTGGACCCCCACACAGCAGTCGCTAAGGTGGTGGCGGACAGGCTGCAGGACCGTACGTGTCCGGTTGTCATCTCCTCTACTGCGCACCATAGCAAGTTTGCGCCCGCAGTTCTCTGGGCCCTTGAGCTGCAGGGCCCTGCAGGGTCTCCTCTGGACCAGCTTGACCGGCTCGGCTCATTTAGATCCAGGCCACTTGTGCACGATGCCCTGGTGAAGTGCCTGAGGGAAAGTGGGAGCAGGCCTCATCCAGTATGCCCGGCAGATTTAAGTATACTTGTGGAGCAAGTGGAAACCATGATACAGGAATCATTCTGCAAAGTTTATTAGATGTGTTTACTTCTTTTATCAATCAAGCAGAGAAATATACAGTGCAGTCTAAGTATTTGGACAGTGACACAATTTTTGTTGTTTTGGCTCTGTACTCCAGCATATTGGATTTGAAATGGAACAAGAGTAGGTTAAAGTGCAGACGAGTCTCAAACCATCACTCTGCTGTCAGATATGCAGTCGATATGGATGGATCACTTTAAGGGTTGTTTCCCCTTACTCATTTTCCTATTGAATTCTATGGAAAAGTCAGGAGAAACAACCCTTAAAGTGATCCATCCATATCTACTGCATATCTGGCTCGTTTGATACCTCAGGCCCTTGATGACTTACAGCCATTTAGTCAACCATGTGTTCCATACTATTCCTGTGTAATTTACAGCCTAATCTAGTCCAACCCCCGTATTCCCACAGAGATCCATTCAAATTCAGAAAGCAGGTTATAGTATTGTTTGTAAGAAACCTGAATATAAGATATATTTAAGTTTATGTTAATTTGACCAATTACTTTGGTCCCCCTAAAATGGGGGGGGGGGGGGGTGTATAAAAATGGCTACACTTGCTACACGGTTCACCCGATATGGATGGCAAAATCCTCAAATTAAAGCTGAAAGTCTGCACTTTAACCTCATAGTCACTAGGAATGGGTATCATTAGGATTCTATCAATACCGATACTGCTTATAGATACCAATACTTATCGAAACTACTCTCCATAATTTTGTTTATAAAAAATAAATGTGAAAATAATTAAGTTATCTACTTTTATTTTCATAAAATTAAATGAAATTGTTTCCTCATAGTTTCCTGAGAGCATATAATGAGGGGACTAATTGCTATAAATAAATGTCTGGTAGTGTGTTTTGTTGCTGCTTCACTACAAATACAATAAATTTAAATAAACAAGATTATAGATTACCAAAGAACTATCGTTTTTGAGCTTCTTAGAATAATACTTATAAATAATATATAATACAGCGGTGCTGAATGGGTTGGGCTTAGGTGTTTGTCTTGAACTGCTATCCCCTGAAGGAGCGGGGGCTGCCGCTTGACTGACCTTACTATAGCTATAACATGTTTCAAAAGCTTTTAAAACTAATGTTGCTAGATTACCAGTGTTATTATAACATAGTAACAGTGCTGGACAACGATGTATTGCTCCACAGAGAATGCCTTGTTGCACCTGTTCATAGTGTACAGGGAATCATTTTCCGAAAAGCTATTGAATGTTTTAGCTCTGGGTTTACAGAGCCAAAACAACAAAAATTGTGTCACTGTCCAAATACTTACGGACTGCACTTTTTGGCGCAGGTGGAAAACGGCTGTGAAGGAAGTACATTTTATTTCATATTCTGAAAAATCAACTGATGCATTTGGTTGGGTTTTGAATTTTTTCTCTGAAGATTGGCAGTTCACCATTATAGCCATTTGGATGGTGAGTCCATATCATTGAGACTCAGTAGGCTTACCGTTGAGACTGGATGCTGTTTTAATCCACAATGAAGAAGTGATGTCTCTGCTATATGAGAACCTGTCTGTAATCCTACACGGCCACTAGATGGCATGTTCACTTCTGTTGCAGCTCTGCATAAAACATAAATACACACAGCCTGTCCTCCCTGTATGTCACCTTGTCACCATAGCACAGAGAAAAAAAAAGCACCAGGCAAAACCACACACACACACACACACACACAATCGTAATGGTCCTTTCTCAGAGCCTTGAAAATAGGGGTTTGTGGCCTTTGTACTTAACAGGCAGTACTGGATTACTGAAATTGTATTCCCACCAGGAAGTTGTTTATCTGATCTAGATCTAATAAAAAAAATGCCCTATATATATTCTAAAAAAAGCATCTGTGTGTGTGTATATATATATATATGTATATATACGTATATATCAGTGGCGGCTGATTTGAGGAGGCAGAAAACCTCTCTTTAAACTGATTATTTGTCTCAATCATTTTCTTTGATGAACAAGTGTGCCAACGATCTGAATAATAATGAAGACACAGGTGAAGACACAGCTTCTTCCTTCACATCATGTCAGGGAGATTAAACGGATAAAGTACACGTTACGAGAAAAGCACAACCTGCAATAAAAATTATCTAACAAAAGCTGAGCTTTAAGAGTGCGGAGAACAAAAGAGCACGTGTCTCCCCAATTATAATGTTGATTAAAATGTACGCAATTTTGCGATGCAAATTAAAAGAATGTAATTACTTGCGTAATAGCCTAATTGAGAACTGGCTACATCTGATGGCATTGAGTAATTTGTGAATTAAATGCTGTAGCCTATTGTGAATCAAGGGAAATTATTGGAAAATGATTGAGACCAATAATCAGTTTAAGGGAAAGTTTTCTGCCTCCTCAATTTTCAATTCAGCAGCCGCCACTGGTATATATTCAAATAAGAATGAAGCCATAGCCTAAACACATAAGGTGCTAGTTCATTATTGAATTTAAAATTGTGGCTGAACACCACCAGATTTCAATTTACAGTAAACACCTAACACTGACAGATGATTCAGCGATTGCTTTGTGGATATTATTTTGTTTTAAATTAGATTATTTTACATTTTATTCATGTTCTATCAATGCCTGCATTTTGCTCTCAAGTGGAGCGGTAACATGTTCAAATGCAGCAGACGCAGGTCTGGGATGTACCATCATGTGAAGATTTACTGTCTGACATCAGGAATAGAAATACTTAATCTGCTTTTAGTGTTGTGCCTCTATGCTAATAATAATGAAAACATATCACTTCGAAATACTCAAATTTGATTCAGATTTTAGATCTTTTGGCTGCAGTTCAAAGAATGGCAAAGTAGCTATTAAAGCAATGGGGCCTGATCTCTTCTTGTGACATTAAAACCCGGCTAATTAATTGATCTCAGCGAGGTTCCTCCTCCAGTAATTGCCAGGCAGAGCTGAAGGAGCACGGAAGCATGCAGTGTGCGAGCCTCATACCGATGCTCGGAAGTTCATTAACCATCAGGAGAACAAGCTGTTCATGCTGGGTATTTTTTCCCATTTTCAGCTTCATTGTCTAACGGCTTTTCCCCCTGCATCCATCGCAGAAAACATGTTTTTTAACAGGCCCACAAAATGACAATATGAAGGATATGGAAACACATATTTGTGCCATAGCTGCCCAATGTTGACCTCTTATCATTGGCGTTATTTTCATGTGAACCTGAAGTAGATTATAAATAGTGTGAATGCCAAATTGGAAAATAAAATGAGAGAAGGTCTGTGGAGGTGGTTCACATTTAACCCCAGCCCCCAACTGTTACACGCTAAGAGAAATTAGTGTCTTAACAGGTGAAAAATGTTATATGTTGGGGACCGAGGTGTGAATGGGTACATTGTATTAATTACTACTTGAGGCATAAGGCTACATTTAAAAATAATTATTATTTCCAGAGAGTCATATTTCTGGTAAATCATACTGGTCAAATGTAGCTATTTATTGTGTCCTTAAATGTACCTGTTCAGACACCATTCACAGCGCAACAGCATTTAATTCAAACTCACAGTCTGCTGTCAACCTGGAAAACCATTTTGTTGTTTCTTATTTAAATTACATAAACATTTTGAAAGTAGTGCAATATGACAGTACATCACATGACAGAGTCCCATGATCTAAAATATTTTACATTCATGGCAATTACAATACCTTTCTGTGACTTTATAATGAGGAGATTTATTTCGTTTTTTATTGGTGCAAAAATTTAAAAAGATTTTTAACAATTGTGGAACAATACAGTATACACTGTTCCCCAGGAAAGGTAAACTTCTGGAATTGTGGGTAATGGCAAAATAGCTTATGTACCTGTCTTATATTATACTAATTACTACTTGAGGCATTAGCAATATTGCAAATTAATAATTATTTACAGAAAGTCATATTTCTGGTGAATCATACTGATCAAATGTAGCTATTGTCTCCTTAAATGTACCTGTTCGTACACTGTTCACAACTCAACAGATACGTTTAAGGGACACAATAGCTATTAACCTTTGATCAGTATGATTCACCAGTAGTATGACACTCTGGAAAGAAAGATTATTTTGTATTGTAGCTAATGCCTTAAGTAGTAATTAATGCAACACAACAATTAGAAAAGTGACTATGAGGTTAAAGTGCAGACTTTCAGCTTTAATTTGAGTGTTTTTACATCCATATGAGGTGAACCGTGTAGCAATTGTAGCCATGTATATACATAGTCCCTCCCCATTTAGGGGACCAAAAGTAATTGGACAAATTAACATAAACTTAAATTTAGTTGCATATCCTTTGCATGCCATGACGTCCTGATTTCTGTGACTTAACATCAAAAGACTCTTGATATCTAATTTTCAAGTACTCATACATGCGATACTATAACCTCTCTGCATGTGAATGAATCTAGATTAAGCTGCAAATTACATGAGAATAGTATGGAACACATGGTTGGCTAAATGGATGTAAGTCATCAATTCCATTGTCGTTTTTTCCCCGGTAGTGTAGCCTAACGTTACCTGCGAGAAATATCTTGGTATTGGACCATGTAGCTAGGTTTAGTTTAGTTTTCTGTAGTGCAATGGATGTATAAGGCATGTTGATTTGCTTTGTAGTAGCCTAGCTTGTACCTGCTTCCTGACTAGCAACTGTGGTAGGGGGCGTGGTTTTAGGACATGATGCCAATAAGCACCGTTGACGGCGAGGGATTTCGAGAGCTAATAAACAGGCTGTGCACACGACTCACACCCGACCACGTAGATATGCTTAAATGTTCTTGATTAAAAATACGTAGGTCTATCTAGTATGCATATGAGGACCCTATTCAAAACATAATAGCTTATGTTTTAAGTTGACTGTTCTAGGCTAGGTCTACTAAACACAAACATCCCGGTGATCGGTCGCTTGTTGCAGTTGCTCCGCAATCTCCTGCATTCTTTGTAAATATCTTGCTTTATATTGTTTTTTTTCTTTTTTTAGCTTAGATAAGTTATTGTTAGGTTCCAAGTCGTGCCCTTCTATAACCTCGCGGTTTGGAGGAATTTTTTGTTTTGTTTTGCACTCTAAAGCCACTTAAGAGAGAGAGACTGTCGTGTACGTTGATCCTACGTTGTCTCTTTAGAGACGGACATGCCGCCCTGCAAAGTCTGCTATGGACTTGAGGTAACTAGACTCTGACAGATGATTGCAGTACTCGAAACAACAATATTTATTATGAAGGACTCTGTGAACGGCACCGCTAACGCGAGTGCTGCTAAGCTAACGGTAGCCACGGACACTGCTGTACCGGCGAAGCAAACTGCTACTCGTCGGGGGAAGCCTATGATTATTTTTCCGAGTTCCGAAGCTGCAGAGAGTGCTTCTCAGCGCCCTGAGATTAGCTCTGCTACCGGCTGGCCCTCGTTAACTACTAGCCAGTGGATTAATACGAGCCAGCTAGCCCCTGATGCTAACATGGAGCTACAGTGGACTCCCACGAAAGTCAACACTAAAAGCAATACAAACTCTCTCAAACCACCACCGATACAGCTAGAAAACAGATTCGAACTGCTACGACCTACTTCGCCGTGTGTTTCCCCTCGGCGCTGTACGGAGAGGAGGGGAGGACGCCCAAGAAACACGACACAACAAGCTACAATGCTCCCACCAGCTAGGCCCCAACAGCAACAAGGTACAACGCCAACAACATTAATCATTGGTGACTCTGCTGTTAAGCATATCAAAATCGGCAGTAATAACACTAAAATATACTGCTTCCCTGATGAGATGGTCTGTAACATAACAGAAAAAATCACAGAGATTCTGGCTGACCACCAATCTGTGAATAAGATTATTCTGCACGTTGGAGCCAACGACATAATCAAAGAACAATCAGAACTATTGAAACGTGACTTTGTCAAATTACTAGAGATGCTAAGCTCTCTGGACGCTGAGGCATTCATCAGCGGTCCTCTGCCTCCAAATTAATGGAGAGTCAACAAATTCAGCAGGCTACTTGGGATTAGTACGTAGCTAGCAACTATGTGTTTCCATCATAAAGTGAACTTTTTAGACAACTTCAATTTGTTCTGGGAGCGCAAAGATCTCTTCAGAAATGGAATGCTTAACAGAGCCGGAGAGACACTGTTCACCTTTAACCTACTTCACACCGTTAACCACCCGACTGTTATCCAGCACAAGGACGGCCAGAGATAAGCGCAAGGAGACACTGAACGAAAACAGACTAAAGGCAGCCTCCTCCTCCCTGCAATCAAGCGCCAGCTCAGCACCACAGAGCGAAGGCCTTGACGCGGGGGAGGCGGAGGAGGCCTCTCCCATCCTAACATCGGACTCCCCCTCTGCTAGTCCAGGGGACCCTACCCCTCACCAGCAGCTCACAGAGGCATACGGGGACCCCACGAAGGAGGGCCATCGGACGCCATCGGACTCCGCCTCTGCCATTCCAGGGGACACTACATCTCACCAGCAACCAGCAGAGACCTCCACTCGCCCCCAGGTTCCCCCCCTGCAAGATGCTCCAACCACCCCCCTCCCACTCTCCCCCTCCTCAACCTCATTTTCCAGCCCCCTCCCAGATGCATCCCCCCATCCTCCCCTCTCCCCGTCCTCAACCTCATCGTCCAGCTCCCGCCCAGATGCATCCCCCCATCCTCCCCTCTCCCCCTCCTCAACCTCATTTCCCCCCTCCAGTTCCTGCCATTCTCAGAGGCGATGGAGAAAATGGTGGAGAGAGGGACTCCACTACTAACTACACCTGGCCTCGCGCGAGCCTCTAAAACACCCATCCCCTTCCCCCAGACCCCCAGACCCCCACACCCAACTCCCGCCAGCCCCTACCTTCAAAACCCCATCAACGGACCCGCCCTCCCCCCCTTCCCCCACCCCGCAGGACACCGCTAGCCTCTATAACACCCATCCACTTCCCCCAGACCCCCACACCCAACTCCCCCCAGCCCCTACCTTCAAAACCCCAGCAAAACGTGTACTTAAAAGTTTGACGTAGGGACCGACGGGTACATCACGCTTCAGATTTGCTGCAGGTGATTTCAAACTAGGGAGGATTTTTATTGCCTCTACTGTTTTGTTCTATCATTTTATGCACTTTAGCCCTAACTAGCTCATTTATCAGTTTTATTTTTTTACTATGCTCCTCTTACTGAAGCAATGCACATGGTCTTTTAAAGGGAACCTAAAATTGTGAGTTAAGGCAACTACACCTTTGTGTTGTAGGCCTCAGTGGAGGCAACTACACAGGGTAGTTAATAATATTGTGAGTTTTCTCGGTTCCTTACTCTCACTATGTACCTGCTTGCTGCTGCACCCGTATTTTTATTGTTTTATCTCCTTCCCCCGCTTTTATCATTCTATGTTTTATGTATTTCCCTGTTGTAAAGCACTTTGAGCTGCATTCGTTGTATGAAAGGTGCTATATAAATAAAATTGTACTTACTTACTAGTTTGACCGTCGCCTTTCCATTTCAAGAGCGATTATGTTAATGCTGCAAGTGCCTAGCGGAGCAACGGTTTCGCTTGCAACAGATGAGAAAAGTTCATTTCTGTTAAAGTAGCCTATAAACGCCTTCATATTCTATTTTTGTTATGCTACAATAATGCTTGTTTCTCAAATGTTACAATAAATCTTTGATTGAGGAATATAACATGCATTTGTATTCTGTATATCATAAGCTATATTTAGCTTTTATGTTATCAATTAATCGACGATTGTTTGTTAAGGTTAACAACTATCGATTAAGGAAATTCCTTTAAATTTGCATCCCTATTCTGGGGGTTCGAGGGAGAAGCGGAGAACTGTGTGTTTTATGTATTTGTTTGTGACCGAGTGAGTAAAGAAAGAGTAACTGAAATAAAAACCGGTTCTTTTTATACAAGCCTGATTTCTTTTCTCTGCACCCGAGCACTACGGCTCACTTCGCCACAGCAACTGACTGACATTTCTCTGGCAAAACTAATGTTGGCTAACAAGCTTAATTGGACAATGCATATTTCCCAGGAATCTTAGCCAGAAAGAAAACAATAGATACTACTAAGAAAGTAGACTACCAGAAATCATTCTTATTATTATAATTAAAAGTGTCTGCAGTAAGCAACATTGTCTGCAGAGTAGCGTAGAGTAGGGCCATGTTCAGTGACCAACCATGAAACAGATATGTTTGGGGAATTGGTGGTTTATAAATCTCATCTCTTAAGAGATTGCAGTTTATAGTAGGCTATCATCATTCAATGTATTATCGTAAATTATAAATTTCCCTATTAGTTAATTTTATGGTGCTGTCAGGCCAAAATGTGTCCGGGAGCCAAAATGTGTCCGGCCAAGGCATCGGAATGCTTGGAATGTCGTTGCTATGCCAACAGACACGCGAGCATTGTGACGCGATAGCATTGCACTTGCTTTGACCTCAGAATCGCCGGGTGACAAGCTCGCGCTTGCTTTTATCCTACAAAACATGACAACAACTCACTAAATAAAAGTTAACAAATAACATTTATTGAAAACAATATTCAACGTAACAAAACATTTTCATTGGGTGAACGCGATCGCATAGCAAATACAATAAAAAAATAATCGGTCATCAGAAAAACTACCAATAGGCCCACAAAAAAATAACAATTAGGCGTACTGATCAACGACATTAGATTAGTTTTATTGGGCTATTCAACAACGTGATAGGCCTACTTACTCTTTCCACCTCGCTGGTTTAACTTGCAGTGCGAACAGGCTAATGCGTTTTTTAAAAAAATCCGGCGTTGTTAACATTATTAACGGATGCTCGTTTTTTTATAAAGCAACATTTGACCAGGAAACTACTATGTAGTATTGCTAGCTAGTTAGTTTCAGTAAAAGACTATCTACTTCAAAATGAATCACTAGCTAACACAATCTAAAATCGAAAACAATTAACAATATAAAGCACAGTAGCCTATACAAAAGGAAATTATAAAGGTTATCTGAGTGATAGTGATGGTTATTTGAGTGATGTACTGATCTATCTCCGTCCAACGATCTCCGGCGATTCTGAGGTCAAAGCAAGTGCAATGCTATCGCGTCACAATGCTTACGTGTCTGTTGGCATAGCAACGACATTCCAAGCATTCCGATGCCTTGCCCGGACACATTTTGGCTCCCGGACACATTTTGGCCTGACAGTGCCATTGTGTTATGTGTGAAAAAGGATAAACTGAATAGAGCTGAAGTGAAGAAATGAATGAAGACATAATAAAAAAATGTTGGCCGAGGCGAGCGTTGAAGGTTCGGTTTCCACAATCTGACATGACCGCAAGAGCACAGCAGGCTCCACACAAACAACTTTTTTTGTCGGCATTTGCGTGAGATTCAAACATGTAGCCAATGGCAAAGTTATTTATATATATATTTTTTATATTAATGCAACAACGTGATGTTAACCAGATGATATTCTGCATTAAAACTTTTTTCTTTGCTTGACAATTGGCCATGGGATAGGCTACCTGTTCCCATAACGTTAGCTATTGCATAATTAACTGCCGTGGTGTCCAGTGACTGAATTGTTTAACTAACAGGCTACAAGTGAACAGTTAATATTAAAAACATGTCTTTGCCTTTGCAATAAAAAAAGCATTCTTGTATGAGAAAACCGGAACATGTGCACACTGTTTTAGTCCAAAATTAAAATACACTTTAGTACCAGGCGGGGACCTTGAACCAAGGTCTCTTGAATACTAAGGCTTGATGCTAACCACAAGATGTTTCCATGCTGCATAACGTTACTTGAAGTGGTGTCGTCTGACTTTTACCATTTCGCTGTAGTACAAGTGAAATACAAGTGAAACATTGAACAGTTAATATTGGAAACGTCTTTTGCCTTTGCAATTGAAATATGTTTGTTAATGTGAAAATAACAGTTTAATAAAATGAGAAGTATTTAACAGTTGCACATTGTTTTTGTCGAAAATAAACTTGCACCCTGTTGGGATCAAACCCCTATCCTCTGTGTGAGAGGCAGCAACTCCAACCAGTTGGCCACAGCACCTTCATGGAAAACTCCAAGCCATATAGCAGTTTTGTCCACATTAGTTTGAAGTGTTTTTATTGGGCGGTAACCTTGAGAGAGCAGGTATGCGATGTTGTTATCCAGTGGGGAGAATGATTCTTTGACAGTTCGGAGGCAGGCAGGTAGTGAGGGTCTCTGGGTAGGCATCAAAAATGGGAAGAAGAAGAAGCACAAGAGGAAGGAGAAAAACCGCAAAATAACCCAAGTTTGGGGCGTAACTTGGCGGATTGAATCAATACGGAAGGCGATTTGTTTCGTATTTTCATAAACAAGGCTCCTTCTATACGTCCACTTTGCCCCGCCTTTTTGTACCCCCTTGCACGTCACTATTGGTTAATTAATAGGCTATTTACAAGGACTTCAGCCTACTGGGACACGTTGCAATCGATAACTCAGAGCAAATTCAAAAGTAGTAAATTACAGTGTGTTTTGGTTAGTTTGTTGTAAAGTCATAGACAGTGCGATATGGTGTGTGCGAGAAAAACGTAAGTTGTAGCCTATTATATCACTGTTTAACGTTAACTGGACTTGGTTAAAAATTGGCTAACATTAACGTTACTGTAATTTCTGAATTCCAACGAATGCTACACACTAGCCTATGCAATGTTGAAAGGTGCTTTTATTATTAGGCTATTATTATTTTAATCAAAACGCTGGTTATTTATATGTTAATTTGAAATAGCCTACTGGAATTTTGGTTGGCGACGAGCAAGACTAAAAACCGTTTTATGTTTCAATTTGTTCAAAAAAATAATTTCCCCCTTGTTTTGGTTCACATTTTCATTATGGCAATGATGATGATGTTTAGTCTTATTAAACGTGCTATTTATTTACGTCCTTTATTTGCGTGTGTTATTGTCTGTATTTCTACAGTGATCAACGTTGTTGCGTTAAAAAGAGAAAGAGGTGCAATCGCAGTGGCCATGCTAACGCAGATATCACAATATAGGCCTAGACATATGAACTGTACAAAATGAACTGTAATACAATTATATAATATCATTATTATCTAATAATTTGGGATTTTTGAGTAGTGCTTCTGATTCCCACGGGACTGAGAGGTGTGTGTGGGGGGGACCTGCTCGCACCCATATGTCTGAAAGGCTAGCACCGCCCCTGCGGATGGCTTAAGTGCCATCCCAATATATCAAGAGTATTTTGGATGTTGTTGGGTCACATACATCAGGAGGTAATGGCATGCAAAGGATATGCAACCAAATATTAAATATGATGACTTTATTTAAGTTTATGTTAATTTGTCCAAAAAGGGTCCCCTAAAATGGGGGGGGGGGAGACTATTCACTTTTTAAAAATAAAAGCTTTTTCAGCTTTATTGGACAGCACCGTGTAGAGAGACAGGAAGAATGGGGAGCGAGTATGGGGCTATTATTGTTTAAAAAATAAATAAATGTAACTGCTCCACAAATAAATTCACCTGTTTTTGCACTCACTAACAAAGGTGACCGAATCCGTGCTTTAGATACATGTTTAAAAATTAGACTTCTTGAGTCAAATAACGATACTATAACCTCTCTGCATTTGAATGGATCTCTATGGGAATGGGGGGGGGGGGGGGGACTAGATTAAGATGTAAATTACACAGGAATAGTATGGAACCCATGGTTGGCTAAACAAGCCTCAAACCATCACTCTGCTGCCAGATATGCAGTAGATATGGATGGATCACTTTAAGGGTTATTTCTCCTGACTTATCTTTCTGTTGAAATCTATGGAAAGATAAGTCAGGAGAAACAACCCTTCAAGTTTATTATATATATACCCTTTATTGTTGTTTATTAGTATCTTTGCTGTGGAGATGGATTGCATTTTTGGCTTGCAAAGCTCACGTAAAAAGAATATTTTTTTCTCTGTTTCATTAGTTAGTATGCTTTAATAGGGCCACGGCTTCCAAGACATGATGGCTTCCCAGACATGATGTGCGTGTGAGCAATGCCTTTATTCACATGGGGAGAACCACAATACAATGGGAGAACCGGAAATGTGTGGCAATTGACAGTTGACAACTATAGTGGAGCAGAGTGCTATTTACCTATAGGATTAGAAGGAAGAGAGAGATAGAGGAGGCAGTATTTTATCAAATGGGTTTGGAACAAAAAATATTTTAGGGCCAAAAGTAGTTGCTAGTTGGTGTAGTTAACAACACCTCAAAATGACAAAAAGTAATTAACTACTATAAACACTACACAAATTTGAATGTAGCAAACTACCAGCAAACTACTGCAAAATGCAATTAAACTACTTGTTAACTACATTTAGTTAAACTACCCCCAACACTGTATTTATATGTAAATTGTGAACAAATCGGCCTCCTCATGTCCATTTCATCAGAATAAATTGAGACTGTGCATGCCACCATTTTAATCTTGCAAAATGGCTCCCGGCATTTAGCTTATCTGTCTGAACATCACACTGCACCGAACATCAAATCTCTCCCTGAGACGCAGCAAATTTAAATAGTCATTTCACACCAGCGAAGAGGTGAGTACCTAGTCTCTGGATGCTAAATGAGGTCATTTAGATCCAGGTGCTGCCTCTGCCACTGCAGGAGATGGGAAGAGAACATCCCTGAGAGCTCCCAGGTTGCTTATCACTACATTTGCTAAAGCAGAACCAGGTTCAGCAATGTTATAAGCAAAAGCGGAACTCCAGCTTGCTCAAATTTCTTCATTTTGTTTTGTTCGGCAAGCCAGACGATAATATGCGATAATAATAGAGATCAATTTTTGATAGAATTTGTTGAGACGATATTGTAGAGAAATTCTCGGCGTTCCTTTTTTGATGTATACGCATTGAAGTGATTGCGTTATTTCCTGCCGAAATCCCCACCCCTCACTCCCCCAAGGAATGCTGTCAATCTAAGTTTTGAAGAGTGAGAGGTGACATTTTAGAATCCACATTTTAGGTGGAGTGAGTGAGCCTTAGTAGCATTCTAGCAACAACCAATTAAATGAATGAATGCTAGGGCAGGGGTGCCATTTCAAGAGCCCCCTCTCTACACACCCACACACACACACACACACACAATACCTTAGTTCATAGTGATGGAAAAGATGGTAGGCTCCCATTTTAGGTAATCCATTTGTCTTGTCAGAGAGTGAGAGCCTTCTGTGTGTTTAGTGCAGCCCGGGGTGCTTCTCAGGGACTCCAGGTGTCTGTGCCTTGGCTGCAGATTGGGGGAGGGAGGGGAGGGAGGGGGGGGGGGTAGGATGGATGAGGTGTACATTGTCTGACTGCAGACTCCAGCTTGCAAGGGTAATTGTAAAGGAAATTGTGGCCTTAGTTGTTAACCCATTCCTCTACAGTGCTGTAGCATATTGATTGGACAACTGACTAGATAGAGTGGTCCTGATGAACCTGTCATCACCTGTTTTTACATTTAAGGAGCTAAATGATCACACACACACACACACACATAGGTAAGTGTACTGTATATGCACATGCACATGCTTAGATAAAGGCTGACTGCAGTAAAGAACAAAGGGTCTGTCCCCTGTGGGACTGTGAACTGTGGAACACAGATGAGGTGTTTAAGAGTATGGCGAAATGCAAATACCAGCACAGCTGCACTAGATGGGATATGCATATGCAAATACCACACAGCTACACAAGGATATTCGCATATGCACAGTTGGGAAATGTGTGGCTGTACTGGCAAGCATCTGTTTATGTTTAAGTTATACTTCATTGACCCCATGGGGTAATTTGTCCTCTGAATTTGACCCATCCAAACTACATAGAAGCAGTGGGCTGCCACAATGCAGTGCCCGGGGATCTACTCCAGTTCTGAGGCCAGTGCCTTGGTCCAGGGCAATGGTAGGAGTATGCCTAACCTGATATGCATGTATTTGGTGTGGGAGGAAACTAGATTACCCAGAGGAAACCCACACGAACATGGGGAGAACATGCAAACTCCAAGCAGGGAGGACCCGGACCGGGACTTAAACCCGGAACCTCTTTCTTGTGAGGCAGATGAAGTGTTTTTGTGTGTGTGTGTGTGTGTGTGTGTGCGCGCATGTCTGTATATGTGTGTGTGTGCCTGTGTACATGCATGCGTCTCTGCTGCAGTGTAATTAATCAGGCTCTTTGGCAGGTGAATGTGTTGAGTGGGAGTTTGAATGGAGTTGGAAGCCAGCTGTTCTCAGAGATATCGAGGGGAGCACGGATTCTGGCCTGTTTCCATCACTTTAGTGTGGACCTGTGGCTTAATGGAAAGTCTGCATTCGACAAAGAAATCTGTGTCTATTAGGAGAGGTGTCAGGAGTCTCATGGCATTTCCATCAGTGTATATGCCTTTTGTGTGGACCTGGCAAGGGGATATTAGAAGATACTGTCAGTCTTAATTTGATCCTTATGGCACATGTACAGTTAAATGCAAAGGTATTGGGACAGTGACACAATCTTTGTTGTTTTGGCTCTGTACTCCAGCACATTGGATTTGAAATAAGTGAGTGAATATGAGGTTGAAGTGCACTGCAGACTGTCTTTAATTTGAGGGTATTTACATCCATACCGGGTGATCTATGTAGGAATTAGAGCCCTTTTTATACACAGTTCCCCCATTTTAGGGGAGCAAAAATAATTGGACAGTTGGCTGCTCAGCTGTTTCTTGGCCAGCTGTGTGTCTTTGCATCATTAGTTTATGCACAAGAACGCTAAGAAAAGAGCGCTAAGAGTTAATTCTAGGTGTCATGCAGTGACAATAAACTCCTGGCAAGACGTAGACGTATATTTGCAAAAATTTCTAAAAACATGTTTTCACTTTGTCATTATGGGCTATTTTGTGTAGAATTTTGAGACAAAAAATGAACTCAATCTATTGTAGAATATGTCTGTAATGTAATAAAATGTGGAGAAGGTGAAAGGGGTGTTCAGACTTTCCGGCTTGACTGTATGTATATATATATATATATATATATAGTGTAGGCTATGTATATGTATGTGTGTATGTTTATATTAGCTAACTGTTAACCATGTGAAGACTAGTGCTGTGACGTAGCATCGAATTCTGGAAGAGCTGGTGCGCACAGAAAAAAACCCCACGCTTTGGGGCTGTTGGAAATATTTTAGAACTTACGTGCAAAGGGGTTCATGCTATCGAGAGCAGTGACCAGACGGGACCGAGTGAGGGAGTGTATGGAGATTTTTAACTCCCTGGCCCATTTTGCATCTATGAAGCGCTCAACTGCTCCGGAAACAATAAAATTGTCGACATTGACCAAACACTTATTCCAGAGCAGCTGAACTGGCAAAAGGGTCAGAGGGAGAATACCATCCCAGGTGAAAGAAGATTATACTTTAAATATGCTTTTTAAAAGTGTACTTACAATGGGGGAAATAAGTCTTGGACAACAATTTTATTATCAAACATATTTCCAATGTAGCTATTCACATGAGATTTTGACCAGACATTGGTATTAACTCAATAAAACTACACAGCTAAAGAAATTGTAACGTTCCAATTCTTTAAAAAAGTTATGTGCAATAAAGTGAAATGACACAGGAAAAAAGTATTGAACACGCTAAATTAAATGTATTTAATACTTGGTAGAAAAGCCATATTTTTTATATTTGGTTGCATATCCTTTGCATACCCTGCCTTCATGATGTCTATGACCCAACAACATCAAAAGGCTCTTGATATCTTATTTGCTGGTACTCTTATAAGCGATACTATAACAGCTCTGCATTTGAATGGATCTCTATGGGAATTGGGGGGTGAGACAAGATTTAGCTGTAAATTACACTGGAACAGTATAGAACACATGGTTGGCTAAGTGGCTCTAAGTCATCAAGGGTCTGATGTATTAAACAAGCCTTTAACCATCACTTTGCTGCCAGAAATACAGTAGATATGGATGGATCACTTTAAGGGTTGTTTCTCCTGACAGATTTTCCTATTGAACTCTATGGAAAAATAAGTCAGGAGAAGAAACCCTTCAAGTTATCCATCCATATCTACAAAGATAGCAACAAGACAGTCAACGGTTTCAGCCAAAAGGCGTCATTGACTGATCAATAAATAAATACACAAGTAAGCCGATAAAAACACCAACATTACAATTATAACATTGCATTACATAGCCATTTTCTGGTACCATTCAGTCCAAGTGTGTTATTCTGCTCCACGACAAATACTCTTTAAGTAGGAGAAAATATTAACTTTATTAGGACAAAATACTGCTCAATGATCAAGACTGCATTTCTAGCATTTCAGTAGCATCAAATGGAGAAGACAGTCCTTCCAAACAAGACAATTGCACAAACAGGGGAGAGAAGTCTTTGTTGTTACATTTGCAGCGTAGAACGGGAATGTCCAGGGACAGGAAATGTCATTCACCCGATCTGTGAAAACAGAAATGAAGATATATATAAGATATATATTTTTTACACTTCAGTAAAGATGGGTGTCAGATGGTGTTTAGAGATATATAGCATTTATTTAGAAACAAATTATAACGTTATTTCACCATAAGAATGTTGATAAGGCCTTATTTAATTTTTAAAAATCATTTGAGTAGGTATTGACTCATTTTGATAGTTTAAAGAACGATTTACCAAAAAGTGTCCCACTTTACCACACACCACCCTATATACACATACAGTGTTTCCAGATTTTAAAACTATGAACCCGCCCAATCTTAATAAAAAATAACCCAATTTGGATTAAATACATTAAGTTACGAACGGGGGTAACCTTACGGATTTATGGATGTGATCGTGAACCGGGGAGCAGGCAAGTGTAAGGCTGGGTGGGAATAGGGACCCAGTTGCAGGCAGGGAGTACAAAACAAAAAGAAGTTTAATGCAGGCAATGGTACAAAAAACTGAATCCAAAGAATGGTCAAAAAACAGGTCGGAACCAGGAAGGCACAGCAGAGGTACAAAAACAGAGTCCAAAAATCAGGGTCGCGAGAACACAGGCAGGAGTTGAAACCAGGAAATCCAGGAACAGAAAAATAAACGGTAACGAACGGACAAGGAAAACAAATACAAAAACTCACAGAAACTTGGAACAGCAGACTAGGGAAAAAACAAAGACTCAGGAAAAAACAGATACTCAGAAACGACTCGAAGATACAGAGGCTTACACTTATGACTGGGGCGTCGGCCCGAATTAGGGGATCAGCCCAAGCGAGGGCAATCCCGGTGAGGAGAGATAAAATTGGCCGCCGCGGTGGTACAGCGGTAAAGACCGCTGACTTTCAGTCAGCGCAGTTGTACTCCGAGGATCGGGGTTCGCGCCCCGGTCCTGCCATAGCCGAGCGTGGCCGGTGCCCTGTGGAGGCGACAATTGGCGGTCGCTTCCGGGTGGGGGGAGGGGCTCGGAGAGAACCGCTGCGCACAGGGGGACCCAGGGCGTGTCACGGTCAGGAGCTGCGCCCTGTAGAGGACGTAGCGTCCTTCCTGAAAAAAGTGCCGATTGACGGGGTTGTGCAGCGGTGGTTCTCTAGCGGTTGCTACACGGGGGGGAATTGAATTAGAATAGGGGTTCAATTGGCTACTAAATTGGGAGAAAAAGGGAAAAAATCAGAAACACATTTTTTTAAAAATTAAATTTAAAAAAAAGGAGAGATAAAATTAATGCAACCCGGGACTCCTGGGTAGCAAACCGGGAAGGCTGGGCCTTAAAAAATATCAGCATTGGGTGAGGAAGCCCTGACACCTCTCTGGCTCCCCACTATATTGGAGCGGAAGTTGGATCTTAGGTTCCCAAGTAATAAGTGGAGGGGGCAAAGGGACGGGGTTCCCAGGTGTTTGTAGGACTGGCGGGGCGGCTGCGATGGTTAGCGCACGGAGACTGTCTGCTAAATCCCACATGCAGTCTCCCTGGTAGCGCAGCTGATCCATCAGCTGACCCTGCTGTGCATGCATAGCCTGTTGACTTGCCTGGAGGGCACAAATGCCCTCTTCATGAGCGGCCAAAGCAGAGCTCTGGGTGGCCAGCGCCTGCTCGATTCCCTGTGGTGTCGCTAGTCCCTCCATACAGGCTTCGTGTTCTGTGAGGGGGAGTCGGGTTCGGAGGACCAGATGCGACAGAGGGGAATCTGAAAGTTATCCACGTAGTGGAATAACCACAAGAGCGGAAATAGATCCGTGAACAGAGAAAGGGAAGAATGCCTCTTGCTCTCAGTATGAGAAGGCACTAAACATGGGGTAAAAGAAATAGAGAACAAATAATAGCGACCCAGATAATTGGGCGGAGAAAACTCGAGTGGTAGACAAAAAGAGATAATTATCTCTTGCTCTCAATATGAGAGAGCACATAAAAGAGAAGTAAGGGGAAAATGGCAAAAAAAGGAAACAGTATTGGTTATTGAAACAGTAAAGCCAGTCTCAGAGAGAACTGGAAAAAAAAACAGAACGAGGAACAGAAAGTGCAAAAGAAAAAACGAAATCCTATTAAGGAACTCTAAACACACCTAACAGGACTATGGAGTAAATTAGTCACCTTAGTCTTACAACCAATACCGGCTTCGGGGCAGCGTACAATGACAACACGGAAGCACAGAGACCGGAAGGCGCAGGGCTTAAATAGGTAGCGGAACACCTGAACAGGTGAGGACCAAGTGGAGAAAAAAACCCGGCAAAGACGTTGGACCGAAGCTGCGAAAGCAACCTCCGCTGAGAGGGAATGGCGACCTGCGAAACCGTAACACTCTCCAGAGAGAGAGTCCCAGTCTGTGCATACAAAGCAACCCTTCAGTAATTCAATGCTGTCATCTGTCCATGCATTGACTGTCATGGTTTTGGCAGCCTCCTTTTATTTCTGTGGGCGCTCTTGCCTTGTTTGTCCATCGTCCGTTCCGGGTTTTCGCTTTGTTTCAGCACTCAGCACCCGTTTTAGGTTTCCTGCCAGCTATTTAAGCTCCGTGCTTCCGTATTCCGGTACTTCAGTATTGTGTTGCCACTTTACATCGAAGCCGATATGGTATAGGATCATATAAGCGACCTGATCCCCACAAACAGTTATGTCTCTCGTTCTGAAAATAGAGAGGAGAGTTTTGCCTGGGATTCTCCGGCAGACAATAATTATTATCTTTGATTCTGAGATCAGGTGGGAATCGCCACTTGACTCTCCATCTGACCTGGAGAGCACTAGAGTGGTAGCTGCTCTCGATTTCCAGTTGCCCGGTAATGTACCTATCGAATACGCAGGTCTTTAGTAAGCAACGCGCCACTAATTTGCCTCCCCACAGGCCTTGCGCTATAGAGCTTTACCTGGGCACGGTTACCCCAGGGGCTCCCTTTACTCTCTTTCTGTTATTGAAAGTGCGGTCATGAGGAGCAGGTAGGGTGTTCCGAGATTGGATCTGCAAGCAGTGGCGCCACCAAGGGGTGGCCAGGGTGGGCCACGGCCACCCTGATAAAATCGCTGGCCCCCCCTCGCGGCTCGCGAGTCGCATATGCATAATATGCTTCCGAGTCTGCATAATATGCTTCTATCTGATATCTTACATTAGGTACTATTCATTTAAATCAATAATGTATATTTTTTGTATATAATGTATATTATTACAACAACATAATAGAATTCCTGAAATTCAGTTATGGCTTTTGGTTTTGGTGTGCCACCCCAAGAATTTCAGTGGCCCCCCCTCTGAAAAATTTCTGGGGGCGCCACTGTCTGCAAGCACTTATGAATGCTAAAACTTTTCCAGGGAGCAAATAATCTTGATTTGAATAGGGCACGAAAGGGGAAAACTAGGTGAAAGGCTGGAAACAGGGTTGGCGAAACTAATAGGCTGGGCTGGAGAAAGGGCTGGAGTGAACAGGGACAGACGGGAAGCAGGGAACAAACAAACAAACAGCAGCGAAATGCAAACAGACAGAATGGGAATGTCTTGAACGGAGCACAGACAATGAAGGGAGCAGAGACGAGGCGTGATTGGTAGCCCAGGGAGCACTCAAAAGGGGACAACCCTGTTGCAGAGCTAGTGAGGGAGTTGTGGGAATACTCCACCCAGGGAAGAAGTTTGCTCCAGTAGGAGGGGTTGCGGGATGTCACGCACCACAGAGCTGCTCCCAGGTCCTGGTTGGCCCTCTCCGTCTGGCTGTTTGACTGCGGGTGGTATCCAGAGGACAGGCTGGCGGAGGCCCCCAGGGACTGGCAGAAGGCCTTCCACACCTAGGAGGACAACTGGGGCACACGGTCTGAGACGATGTCGGAGGGGATCCCGTGCAGCCTCATCACATGGTGTACCAGGAGCTCCGCCGTTTCAGAGGCTGAGGGGAGTTTGGGCAGGGGGATGAAGTGGACCACCTTGGAGAACCGGTCTATTATGTTCAGACCTGGAGCTGGGTTTTAGTTAACTTTACTCTTGTGTATTTCTTACAAAACCATTTCCAACCATTTTGTACATAAACCGTACGGCTCTGCCACTCACGACAACTGCTCTTAAAGACATAGTAACACATATGCTGGTACTCCAGTAAATTCCCACTGCTAAAGCAGACATACAATTTTCTCCCCCATAGGAAGGGCAACACATCCATGAAACTAAAACCTCTTTAACGACTAAGAACATAGTCCCTGAACCAGACAGGCGGAGCCCTTGCTCTCTGAGGGCGAGCCGGCTGAGGAGCAGGAACTGGCGGCGGCGGGGGGTTAACCCCCAACCCTTCAGTCTTTGGAGCAGGCTGCCAGCTGAGAGAAGCAGCAGGGGACAGGGATGATGCAGGGTCTGTCGGGGCCTGAACCCTGTGCAGGCGGTTCGAGTGCCACTGAGTCCCATCGTCCAGTCTGTAGGTGGCCAGTCCTAATTGCTGAGTCACCTGTCGAGGTACTGACCAGTATGACTGCAGCTTGTTCTGGCATTGTGCGTGTTTGACTCAGACCCAGTCCCCTGCAGACAGGCGTGAGGTGTCGAACCTCTGCTTCCCGTTAAGGAACTTCAGTTCAACAAAAATAAACAGACAGTGGAGCAGACCCACAACACACAAACAAACTTATCAAATAAAGACATTCAAAAGAATCATTGCATTGATCAAACAAATTAAGTGAATTAAAGTAAATTAAAATAATACAGCCATGATTAAAAATAGCCCCTGCTGTCCCGAGATGTCCAGTGGCATTAAGCAATCCAACACACAAACTCCGCCTCCACGACTCTTCTCCATACACGCAGCGTCACAGTTTCTGTACACCATCGAAAACTGAGCACTAAACTGCGACAGCCTTCCCAGTCGCCACCTCACTCCTCCCTGACATTATCCTCTCCTTCTCTTCTGTGGTGAACGTAATAGCAACCTGGAGGGTGTATAAAGGTATAATATGAGGTATGAATGGTGTCGATGGTGTGAATGGTGTAGGAGGAGACAGGTTCTCAAAAAGTGGTGGAATAATAATAAGTATGGTGAATAACAAAAAGTGTGGTTTCACAACCACACCAAAAAAAATAAAAATAATAACAACAAGATTAGCACAGTGACATGAAACTGTCTTGATGGGAATTTATTTGTTGTGTCCGCCTCTCCCTTCCAGTCCACTTTCCTATTGTTCTCCCTGTGTTCCCCATTCCTCTCGTTTCATGTCATGTTTTTACTTTTACCCTGTCTGTCTTTTGTGTTTTGCAGGCTGGGTGTGGTTTCCCTTCTCATTTCCTCATTCCCCTCTCTTAATCTCCCAGCCTATCACTCGCCTTCCCTGTTCGCATTCCACACTCATGTCATGGTTTCTCAGCCTACTCTTCTCTTGTTGACCACTTCCCTGGGGAGCGCTCGTGTTGCGTCTCTTCTCTTCGTTTTTTTTGTCGTTCTGTCACCTTTGTTAGCCGCTTCCATATTGCCAATCTTTTGACAAGGAAAGCCGGTAATCCACTGTGTAAGACTGACATTTTGCATCGACCGTACCACCTCAACTTGTTGTGGTTCCACGGGACTTGTTGCAGGTGTTTGACAGTTTTCTAGAAACTTAGTTTAGGTTATTCGTTTCAATCCTGTCTCTTTTATTTCACCTTTATCTCCCTGTCCTTGACAGATTGTCTTCGCCGTCTTCTGTTACCTCTTGTTTGTGTTTTTCGGCTCCCTCGTTGTGAGCTATAGGGTTTTCTGTGTCATTTGTCTTAATCTCTAGTTTTAGAGTTTTTGCCCAATATGGGTCGCTTTGAGTTTGGTAGCGTAGTATCTCGTTGTAAGGAGAGTTTATTATTTTTCTTGTTCTGTTAGTATTCCCTGTTTGCGGGTTTTTCCTTCCCGTTTTGTGGTGTTCATATTGAGCACTTAAATAACTCCTATTGTCGTGTCTGGTCCTTCGTTCCTAACGCTACCCCTGACAACTCACTCTTGTTAGCTCATTCATTCTCGCATACATTCCGCACGCTTCACTCGTTATATCTCCCTATTTATGTTTCCTTCTCTGTCTCTCTTGTTACGTCAAGTCATGTTTGTTGCTCTTATTACTCGGCCATGGTCTGTTGTGTTTTGCTAACATGTCAAGTCTGCCTTTTCCAGTTTACCCGCCAGCCTGCATTCCCTGCTCTGCCATTGCCCTCGCCAACCCTGCTTCCAGTCTGCTATTCACCCAGCTCTTCTCCTGTGTTCCCTGATCATCATCTGTCCCTGGTTATCGCCAACCCCGTAACCAGACCTTCACCTTGCTCTCCCTCTTCATTGTTGTTTATTGTGAGTCTGTCTCCGAGTCCTGCGTTTGGGTCCATACCAGTTTGGATAAACGTAACATTATCCACCTGTATTTTAAAAGGGTTGTTGCAGGGATACATTTCAGAATGTGTGGTTCTTCCAGAGGTTAAGGTAGGTCTCATAGAAAATGAACATTGGTATCTATCTATCAAGATTAACTCATCCCAACCAAAATAATACAAACTCATGACAATGTGTTTTAGTGTGAGGTATCTGTAGCGACTACTATCAAAAAAGGGTCGCTAAAGAGGCTTAAGTAGGCTCGTTATTGTGACTCGTTGAAATAAGTCCATTGATTCCAAAATAAAGTTTACGGTGTTTATTAACCAAATACTGACAAAATGATAATTGTACAAAATTAATAATGAAACAAAAACGAAACGTGATAACAACGGTCAACAGAAAGTATAAGAACCTACTAACCCCCTTTGTCTGTTTGTCTACCCCGCCCCCCAACTGAACAGGTCAAATAGACAATACGTGAAACCACACCCCCCTGTAGCAATTAGAGGAAGCGACATCATTCAATTCATCAATCAAAGGAAGATGTGCAGGCTTAACAAAAATAAAACATACATATAAACTGAATAAACATTATGGCTCATACAGTATCACTATTTGGCAACTGACACATAGTGCCATTGCTTTCAACTAATAATGGACATAGTCATTTTCAAATGTCATGGGGATCAGTGTTATGGCACCCCTGTCACAGTGAGTTTTCTATGCAGGTTATTTGTTTGTTTATTTTTTTTATTTGACATGGACATAACAGTAGCATTGGAACTGCAACATACAATTATGCACAATCACCAGATGCACTGTATTTAGTGCTTATAGCGAAACACTAATTTACAACACCTGTCCATGAGAAGCTTTTTAAAGTATATATATAAAAAAAGGTAAAATACAGGTACACGTACAGTAAATAAATATATACAATAAAATAAAAATACAGGTGTGTCTATACAAGGATATTATGTGTGAGAGCAATATTGTTTCTCTTTTAGCTATTGAAAACAGTAAAGTTGTGTTGCATTTTCAACTCAGTGGGTAAACGGTTCCAAAGTGTTGCTCCTTTAACAGAAAAGTCTGTTGAGGTTTTGTGCATTGCGATGCGACTGACCGTTCATTGAGTCCCGTATGCTGACTCTACTGGGGTGCAGGTGTCTTGAAACATATTAGGGACTTTAAGCAGCGACGGTTGCGGCGACAACTGCGGTGACTGGAAATTCATTTGTGTTCACGCAGCAGCCACATAAATCAAAGTCATTAAGCAACAACTCTTCCAAATCAACGACGGCAGTGTTCAACAATCTGACTGTAAATTATTAACGTAAGCTATGAAAAATGTTGTTTAAAAAGGCCCAGAGAGGAGTTAGAGTGTAAGTTATGCTTTCGACAATTAATTAATTTCAGAAGGAGTTTTTATTGTTAGCTTATATGACGTGAACAAGTCTGACAACTTAGATTTACCTTACGACCAGTATTCGCGTTTCGTTCTTGATGACATGACTTCGGAAAAATGGGAAAATCGATTAAATTAGAAGGTGTCTTTGAAAAAATGCTCTAAAATTGTTGAAAGTAGAAGTTTCACTATCTATTTATTCCAAAACACAATAATAATGGAAAATTCACTCATCTAATCCACACGTTGTAGCGACTACGTGACACTTGTGTTTTGCCATTGTAGATCTACAGGCTATGGCGGCAGACAGGAGCTAGTCAAGTTCATGGATGCGCAAAACAGAACAAAGTTATTTCCGGTCACCGTAGTCGTCACCACAGCCGTCGCTGCGTAAAGTCCCTATTTATTAAACAAGGAGGGAGCATGACCATGTAAGCATTTAAAAATGAGTTGAAAGTTGAAATAGTTTATGAAGCTTTCGAAGCTCAACATATTATGTTTTTACAGGATATGGCAGTGGTGCCACCTCATTGGTTTTTTGTCCATTATTTTTATTGTCTGGTTATATAGAGATATGATTTCAGTTTTATAATGTCAGTTGTGTCATAACACAAATCGCAGATTGTGTAATAACAACACTATGTCATAGATATGAATGGACATGTTACATTTCTGTCATATTTATGTCACGTTTCATGTTTAGTGTTTGTCACAGTTTATTTTCTGTTCATGTCATGCTTGTGTTCTGTTTATGTTACGATGCAGTTCATTGTTTGCATACACATTTCCGTGTTTTTCCGCAGCCTTGCATTCATGCTGTTTCTCTTGCTGTCGTTCACGCTTCCCTAATTGTTTCATTCTCCCGTGTCTCATGTGTTCATGTTTACCTTACGTTTCTTGTGCATGTCATTTACTAATTTACTAATGTCAGGTCTAGGATAGGATAACTACTAACGATTTACTAATTGCCTCGTTACGTGTCTCATTTTCTCAAGCTGTTGTTCATTTCCTGCTGCTCTCAAGCTAAGTGTCTGCACCTGTCTACATCTGCATATAAGATCAGTGTTCATGTCATGTCCTTGCAAAATTGTTGCCTTTAGTTTACTACTGTCACTTTTGAGCGTTTTCCATTGTTTTGACTACCGTTATTGATCTAGCCTGTTTACTGACCATCGTTACTGCCTGCTAATTGTTTCCACTGCCTGTTTTTGACCACGAGTTTTGCCTGCTGCCTGTTTTGTACCTCTGCCCCGCGGATAGGACTTCGGTCTGACTCCTGCTACGCCCCACGACTACGAACTTTGCTTTACCCCAGTTTTGTACGTCTGCTCCGCTGACAGCTACTCTGGTTAATGAACTTGTGCACGGATACCGATTTCGAGACTGCCTTCTCCCTCGGTACTGTATCTTTGGTCTGGCTGGATTTATTGGTTTTTGGACTTTGCTTGTGTGACTACGATTTTGGATTTCCCCATAATAAAGCCCTTGCGGGTATTTATTATCACGTCAGTGTTCTGAGTCGTGCATTACGGGTCCAACCCGCACACATCCGTCTCAGAACAATTTCGCCACGATGGACCCTGCTGACTCAACCGCCATGTTCCACGCCCTGCAACAACAAGGCCTCATCGTGCAGCAGCACGCCCAGGGGATTTCCGAGCTCCGGGAGGAGATTAAAGAGTTGTGCGCTGAGATGAGGAGACTGGCCATTGCAGTTCAACCACGCACTCCAGAGCAACCTGCTAAGCCGCCTGCTATCCCACCCTCCAACCCCATGGGAGCCTGGCAATTCCGGGAGCCACAACAGCCCCCCCCCGGAGAGGTTTGGTGGTGAGCCAGAGAGATGCAAGGCGTTTCTACTACAATGTGACTTTGTCTTCCGACAACAGCCATTGACCTATCCGACTGACGAGCGATGGATTGGCTACGTGATGGGGCTACTCAAGGGGAGAGCTTTGGACTGGGCTAATGCGGTGTGGTCCGGAGGTTCTTTTCCTCTCAGCTACGTGATCTTTTCGGAGGAGATCCGCAAAGTGTTCCAGCACGCCTCCAGTGACCAAGAGCCCTCACAGCAACTCATTGCCCTCCGCCAAGGCCTTAAAACAGATATCGATAGACCCTGCAATGTAACCATGAGTAAGTTCACTTGTATCACAATGAGTGAATTATGCAAAACGGTCACTCAGTGCAATTCAACTACATCAGATGTCGATCCTATACCCACAATGTTTTTCAAGCGAGTGTTTGATGGTATCTCAAGCCCGGTACTGGAAATTATAAACACGTCTCTTAGAACTGGTGTCTTCCCAGAAAGCTTTAAAACAGCTGTTGTAAAGCCTATACTTAAGAAACCCAAACTGGATAACAACATACTAACAAATTATAGACCGATATCAAATCTTCCATTCATTAGTAAAGTGCTAGAAAAGATAGTCTCAATCCAACTAAACTCATTCCTCAATGAAAATAACATCTTAGAAATCTTTCAGTTGGGTTTCAGAAGATATCACAGTACTGAAACGGCTCTCACAAAATTAATTAGCGATCTCAGACTAAACTCAAATGCAAATAAAGTCTCCATCCTTATCTTATTGGATCTCAGTGCGGCTTTTGATACCATTGATCATGACATTTTAATCAATCGACTTGAAAAGCATATTGGGTTCTCTGATTGTGTATTGAACTGGCTCAAGACATATATCAGAGGAAGGAAGTTTTATGTTAGTCTGGGTAACAATGTATCAGAGAGACATGAAAGTTGCTACGGGGTTGCACAAGGGAGCTGCTTAGGTCCATTACTTTTCTCTCTCTATATGTTACCACTCGGTGACATCATTAGAGAATATAATGTAGATTTCCATAGCTATGCAGATGATACACAATTGTACATATCCGCTGAACCAAACGATACAACAGCAATTAAATCCATTACCAACTGCTTGTTGGCAATAAATAAATGGATGAATGCAAATTTCCTCAAATTAAATGAAGACAAAACTGAAGTTCTTCTAGTTGGTCCCAAATCAAAGAGAGAGATACTAACTAAAAACCTAGGAAGCTTAACTTCCTGGATTAAACCTGAGGTAACTAGTCTTGGTGTCATCCTTGACTCAGACTTGAACTTCAACTCCCACATAAATAAAGTGACCAAAACAGCTTTCTTCCACCTCAGAAACATAGCGAAGGTACGACCATTCATAACTCAAAATGATGCTGAGAAGCTAATTCATGCGTTCATATCTAGCCGACTGGACTACTGCAATGCACTTTTCACTGGTCTCCCCAAGAAAACCACTGAAAGACGCCAACTTATTCAAAACTCTGCAGCTAGATTACTAACCAAAACCAAGAGGCGAGAACACATTAGTCCAGTCTTAGCTACTCTACATTGGCTACCTGTCACCTTTAGAATTGACTTTAAGGTCCTCCTCCTCACATACAAAGCTCTAAATGGACAAGGACCTAGCTACATTGCAAACTCCCTAACAAATTACACACCAGCTAGAACACTCCGATCATCTGATGCAGGTCTATTAGAAATCAACAGAAACAGTTATAAAAAGATTGGTGATGCAGCCTTTGTTAACTATGCCCCAAAACTTTGGAATGCACTACCCTCAAATATCAGGGAAGCTAACACCTTAGAGATATTTAAAAGGCAGCTTAAAACATATCTTTTCACCAAAGCATTTGACTGACCCGCCTTCATCATTATCCCTAAATACTAGTTCCAGTTTTGCTGCACTCTGACTTGCACTTTTAATATTACTCTGCACTGAACACACTAATGTTTAATTTTAAATTTTATATTTTTAAACTTTAAATTTTTTAACTGCCACTATTTATACTCCATCCTTTGTTGTAACGAGATTATGGTAACTCAAGTAACCTATTAGAACACTAGGATCTGATATGATGTTTGATTAATGTGTTAATGTTTGTTTGAAACGAGATTATGGTAACTAAGTAACCTATTAGAACATTAGGATCTGATATGATGTTGATTATTATTTTATACCTTTCCCATTATATAAACTGCACTTGCTGCTTGCCTTACACTGTCATTATTTTATTGATGTAAAGCACTTTGAGCTACAATCCTTGTATGAAATGTGCTATACAAATAAAGTTTTATTATTATTATTATTATTAAAAGCGCCGCGGACCATTCTATTGCCTTTCGGACTATTGCTGCGGCTACCCACTGGAATGACTCGGCCCTGGCGGACTTGTTCCGGGCCAGTCTGAACGGGGCGCTCCAGGACGAGTTAGCCCATCAGGAACCCATCAAGGAGTTTGACGCTCTCGTCCGAGCCGCTATTCGCCTGGATAACAGCTACAGACTTTGCCGGAGGGAGAGACCGATTCCGCCCAGTCAGCCATACCCCAGACGAGTACCTGCCTCACTGACGGAGGAGAACCAGGCTGGGGCAGTTGAACCAATGGATCTTTCCCGTACCGGAGTTAAGATCTCGCCCGAGGAACGGAGACATCGGAGGGAGACCGGTGCATGCTTCTACTGCGGAAAGCTGGGGCATTCTCAGGCACAGTGCACTGCCCGGTCCAGGAAATCCGAGTCATCCGTGGGAGTGAGGTCTTCAACCCACCAGGAGAGGATCTCCAAGAGCGATACTCGCCCTACCCTCACTGCCACAATCATGCTACCTGAGAGGGAGGTTCAAGTGAGCGCGCTCATAGACTCTGGAGCGGACGTTAACCTTATCGATGAGGTTATGGTCAGAGATCTGGACATTCCCACCCTTCCACTGCCCCACCCCAAGAATGCTCGGTCGTTGGACGGCAAGATATTCTACAGGATGACCCATGTCACGGAACCCGTCCAACTTATCATTTCTGGCAACCATCATGAGTTCATCCAGTTCCACATCATCCGCTCCCCCAACGAGCCGCTCATTCTGGGACTTCCCTGGCTTCAAGTACACAACCCCATCATTGACTGGAAGTCTCAACACGTTCAAGCCTGGAGCCGCCAGTGTCACCTACCCCACCTCAAGACACTAAGCCATATCTGGAAAACGCGCCAGCCCCTTATCACGACCTGGGCATCATTTTTTCCAAGACGCAAGCACAGACCCTTCCTCCTCACAGACCCTATGATTGCACGATCGACCTTCTACCCGGTTCCACTCTTCCCTCAAGTCGACTCTACAAAGTCTCCAAACCTGAAAGGGAAGCCATGGAGAAATACATTCTGGATTGCCTTGCCAACGGTCTGATTCGCCCCTCTTCGTCACCTGTGGGCGCTGAATTTTTCTTCGTCCAGAAAAAAGACGGCTCGCTGCGTCCTTGTATCGACTTCAGAGAACTAAATAACATCACAATCAAGAACAAATACCCACTACCGCTCATTGACTCAGCCTTCCACCCACTCCACGATGCCACTGTCTTCACCAAGCTGGACCTACGCAATGCATACCACCTGGTGCGCATTCGTGAGGGGGACGAATGGAAGACCACCTTCAACACCTCGTTAGGACACTTCGAGTACCTAGTTATGCCTTTCGGCCTTACTAACCTGTTTTTCAGGCGTTAGTCAATGACATCCTATGGGACCTATTGGGCCGCTACGTATTCATGTATCTGGACGACATCTTGATCTACTCCACCAACATCAAGGAACATGAAGGCCACGTCATGCAGGTTCTCCAACGACTTTTAGAGAACAGACTCTATGTCAAGGCTGAGAAGTGTGTTCCACACCGACACGGTCGAGTTCCTGGGCTTTATCTTGGAGAGGGGACCAATCAGGACGGATTCCAAGAAGATCCAGGCAGTCACAGATTGGCCCACGCCTGCTACTCGGAAACATCTGCAACGCTTCTTGGGATTCGCCAATTTTTACCGGAGGTTCATCAGGAGCTACAGCCAGGTCGTCGCCCCTCTCACCAAGCTCACGCTACTGCCACGCCGTTCCGCTGGAACCCTGAGGCTGAAAACACCTTCAGAAAGATCAAGAGACTGTTCTCCTCCGCTCCGATTCTGGTGCACCCCGACCCCACTCGTCAGTTTGTCGTGGAGACCGATGCGTCCGACACTGGAGTAGGGGCCGTGCTCTCTCAGGTTTCCCCCACTGACAACCTTCTACACCCCTGAGCATTCTTCTCCCGTAAGCTGTCTCCAGCGGAGAAGAATTATGACGTGGGAAACCGTGAGCTACTCGCTGTCAAGCTAGCACTGGAGGAGTGGAGGCATTGGCTGGAGGGCGCCGAGAAACCATTTGTGGTCTGGACCGACTATAAGAATCTGGCATACCTACAGACAGCCTAGAGGTTGAACTCCCGCCAAGCCAGATGGGCCCTGTTCTTTGGCCGTTTCAATTTTACATTGACCTTCCGCCCTGGTTCCAAGAATGTCAAGCCAGATGCCCTGTCGCGACAGTTCATGGCCAGTTCCGAGCAAGAGGTGCCGGAGAACATCCTCCCTGGGTCCTGCACCGTTGCTTCGGTGTCCTGGAGGATTGAGGCCGTCATTAAAAAGGCGCTACTTAAGGAGCCCGATCCAAGGTCCAATCACGGTACACGCCTTTACGTTCCCTCCGCCGCCCGGACACATGTTCTCCAATGGGCTCATTCCTCCCTCATGTCCTGCCATCCCGGCTTTATCCTGGCTGTCCTCAAGAGAAGGTTCTGGTGGAACTCCATGATTCCCGACACCAGGCGTTTCGTCAAGGCCTGTACCACCTGTGCCAGGAGCAAGGCCTCTCACCAGGCCCCAGCTGGTCTGCTCCAACTTCTGCCAGTGCCCAGTCGCCCTTGGAGCCAGATCGGGGTGGATTTCGTGACCGGACTTCCCCCTTCTGAGGGCAACACCACCATCCTGACGGTGGTGGACAGGTTCAGTAAGGCGGCGCACTTCATTCCTCTGCCTGGATTGCCCAATGCCCAAGAAACCGCGGATGTACTAGTCAAAGAAGTCTTTCGAATCCATGGCATTCCCGCGGACATTGTCTCTGACCGTGGCCCCCAGTTCATCTCCCAGGTCTGGAAGGCCTTCTGTTTGGCTCTCGGAGCCACCTCCAGCCTCACGTCCGGTTACCACCCCCAGTCTAACGGTCAGACTGAAAGGGCCAACCAAGACCTTGGAGCTGCTCTACGCTGTGTGTCGGCCAAGAATCCCACTTCATGGAGCAAGATGCTCACCTGGGTCGAGTATGCGCACAACGCCCTGCCCTGCGCCGCTACTGGAAAATCCCCATTCGAGGTTTCTCTCGGCTACCTACCTCCTCTGTTTCCCGATCAAGAGGTTGAGATTGCTGTCCACTTCCCACATACTCCAGCCCCGCTTCATTGGTCCCTACAAGATTCACAGCATCATCAACCCCACCTCAGTCAAGCTGGTCATTGCCCCCTTCCTTGAAGATTCACCCCACGTTTCATGTTTCCTGCATTAAGCCCTATTCCACTGACCCCCTTTGCCCCCCTGATTCCCCCCCCCCTCCTCCCTGTATCATAGATAACCTCACGGTCAAGAAGCTACTGGACATTCGCATGCGAGGCCGGGGGTTTCAGTATCTGGTGGACTGGGAGGGTTATGGCCCGGAGGAGCGTTCCTGGGTCGCACTAAGTCTGATTCTGGACCCTACCCTGATAAGTGACTTTCATCGCGATCACCCTGATAAGCTGTGTAGACCGTCAGGAGTCGGTCGTTAGGGGGGGGGGGGGGGGGTACTGTTACATTTCTGTCATATTTATGTCATGTTTCATGTTTAGTGTTTGTCACAGTTTATTTTCTGTTCATGTCATGCTTGTGTTCTGTTTATGTTACGATGCAGTTCATTGTTTGCATACACATTTCCGTGCATACACATTGCCTTGCATTCATGCTGTTTCTCTTGCTGTCGTTCACGCTTCCCTAATTGTTTCATTCTCCCGTGTCTATTTACTAATCTACTAACATTAGATCAGGATTGGGTAATACTAACTTTCTAACCATGTGTTCATGTTTACCTTACGTTTCTTGTGCATGTCATTTACTAATTTACTAATGTCAGGTCTAGGATAGGATAACTACTAACGATTTACTAATTGCCTCGTTACGTGTCTCATTTTCTCAAGCTGTTGTTCATTTCCTGCTGCTCTCAAGCTAAGTGTCTGCACCTGTCTACACCTGCATATAAGATCAGTGTTCATGTCATGTCCTTGCAAAATTGTTGCCTTTAGTTTACTACTGTCACTTTTGACTTCGGTCTGACTCCTGCTACGCCCCACGACTACGAACTTTGCTTTACCCCTGTTTTGTACTTCTGCTCCGCTGACAGCTACTCTGGTTAATGAACTTGTGCACGGATACTGATTTCGAGACTGCCTTCTCCCTCGGTACTGTATCTTTGGTCTGGCTGGATTTATTGGTTTTTGGACTATGCTTGTGTGACTATGATTTTGGATTTCCCCATAATAAAGCCCTTGCGGGTATTTATTATCACGTCAGTGTTCTGAGTCGTGCATTACGGGTCCAACCCGCACACATCTGTCTCAGGACATGACACTTCATGACAAGTGTTATGTCATGATAATGACACTGTCATTTCTATGTCACGACAACCACTGTCAAATAAAGTGTTACCATACTTTTTTTTGATTGAGGAGATGCAAAGCACATATAGCACTAATTGCACAATTATTATGATATGTACGCTATTTTGCCAATTTACTCTCCTCGAATGTTTAAATTGACATTAATGTTCCTATTCATAATGACTCCAAGGAAATATTTTACCTTAATCTACCACATATCAGCGCACAGTAAATTGGAATGAGCATTTGCCATGCCCTAAGTGACAAGTATATACACCATAGCCTATATTATGTACAATAACATGAAAATAAAATGGTATTCCACCATCTGCAAAATGCTGTCAAAAGTTATATCTTCAATGAAAATTGGTAGCCTAATTCAAAAATAAATATAACAACTGCCCTACAGTAGGTGAAATGCGCTCAAAATGCAAAAATAACAATAGGCACCACTTTTTCCATTACACTTTTTGTCTATTATAATTGACTCAAAATTTTACTCAAAATACAAATAGATAGTATGGCAAAGAACTTAATTATCACATTGTATTTCCTTTGACAGCTAATTTTGTGAAATCACACAGATTTTCTAAACAGTGAATCATTGTCAATTATTCCAGCTCATTAAAGAAATCAAAAGTTGAAATCTTATTGATCATTCATTTATATAGGTTTCTTGGGGATTAACCCTCAACCCACATATTTCGCATTCACAAATGACCCACTGGGGTCAACTATGACCCCAAAACATCACAAGAGTAATCCAAGTTTAAAAAAAGATGACTATTAAACATGCACAAAACATTTGAGTTGAATAAGAATGACAATATGAATGTATTTCTTTTTACAATTACGTCACATTTAGAATTATCTAAAATCAGATCATTTTTGTATTTAAGTGTAAGGTGGAGTGTGAGGTTCGGAGAACCAAGCGTGACAGCTAAGGAATCTAAAAGTGTGCACCGTAGTGTACACCAATAAAGTGGAGAGTTCTGCACTGGGATAGGGAAATATATATACTGCTCAAAAAAATTAAGGGAACACTTAATCAACACAGTATAATACCAAGTCAATTAAACTTCTGGAATATTGATCTGTCCAGTTAGGAAGCGCAAACGATTGTGAATCAATTTCACCTGCTTTGGTGCAAATGAAAGTGACAACAGATGGACAGGAGAGGCAACAGCAAGACAACCCCTAAAAAGTAAATGGTTTTGCAGGTGGTGGCCACAGACAATTTCTCTCTCCTTATCCTTCCTGACTGATTTTTCTCTAGTTTAGCATTTTGCTAGTGCCCTTGTTACTACTGGTAGCTCCTCCAGGATGGCACATCCATACGTGCCGTCGCAAGAAGGTTTGCTGTGTCTCCCAACACAGTCTCAAGAGCGTGGAGGAGATACCGGGAGACGGGCCATTACACGAAGAGAGCTGGACAGGGCCGTAGAAGGGCAACAACCCAGCGGCAGGACCGGTATCTGCTCCTTTGTGTGAGAAGGAACAAGCGGAGCACTGCCAGAGCCCTACAAAATGACCTCCAGCGGGCTACTCATGTGCATGTTTCTGACCAAACTGTCAGAAACAGACTCCATGAAGGTGGAATGAGGGCCCGACATCCTGTAGTGGGACCTGTGCTCACAGCCCAGCACCATGCAGCTCGATTGGCATTTGCCAGAGAACACCAGAATTGGCAGGTTCGCCATTGGCACCCCGTTCTCTTCACAGATGAGAACAGGTTCACACTGAGCAGATGTGACAGACGTGAAAGAGTCTGGAGACACCGTGGCGAATGTTATGCTGAAAGCAGATGAAAATGAAAAGCAGAAAGGAAAAAGAAAGAAGTCTCTCACTCTCTATATGGGAGAGCGCAGGAGAGATAAACAAAATAAAGGCAATCTGTCCCAACGAGATCAGAAATGCAAACCAAAACGAGGGACTGATAGTACAAAAGAGAAAACAAAATCCAACTAAGGAAACTCTAATGCAGCTAATAAGCAAGTCCCTCATAACTCTTAAGCAAGCTTAAAAGTGCAGAGGTCGCTTCAAAATTTAAACCTTACCGGCTTCTAAGTCAATTTGCAAAGACATTATTGGAGCATCGGAAAATGGAAATCCTGGGCTAAATATAGCCGGCAGGAAACTCAAAACAGGTGTGAGGGATAATGGCTATGCAAGAACAAAATACCGGAATGGAAGATGGAAAAAAACCATTTAAGTAATATTTTGGTAAAAAAAAGGAAACTTCATCCAAGTTACAATCATATTAATATTGTAATTATTGAAACTATTCAGTATTTTGTTTGTTTGTTTTAAGCCACTAATAATTAACCTTTATATGAGAAAACCATCTTAATATGACTAACATGAGATATGACCCTGAGTTGAAACTTGAAACTTGTAAAAACAAAAAACAAAACAAATGTCAGATGAATCAAATAAATAACCAAAGAGGTATGAATAAAATTAAAGCCCGGTATTTGAAACTTTAAAACATTCTGTCATGGATCATGCCCTTCTTTCCTTATCGCGTTTTTTATTACTTTTTTGCTTTTACCGGTAATCCATCAGATTTTTCTGTGTTCCGCTACGGGTTTTGCTTTCGTCTTGGTAATTAGTGAGTTCACCTGTCCTGCATATCCGCTCAGTACTTATACACCGCTTCCTCCTTTTCTCATTGCTTCCATGTTATTTCTCGTAACATTCAAGCCGGTAAAAAGGTATAGGAAGTTGTACTGCTATCGACCGCTTTGCTTCTCAACGCGGGACTTGTTAGCAGTACAATTTAGGAAAAGCAAAGTAATCTTTTTCGCTCTTATCACAGAGCTTAGGGTTTTCGTTTCTTTGTTTTTACACTCATACCTAGGAGGGCTCTAACCCAAGTCTTAGGGGTATTGAGTTTCTCTTTTCTTTCTGGTTATTTGCTCCACAAACGGGCGTTAGATAAGCGTTCCAGCTTATTTATTTTGTTTTGCTCGGATATCGAGTTCCTCGTTTTTATCGCGAGGTTAATTGTGTTCTCCCTATTTTTCCCCTTTCCACTACGGATTATTGTCTGTTTCTGTGGTGTTCATTAGAACACTTTAAGACTCCTTATCTGTCGCATCTGGATCTCCAACATAGAGATCTCTGGCATAGAGAACCCTAACACATTCACTCTCAAATAAACTTAAAATTGACCAAGAATGCAGTGTTTTCAAGAGAAATTGAAAAATAGGTTTTTTTTCTGGGAAGTAAATTAAAAACCCACATGACCTTATGCACATAACAAGTGGCTGTTCCAAAAAAATACAATATCCAACGGCATTTCGTTACATTTTTTTTTAGCTTATCATTGCTAATTAAATTAAATTAGCATCAAAGCCCTATTCTGAGGAGGAGTTTGTGATGTTAAAGGCAGAAGAATTGGTTTGTCCTGACCATTGAACTATAGTTCAGTGGTCCTGACATGCGACAAGCTTTAAGTCGTTTGTTGATTTTTTCAGTAGCGATTGATGTGACTGACGTGACTCAATTATTAATTTTTATTTGTGGAGTTCATAATGTTTTGACTGTGTTTGTTGAATTGGTTCCTATTGAATTGAGCCCTTCATAGACCCTGTAGTGGCCATGATGTCTGTGGTGTCTCAACTCAGACATTCACCTGGACCTACCGGACACCAAAAAAATGTGTTCGTTCAATCCCGCTCATCACAACTGTCTTGTGTCATATGCATGAGCGTAGGTTTGTTTCCAGTTTTGGTAGGGACTGTATGCGAGCGCACACAGAGTGTGAAGATTTTGCACTAATTTCAGAGCAAATATTGTTTTTGAGCTACAAAGAGAGCATCAGATGATCCCGATGACTGTTTCTTTAATTAACCTCAACTGATTATGCATTTGGCCTACATGTGCACTTGCTGCATATACATTTGATCGTGTTATGACTAACATAAGCAGTTGAGCTATACTAACGTCATTAGAGTTGTTAGCTCGCTAGCTAATGGCATTACGACCAATAAAGTAACACTTAAACATTTTAAGCATGCATCCATATTTACGGTATGCATCACAAACATATATACATCATTAATAAACAGTAGTAAGCGGCTACATTCAGAATTTTACCTTAAAGGTGGGAGAGAGGTTGATGTTATAGGAAAATTTCTGTTAGAATAGTGTGGGACTCTGTAATGAGTATATATAATATATATATAGGGAATTGGTGCATAAGCAGGTTTATATGAATGTGTGTCTGAAGGAGAGAACGTGCAGCCAAGCACCGGATGAACTGACCTGTGGGATTAAAGGTCAAGGGAGTATCTTGGTGGGAAGTTGGTGATACAACTGAGAAAAACAATCATGTGATGATCTGTGTGACGAGGTCAGAGAATTACTTAAGTAAACAGTTAAGGGAAGGACTGAGAAGATACCCAGATAAGGATAACCACATGTGCACATCAATATGTTATAGAGGTTTATATGATTGCTGAATAAGCTAGAAAACCTATGAAGTAATGCATATATTAAGGAGGTCTCAATGTATGCAGCAGGCGATTGGCCATCGGATATTCTAAGATAGGAGGGCCTATACATGTTTTAACTGTATAAAACCTGTGGAATAAGGCTGAAAGGGTGTGACTTCATGAACTCACCCGGCTTTGTTAATCACTAATAAAGTTTGTATGGAAATGGCAAGCTCCTGTCTCTGAGAGAAATCTTCTAAGAGAAAAAAGACACAACATAGATTTGGCGCCCGAACAGGGACTGGAAAAACAGAGGCTGGAAGTTCGGAACCGTCTGCTGCTGTGGGCCGGGGGCCGGATGAGTCACACAAGCCACGGTGGCCACCAATAAGGTAAAAGCGAATGTTCTTCGTACTAGTTTAACGGGTTGTGTGACTTGTTCCGGGTGCCGCCCCGGCAGTGGACTACCGAGTAAGTCTCTCCAAATTAAGAACCAAAAAAGTTAATAACTGAGACTGAGCTTGTGATTTCTGAAAAGAATGCATGTGTAATGTGTGTGATTGGGCCTCGAGGGAACTTGTAAATATGACAAAAATCTCTTTAGTGGAGTCACGTGAATAAGTCCTGCAGTAAAAGCCTCAGTGGGGCGGAAAGGTGCCCACAGAGAGCCGGGAAGTCAGGCAAATAAAATCCTGTATAATAACGGATTTCTATGTATGTTGAATAGACAGTAGAAAAAAAGCCTAATTAACAGACAATAGTCGTGTATAATTATAGGTTTTCTATATGTTGAAAGGCTAGCAGAGAAAGGACCGAATTAACAGGTCACTCAGAAGTGAGTGTTGGAACGAATGAAGTAAGATTGAGTGACAGAGTGAAAGTCTCTGTCACAGGTGGAGAGGGGGTGTGAAGCGCTCCTGTAAAGTCTCCATTTTAAAAAAGTGTGAACGAGAGTGTGTTTGGGAGAGTCCTGCACGGTGTAATTTGATTGGACGTTGTTTGAGAGACATTCAACCATCGAGCCGCTGATTGGGCTCTCTAGTATGAGAAGCTGTGTGTGTGTGGCTGTTTGATTCTGGTTTGCTTGCGTTGAGTGTGTTCTTGTGTGTATGAGAGCTTGAAGTATTTAGATTAAGTGAGTGTGTGAGAGAAATCTGCCAGAAGGACAGATTGGTGGAATAGGGTTATAAACCGTATACCTAGACGGAATAATAGTGGAATAGTAGTCAATAATAAAGTGTAATTAAGCATACTCACAAAATTATTATTATTTAATAAGCTTTTTAAAGGTACCTTTTAATGCTGTGTGATAATAAATGTATAAATATATGTGAAAGATTCAGATTTTTGCAATAAAACAATAGGGAAGGTACGCTAAGAGATATAATCCCCTTGGGAGATTGGGGGTTAGTTTTGAAGTTGGCTTGGCTGTGTTGTGCATTATCTCACTGATTATTGTTGTACCAATCCTTTTATTAGTCCCATAACGCGATCATTGTTGTGTTTCGAGACGTTTGTTGGAAAATATAGGGTTGTGGTAATTGATCAGTTGTGATAAAACATATGCAAAGTATATGACTTGGTATATTGTGGTTGGAATTTAGTTGACATTGCAGAAAATACTTGTAATATTGTGCAAATAAGTGTGGAACGTGTATAAATAGGCAAAATAGGGAGTAGAAAGACGGTTCGACCAAATACCCACAAAATCGGAGGAAACAGGAGATCTAGAATTGTAGAAAATAAAACTTTAGTAATAATAGGTAAATAAACGGATTGACCCAAAAAAGAGTCAGTTATTAAAGTATAAAACGGTATTTGGCATTGCGATAACCAATATTTAATTGCTGTTTTCTATAGAAAAATTAAAACTCCACAAACCATAAAAATAAATAAAAGGGTGACTAGAACGGGAGGTTGTGTATAAACTGCAGCAATGAATAAAACAGCAGTAGAAGTGTTGAGTGCCAAAAACCCATTAAATAAAAAGGAAATAGAGAAAATCTCTCAGAAATGGGAGAAGCGAACTAAAAACATGAATACACATTGGCCAAAGGAAGGAACTTTCGATATAAATCTGTGCGAAGAAATGGAAATATTAATAAAAAATCATAAAGTTAAGCAAAAGGGAAAAAAGAGACAGGAAAAAAGAGAGAGAGAGAAAGAAATAATAAAACTGTTTAAAAAAGAAGGAGAGGAATACTTAAAAAACCTGAGGAAAGCGAGAAAAATCTCGGCAAAGCAAAGTACAAATGTAATTGGAACACCTCCGCCATACGGGCAATATCCAGTAGTCTCAGGCATCGTGCAGTTAGAGGGAGAGTTTGATATAGGAGAAGGGGGGGAAAAACTCTGTAGAACTCCTGGGGCCAGCATAGGAGAAAAAGGCAGGAGAGCAGACCCCAGGGAGTCTCTGGGGGATTCCTCTCAGAGCAGACAGAAAGGATTAAGTAAGTTAAATTGTTACAGGGATTTGCAGGAAGCAATGGAAGAGTTACAAGGAAATGATGCATGCAGTACCCCCAGAGAGCGTGCACGCTCTCTGGAGGGACAGAAGTGTGATCTTCCCCTGTCCTTTGTTGAACAGGAAGAAATACCTGATTTAGATGATTGGAGTGAGGAAGAGATTGAGGAAGGTAGGGCAAACAGGACAATAAGTGAAAAGGAGTTGAGAGATAGACGGAAAATAAAGAAACCAGCTAAATATAGCCAGTGCCCCATCCTGATAAAAGGAACGACAGGGCATTACGTGCCGTGGGGATCACAAGATATGCTGGGCTTAGTAGAGCGCCTCCCAGACTTACATGAGGGGGCAGGAAAGTGGATAAGGGCTCTAGAGGAGGAGACAATGGGGAAATTACTGGCGGTGGGGGATCTTAAGGCTCTGTTGGCGAGGTTGCTAGGGATGGCTCGGATGGAGGAAGTGCTGATGAAAAGTGGGCTACAGGCAGCGGTAAACACCCCGTACCTTGACGGTGCCAGCTTTGATCAATTCCGTCCCGCGATGTGGCGAACTTTGAGAGAGGATTACCCAACCAAGATTGACCCTAAATCACTTAAAGGGGAAGCGGTGGGAGACACTGTAAATCCAGCCAACTATCTGCATAGACAGTTGAAACGCTGGAAATTGGAAACAGGGCGGAATCCTGAGGGAGATGAACTGATGACAACCCTCTTTCGGACTTCCATAGTGGAAGCGATGCCCCCACCGGTGAGAAGCAGGCTGGAGGATGTAGTTGGGCTAAACTCTAAAACGCACAAAGAGTTTTGTGATCATGTGATACATGCAGTAGAAAAATATCGTAAAGATGAACAGAAGCTTAAAGACCAAGAGAAAGAGACACAGCGGAAGTTGGCACAGCTCCAGCTGGGAGAACTGACAAAAAAGAAAAAGGTCCAGGCAGTGGTACAAGCCGAAGTGCCAGAGCCCGGCCCAGAAGCCGTAGTCTCTTCTGGAGGTCCATCACGGCTGCCTATGCCTCAGGGCTAAGAGCAACCCACTGTACCAATAATAAATGTGTATGCACAGCCCCAACAGTGGAAAAATAAAACACCAAATAATAGATTAAATCAAAATCAAATACAGAGAGGGCCTGGGGGTCCGCAGAGACCCCAAGGGCCACCCGGAATATGCTGGGGATGTAATCAGCCAGGCCATAATAAGCGTGATTGTCCCACAAATCCTTAGCCGCTGAAACAGCAGCCGGGAAATGACAATAGAAGAAATTGGCAACAATACCAGGGATCCCAGGGACAGCAAGGCCCTGTGAATCCGTGGGGTGGGCCTAATCAAGGTTACTAGGGGTGCCCAGAGAATCCTAAAGGGGAGGGTCAGCTTCCAATGTTAACTGTAGAAGCTGATCAAGAACCTATGCTGCAGGTTCAAATAGAAAACAGAGACATACCAATGATGATAGATACTGGAGCTACATACACCTGTGTCAGCTCAGATTATGCCTCTCACCTCCCCCTGTCAGGTAAATACGCGAAGACAGTAGGATTCTCGGGACACATGCAGCTGAGCGCACTGACTGCTCCAGTTCGTTTAACCGTTAAAGGAAATTCTATCAAATTGCCCATATTAGTTTCAGAACACACCCCAGTTAATCTATTAGGAAGAGATGCGTTGTGTAAATTAGGAATTAAAATTTGGTGTTCTCCTCAAGGAATATACATGGATCAAACAGGAATAAACATGCAAATGGCAGTATCAGGAGAATGTGCAAATGTTTACTGGGTAGGACAGTTGGGAGGTGAAGTGGGAGAGTCTGTAGCTAAATGGGAAAAGTACATTAAAGCACAGATACCTGAGGCACGAGAACCTGAATTGGAATATCATTGTACTATGATATATGACCCAACATGTGACCCGGAATTAGAGAAAAAATGGCAGGAACAAACTAGGGGAGTAAGTGTTCCAATAATATCTCAGTGCATAATAATAGGAGAACAGGGGGCAGCCCTGAAGGTAGAAAAAACAGAGTTTGTGACACAATGGCACAATGTGCCGAATTCAGCTCCACATATAGCACTGTTAGTAAATAGGGGTGTAGAAGCAAAAGACCTTGGACTAATGGTAAAACAAGCAAATGAAATAGAATGGATTAAAACAGATAACCCATTGATCTATTTCTCACAAGATAAATCTTTCACTAAAATTCTATGTACAACAGTAACAACAGGAGTTCCTCAGGAGATAGAGATCATGACGCGCTGGCAGATGCAGGGAAGTGAAATACAAACTGAGGAAAATCAGTTAAAACAGGAAATGGAGGGCAAAGTGCCTGATAAGATATGGTCAAAATATGACACAGATGTGGGATTAATGCAATCAGCAAGTCCCATATACATAAATACAAAAAATGGAGTAAAATTACCGTGGAAAGCACAATACCCTCTGAAACCTGCAGCTGAGGAAGGCATTAGTAAAACAATTGAAGGATTAATAAAGGCAGGAGTAATAGTAGAAACTAAAAGCTGCTGTAACACACCTCTGTTACCCGTTCTCAAAGCTGATAAATCAAAATGGCGATTAGTGCATGACTTAAGAGCTGTAAATGAAATAGTGCAGGATTGGCCTGCTGTGGTTCCAAATCCTCACACACTGTTGACAAATGTTCCTCCTGAAGCCAAATATTTTACGGTCATTGATTTGTGCTCAGCCTTCTTTAGTGTACCTCTGGCTGAAGAGAGTAGATATTTGTTTGCATTCACATACCGAGGCAAACAGTATACGTACACTCGCATGCCACAAGGATTTAAACACTCACCGCACGTGTTTAATCAGGTGTTAAAAATGGATTTGGAAGACTTAAGAATTGATAGTGCATTAATCCAATACGTTGATGATATATTAATATGTTCATCCACGTTGGAACAGTGCCATGAGGATTCAATTAAAGTTCTCCAAAAGTTGGAGAAGGGGGGGCACAAAGTGTCAAAAACAAAGCTGCAGTATTGCCAACCTCAGGTAGAATACCTAAGGAGGATAATTGCACAAGGGACTAAATCAATAGCACCAGAACAGTTGGAAGGCATTAGTAAGGCCCCAATGCCTCAAACAGTAGGACAAATGATGACATTTCTAGGAATGACAGGATTCAGCTCGGACTGGATACCTGATTATGCGTTAAAAACAGCTCCATTAAGAGAAATTATGAAAACAGCAGGACAACAGAGCTTAAAGGCGCAGTTAGTGTGGACTGTGGATGCATTAGAGGCGTTTGAAATGATGAAACAGGAAATGCAGTCAGCACCTGCATTAGCAGCCCCAGATTACACAAAACCATTTCTCTTGTATGTAGCAAATCGTAGTAATGGCTATGCCTCGGCTGTACTTATGCAAGAAACGTGTAGTGGACGGCGCAAACAAGCTTTAGCATACTACAGCACTAAATTGGATAATGTGGCACAGGGGTATCCCCCATGTTATCAGGGAGTGGCTGCTTTACACTATGCGTATGAAAAAGCAGCCACCATTACAATGGGTTACCCAGTAACAATATACACACATCACAAAATTGTGGAACTGATAGAGCAGGGCAAATTTGTTCTTACTCAAGCTAGAACTCTGGTATTTTCATCACTGTTGAATTACCCTGATGTAACCATTCAGCGCTGTACTACTGTGAATCCGGCAGACGTGGTGCCGTTAGACTTTGAAGGAAAGCCGCATGAGTGCGTGGCTGACTCGTTAGCATTTACCAGACTCAGACCAGATTTGGAGTCAGTACCTCTGGTGAATGCTGAAGAGTCATTCTTTGTGGATGGCTCATGCTACAGGGATCATGTGGGAAATCATGCGGGATTTGCTGTGGTACAGCAACAGGGGGACGAGTTCAGGGAGGTAAAATTAGAGCAATGTCCTCAGCCCTGTTCTGCTCAGTTGGCAGAACTCAAAGCGTTGACTGCGGCATGCGAAATGGGAAAGGGGAAAGCTGTAAATATATACACTGATTCGGCATATGCACACGGAGTATGTCATTTGTTTGGGGCAGTGTGGAAACAAAGAGGTTTTAAAAAGAGTGATGGCACGCCCATTCAACATTTTGAACAAATTTTAAAACTTATCACGGCTATGATGCAGCCAACAAAATTAGCCATAATAAAGTGTCAAGCGCACAAAAAAGGCAATGATTTTGTGATAAAAGGCAACAATGCCGCAGATGAGGCAGCAAAAAAGGCCTCAAACTGCACAACCGCGGTATTAGCACCAATGGTTTTGATAGAACCATTACCTCAGCCTGATGACATAATCAGGATACAGGAGCGAGCAGGACCATACGAGTGGTCAATGTGGCAGGCAAGAGGGGCCACTAAAGATGCAACAGGTTTGTGGAGATCCCACAAAGGAGACATTGTAGCGCCCACAGTGTTGCTAAACATACTAATAACAGATGCGCATGGGTTTGACCATTGCGCAAGGGGGGAAGTTATTAGAAAAATAAAACAACAAGGTTACTGGTCTCCTTATTTACAAAATATGGTAGACGATGCGTTGGCAAAATGCGAAGTGTGTGCGAAACATAATGTACGCAAAGGCGTAGCAACACCAATAGGGCACATACCGGTCCCAGAGGGACCGTTTAGACATCTTGTCATGGATTATGTGGACATGATAAAAAAAGTAAATGGCAAAAGATACATGCTTGTGGTAATACATCGGTTCAGTAGATGGGTAGAGGCAGTACCATCGGCAGAACAAGGTGCAGCAACAGTGATTAAGTTTCTGACAAGAGAAATAATCCCTAGATTTGGCATACCTACTGAAATTAGTTCAGACAATGGATCAGCATTCATTCAAAAAACTGTGAAACAAATAGTACAGCAATTAAGAATGAAACAAAGACTGGGATGTGTTTATCACCCACAGTCACAAGGTATGGTAGAGAGGATAAACGGTACCCTCAAGGCCAAAATTAACAAAATTTGTGTCAGCACGAAACTTAACTGGATTGATGCATTACCGCTTGCTTTGATGAGTTATCGCATGCAAACTAACAGAATCACTCATTTAACACCGCATGAAATGCTTACGGGTCGACCCATGCCTGTCCCTGCGTGGAGGGGACCCTACAAAGGCCCCTCTCTGGAGCTGCTTCAGATGGAACTCAAAGCATATATGAGACAACTAACTGCGATACATAAAGTTATTTATTTACAGGAAAAGAGCCGAGAGCCTGAGACGGAGCCAGAGGTCCCTGATCCTGTAGTTCCAGGGGACCAAGTGTACCTTAAGGTCTTCCGAAGGAAGCGGAACGAGCCAAGGCGAGAAGGCCCATACAAGGTGGTAAGGGCTATGCCCACAGCTGTACAGGTGGAAGGAAGCACCACATGGTACCATTTGAATCATTGTACTCGGGTTCCAAAGATAATTACTAGTATACCACATAAAAGCATAGAAGATGAGCCAGGTGCAGGCCCGAATGGGTCCCAAGAGGGATCAGGATTGGGAACAGTGTAACACCCACTACTACAGAACCAAACAGTCCTCCAATTTAATACACCCAGAAGTAAAAGATATTGCTGGACAAGATGTTGGAATTTGGGACTAGTTTGATTTAAAGTTGGGAAGTTGGGGGGCCATGTTCACTAGAGCAGGAATTATAATAACAGTAGTAGTTGTTATAGTGGGATTAATGTTCTGTTGTGTGATACCTCTGCTGAGATCTTTCCTGGTGCAGGCAACTGTTAAGCAGATGAATCCAGTTATGAGGTACCACGTGAATGGTCAAGGAGTGGTCCTCCAGGCTGTCAACATGAGGCATGAACTGGGTGATGATGAAGGCTGGCCTGATCTGAATCCAGTATCAGACTGGATCCCACAAGAGCCACACCCAGATACCTCATCTGAGAACAGCACAGACAGTGAGAAAGAGGTGGCATAAAATAAATACAATAGACTGTATAAGGAGCAGAAGAGGACAGCAGGTTAGCCCGACTAGCATCCGAGACGGCTAGTTGGTCCACCTACTACGAGGGAGCTCCTCAAGAAAGCCAGAAGACTAATTTCTTATTATATAATTACACTACACATAGTATAATCGAAAATTGTATTCTTGTGTATCATTTTATGTTTTTCTATTGTTTATTGTATAACCACAATATTATTTGTTTTTTTAATTATTTTAATAGTAACTACATAATGCAAGGCTGCCTATGATACATGCACACGCTTACATACATACTGAATAAAAATGTGGCTGGAGTGGTGAGTCTTTTACTCCTCCCTAGTCAAGAGTGGGGGGAGAGTTTTGGCTCTAAAACTCCCTGGAATGGATGACGACGAGAAGCACCAGTTGATTAAAAAAAAAAGGGGTTTATTAACCCTATAAGATTTGGGAAGGTTGCTTTTCCTCATTGTTCATTTTCAGATCTAAATTATTCTGTTGGGACTAAGTAAGTCCCAATGGGGGGATTATATAGGAAAATTTCTGTTAGAATAGTGTGGGACTCTGTAATGAGTATATATAATATATATATAGGGAATTGGTGCATAAGCAGGTTTATATGAATGTGTGTCTGAAGGAGAGAACGTGCAGCCAAGCACCGGATGAACTGACCTGTGGGATTAAAGGTCAAGGGAGTATCTTGGTGGGAAGTTGGTGATACAACTGAGAAAAACAATCATGTGATGATCTGTGTGACGAGGTCAGAGAATTACTTAAGTAAACAGTTAAGGGAAGGACTGAGAAGATACCCAGATAAGGATAACCACATGTGCACATCAATATGTTATAGAGGTTTATATGATTGCTGAATAAGCTAGAAAACCTATGAAGTAATGCATATATTAAGGAGGTCTCAATGTATGCAGCAGGCGATTGGCCATCGGATATTCTAAGATAGGAGGGCCTATACATGTTTTAACTGTATAAAACCTGTGGAATAAGGCTGAAAGGGTGTGACTTCATGAACTCACCCGGCTTTGTTAATCACTAATAAAGTTTGTATGGAAATGGCAAGCTCCTGTCTCTGAGAGAAATCTTCTAAGAGAAAAAAGACACAACAATGTCTTCATCAACTGACAACTGTATTAATGACGAAAATTTGTGACTGTAGTTAATAATAATAATGTAATAATATAATAAATAAGAGATTTATTCAAGTAGTTAATGTAGCTAATAATGTAAATAAGATCAAGATTGATTCTATACTGTATAAAATAATACTGATACTCATTTAAACATTCAATATGATACAACCTGTACAATTACTCAATATATTTCAAGATGTCACAGTTGCGCAATCAGATCTGTCTCGTAAGGTAAAGAAAATTGTAGCGTAGCGGTAGTTTAATCTACATCCCAAAACAGTGTTGTGAAAAAATATAGATTATTCATTATTTATATATAATTACAAACTGTATGGCCTACCATATGAAAATAATGTTAATAAGAAGATGCTTTTCTGTGTTAGGGTGTCTTACAAAAAACAGCTCTAAAGGCCCAAATGTACACACATCACACATCTGTGGCCTTACAGTCAAGTATACACACACGCAGGAAAATAGATCCATTTACACTTTTTAGTTGATAGTTTTGCTTTTGATCTAAGCAAGAGGAGACGTACTCCCTCAGCATTCCAGAGAAGCTAGCCTGGGTGCACTGTTCTGAAATGACCAATAGCAGTGGCAGGCCGTGTCTGGGCCTGATTGCAAAATAGCTGTATTCACATATCCGCCCTCACAATCAAAGACACACACACACACACACACACACACGCAGGAAAATACAAGGGAAAAGCTCGCTTTCAGCAAAAACAGCTATATTGCAAAACACTTTCTAACAGAATGCGCGCATCCCTAATTTTCCCAGAGACTGTTTTAGTTACATTTATATATTCACACATCAGACTGATGAAGCATACGTATACGTACTTATCTCGAAAATGAGGTAATGGACCCATTCACACACACACACACACACACACACACACACACACACACACACACACACACACACCTTTTTTGTTTTTAGCCCGTCTGAAAAGATAACAAAGTGACTCCCTAACATTCCTTGGGGCCTGCTTGTTAAAACGTCTAGCACCCTAGCCTTGGAAATGTGTGTGTGTCAGGTTCGAGAACTAATAGAGTTTATTAAATCCAAAAAAAACATTTATTTTCTTCTTTACAAACATTAGTATTAAGGTTTATATTAGTACAAAAGAATTTTGCATATTATAGAGAAAATGTTAACTTGCATTCCATAACGCACCCTGTAGACTGTGGAAATAAGATTAGAAAAATCTTACAGTTAGTATCATTTAACCCAGGGGTCGGCAAGTAAATTTGGCCTCGGGCCAATTTCTTTCTGAGCCACTAGGTGGCGGGCTAGAACATAATAAAAGGCTAATTTAAGTAATTGATCGTTAAAAATGTGACACGTTCTAATGCTTTGGTCCTCATATCGGGATCTGGTGTAATGATCTGACTTTTCTTTCGAAAAATGTGAATACATTTCTTAACTAGGTAGCAGTGGGGATTACTCACCGAATCCATTGCACTGCAGTATTTTGGCTTGACGAGCGAGTTTGTGTTGTGATTCTCAACAACGTTGAAACGTAGTTCCGTGTTTCAAAAGAAAAGTCCGATATGAGTACCAAAGCAAGTTCAAGTTCAAGTTCTTTTATTGTCACTTCACAGTTTACACAGGTGTAATCAGAGAGTGAAAAACTTTACGTGCAAAACGCCCGACAGCGGACAGCAGTTGTATCAATTAAATATCAGTGTCACAAAGACGCACGAGAGGAATCATTACATTCGATTGACGCATAAAAACCTTGAAAACTGCCTGCGGATTAAAGTGACGTCCATATCACCAGATATCCAACGAATAGTGACCGATGGGAGATGCCAGTTTTCACATTAAGTGAGTACTAAGCCTGTCGTTATTGCATTTAATAGCCTAATTGTATTTTTAATATTTTTAATGAATGGCTCATTTAATTATTATCCCTAATGTAGCGTGTTTGCTCTGTCGTTTCAGGAGCATAGGCCTATGCACCACCACCCCTCGCACTGCATGATCAAGCGGATCAAGCTTTTTTTTGCGCCGATTTTGTTGTTTTTGATGTTTTTCATAAAATTAAACTGAATTTGCTTTGTTACTGTTTACATGTGTGGTGCAGTCACATATAAGTAAACATGAAGTTTGAATGATTTACTGAGCTGGTGTTATTTTTTTCAAACCACACACCGCATGTTGGCTATTTCAGCACCACGCGTTGTCCACCTACTTATTTTGATTCACTACTAGGGGTTCAGCGTCAGTGCAGCCCGCTGCCTGATTGTCTGTGCGTGTCATTCACTCTCAACTTTTCTTTATTCAGCTGCAGTACTGTGGAACCGCCTGCCCAGCAGCATTAAACAGGCCCCTAGCTTAACTAGCTTTAAGAAGTCTGTACGAACATGGCTATCGGTGTAGGAAAGAGAGGGTAGGGTATTGTTCTTTTTCTTTTTTCTTTTATTATCTATAGTTAGGATGTTTTATGGGGAGTAAATTAATTTTTAATGTTTTATGATGATATATGTTTTTATGTTGATGTCTGTCCTGTCTCCCAATATCAGGGACCATGATGGAAATAAGTGCTTGCACTTTATCATGTTTTTATCCCTTGGAAGATGTCTTGTTTATTCCACAATAAAATCAATCAATCAATCAACATGGATAAAAGTACAATAAGCATTCTTCAGGTGTGGGTAGATTCTCTATTCGGACATTATAGCCTATACGTGGGACTGTCGGTTCGATATTGTAAAAAAAATGTAAAAAAATTTAATAAAAAAAATAATATATATATTTTTTCAAATCTCAAAATTATCTGGCGGGCCAAATATTATTGCTGGCGGGCCAACAATGGCCCGTGGGACGCCTGTTGCCGACCCCTGATTTAACCCATTAGATCATTGTATTATTATGTATTGAACTACTACTATTGTCAAACCATGGCCAGGCCGTTTCTGAAATAATGAAATCATGGCATTTCTTCAAAACTACCATATAAATAAGGGTCATATGTAAAGATTAATTAAAATCAGCAGAGGCCGATGTTGACCACGAAAAATATCTCCCAGGGGCCAGAGACCAACTTTTAAGCCCACACAGGGTGGGGTTGAGAAAAGCATAAAAGGGGGGTTATCTGAACTTTCATGGCTGCTGCTGCTGCTGTTATGTTTTGTTTCTGTCATTAACTGACCTGTTTTGCTAGTAGCTACTGTATAACTAGGTGAGGATTGACAAAATTTTCCATCTGTGTGAAGGGGTTAAGATAGGTTGACTGTCTGCTCTGCTTTAAAAAACTCATGAACTGAACTTACACACTGCAGTTTTGTGTTTATGGCTCTCTTTCATGCGTCTTACATTACACCTTATATGGGTGTTTATATGGGTGTTTACATACTGGCTTTCTTCTTTGGTTACTCTCTCCTGGCTGGCCTGCCAGCTTCGGCCATTAGACCCCTTCAGCTTATCCAGAACGCAGCAGCGCGCCTGGTCTTTAACCTCCCCCGACACTCCCATGTCACCCCCCTGCTCATTGACCTCCACTGGCTACCGGTGATGGCTCCAGGGCCGGATCTACCATATGGGCAATTGGGCACGTGCCCAGGGGCACCACGCTCTAGGGGGGGTCACCAAGCAGCCGTGCCCCCTCAACCCAAAGCACTGGCTCGCTGAACCACCAATCAGAGAGCTCCTGTGCATAGCAATTGTTGCTAACCACCACGGACCCCGTAAAGCTTCCGTTTAGAAATTATTACTTTCTCATTTCTATGAGGATTGTAGCCTGACTAAAACGAAGAATTGTAGCTCTGTAGGCTATATCAAAATTAAATAAAAATGGTTAAACGGTGCGCACGGGGAGCAAAGATTAGCAAATCAATTGTCTATGTCACATAGGTTAGGTAAAGAATACATGTATAAATGATGTTCTATTAAATTGTTTTGTAACATTACTTACCCAGCTGTGCACGTAGGCTACGAACAGTTCTGCCATCTTATGGCAGTGCTGCTCACTTCCACTGACAACAGGTTAAGCTTCTCTTGTTTACGCTGAGAGCGATAGCTGACATTTTTAATTTATTTATTTATTTTCGATAGCTGACATTATCTAGCTAGTTAACGTTAATAACAACGTTTTTTCCAGTTACATACATTTTAACTTAAGTAGCCTACGGATTGTGTCCAGATTCATATCTGTGAAAACCGCTTTAAATACATGATATTTGACTCGATGAATGAAAACTATGGAGCACAAGAATGAAAACGGTCCAACGTTAGAGAAAAGCAACGTTAAACTCTGACTGTATGGAGGTTCTTAACAAAGAATTAAACTAAAGATACAACTTATTTGATTTGATTAACCGTTACCTGGAAGCATTTATGAGTTATGTGCATATGAGTCAACTGGTCAAACACAGTAAATAGTCAGCATTGGTCAAATATGCTTAGTTTAGCTTCCTTTAGGCTACTTAGAAAATAAAGCGGTTTTCCCCGACATGATCATGAACTGAATGAAATGTAATAGCCTACACTGTAACGTAGCCTACCCGAGACTCGCTTAATTAACAAGGGGGTAATCTGTGTTCAATTTCATAAAGTAAGTGAGGAAACTTGCTTTCAGAAGCGAAAGCTTGACGAAATTAGCTAAGTAACTAAGGAGGGTTGCTGGACTTGGGTGGGGTTCGACAAAGAGGCAATATTTTATCACCAATCAGCTTTGTTCACTCCCCACGTGTCAGTATGTTGTTTTGCCCTGCACTCTGTTAGGTGAGGTATGTAGCCTGTCATCCTGCTTGTTCGTTACAGTGTAATTTCTATATTTTCGACAGTAGCTAATAGATGGATTCACCAGTTATTGCTATAATTTATTGGATTGAGTATTGGATACAATATTAATTGTTGTAATTTTTTTTCTATTGATGTCTATTTCTTGTTAGGCACTGTCTTCAGATTTTGTACAGAAAATGTCCCTAGGCCTTACTTTGTTTATTTTTCCGGTAATAACGTTTAGATTTTTTTTGTGTAGGCTATGTTGAAATCAACAGCAAGATTGTGATTAAAAAATCATAAGTAACAAAAAGCAAACAGTTTCTAGTAGCTATGAGGTCTACACACTCCTTTTATATCTAATAGTAGGCTCACATTTAGTTTATAGTCACATTTTGTTCACATTTTGCATTTAATACTGGCTTGTCTAAGTGTATGGTATACTTTAGTACATTGTGTTAAATTTAGTTTACCCTACCACAGTTTGCCGATGCTGTTGGGCACACATGTATGTTGTGTTTGTATGGGGGGGGGGGGCATTTTGGGGTGCTGATGCCCAGGGGCACTATAGAGTCTTAATCCGGCCCTGGATGGCTCGCATCAAATTCAAAACATTGGTGCTCGCCTTCCAGGCAGTCCGAGGTTCTGCCCCCCCATACCTCCAAAAACGAATCAGACCCTACACACCTGCCAGATCCCTGCGCTCCGCCTCCTCAGGACGACTGGTACCCCCCCCCCTCTTCATGCTAGCACCCGGTCTCGACGTCTGTCTGTCCTGGCCCCACGGTGGTGGAATGAGCTCCCCGTGGAGGTCAGAACAGCAGAAAGTCTGACTGCCTTCAAGCGCAGATTGAAGACTCACCTCTTCAAGCTGCACCTCTCTCCACCCCTCCCTACCTCCCTGTGACTATTGTTATTAATGTTGTGTAATTCCCCCCCCCAAAAAAAAAAACAACAAAAAAAAACAAAACAACCCAATCATACTGACTGCGCCTAGTACTTAGATTCATATTTGCCTTTTTAGGGTTGTTTTTAAACGTTCTTGTTCCTAGTTTGAAAATGCACTATGTACGTCGCTCTGGATAAGAGCGTCTGCTAAATGTCTATAATGTAATGTAATGTAATGTTACTCAATAACTTTGCACGACAATTTCCTTATGAGAAGGAAATGCTGATAAAACACAATAAATTACACTTTAAAAGAAGAGATACTGTGATTTTAAAACAGATGCTTACAATTTCAGTGGACAACCATCTCAACCTACATGACATAAAAATACGCTACGCAGGAGGGTGCTACACAATGTGATGAACTATTCAAATGAACATTCTTCTTGTGAACTAATAACCGTTTGAAAAACTAGTGTATTTCAAGGAACAAAAGAACACTTTCTGAGCAGACACTATGGCTTGCTTCCAAACAGACTGCATTGAAAAGCCACTATCCAAGTTATTTGAGAAATTTGGACGTATTGTGGGCACTCACCCCTTCTGGTTTCTCATAATTCCTATGCTTCTCTCTGCTGGTTTAGGAGGGGGATTCTACTTTCTAAACGAAAGAGTGGCGAATGACATCGAGGAGCAATTCACACCAGTGAATGGACCTGCCAAGCAAGAAAGAAGTTTTGTCAAGAAAAACTTTCCTCAAAATGATACAATATTTTCTAGTCAGAGGCTCTATGCCGATGGGACATATGCATCTCTCATAGCAGTTTTCAAATCAAATATACTGTCAGATGCAGAATTGCAGACTGCAGCATTTGAGAGAATTAACAATTTGGATAAACAAGTCATCAATATTGCTGTGAAGGATGAACAAGAGCAGTTTACATTTAATGACATTTGTGCAAAGTCCTCAAAGAAAATTACATTACCTGGGCTGAATCTAAGTTCAGAATTTGGTGGAATATACGGGTGATGGTGTTTTAGCAATTAGACTTTTTTACTACATACAAAAAGACAACAGACCAAGAGCTGATTTATGGTTTGATGAATACCTTAAATTCTTCTCCAGCAGACCGATGATCAATGATATGGAGGTGAGTAGCAGCAACAATATTGCGGGTGGTGAAAATATTTCAGTATTGTATACAGTTATAGTTGTCACTGACATGAGGTGTTGAATGTTAACTATTTGATTTGTTTGCAAAACAATCAATCTAGTAGTGAACCAATCATCTCAGACACAAATATATAGCTAGCTAGCTACATAAGCTACTTAATGGAATTTCAGTAACGTTTGTGTAGTTGTTAAAAACATTCCTACCAGAGTGTTGACTCTACGATGAGTAAAATAACTCAACAATAACATTATCAAATTGTGTGAAGTAAAATCACACATGGTTTCTCATTCATATTATGTATTATGGGCATAACTGGGGTTAAAATATTATTTTATGCCTTAGTTTGGTATAAAAAGGGAGGAGGTACAATTCGCGCAAACGCCCGCCTTGATAGGATGACTGACAGGTGAAAGTCTGTGAAAATGTAAATGCCATTGCCTCTGATTGTGGGTGCATCCCAATATTCTTCACTCCATTTTCTTTCTTCCACTCCCCCACTACCACTCCTTTACTACCCGGAAGTATGCAAAACTGCCTGAACGTTTCGAGTACAAGTATTTGCATGTACAGTATACAATGTACTTGACATTGTGGTTTGCATCGAGACATTAATTAATATGTAACCATTAATACGTAATTAAGATGTAATCAGCAACATTAGATTAAAACACGAAGCTGCGTTTTCGGGAGAGAAGGTGGTAGTGGAGGAAAAGAGGGTGCATTTTTCGATTATTGGGACGCACCCTGCATTTGCAATTCAATCTTGCCACCTTTGTACCATAGTAGGTGACTATAATTAATGGTAAAGACAGGAGGCGCTGTTTCCCTTTGTTACATTTGAATAACCATTAGAATTTTTCCACCTTCAAATTCTTCAGGGATTTTGACCCATGCTGACTCAATAGCATCATGCAGTTCCTGCAGATTTTTTTGACCCGACCATTAGCATGTCAAATCGAGATTAATCAGACCAGGCATTATTTTTCAGTTTTCAATTGTCCAGTTTTGGTGATCATGCCAAATGTAGCATCATCTTTCTGTTCTTAGCCGACAGGAGTGGAACCCGTTGTAGTCTTCTGCTGTGGCCCATCCGCTTCAAGGTTCAAAATGTTGTGCGTTCAGATTGCACTTTTGCACAAAACTTAAAAACAGCTGTTATTTGAGCATTATTGGCCTGTCTGTCCATTCTGTCCATTCTCCTCTGACATCACTCATTAACAAAGTGTTTTGCCCACAGAACTGTCGCTCACTGGATATTTTTGTTTAACACATCATTTTCTGTGAACTCTAGAGACTGTAGTGCATGTGTGAAAATCTGACAGATTGGTAGCTGACATATCACGTTTAAAGTCGCTGAGGTCACACGTCTTGACCATTCTAATATTTGTTTGAATATCAACTTGTCATGGTTATTAGCAGCCTCTGCTGTTTCTGTGTTCGGTTTTCACGTTGATGTCATTTGACGCTCTATCGAACCTCCGTTCCGGTGTTTGAATCTTGCCCGGCAATTATTCCTCGCACCTGTTTTGAGTTTCCTGCCGGTTATAAATAGCTCAGGACTTCTGCACTTCGACATTGTCTAAGCAATGTTGACAAACCGGTAAAACGGTATAGGAATTCGGTCACTGCATTTCTGGTTTGTATAAATAAAAAACGCAGCAAGTCCGGTTATTATTTAGGATTAGATTGGGTAGATAGAGATATCTCTCTACTTGTTACCTTTTGGTGTTCAGCTCAGTTCAGTGTTTGGTGTTCAGCTCAGTTCAGTGTTTGGTGTTCAGCTCAGTTCAGTGTTTGGTGTTCAGCTCAGTTCAGTGTTTGGTGTTCAGCTCAGTTCAGTGTTGGGTGTTCAGCTCAGTTCAGTGTTTGGTGTTCAGCTCAGTTCAGCCTCTTGTTACGCCTAATGATTTAGTGCGTGAGGTTCTTTTGTTATTTATTCTCGCCGTTTATCGAGATACGCCTCTTTTTCTGAGGTTGTTTTGATTTGCCTTGTGCTAGGGAAGTTTTAGTCCCGTTCTTTTGTGTAACCTCTTCCTGGTGCGGATTCTGCCGCTTTTTCCCCCCGACCCAGACAGGTCTTCCTCAAGATTCATTAGCTACAGTGTAAGGACATGTTTCTACCTATTTTACTATATTCTGCCCAGCACTGGTAGCTACGGTATATTGGATGTGTGTGTTCTGACTCAGTTCATATGTTGAGTTGCAGCCACATGATTTGCTGTTTGGAGGAGCAGTCTCTTTGCATTAATGAGCAGGTGTACCTGATAAATGGCCACTGAGCATATGTTTGAACCAGTGGCGGCTGCTGACCTGAAAATTGAGGAGGTTGAAAACTTCCCCTTAAACCGATTATTGGTCTCAATCATTTCCCTTGATTAACAATAGGCTACAGCGTTTAATTCACTAATGACTCAATGCCATCAAATGTAACCAGTTCTCTTCAATTAGGCTATTAGGCAAGTAATTATTTTTTTCATTTGCATCGCAAAATTGTGCACATTTTAATCAACATTATAATAGTGGATACATCTGCTCTTTGTTCTCCGCACTCAAATTCTGAGAATATTCATGGATATTAAACAATCTTAAAGCTCAGCTTTTGTTAGATTATTTTTATTGCAGGTTGTGCATTTCTATTAACGTGTACTTTTCCGTTTAATCTCCCTGTCATGATGTGAAGAAAGACGCTGTGTCCTCACCTGCATATTATTGTTCAGATTGTTGGCACACTTGTTAATCAAGGGAAATGATTGGAAAATTATTGAGACCAATAATCAGTTTAAAGGGAAGTTTTCTGCCTCCTCAATTTTCAGCTCAGCAGCCGCCACTGGTTTGAACGAGGAAAACTACAAAACCCAGATAATTTAACCTGGAAATGTTGTGGGTTACATGTGTGAAAGGGGCTTAGCACAAGATGTGCTGTCATCCAGAGCAATTGCTGTGCAGCACTGATGGTGGTTTGTAGAGTGAAAAGAATTGGTGGCTGGACAGCGTCTCAGAGAATTCACTTTCAATAACTGGCAGAGGATGCTGCCTTGGAGTACACTTACAAATATGAGTGTGTGTTTAGCATTGGCAGAAAAGGAAAAGATAGGGATGATAATCTGAGATTCAGAAACATTTTTTGTCTTTAATGTGCAATTACACATTAGATATGTGATAGAATCAAGCTTAAAATACCAAAACTGACATGGTCTGAAGCAGGCCACACCAGGGTCGGGTCTAGGCATAGGCGATATGCAACAATGGGGTGCCAAATGAAGGGGCAAGAGGAAAAAATGTCTTGCATCCATCTGCCTAGGGCAGCACAAAGGCTAAAGCTGGGCCTGAGCAACACACTCACAAACCTAAGCGATTTGTCCACATTGCTGAAATGTTGAGTCCGACAGTGTTAATGTAAAAATAACAAGGTAAACAAGGTCACCTCATTTACTCTATATTGTTGTTGATATCTAACATGTACGTTTCACATGATATAACGATGCTTGACTTTTTTTTGCAGGTGTTTTATTTTACATCTCAATCTCAACAGCAGGAGATCGAAAAAATTGCTGAAGAAGTGATCCCCTTATTCTCAGGCACCTACGTTCTTGCCATCACCTTCTCAATAATATCATGCATGAGGTACGCTTCCTTTGACCTCTAACGGGCAGAACAGCATGGGTTTCCTGGGTTGAGCAGACTCATCTGGAGTAAACTATTGGTTTAGACGGTATTTGCTTTTCATAGCCGTGAGTGTCTTGGCTGTGTTGGTAGCGACTTGTTTTCTTCATAAAATAAATGTTTTTGTGAGTGTGCCGGATGAGAAGTCTCGATAAGCGTGTCTGCTAAATTCTGAAGTGTAACTGTAACTGCAAAGATACAGGGAACGGTGGACCTTGACTACTTGCAATTGACGGCACGTGCCCCGAACTCAGTTTGAGGCATGAACTAGACTGAGCACAGAAGGTAGGTTGAGGGCAACACCATTAGGGTGAGTGGTAACTACCAACTCTTAATAGTAACGACAGTGCAGGCCATGCAAGCTCAGAAACATTGACAGAGCTCTGAGTTTTCGTTTGATTTTACCTTACCAACACTGCACTGTGGAAAGGTTACGATGCCATTGCACGTCCACTGCACAGAGCACTGATAAACTGTCCCCAGCTGTACTACTACTACCATTGCTACCATTGATTCAAAATGACTCTTTTCCTGATCCACAAAACTCTAATTGTCTACTCTCAATTACAGTTTTGTACTCTCAATGACAAGTACAAAGTACCCTGTATTCACTTGGGCTTGGTTCTCTTATTTGTCTGTGTGGAAGCTAAAGCAGGACCTGTCACATGCAGTGCTCTATTCCAAGACCTACATTCAGTATTGTATAATACAACTGTTGCTTGACTGAAATTGCGGAATGTTAATGTTCTGTTAATTGTTACCTGACATTGACTCTGGTCTGTGTTGTTCACAAAAAGTATAAACGTACTCTCAGCAACACTTCCAGTTACATTTGACACTCAGAAAAAATGGTGGAAGTTTCCTCTCCAAAAGGAGAGTGTGTTATGTTCTGAGTGTGTTTTTGTTATTCGGTCATGTATAGTATTGTCAGTTTCGGTAGCATACACTTTTCCATGTGTTCCGCAGCCTTGCGTTCTGTGCTGAATCTCTCGCTCCCTCTCACGGAGTTTTACTTTCGTTTCTGTACACTTCGTTTGTATTACCCTGCACTACTAACATTTATATAGGACTTATTAATTACTAACTGGCTAAACACGGGGTGGTTAACTAATCTACTAATGTCAGGGTTTAATAGAATTATTACTAACACAAACTAACAATTTAGTTCTCATCACGTTTCCACAGCTGTTTAGTGTTTCCTTACGTATCCAGTCATTGTCTTGTTAACTAATTTACTAACGACAGGGCTAGGATAGGATGATTACTAACGAATTACTAATTGCCTTGTTAAATGTCTTAGCTCTCTCGCTGTTTTCCATTTCCTGCCATTCTCGAGCTTATTGTTTGCACCTGTCTACACATGCATTTATACCTGCTGTCTTTGTTTCTCGTCGCGAGTTCGTCATTCTATTTTCACGTGAGTTGTTTCTAGTAGTATATCTGTTTCCGAGTCCGTGCCGAGTTAGTATCTGTTTCCGAGTGTTTTGTTTGTTTAGTGTTTTTCCGAGTTTGTAAGTTTTTGCAGTCTGTTCTTTTGTTATTTGTTTTTGACGGATTTTCTGGCTTCGACCCCTGAACGTGTTCTCGCGACCATTCTTTTGGATTGCTATTCTGTACCACTGCCGTGTCTTCCCATGTATGACCCCTGCCTGTCTTGACTTCCCCCTGGACTGTGATTTTGTTCCTTCTAGAATTAAAACTTCGTTTTTGTTCACTCCTGCCTGCTATTGGGTTCCTGTTACCACCGATCATAACAGAGTGTGAACACAGATGACATGTATAAATGAATATGAAGCAATGCTCATTGGGTGAATGTTTTTTTGTTGTTGACAAATGAGCTTTATGGATTCAACTATTTAATTTACTACATCAGGATGTCATCAAATGTATTTTATCAGTTACTGTAAGTTGTTTCATCAAGTGTGCTACACAGGGCAATACAGTCATGCAATACTGCCATATTGGTCATACCCACTAGATGGACATTAGATACACCCTCCACCCAAATTCTCAACAGTCTGACTCTCCAAAATGCAGTATCACACAGAAATGACACCTCAGTCTTGGATTGGATATCTCAGAGCAGTTGAACGTGGTGGAAAATCTGGCAGATCTGTGGGGGAAAGAAGTGTATCCACCTTTACGTATGGGATGGATGCATTTGTGGAGCTGGAAGCATTTGTGGAGCTGCCCCCTGAACAGACTTGTGTGTTAAATATTCCCTAACAGCTTTATCATAAATATTTATTGGCCTGGATTCAATAAAAAAACTTAGAAATAGCATTTTTTGTTTGAAGAATCAAGTTTATTTTGAATATTGCTGAACTCACAAAACAGTGTTTGTGATGGAAAAACCCCACATTTGCATTTATTTGTGACTTGATTGAAAAAAAATGTTGAAGAAAAAAAGAACAATGTTGATTGAATTCACGCCAAGATGTTCCTCGGAGATGAGGAATAGACCTAATTAAGTAACACAGTTACAGACTTGGGGTGGGGGGGAAATCCAATAACATAAAACAAATGATATGAAATCAATTTTACTTTCTTGGGTGTTTTTTTTGGCTGTTGTTACTTTTGTTTTTCATGTGGTAAACGACCCATCTCTTAGGCTGGACTGTGTCAGGAACAAGGCGTGGGTGGCTGCCATTGGTGTGCTCTCTGCTGGCTTGGCAGTGGTGTCCTCCTTCGGACTGATGCTGTACATTGGTGTGCCCTTTGTCATGATTGTGGCCAACTCCCCCTTCCTTATACTTGGTAATATATTTAATCTTAAAATAATTAGGAAAGGAAAATAATTCCACTAAGGAAAATATACTTTACCTTCAAGAGAAAGATTGTGATTTAATTGTTTAAAATGTTTAACTGTATAAAAAGCTTCAACAAAAAAAAGTATACACAAATCAACTTGTTTTATACAAATATGTCATGGTTTCTCAGCCTGCTCTTCTCTTGTTGGCCACTTCCCTGGGAGCGCTCGTGTAGCTTCTCTTCCTTTTGTTTTTATTGTCCGTTTCGTGTTTTGGTTTTTCTTTCTGTTCAGTGTGTTCACCTGTTCCGTATTTCCTTTCATTATTTAAACCTCACTCGTCTTTGTTTGACGCTTCCATATTGCCATTGATTTGACAAGGAAAGCCGGTATTCACGGTATAGGACTGACGGTTTGTTACGACCGTATATCTTCAACTTGTTGTCGTTACATGGGACTTGTTTCTGGTGTCAAAGAGTTTATTAGAAACTTAGAATAGGTTATTCTCCACCATTTGTTTGTCCCTTTGCGGAACCTCTGTCTCCCTGTCCTAGACAGATTCTTCGCCATCTTCTTTTCTTCTTGTTTGTGTTTTTCGGCTCCCTCGTTGTGAGCTATAGGACTTTCTTTGTTTGTTGTGTCTTAATCTCTAGAGTTAGAGTTTTTCGCCCAATACGGGTCGCTTTGAGTTTGGTAGCGGAATCTCTCGTTTTATTGTTTTCTTTATTATTGTAATAAATTCCCTGTTTGTGGGTTTTTCCCCCGCTTTGTGGTGTTCATTAGAGCACTTTATGAACCCCCTTTGTCGCGCTTCGTTCTTCATTCCGTACGCTACCCCTGACAAAATAGGAACAGAAATATGCATTTTGTGTGGGGGATCTCTGTGTCAGAGACACGGAGGAAATATTGGAAGTCCAGATGCGATAGCTGTGCAATCTGAAAGTGTTCGAAAGAACACCACTGAGACGGACAATAATCCGTAGTGGAATAGAAGAAAATAACAGAACACAAATAACCTCGCGATAAGAATGAGGAACTCGATCTCCGAGCAAAAAAAACAAATAAATAAGCTATACGCTTATCTAACTCCTGTTAGTGGAGCGAAACAAAAAGGAAAACACAGAGAGCTCAACAGAACCCCAAACACTTTGGGTAAGAGCACTCTTAGATAAGAAAGGAAAACCAAACGAAACGAGAAAGCCTCTGCTCTGAACTCAGAGCGAAAAAGAGACTTGCTTACTTTATAAACTTCCTAACCCTTTCTTTTTTTAAACTAGCTTTCTAACTAATCTCCTATACCTCTTTTACCGGCTCGAATGTTACGTGGAATAACATGGAAGCAACGAGAGAGGCAGGATGCGGGGTATAAATAGTCAACGGAAATGAATAACAGGTGAATTTACTAATGACGAGGCGAAAGCAAAACCCCGTCACGGAACAAAGGAAAATCCGATAGATTACCAGTAACGACAAAAAAGAATAAAGAGAACGCGGAGATAAGAGAAGGAAGGCAAGATCCATGACATTTTGATCTTTAATATAAACACAGTTCAAGACAGGAAAAGTGTTTTATAAGACAAAAAACCATCAAGTAACAGAGAACATACATTTTAATATTCAGTGTGCTCTCGAGTTGGAATTGCTGCTGGCTTCGGAATACTCAGAAAATAAGTCCAGGAAGTGCAGCACCTTCAGTTATCATGACAACTAGACAAGAGATCCCATGAAGCTCATTCCAAGCTTCTACTTTTTCACCTTGATTTGTATGGGCAGACCATCTATTTTATTATGGGGTCAACTGACCAGTAATTACAGATTAACGAGATGAGGAAAGCTTTGGAAAAAGTAGAAAGCAAGAAGGGAATATTGTCTTATAATAACTTTGAAATGCATTTCCCAGATAGAAAACATTATTAATTAAAATTAATATTAAGTGTATGATGACTTTGCATCCCAAAATAAAAAATAAATGTTACAGCATACCCATTTCTAAAGTAGATAGTTGTCGATAATTGTAGATTATCAGGCTACCAGGCTGTCAGAATATCCACATTTAACTGGCTAGATATGAACATGGCAAATAAAATGTGTTTTGTTATGTATTCATATTGGTTATCCCAGTGTTATTGTGTAGCCCACAAAACACAACAGAGCACTGATAAAACCCTGATTTGTTTCTTTAGGAATTGGCGTTAACGACATGTTCATCCTCATCGCCTGCTGGCAGCAGACCAATGTTCATGCCAAGGTCGAGGACCGCCTGGCAGACACCTACAAAGAGGCCGCCATCTCCATCACCATCACCACCCTGACGGACGTCTTGGCATTCTATATTGGACTCATCACACCATTCCGCTCAGTGCAGTCTTTCTGTCTATACACCAGCTCCGCCATTCTGTTCTGTTACATTTACAGCATCACATTCGTCGGTGCGGTCCTGGTGTTGAACGGAAGAAGGGAAAACAGCAACAGGCACTGGCTGATCTGTAGGAAGGTTCCAGAGGAATGCCCACCCGGTCGCTCCAAAGGGTTCAACCTCTGCTGCGTGGGAGGGGCTTATGACCACCAAACTGGACATGAGGAAATCCAGCCAATGAATCACTTCTTTAAGACATACTATGGGCCGTTTCTGACCAAGACATGGACCAAAGTCTTGGTTATTCTTCTCTATGCAACATATTTGGCTGGCAGTATTTATGGATGTTTCCAGTTGCAAGAGGGCATAGACATAAAAAATCTGGTACCCGACAGCTCCTATATTATTAAGTATTACGAAACTCAAAATGAATACTTTGCTAGATATGGTCCAAATGTTATGATGATAGTGAAGAATCAATTTCCATACTGGAATGAAAACACTAGGTCTGAACTTGACACTTGCATCAAAGACTTTAAAAATCTACAATTTGTCAGGAAGAATGGCTTTACATCTTGGCTGAAATCATATGAAGATTATGCACTGACAAAAAATTTGAATTTGAAGAATTAAACTGTGTTCAAGACAAATTTACAATCATTTCTCAAGAAATCAGATTTCTCCGATTTCAAGCAAGATGTCAACTTCACCAAACAAACAATTCATGCCACTCGTTTTTTCATCCAGACGGAAAACATTACCACTGCTGTTGATGAAATGAATATGCTGAATGGGCTTAGAAACACGGCTAGGGAATGCCCTGTCCCATTACTGGTTTATCACCCTGCATTTATCTACTTTGACCAGTATGAAGTCATAGTGAGCAACACCATACAGAATATAGCTGTGACCACAGCAGTCATGCTGCTGATCTCCCTCTTGCTGATTCCAAACCCTCTCTGCTGTCTGTGGGTGACGTTCTCCATCGCCTCCATCATTGTGGGTGTCACTGGTTACATGGCTTTGTGGGGTGTTAATTTAGACACCATATCTATGGTCATTCTCATTGTCTGCATTGGGTTCTCAGTGGACTTCTCTGCACACATTTCTTACGCCTTTGTCTCAAGCAACAAGCCCACAGGCAATGAGAAAGCCATCGATGCCCTCTACACCATGGGCTATCCCATAGTGCAGGGGGCTGTTTCTACCATACTGGGGGTGGTGGTGCTAGCAGCATCACAGAGCTACATCTTCAGAACCTTCTTCAAAATACTGTTCCTGGTCATCCTAATAGGACTGTTCCATGGCATCACTTTCATCCCAGTGTTTCTAACCTTCTTTAATGTTTGCAGAAGCCCAGGTGAAAGCAAAGCTCAAGACAAGCAGACTTACACTGATCAGAAATTAGAGCGCATCCAAGTCCCAAGTACACAGCTTGGCAGGAAAAGTCAGGAAAAACAGGTTTATGAAAACGGAGCGTTTTATTTGTATGATGATCAACACCAGAATCAACAAGATAATGGTGTTTGGTCCATTGCCATCAGTAAGCCACAATTACAATGTGGTCAAATGTGCATGACAAGTCATAATAACTTATATATACTGAACACTCATCAGACATACACATACAATCAGATTAATACAGTTAGTAATAGTGATCCCCAATGGCTGCATTTCAGTGATATGACAACACATTCTAAGAATGGTATTTAAAACCCTGACTGCCCATGATGATCCTGCTTACATCATAAACTTGATTATTTTTTATGGGGGGTGGGGGGCATTGAGGTTGGGGTATTATTTACTTTTATTCTTTAATTTCATTAATTTATACATTTCAGCCATTTCAAATGGTTAAGAGCACATACATATGTAAACATATGACCCATAGGTGGCCCGAGGCCATGTGGTACATCCTCTGTGTTTACCTCACTGCATCTGAGTTACAAGCAGGGTGTGAGCAGTGCACAGCGGGAGTTCATCAAAGACCTGGCAATACAAGCTGGTGCTGCGTCACATATAGTGGTGTGCTGGACAGATGCCTGCAGCTTTCAAGGCCCAATCACAGAGCAATGGAGAGATCTGGTATTAGAGAAGGCAATGCAGTCCAGATGCCTGAGGATCACACCGCTCAGAAGAGGACAAGATGCCAGGCCTGCCCCCTGGCATGGATGGATTTTCCATTGCTATAAAAGGTGAAACAAAACAAAACCACCAAAAAAAAACACTGTCTCGTAGAGAACAGCACGGAAATAAATAGCACAGAACACTAACAGGGGGAACACAATCCTATACCTGTATAATGGCCCTGTCACACTATTGCGTATCGTACTAGCGTATGCCAGCGTATGAAAAATATCACTCATACGCTGACATACGCTAGGGGTACGTTAGGCATAGGTTGTATACATTTCAAGCACGGTCGCATACGGTGGCATACGCTGGCATATGGCGAGGCACAAAAAGTTTTTTAAGCATGCTTAAAAATTTTGTGAGTATTCGAACGTATGGTTTATACGATAAGCATACGCTAGGCATACGCTGGCCATACGCTATTTTCAAGGGCTTTTTGTGCGTATGAAAATTATTTTATGAATTTACATACGCAACTCATATGTTTCTCTCATACACAATAGTGTGACAGGGCCATAAAGCTAAGCAATTCCCTCGTGAACATAAACATGTTCATATCACAAGGTCGCTTAAACCTGACTATACCTGTCTCAATGTACAAATTAATAACAAAAAAGCAACGGGGAGGCGGAAGTAAGGAACTCAAGTACCCCGCTGGTAGAAGCACAGGTGAAACGAACAACGAGCACGGGAAAGAAAAACCCAGGTCCGGAACGTGGAAAAAAATCTGATAGATTCTCGATCGGGAAACAGGACGAGAATCGCAGCGGAAAAGAAAACCAAAACCCACGAACCGTGACAGTTTACCTGTGGAATGTTTCAGACAGGTGTTTTTTCAGTCTTTTTTTTTGCCCCTGTCCCAACTTTTTTGGAACATTTTGCAGGCATCAAATTCAGAATTTGTGTATATTTACAAAAATGTATAAAGTTGATCAGGTAAAACATTAAATGTCTTTTTAAAGCTGTAGGTTATAGTTCATACACCATTACATACATACTTTAACAACATACTGTATATCAACCACTAAAGAAAATGTTCTTTACCTTCAAGAGAAAAATTGTGAATATCTTTTTTTTTTGTAGTTTTCAATTAAATATGTGTAAAATAAAATGTACAAATCACTGCTTTCTTACAAATTACTGTCCCAACTTTTTTTGAATTGGGGTTTGTATTATAGATATCATATATAGATATTATTGGCTATTGTGTGTAGATGTTTGAGGCAAAAAATTAACTCAATATATTGTAGTATAAGTCTGTAACGTAATAAAACGTGGAGAAGGTGAAAGGGGTGTGCAGACTTGACTGTATATTATAATAATATTGGTATTATTTTCCTTTGCCTAGCCTGCTTACAATTATTAAAGAGCTGTCATAAAAATAAAAATATGTAAAAATAGGCTATGATTGACCATCTAGTATACAATACCAGACCAATATTAGATGGATTAATTGATAGACATTGTCTGGATCATATTCGCTTTGACAGAGAGATGATTTTGTAGCCTACTTGTGTGAGCACAGCTGCTTCAAAAATATTTGGAAACTGTGCAAAGTAACTCCCCGCAGATCTACCAGTTCTCCAGGTTAAAATCTTCCTGGTGACATCTTTCCAGCATGTGACAGATGCACTCAAGAAATAAATCTTTGGACAGTGGTTGCAAGTAATGGGCTTTTTTTAAAGTAAATCCAATGATTTAATTGTTTACTTAGTAATATTGTGTGCAACCACTGTCCAGTGTGATGGGTATATCCCAGTCGTCAATAGGAGCTATGATGACTTTATCAATGCGATGTATTAAGAGCAACTACAATGTACAAAGGCAGGATTTTACAAAGGCAAATGCGGTTATTAAAGGCACTGTCACTGACAGTTGAAAATGTATTTCCCCGCAAACATTTTTTTAGTAGAAAGCTGGCAACCCAGAGGGCCGGTACGAGAAACAGGTCATTAGAATATCATGCCATGTGCCGCCCACATTTTGAGAAATGCACCCATAGCGCAGGTTAGAATATGGCATATCTCAGTCCGCATTAAATCCGCGCAGGAGAGGCAATTAAGCGCATGACTTTGGCCATCTCTGAATTTGGCCCTATATGTCTCTTTGTACTAGTCTTGTCTTGTCCTGTCTTGACTTGTGTTTGGGGGTGAGGGGTGAGTGTGGTGCATTGGTTCCCACTTCCCTCTTATCCTGCTGTAATGTAGTTGAAAGCGGGGTATTGGGGGAGCAGTGGAGCATTAGACGAACGTATGAAACCTTCTTTCTTTTTTTTGCTGTTGTTATACTTATTATTTCAATTAAAACCAACAATTGGTAATAAAGGATTATGATGAATGGCAGATGCAATGATTTCTGTCCTCTGAGCCCCCCCCCCCCCCCAAAAAAGCTATGTATTTCCAAATTCATGAAAGCTGTAATGCCAGGTAGTGACAGCTAGGCGGCAGATAGCTTTATGGTTCCAAATTCACACAAGCTGAAATACACGCCGGTAGTGACAGCTAGGCTGGAGAGAACTTTATTTAAAAAATTGGCATAATGTTCTCCTACAGCTTTAAAGGTTACTGGGGCTTCACAGGGCCAGTAAAACGCAATTACTCAATTAACACTGTTAGTATTGAATATCCTGGTATTCGAATGCCTCTGCAATACAGGAGAGATACTCTCAGTTTCTATTGGCTGTGAAAAGGAAAATTTGTCAGGAGAAACAACCCTTAAAGTGCTCCATCCACGAGAGAGCGAAGCGGCGAAGCCTCTTGCATGAGCAAAGCCTGTGGCTTCAGAAAGGAAGTGCGCATGTGCCTGTGACGTGAGCGCAGCCTGTGGGGTGATTGAATTGCATGATATTGGAATTAAATGTACCGATTACTCTCAATATTAAAAATACACAACAAATAAAACTGAAGAGAAAAATTTCTCTAATTATGTATTTTTCATTAACAAATCACTGGTAAAATGATAATGTGATCCTTCCACATAACGAAGCTTGGCAACAAGGAAATTAAAGCAGAGAACATGAAAAGCATTGAGAGTCCAAACCTCGTATTTATTTGTGACCAAAACAATTTGGTTGTATGTGATTTTAATTCAGTGTGAATCTGCCAAGTCTGTATTGTAAAGTGAAAAGTCCACTGCAAATTAGGCTCCCTACCTTAGGCTATTTCGCAAAACAGGTATTGGTCAGAAACGGCCCATAGTATGTCTTAAAGAAGTGATTCATTGGCTGGATTTCCTCATGTCCAGTTTGGTGGTCATAAGCCCCTCCCACACAGCAGAGGTTGAATCCTTTGGAGCGACCGGTTGGGCATTCTTCTGGAACCTTCCTACAGATCAGCCAGTGCTTGTTGCTGTTTTCCCTTCTTCCGTTCAACACCAGGACCGCACCGAAGAACGTGATGCTGTAAATGTAACAGAACAGAATGGCGGAGCTGGTGTACAGACAGAAATACTGCACTGAGCGGAATGGTGTGATGAGTCCAATATAGAATGCCAAGACGTCCGTCAGGGTGGTGATGGTGATGGTGATGGAGGCCTCTTTGTAGGTGTCTGCCAGGCGGTCCTCGACCTTGGCATGAACATTGGTCTGCTGCCAGCAGGCGATGAGGATGAACATGTTGTTCACGGCAATTCCTAAAGAAACAAATCAGGGTTTTATCAGTGCTCTGTTGTGTTTTGTGCCCTACGTGATGTCCAAACAGCGATTTACAGCTGGTGAAACAGACATTCACGTGTGCGTACTTAGTGTGCAAGCAAGGAATAGGCTATATGGATCAATATTATAATCAGTATTATTCTGACTAACCATTATGTCATGTTTTGATATACAGTATAATAATATTTCACATAGGGTTTAACAATGGCACAGGTTCCCGGTAATTCCCCACCAAGCTATTTCCCAGAAATATACAGCCAAGCCGGAAAGTCTGCAAACCCCTTTCACCTTCTCCACATTTTATTACGTTACAGACGTATTCTAGAATAGATTGAGTTCATTTTTGTTTCAAAATTCTACACAAAATAGCCCACAATGATAAAGTGAAAACATTTGTGCTAATTTATTAAAGGGGGTTGCGGGGTGATGCCTTTTCATGCACTCTGGCACCTTGATTTGATTCAAAATATGTCTTAATAATTGAGAAATTGAAATGTGTACCTCAAAAACTGTGGTTTACTTTCCAGATTATTTATGAATTGTGGTGTTGAATTATTTTTAGACATTTGTGCTAATTTATTAAAAATCTAAATCTTAAATATATGTACACAAGTGTGCACACCCTTTGATATGACACCCAAAAGTGAGCTGAGGTGCATTTTGTTTCCACTGATTCTGCTTGAGATATTTTTACAACTTAATTGGAGTCCACCTGTGATAGATTCAATTGATTGGACATGATTTGGGATTGCCAACACCTGCCTATATAAGGTCCCACAGTTGACAGTGCATGTCAGAGCAAACTCCAAGCCATGGGGAGCATCAGCTGTGTACTGATGCTCCCCATCCAACCTGACAGAGCTTGCAAGGAAATGCCAAGAGGAATGGGCAAAAATGTCCAGAAACAAGTGTGCCAAGCTCGTAGCTTCTTGGCTCACTTGTAATACCCGATTAAGTAGCTATAGCAAGTCCCCTCTGAACATAAACAGAGTTTAATATCAGGAGGTCGCTAGTTCCTGGCTATATCTGGCTCGAATGCAATGTCGTGAGACAAACAAGCACCGGAGAAGCGGAAGTGAGGAACTTAAATACCCCGCAGGCAGAAGCGCAGGTGCAAACAATAATGAGGGCTGCAAACCACGAAACGGAACGTGGAAAAAATCTGATAGATTCCCAAATCGTGAAGGCAGGATGAGAGCCGCAAAAGAAAAGAAAACAAACAGCCACGAACCACGACAGTATTTCGTTTGATTATACAATGAAGCATTGTCAAAAATCTATTCCATGAGGCTGTTTTCACTGCAGACAGTTCACAGGCTAGCAAAGTTCAAGCTTCATCCAAAGTTCATATTACGTGCATTATAATATTGATTAATAACATACAGTAGTGTTATTTTGCCTTAATGATGACACTAAAGCTGTCAGGTTGGGAACTCATAGGTTTATGCATATTTTCTTTTGTTTTATATTGTCCTGCTTATGGAAATATGACTGATGTGTTTTTACTGGTTTCTTAACCCCTTTGTGCAGATGCCTAGTGAACAGGACGCCGGCGCCAAGATTTTGTTCAACTGAGACATTCATTGCTCCTGCAGCCAAACTTTTAATGGAAACCTCAAACTCCGTATTTTATCTTTATCAGTACACAATTTGTGACAACTCTGCAGAATAAGAAGTTTTGTAGTGGTTCTCTGTGCCAGAAACAAGGAGGAAATGTTTGGAGGTCCAGGTGCGACAGATAGGGAGTCTTAAAGTGTTCCTATGAACACCACAGAAACGGACAATAGTCCGTAGTGGAAAGGGGGGAAATAAGGGGTACACAAATAACCTCGCAATAAAAGGCGAGGAGCTCGATATCCGAGCAAAACAAAATAAATAAGCAGTCACGCTTAACACAAATAACCTTGCGATAAAAGGCGAGGAGCTCGATATCCGAGCAAAACAAAAGAAATAAGCTGTAGCTGTGGCTTATTCTCCTGGTAGAGGGTATTGGGTATGTTATACTGTTTTAAGAAAGTTAAATTACCTAAAATTACCCTGCCCTGAGGGTGGGTTAATGCTGCACATTAACTAAACCCCAAGAGTCTCTCCATAGGTTTGGGCTTCCCATGATCACCACAGAAACGGACAATAGTCCGTAGTGGAAAAGGGGGAAATAAGGGGTACACAAATAACCTCGCGATAAAAGGCGAGGAGCTCGATATCCGAGCAAAACAAAATAAATAAGCTGTAGCGCTTATCTAACTCCCGTTTGTGGAGTGAGCAAACAGAAAAAAAAGAGAAAACTCAAAAGCCCGAAGACTTAGTGAGAGCACTCGTAGGTATAAGAATAAAACAAAGAAACGAAAACCCTAAACTCTGAGCTAAGAACTAAAGAGATCACTTTGTTTTTTCTACGTTGTACTGCTAACAAGTCCCGCGTTGATAAGCAAAGCGGTCGATAGCAGAACAACTTCCTATACCCTTTTACCGGCTCGAATGTTACGTGAAATAACATGGAAGCAATGAGAAACGGAGGAAGCGGGGTATAAGTAGTGAGCGGATATGCAGGACAGGTGAACTCACTAATTAGCAAGACGAAAGCAAAACCCGTAGCGGAACACAGAAAAATCAGATGGATTACCGGTAAAAGCAAAAAGGAATAAAAAACGCGGAGATAAGAAAAGAGAGGCATGATCCATGACAAGTTTCTAAGCGTCACTATTTTCCCATAGCAAGTCCATTTAACAAGCAACCCCCCACCCAGTCTATACCTACCCATGCATGACATAGTGAACAATAGCGTCTATGTGTGAGTTCATAAATGTACTTATTCATCATATAAAATTTGAATTCCGTCATAGCAACAAGATAAACCCAACAATAGCCTGATCGTATGCCAAAAAAGCAGTTCAAATGCAAAAACATGTGAACTTATTGTGTCCTATTCTACTATAAATATCTGCTACTAAATATAAAATAAATATACAATCCTACCACTGGATTCTGATAGAGGACAGTATATCCTTTTCAACATGTCTGTAATTTTTTCTCTGATGCTTTGACCAAGAATTTTTAACTAGTCAATGTATATGACGCAAACAGCTACAGAAAACTAATTCACTCACAGAAGTTTTTCTTCCGCGATATGGAAAAAAAACATTGCTTGTAATTCGCGGTTCTTCTCGTGGGCTACATATGTACATTCGTTTTTTTCCACTCGATCACTGTCTTGTCCAATAGGCAATGTTAGATATGGTTATTTTCGAATTTTGAGTGCATTTCACACACTGTAGCGTAAACATTCATTGCTCAGTTATGTTTTCCGGTTGATGTACCGACTTTCATTGAAACTAGAACATATAGCCGTAGCCTCTAGCTGTGGCCCCCCTATTGCGAAATGGCTTAAAAAAAACCATTTAAATTATACTGGCAAATATAAAAAAATCTAACATACAGCTTCTTGATACACAACACAATACTTTTGACGTAACACTTTGACTGACAGGCAGACAGTTAGTTATTGGCTGCGATTGAAATGGTAAATGGTAAATGGACTGCACTTATATAGCGCCTTTATCCAAAGCGCTTTACAATGGCCTCTCACTCACCCGTTCACACACACATTCACACACCAATGGTGGCAGCCACCATGCAAGGCGCTAGCCTGCTCATTGGGAGCATTTTGGGGTTCAGTGTCTTGCCCAAGGACACTTCGACATGTGGACAGGAGGAGCCGGGGATCGAACCGCCGACCCAGCGATCAGCAGACGACCCGCTCTACCTCCTGAGCCACAGCCGCCCCAGAAGGGCATGGCAAAGACCTCATTTCGATATGAAAGGACTTATAACAATTTATGTTTTATTTTAAACCGGCACAATAATCTTATGAATTGAATTGAAATTTATTTTTTAAATAAATTGTATTATTTTATTATAATTTTTTTTTTTTGCATTTTCCATTTTCCTCTCCCTTCCAATTGGCCCCCCTGGCGCCCCCTGGCGGCCCCCACTTTGAAAACCCCTGACTTAGGGCATGGAAAATACTCATTACAATAATTTACTGTGCTCTGATATAGATTAATGTAAAACTTTTTCTTGGAGCCATTATGAACTACAGAAAAATGCCACCCCAGGGCAAAAGAATACACACTGTAGAGTACAGAGGAAACTGATGTTTTATTGAGGTACAAGAGTGAATGATTCCTGAGGGCATTTTTCTGCTCAGCACTGTTTATACATGTGGCCCCTGGAGTTATAAAGCCTTAAACAAAGCCAAATTTGCCATCTGTGCAAAGGGGTTAATGCCTTAAAACAAGCACACCTTCCCGTGATTCCAGGGACAACATGCTATTCCAGAGACAACGTGCAATACGCCAAAAATGATCCTGGCCACACCTCATCTTAAGACCAACCCGCCCAGTTCACTCCCTATGGGTGCAAGCTCACTTATTATGTAAACAACGTGAGCGCTGGACACTAAAATGACACCTGCTCCAGTCTGAAACTAGCAAAGACACTTGCGTTTGGGTTACCGCCACCACCGGGGTAAGGGCCCCTAGGCTCTGGACATTCCACAAGTAAAAACATACAAAAGAACAGTATCTGGATGGACTGTGTCATGTTAGTGGTGTAATCAGTATTGTATTGTCTAAAGTGTAAAAAAAAAAGCGATTTGTTCAAGTGGTGTGGTTGAAAAACTTGCCTCCACACTTGCTTGGACAAATGACTTGCTCATTACAAATGAAGAGCATATACATTCTAAAAGAAGAGCATATAGTGAAATCATCAAAGTCTAACCACATATTTATATTGTAACTATACTCTCCTTTATAATTAACTTGAGTGTAATCATGTAATCCTTTAATGTATAACCATTGAATTTAATATATACCATTTATTTGCGTCTTCTAATATGTTTTGAAAGTGTTGCAGGTACTGTTAGGCATAATGTACAAGACTGTTTGGGTGTTGATCACATATTGGAGGGCCTGATTAAGTACATTTTTTGCAAACAATAATCGCAATGTTTTTTTTGGTCTCCTGGTAGAGGGTATTGGGTATGTTATACTATTTTAAGAAAGTTAAATTACCTAAAATTACCCTGCCCTGAGGGTGGGTTAATGCTGCACATTGACTAAACCCCAAGAGTCTCTCCATAGGTTTGGGCTTCCCATGATCACTGGATAAATAATATTCCTCAACACAATGCAGTTGAAAAGCAATCAGTGAGACACTACTTACTTGGTTTCCCATTTTAACATTTGAATGGAAAAGAAAATCACAAAGCATACCTTTAAACATGACACCGTCTGGCTGTTTTCCAATCATAATCTTTAGCCATAGATGATGTAATTCACAAGAACACATTCCAGAAGATCCTTGACTAATTATTTTAAGATTAAATATATTACCAAGTATAAGGAAGGGGAAGTTGGCACACCGATGTAGAGCAAGGAGGACACCACTGCCAAGCCAGCAGAGAGCACAGCAAAGGCAGCCACCCACGCCTTGTTCCTAACACAGTCCAGCCTAAGAGATGGGTGGTGAGTGTCATTTTTTTTTCTACCACATGAAAAACAAAAATAACAATTGGCACAAAAAAGAACACGTGTATGACCGATACAGCAGTTGGCCGTTATAGACCAAAGGAAGCATACCTCATGCATGATATTATTGAGAAGGTGATGGCAAGAACATAGGTGCCTGAAAATAAGGGCATCACTTCTTCAGCATTTTTTTTCGATCTCCTGCTGTTGAGATTGAGATGTAAAATAAAACACTTACAAAGAAAAACAAAAAGTCAAGCACTGTTATATCATGTGACATGTGATATCAATATAGAGTAAATAGAGTAAACAATATAGAGTAGTGACCTTGGGTTTTGTGAGTGTGTCGCTCAAACCCAGCTCTAGCCTTTGTGCTGCCCTAAACGAGATTATGGAAGGGGCGCCAACTATGACGATTGCAACAAATACTTTTTCCTCTTGCCCCTTCATTTGGCACCCCATCGTTTATATAGTCTATGCACAGAACTGGCCCATTTCAGACCATTTAAGTTTTGGTATTTTAAGCTTGATTCTATCACGTATCTATTGTTTATTGTTTATTGTTTATTGAATGGATCCCCATTAGCTGACGCCGTGGCGACAGCTAGTCTTCCTGGGGTCCATATAAAATGCATACAAATATAAAAACATGAAAAATACATGATTCAGTTCAATTCAATACAACATAAGATTGAGATTCTTGTTATGAAAAAACATGATTACAATACATTGATTGCAATATGAAAATACATGATTACAATATATTATACAAAAATTAAATACAACATAAAATTAAGATTCCGGTCAAGCGGTCAGCTGCAACAAGTGTGTCTTTAAGGCTATTTTGAATGATGATTTATTTTGTGTGAGATGTATATGAGATGGTAACACGTTCCAGAATGATATAGATCTGTAAATAACTGTGTGTTTGAGGAAATTAGTTATTGGAGCAGGAAGTGTTAAATGACCACGGCTGGCATTCCTGGTGTGATAATTGTGTGTGTTGGTTGATTTGAAATACTCTTTGTAAAAATAATCTGGTGTTTGATTTGAAATTATGTTTCTGAAGAACGTGAGGAGACTACAAAGCAGTTTTTGTTCAACAGTTAACCAGGACAGACGTGCATGCATATATGCAATACTAGTGCGTGTTGAACAATTAAGTGCCAGTCTGGCAGCTCTGTTCTGAACAAGTTGCAATTTGTTCAGGTCTGACTTAGTTGCCGCTGACCATACTACAGGACAGTAATAAAGGTGACAAAAAACCAAGGACTGGATGACTTGACCCATAATTAAGGATGTCAAGTAGGTGGAGCACTTCCTGACCATGGCTATTCCTCTTCCCATTTTCATTAAAATACCATCAATATGATCAAACCATGACAGTTGACTGTCAAGTAAAACACCAAGCAGTTTAGTTGTTTTAACCTGTTCTATAGGCATTCCTAACATAGATAGATGCAGCTGAGGGTCACCAATAAGCATATGCTTGGAGCCAAAAACAATACTTTTTGTTTTGGTGACATTCAGGGCTAGTTTGTTATCTTTCACCCAGTTGGACACCCTTTCTAGGTCCTGATTTAAAGTGGTTACCAACTCATTCAATGTAGAAGCAGTGCTGTACAAAGTAGTGTCATCAGCATACATTACCATATTGGTGTTTGTTGTTATACATGGAAGATCATTTGTAAAAATCATAAAAAGTAAAGGACCTAAGCAGCTCCCTTGAGGAACCCCGCAGTTATTGTACTTACGTTCTGATAGGCTACCATTAAAAAACACTCTCTGCGATCTCTCTGACAAGTAGCTCATCATCCAACCAAGTGCCATACTACTAAATCCATATTTTCTTAATTTAGATATCATTATGTCATGGTCTATGACATCAAATGCTGCGCTAAAATCAAGCAAGACAGTACCAACCATCTGCTTGATGTCCATTTGTGACAACCAGTCATCCGTTAACTGAGCTAGAGCAGTTGATGTGGAATGACCCTGCCTATAAGCATGCTGGGAACTAGTGATCAGTTTGTTATTGATAAAATAATCTTGAATTTGTTTAAAAACTACTTTTTCCATTAATTTACTCAGAACAGGAAGTATGCTTATTGGCCGACTGTTAGTACCAGTGAATTCTTTCTTTTTATCCTTAGGTAAAGGAATGACCTTTGCCTCCTTCCAAACCTTAGGACAAACTCCATGTGTTAAACACATATTGAAGATGTGACAAATTGGATTACATACATAGCAATTCTTAACAGTTTGCTGTCTAGCATGTCAGTACCAGCAGGTTTCTCACATGGTAATGATGATAGCAAGTTCTCAATGTCAGGTATACTAACTTGCACAAAATCAAACTGACAGCCTTTATCTTTCATTAAATAGTTTTCAATTAATGAGCACGAGGAGGATCCATCAGATGGTGTCATTTTTCCTCTCAGATTTTCAACCTTAGTTGTGAAGTAGTTGTTAAAGTACGTGGCAATCTCCACTGGTTTAGTCAGAAAAGCTCCATTTATTTCTATAACTGAATTAGTCTGGTATGATGATCTTCCCATTATTTGATTCAATATTTTCCATAATTGTTTACCATTATTTTTAGAGTCATAGATTTTATTCTGAAAGTATTCTTTTTTATTACTTCTATTTATTTTAGTTACATGATTTCTTAATTTACGGTAGATCATCGTGTCAGACAGTAAACCAGATGAGTCAGCCAACTTTTTAGCCTGGTTACGTTCCTTCATAAGAGCTTTAAGCTCATTGCCAATCCAGGGGGCGCCATAAGCCCTGACAGTTGTTTTCCTGACAGGAGCATGTTTATCAGCAATCTGCAAAAATAATCTCATGAATATACCCAAAGCAACTTCTGGATCCTCCTCAAGACACACAGTTGACCAGTTAACATTTTTCACATCATCTATAAACATTTCTTGATTAAAATGTTTGTATGACCTCTTATGTATAATCAAGCTAGGTGCTTTAGGGACCTTAGTTTTCCTTTTAAGTGCAATTAAGTTGTGATCACTGAAACCAAGAGCTATTGATACTGTTTTTGTGCATTTTTCAGGAACATTTGTGAATAGGTGGTCAATACATTTGGATGATTTTTTCTAGTTGGTAGAGTACTTGTCTGTGTAAGGTTGCAGGCATTCGCTACAGCAGTCAGTTTCTTTTTAAGTGGACACATAGATATCCAGTCCACATTCATGTCCCCAGTAAAATATAATTCCCTATTTTCATCACTCGATTTGTCCAACATCTCACAGATCGAATCCAGGTATTTTATATCCGCACTAGGCGGCCTATAGCAACACCCTACAAGTATGGGTTTAGTCTGTGGCAGATGAACCTGAACCCACAGTGCCTCGATATCATCCAACATTAAATCATTTCGTATTTTAGCAGGAATATGATTTTGCACATACACAGCCACACCTCCACCATATCTATTTCGATCCTTCCAGAAAAGTGTGTATCCATCCACACCTAATACTGTGTCGTCAAAAGAGGAGTCAAGATGTGTTTCCGATATTGCCAGGATATGAATATTATTCGTCTTCATTACCTCACATAAATCTGGGATTTTATTTCTTAAGCTACAGATGTTTAAGTGAGCTAACAACAGGCCTTTGCCTGGTAAATTAAAACTGGATGAGCCCATAATGAAGTGAGAAACATTTAGATAAAATATATTGCCTTTCAGCAGTTACACAGAAACCCAGTACAAACGGAAAACAAACATACAACCGTTCCTCAGTCAGCATAAAGTAGTAATAACTCCCAAAAAGTACAGAAGCATTAAACCTTTTGTCCATAATTATAAAATTATCAAAACCGCACCAAGGTAGAAAAAAATAGAACCTTTTGTAAGTAATTATAGAAGTATAAAAACTACAGCAAGGTACACGAAAAAAATAATGTATGTCCGTCATTATATGTGTGTAAATGTCCATCATAATAGACACAGTGGTCCTACCTCACAGCAGGTCGTTCAACCACCGAATCTGTCCAGTTCGCTGATGTCATTAATGACCATAACTTTTGCGTCCTCTGCTGTCGTTCCATTCAGTTTGATAAACACTTTGCAGCTCGCTGTCCATGTAGCCTGAATCTTGTTTTGTTTTCTCAAAATGCGTGCTCGCCTGGCAATCTCACCATTCCTCTTGGTAAGGTGTTCATTGATGTACACCTCAGACCCTTTTAATTTACGACCCTGTTTTAGGATCGAGATCTTGTTCTTTCTGTTAGTGAATCGAATGATTATCGCTGGCGTTGCTCCTTTGGTTCTAGTAGGCAGGGTGTGACAGGCTTCGATGTCGCTCCTGTCCATGGAGATCCCCCAACTTTCCATGAAGCCAACCACCTGTTGTTCCAGCGATTCCGTCTCGGACTCAGAGGGCTCCCCTCCCCGCTCAGCGGTGCCGCTCTCCGGGGCTGCCACTCTGGCATAGGACCGGTGTCTGGTCTTCAGCCCGCTGACGATTACATTGTTCATATGGGAGTATTGCTCCAAGTCTGCTACACGATACTCCAAAAGTTTAATCGTTTTGTCCTTTTCAATGTTCAGTTTTTTCAGTGACTGAACTTCTCCCATCAGATCCAATATTTTCTTTTGTTGGTCTGACACTTTAGTGATCTCCGCCGATAAGTACTCAAGAGATTTCTTTATCTCTTCCATTTCCTCCTCCTGGAGGTTTGCGCCTCTCTTTCTCAGCTGCTTCTCCGGAATTCTGCTAACCTGGGCCCCGGCTGAAAGCGAGCCACGCCAGGCTGCAAAAAAGCCTCTGTATAGCTACCTGGATCCCGGGTATCACCTGGCTAAAAACGAGCCTCACCAAGCAACAAAAGCTAGCTTCACTGATACCGAATCCTATGTAGCTAACTATCTAACGTGTAAACGTACCTTGGAGTGCTAAAACAATCGCTTCTACTTTGTGCATAAAACACCTACGAATGACATACAAATTTAATGCGATTGTCCTGAAAAGACATAGCAAGGCTATCGCTGAAAAGACAGAGCGACTTTAGGGCATGGTGGAGGAAAGGAGGGTGCATTTTAAATCTATCTATATGAGTTTTATATATAGACGTTGAGTGTAATTGCACACTAAAGACAAAAATGTTTCTGAATCTCAGATTATCATCCCTATCTTTTTCTTTTCTGCCAATGCTAAACTCACACTCATATTTGTAAGTGCACTCCAAGGCAGCATCCTCTGCCAGTTATTGAAAGTGAATTATCTGAGACGCTGTCCAGCCACCAATTCTTTTCACTCCACAGACCACCATCTGTGCTGCAAAGCCATTGCTCTGGAGGACAGCACATCTTGTGCTAAGCCCCTTTCACACATGTAACCCACAACATTGCCGGTTTCAGTTATCTGGGTTACGTAGTTTTTTCCCCCCATTCACACATATGCTCAGTGGCCACTTATCAGGTACACCTGCTCATTAATGCAAAGAGACTGCTCCTCCAAACAGCAAATCATGTGGCTGCAACTCAATATATGAACTGGGTTATAACACACACATTCAATATACCGTAGCTACCAGTGCTGGGCAGAATATAATAAAATAGGTAGAAACAAAGTCCTTACAGTGTAGCTAATGAATCTTGAGGAAGACCTGTCCAAGTCGAAACGTTGATGTTTTGATTATTAAATGAGAGCATTTTTTATTAGCTACAGTGTACGGACTCTATATTTTAAGTCAATATCTAGCATGCAGAGTTTTGCTGACATAAAGAAGAGGCTTAGTTGTTGTTCAAACAAACATTAGAATGGGCAATACACCTGACCTAAGCTAGCAAGGTGTCAGATTTTCACACACTAGTCTCTAGAGTTTACAGAAAATGGTGCGATAAACAAAAACATCCAGTGAGCGGCAGTTCTGTGGGCAAAAACACCTTCTTAATGAGAGATGTCAGAGGAGAATTGACAGATTTCAGACAGGCCACAAGAGGTCAAATAACAGCTGTTTGTAACGGTGGTGTGCAAAAGGGTAATCTTTAAACCCACAACATGTCGAACCTTGAAGCGGATGGCCATAGCAGACCACACCGGATTCCACTCCTGTCAGCTAAGAACAGAAAGACACATTGGGCATGTGTTCACCAAAACTGGACAACTAAAAAACGTTGCCTGGTCTGATGAATCTCTATTTCTGTCATTACATGCAAATGCAAAAAAAATCTTCAGCAACTGCGTCGAGATGCTATCGAGTCAGCAAAGGCCAAAATCCATGAGGAATGTTTTCAACACCTTGTTGAATCCATGTCACAAAGAAATCAGGCTGTTCTAGAGGCAAAGGGGGTCCTACTCGGTACTAGATAAGTGTAGGCTACCTAATAAAGTGGCCACTGAGTGTAGGTCTCTTATACAACAAAAATCCTGTGTTGAGTCTATTCACACATTACATGACTATTCCGGATAGATTAGGCAAGGCAGGTTGTCTACCCTCTGAAGCAATGTTGGACAAATGGTAACGTTACATTAGTTTGTCAGCCAGATATTTCACTGAATAATAATTTTGGCAGAGATGTAAATCCTACCAACATAACACAGTTGAAAAGTGATAATTTTAAGATAATTTATGGTAATATCTTTAGCCAATATAGCTCAGTTATATGATCCCGAATAGCTAATGTTAGACAGACAATTGAGTTTATCGGCTAAAAATCTATACTTTTATGTACTTTTAGAGTTGTTTTTGGTAAAATGCAAGTTAACCCCTTCACCTATACAGCAAAATTCGAATGAAAATGCAATACATAAAATGGCAACGTAATCTTACATTTGCATTTAAATTTCCCACTCATATGTGCAAAAATTGTCTCAAAATTAAAATTAATTTCATTTGAATTTGCCATATTATATACTCGTATTGACTTTTAATTTTAACAGAGATTTGCACACTTTATGATTAGCTTTATTCAAATGACAATGCAAATTGGAAAATTAAAAAGTATTTCCCAAACTGTGATTATGCAATAACAGGGTCAGAATGATTATTTAAATATAATTTACCTCATGTGCATTTGCACACTCTAACAAGTTATTTGAAATTCCATTATCAAAGACGGTAGCCTATTACGCTATAAAGGTGGCATAATTCTAATGGTTATCAAAATGTAAAAAGAAAAACAGCGCCTCCTGTCTTTTCCATTAAATATCGTCACCGACTACTATACAAAGGTGGCAAGGTTGAATTGCAAATGCAGTCAGAGGCGATTGCATTTTCACAGACTTCCACCTGTCAGTCATCCCGTCAAGGTAGATCTTGCGTTGCGGAAATTGGACCTCCTCCCTTTTTATACCAACCTAAGGCGTACAGTCATATTTTAACCCCAGTTATGCCCATAATACATATATGTATTAGAAACAATGTGTGATTTTACTTGACACAATTCGATATTGCTGTTGAGTTGTTTTACTCATCGTATAGTCAATATTAGCTGCTCTTGTAGCTCAAGAGTCCCTGGTAGGAATGTTTTTAACCCTCTGGAATGAGTGGACAACTACACAAACATTATTTAAATTCTGTTAAGTAGCTTATGTAGCTAGCTAGCTATATATGTGTGTCTGAGATGATTGGTTCAACTCTAGATAGATTTTTGTTTAGCAAAATCGAATAGTTAACGTTTAACACCTCATGTCAGTGACAAATATAATTGTATAAAATATGGAAATATTTTCACCACCTGCAACATTGTTGCTACTCACCTCCATATCATTGATCATCGGTCTGCTGGAGAAGAATTTTAAAAATCCATCAAACCATAAATCAGCTCTTGTTCTGTTGTCTTTTTGTATGTAGTGCAAACAGTCTAATTGCCAAAACACCATCACCCTTATAAATTCAATTGCCCTTAGATTCAGCCCAGGTAATGTAATTTAATTTAAGGACTTTGCACAAATGTCTTTAAATGTAAACTGCCCTTGTCTATCCTTCACAGCAATATTAATGACTTGTTTACTTGTTAATTCTCTCAAATGCTGCAGTCTGTAATTCTGCATCTGATAGTATATGTGATTTTAAAACTGCTATGACAGATCAGTCTATGACTGATATATCACATCAGTGTAGAGCCTCTGATTAGAAAACATTGTATCATTTTGAGGAAAGTTTTTCTTGACAAAACTTTTTTCTTGCTTGGCAGGTCCATTCACTGGTGTGAATTGCTCCTCGATGTCATTCGCCTCTCTCTCTCATTTAGGAAATAGAATCCCCCTCCTAAACCAGCAGAGAGAAGCATAGGAATTATGAGAAACCATAAGGGGTGAGTGCCCACAATACATCCAAATTTCTCAAATAACTTGGATAGTGGCTTTTCAATGCAGTCTGTTTGGAAGCAAGCTCTGAAATGTGTTCTTTTGTTCCTTGAAATAATCTAGTTTTTCAAAATGTTTTTAGTTCCCAAGAAGAATGTTCATTTGACTAATTCATCACATTTAATCTTGTGTAGCACCCTGCGTAGTGTGTCATGTAGGTTGAGATGGTTTCCCACTGAAATTGTAAGCATCCGTTTTAAAATCACAGTATCTCTTCTTTTAAAATGCAATTTCTTGTGAATTATCAGCATTTCCTTCTCATAAGGAAATTGTCTTGCAAAGTTATTGAGTAACTAAAGAGAAAAGCCAGTATGTAAACACCCATATAAGGTGTGCACGTGCCCCAGCTTGACATTTCATAAACAGAAAAGGTTTCTTGATGATAACATACTGCAGCCTTAACCCAATTAATGGAACTGTGCAATGTAAGACGCATGAAAGAGAGACATAAACACAGAACTGCAGTGTGTAAGTTCAGTTGATTATCATTCGTTTTTTTTTAAAGCAGAGATTACAGTCAACCCATCTTAACCCCTTCACGCAGATGGCACATTTATTCAATCTTTGCCTATTTATACAGTACTGTGCAAAAGTCTTAGGCACATGTAAAAAAAAAATGTAACGCGAAGATGCTTTCTGAAATAATTTAATTAATACTTTATATGTCAGACAATTGACTATAAAGACATAAAAATGAATCAAATCAATATTTGGTGTGATCAAACCCTTTGCCTCTAAGGGTGATATGCAGAAGTACTAAGGATCTATGATGCTAAATGTAAGCAGTGTACCCTGTTGTCCCTTAGTGTCTCTAAATCTATCCAAAAAGGCAAAACTGTGTACTGCGGTAAATCATAAAATAATCATATATTTAACTAGAAATAAACTGTTTTGACTCATGAAACTTACGTTTACATTATTTTCAAGTGGGAATTACTATTTTGTCATCAGTATAGGGGGATAGATATGGGTCCAAAAAAAAAAAATGTATCCAAAACCAATATTCATGTAATGAATATTCTCTGTAGTGTTTCACAAATGTTGCCATTTATAATCACTCCAAGAAATATTTTCCATTTATCTAGCACATGTCAGCACACAGTACATTTGAATGAGTATTAACCATGCCCTAAGTGACAAGTATAGCCCAGGGAGATACTAATATGCCACAGTTTATATTATGTATAATAAGATTACAATAGTAAGAGCAATTTCGCACCTTTAATTTAAATGACCAAAAAAATGCAAAAAAATAAAGTGCAAAAAGTGAGACCAAATGTTTCAGTCCATGGTACTTTTCTCAGTGTAAAAGGACAATGCAGTAGGCAACGCACTATTAATGATACAGGACAGGTGATCTCTGGCACAATCAGTGTAAATGGAATACAATCACAATTGGCCAACATAGCAGCTGGGATGTCACATGATATGCATGCACTTGATTACATTCTTTGAATATTTTAAATGTTTCTGTTAAAGAAACATTTTTTAAACTTGACATTATCAAAAAAACAAACAGTATTTCAACACGTAACCATTAGTCATAGTACAGAGGAGATGGATACACTGGTGCATGTAGAAGGCCATCACTGTTTTTCTCCCAGATAGACGCTGTTGTCCAATGTGTCACACTAGGGTCGGTATAGTTGCAGGTGAGACTAGATGGGGGTTGCTTGTTAAATGATGACCTACATCACAATTGCGGCACTTATGAGCTCCGTCTTTGGCATAATATCTTACTGTGACCATTCTATTTATTAACTTTATGGGATTCTGTGAAAGTGCATTTTAATTAATATATCACTATGTGTTTCTGTGCTCATTTTGTACTGAAACCAGGGTCTGATACAATAGTGGTCAGATACCGGGTGCCCAGGTGCCTGGAGCGCCAACTTCTCATATCTTATCAGACTCTCTGGACTCTCTGAAAACACCAGCTTTAAAATCCCCATTGTTTAGGAACATCTTATCTTCTTATCAGACTCTCTACAACAACTTCAGCCTTCAGCTCCTTCTAGTCAGAGAGACAGAGAACGTGTCTCTCTGCTCTTATAATATTTTACTGTGCTTATGAATGCGTTTCTCTGTTCTTAATACATTTATACATTATGTATATTGCTCTTAATACATTCACAGATACATATTCAAATATTATCAATACATATTGTCACATGTGACCAATGGATTTAATGGAATTCCCAACATTCTTCCAGAGGTTAAGGTATGTTTCATAGAAAATTAACATTGGTATCTATCTATCAAGATGAACTCATCCCAACCAAAATAATACAAACTCATGACAATGTGTTTTAGTGTGAGGTATCACTATTTGGCAACTGGCACATAGTGACATTTCTTTCAACTAATAATGGACATAGTCATTTTCAAATGTCATGAGGAATCAGTGTTATGGCACCCCTGTCATAGTGAGTGACATAACAGTAGCATTGGAACTGCAACATACAATTATGCACAAGCACCAGATGCACTGTATTTAGTGCTTATAGTGAAACACTAATTTACAACACCCGTCCATGAGAAGCTTTTTAAAGTATATATATAAAAAAAGGTAAAATACAGGTACACGTACAGTAAATACATATATACAATAAAATAAAAATACAGGTGTGTCTATACAAGGATATTATGTGTGAGAGCAATATTGTTTCTCTTTTAGCCATGATTTAGCACCTCTATTGAAAACAGCAAAGTTGCGTTGCATTTTCAACTCAGTGGGTAAACGGTTCCAAAGTGTTGCTCCTTTAACAGAAAAAGCTGTTGAGGTTTTGCGCATTGCGATGCGACAATGACCATTCATTGAGTCCGGTGTGCTGACTCTACTGGGGTGCAGGTGTCTTGAAACATATTAGGGACTTTAAGCAGCAACGGCTGCGGTGACTGGAAATTTGTGTTCACGCAGCAGCCACAGAAATCAAAGTCATTACGCAACAACTCTTCCAAATCAACGACGGCAGTGTTCAACAATCTGACTGTAAATTATTAACGTTAGCTACGAAAAATGTTGTTTAAAAAGGCCCAGAGAGGAGTTACTGAGTGTAAGTTATGCTTTCGGGAAAATCGATTAAATTAGCAGGTGTCTTTGATAAAATGCTCTAAAATTGTTGAAAGTATAAGTTTCACTATCTATTTATTCCAAAACACAATAATAATGGAAAATTCACTCATCTAATCCACACGTTGTAGCGACTACGTGAAACGTAGGAGCTAGTCAAGTTCACGCATGCGCAAAACAGAACAAAGTTATTTCCGGTCACCGTAGTCGTCACCGCAGCCATCGCTGCATAAAGTCCCTATTCATTAAACAAGGAGGGAGCATGACCATGTAGGCATTTAAAAATGAGCTTTAAGTTGAAATAGTTTATGAAGCTTTCGAAGCTCAACATATTATGTTTTTACAGGATATGGCAGTGGTGCCACCTCATTGGTTTTTTGTCCATAATTTTTATTGTCTGGTTATATAGAGATATGATTTCAGTTTTATAATGTCAGTTGTGTCATAACACAAATCGCAGATTGTGTAATAACAACACTATGTCATAGATATGAATGGACATGACACTTCATAACAGGTGTTATGTCATGATAATGACACTGTCATTTCTATGTCATGAAAACCACTGTCAAATAAAGTGGTACCATACTTTCTTTTAATTGAAGAGATGCAAAGCACACATAGCACTAATTGCACAATTATTATGATAATAATTTTTCCAATTTACTCTCCTCGAATGTTTAAGTTGACATTAATGTTCCTATTCATAATGATTAAGGAAATATTTTACCTTAATCTACCACATATCAGCGCACAGTGAATTGGAATGAGCATTTGCCATGCCCTAAGTGACAAGTATATACACCATAGCCTATATTATGTACAATAACGTGAAAATAAAATGGTATTCCACTGTAAATCTGGGAATTAGCAACACAAATCATTTCGAGTTCTCCAAATTGTAACATCTGGAAACATAAACTAAAATCATGTTACAAACCAAATTGTAAAACTCCGCGCGGCTAGACCAATGAGGGAATAGCTCGGAGCGAAGGTTTACGCGTGATGTATTCCGCTATTGCTGTGGGAAAAGGGAAAAGTTAGGAAAGTAGTATTAAGGTTCTTGCAACCGGGTTAGACTGCTCTTTAGATTAACGGGATTAGCTAACAAGGGGCCACAAATCAAAGATACTCGTACCACGTTACCTTCCGCTTTTAGTCTGGTCTACCTTGATCACAGTTTATCCAAAGAACAGCCTCTATATATTGCAGTAAATCATCAGCCACCAACGCTGATTCTGTACTCGTTTAGCTGACTCCATTTAATATTATAATTTAGTATATACAATTTCCACTTGATTTGTTAAAGGACTCTCATACTTTAAAGACGGTTCTCTGGGCTGGATCTGTCGGTTAACACCGCGCTTTACATTGGGCCCTTAATGCGTACGACTCACAGCTGACTAGATATCTGCGGTTATCTCAGAGGTTGCGGAAGAAGTCACTTTGTGCGGTATACTCTATGGTTAAGACTCAGGGACCGACTAAAGGAATATTGGCAACCACCGTTCTCAACATGTATAACCGCCAGGCGGAGGTGATCTACTTTAAGACATAGTTCTACAGGTGCAATACTCCGTGATACATTAAGCTTAAATAGTCAACCTCCCTAGACCAGCTGAGGGGATAACCATGACTGAGGAAATTAATCAACCCATACCGGTGCACAGAGATAGTACGTCAATGTTCAGAGAAACCACACAAATCAAGTTTAACTAATTTATTACCAGGTAGGTTACTTACTTAAATCATCAATACATAGTTACAGATTGAACATTCCAAATTCAAATACAGTACAGAGAAAATACTTAGTCATACCTGGCAATTTGCTACACACAATGACCTGAAGTACGATGTGCGGAAAGACTGGCTACAGCCTTCCCAGATTAGTTTGTTTCCGTTCCTTAAATCCTCAAACTCTGCGTTTGATCTGGCTGCAGACGGTCGTAAAACCATAAACTGGTCAGCACTATTAGCCCCCCTTCTAATGGGGTTTCACAGAATGGTTTTTTCTAAGGACAATTTCACAACGGCAGCTTACGCCAGTGTTTATGAAATATACCTTCCATCCATGTTACACATTTAGGACATGTAGACCATTGCACCACTCACACCAAGACCATCAAAATGATATCAAACATGAATAGGTCTAAGTTTGTGTTGCCATGAAAATCTCCATCTCTATATAGTTTTTCAAATGTGATTGATATTAATACCACAAATGTCCCAGAATTCCTGTTGAGAATATTACATTTACACCCTAGTTGTCCCTGTTAATGTAGGTACATTAACTTGATGTATTTACTAATGTAACACTCAAAAACTGAACAATACATAATTATCTCGCTGGAAAGAGTGTATAATGTATGTTCCAGTGCCCAGACTAGTTCCAGCGTATACTGTACAATGTAGCAAAAGTATCAATCACATTTGTATGTTTTTAAGCTTTTTGAGGACAAAAGTAATCTATAGCCATGTTGTGTTGTGGGTGAAAATATGTTAAAGGACAGGGAATTGACCTGCCCTGATAACGCCATATGGGGGCACTATGGCCCTGTGTGTGCTTGTTGTTACGACAGTCCAAGCTCATGACGTCTGGAGACATTCTTTGACCGTCATAAACGTCACGCCTGATGGTCCAGCAGACGTTTTACGGCATTGAAGTTCTGGTTTATTACATCCTAGAGTACACAGACTTCAACCCCCGATTGTTGTGTGTCCAGGTGCACTGAGATCTCAATTCCAGTCTTACAGTTCCCCCCTCTGGCGCCGTGGGACAAAAAGAACACAGTCCCAAGGGGTCACTGGGCTACACCCTGGCTGGGTGAACCCTGCTGGTGACTCTAGTCCCATAGCCAGCCCTGGGGCAGCTGGAGAGGGCTGAGAACCAGTGCGGTGTGTAGAGAGCGAAGAAGATGTCTGTTGCACCAAGTCCATTAGGTCAGTCAGGGCCCGCGTTCCTTGCTCGCAGAATGTGTCCTCCCACCACGGTGAGACGTCCACTTCCAGTGGAACTCTCCCCAGGATGTTGATCTGCCCCATTGCAACGTCTTCCGTCACTTCCAGGCAGAAAGTATGGTTGGCTGGGCAGGTCAGACCTCCATAGGTGAAGGAGTTCACCTTACTGAGGACGCACCATTGCGTGTGGGAGACCTGGATTGCATGTGCGTGACCGTGTAAGGACTGAACAGTAATGAGCTTGGTGTTATTGTGGGAAAAAGATTGTAGGGGTATTACAGGAGGTCTCATGACAACACATATGAGTGGTGAATATGGTTTCAGTGCCCTTCATGGTAATGTATCCTGTTAAATAATATAATTTAATGACCTGATTCTTCACTACTACGCCAATAGAGCGTATGGTAGTGGAATTTGGATACACTTAGTCTGGGTGAATCAAAGGAAAGGAAACAAAGACTCCAATACATAACGGCACATTCAATTCGAGTAAACATCATAAACATTGAAACAAGTCCTGTGCATATGTTCAGCAGTAAACAAGTCCTGTGCATAAGTCACGCTCGATGGTACGGGTCTGATTGAGTAGTGAAATCATCAAGCTGTGACTGCAACCATGCAGAGATTTCATCATTTCTTGTCACAAAGTATTACATATGCTGACAGGTGTTCAAAATGCTACTACGTACATGTGCCATTATAAGTTATGTATTAAAAAACCATATCCAAAAGGATAGTATAAAAGTAAAAATACCACCAAATCACACTAAACATATTTTATGGTATATGAGTTAGGCAATACTGTGAGTTTGTCGCATCCTGGAGTCTGTGACATATACACTTTAAAATGACTGTGACACTTGCTATTAATATTCACAGAAATACTACACATAGCAAGAAAATTTCACATCTTTCTAAAACATGTTTCCAGATACAGCAAACAGATTAAATGAAAGTTATTCATTAGTATGTAGTGGAGAGAATTGAAATATACAAAACTTTTAGTTTTGCACAACAAAACACATATGTCAGAATTTATATTGTACTGATTATAACCAGGTTTTGGTGATTGAAAACTAAAATCATACACTCTCTGAAGAATGTAGGTTAACTTTTCTTGAAGAAACAAGAATATTTAACACCCACATAGAGAAAGAGAAATAAGGTGACAAAAGGACAAAAAGAGACCAGTAAGCCAGTCTGTGCTAGAAAATGACCCTACTTTCAGCTTTTAAATGAAAGGGGCTAATATGGAGTAAACCTAAAGAAGAAATTGCTTCTTCTATGTATTTATTTATTTATTTAATTGAGGAAGAACTATTCTCCCAAACTGTAAAACCATTTAGCAGCCCCGACTAGAAAGACTTTCCCTTAGTAGTCATACACACTTCACCTTGTAAGAACAAAAGATGTTGACCCTAATTAAGGCAAGTGCAAGCTCTGGTGGCATTTGATTCATTTTATAACATTAACTGGCTTATTGGAGTCAGACAGACATTCTAACACATGTGTTTGTGCTAGGGGAAATTTACACAAAAATACATCCATGAAATTTTATAAATATGCCTCAGTTAACTTAATGGGCACCCAAGTAGGTATATTAGCGAATCCCAACATTTCCTACATCACATGCCCAGGCCTGATTTATATATTTATAGCAAGTATGCTACCGCACTTTAGCTTTATAATTTCACGGATGTATAGCTTAAAACACAAATTAAAAACACAGAAAAACACCAATATGGTGCCAAAAAAGTAACTACAGAAGAAAGACTTCTGTTTTTACATGAAAATAGCCTATGAGCCATTTATTAATTTCTGCAACGATGTTATGCAGTTTTTTTAAAGATAGGCTTTCCTCAGAAAGCGTGGCCTGCTGTATTTTAGAGCAGTGCCACGTCTGCCATTGTTCTAAAAGATATACATATAGATATATATATATACACACACATATACATATATATACACACACATATACATACACATACATATACATATATAGATATATATACATACACCTATACATACACATACGCACACACACATACATATACATACATCTACACATACGTACACATATACATATATACGCACATATACACATACCTACACATATATATATATATATATATATCAACTTTAATTTACCCATTCTAGGGTTTTATAATTATATTGTCATCATAGTGACCTAATTGCATATATGACTTCTGCATTTTAGAATGACAGTGTCAACATTGCATACATTGCATACGGGTGAAAGGAAAACCTTGCACTTAGACGTAAATTCCCTAAACAGCCTCTAGATGTGGTGAAACAACAACAACTCTCCCTAGTATATGCTAATACATAAGATAATTGTGTTACTCACCACACCAAGGATCAAGAACCAGGAATTTAGCTGAACAGAAACTCCCTGTAAGGAATATCTTGTCAAGTACGCCAAACTGCAAAGGATTCCTTAGACACGGGTGCAGGAGAAATTTGGAGGTAAATGGTAAATCCCACAGATAGCAACCTGGAATCACGTTGCCGTCACCAATTTGTGAATCTCACAAATAGCAACGGTTCTTCACGTTGCCGTCACCAATTTGTGAATCTCACAAATAGCAACGGTTCATCACGTCGGGGTCACCAACTGTAAATCTGGGAATTAGCAACACAAATCATTTCGAGTTCTCCAAATTGTAACATCTGGAAACATAAACTAAAATCATGTTACAAACCAAATTGTAAAACTCCGCGCGGCTAGACCAATGAGGGAATAGCTCGGAGCGAAGGTTTACGCGTGATGTATTCCGCTATTGCTGTGGGAAAAGGGAAAAGTTAGGAAAGTAGTATTAAGGTTCTTGCAACCGGGTTAGACTGCTCTTTAGATTAACGGGATTAGCTAACAAGGGGCCACAAATCAAAGATACTCGTACCACGTTACCTTCCGCTTTTAGTCTGGTCTACCTTGATCACAGTTTATCCAAAGAACAGCCTCTATATATTGCAGTAAATCATCAGCCACCAACGCTGATTCTGTACTCGTTTATCTGACTCCATTTAATATTATAATTTAGTATATACAATTTCCACTTGATTTGTTAAAGGACTCTCATACTTTAAAGACGGTTCTCTGGGCTGGATCTGTCGGTTAACACCGCGCTTTACATTGGGCCCTTAATGCGTACGACTCACAGCTGACTAGATATCTGCGGTTATCTCAGAGGTTGCGGAAGAAGTCACTTTGTGCGGTATACTCTATGGTTAAGACTCAGGGACCGACTAAAGGAATATTGGCAACCACCGTTCTCAACATGTATAACCGCCAGGCGGAGGTGATCTACTTTAAGACATAGTTCTACAGGTGCAATACTCCGTGATACATTAAGCTTAAATAGTCAACCTCCCTAGACCAGCTGAGGGGATAACCATGACTGAGGAAATTAATCAACCCATACCGGTGCACAGAGATAGTACGTCAATGTTCAGAGAAACCACACAAATCAAGTTTAACTAATTTATTACCAGGTAGGTTACTTACTTAAATCATCAATACATAGTTACAGATTGAACATTCCAAATTCAAATACAGTACAGAGAAAATACTTAGTCATACCTGGCAATTTGCTACACACAATGACCTGAAGTACGATGTGCGGAAAGACTGGCTACAGCCTTCCCAGATTAGTTTGTTTCCGTTCCTTAAATCCTCAAACTCTGCGTTTGATCTGGCTGCAGACGGTCGTAAAACCATAAACTGGTCAGCACTATTAGCCCCCCTTCTAATGGGGTTTCACAGAATGGTTTTTTCTAAGGACAATTTCACAACGGCAGCTTACGCCAGTGTTTATGAAATATACCTTCCATCCATGTTACACATTTAGGACATGTAGACCATTGCACCACTCACACCAAGACCATCAAAATGATATCAAACATGAATAGGTCTAAGTTTGTGTTGCCATGAAAATCTCCATCTCTATATAGTTTTTCAAATGTGATTGATATTAATACCACAAATGTCCCAGAATTCCTGTTGAGAATATTACATTTACACCCTAGTTGTCCCTGTTAATGTAGGTACATTAACTTGATGTATTTACTAATGTAACACTCAAAAACTGAACAATACATAATTATCTCGCTGGAAAGAGTGTATAATGTATGTTCCAGTGCCCAGACTAGTTCCAGTGTATACTGTACAATGTAGCAAAAGTATCAATCACATTTGTATGTTTTTAAGCTTTTTGAGGACAAAAGTAATCTATAGCCATGTTGTGTTGTGGGTGAAAATATGTTAAAGGACAGGGAATTGACCTGCCCTGATAACGCCATATGGGGGCACTATGGCCCTGTGTGTGCTTGTTGTTACGACAGTCCAAGCTCATGACGTCTGGAGACATTCTTTGACCGTCATAAACGTCACGCCTGATGGTCCAGCAGACGTTTTATGGCATTGAAGTTCTGGTTTATTACATCCTAGAGTACACAGACTTCAACCCCCGATTGTTGTGTGTCCAGGTGCACTGAGATCTCAATTCCAGTCTTACACCACCATCTGCAAAATGCTTTCAAAAGTTCCATCTTCAATGAAAATTGGTCGCCTACATCAAAAATAAATATAACGAATGCCCTACAGTATGTGAAATGCACTCAAAATGCAAAAATAACAATAGGCCTATCAATCATATTGGAAAGACAGTGTTGAGTGGAAAAACTTTTTTTAGACACAAAAATACTTACATATTGGGAAGGGAAGAATCCCCTCCCTAATACATTTTATATAGAACTTGTGTAATACTAGACCATTAAAACGAAAACTGCCATTACGCTGGGCTTTAATTAATTGTTCAAAGCACCCAATAAGACATAGCATATACCGTTGCTAAGGTTATAATGTACTCTAGTGGATAAAAGAGCCAGCAATGAAACCAGAATGAACTGTAATGAATAAGACAGGCTTGCAGGGCATGGGGGGTATTACAAGTCGACGTTTCATATCGTGTAATAGCGGTATAAAGTGTTGTATATTTCTCAAACGGATTGTACCAGACAATAAATGACCACAAAATTTTGAAAGGAACATCTCGATGTGTATAACCAATGGTAGGATTGTATATTTATTTCATATTTAGTAGCATATATTGCTAGTAGAATACATGGTAGAATGAGACAATACTTTCACATGTTTATTTAGTATTTGAGTGAGGAGGGCTTTTCACTGCTTTTCTGGCATACGATCAGGATATTGTTGGGTTTAACTCATGTGAGGGCGGCAGTGTGGTATAATGGTTAAGGAACTGGGTTTGTAACCGAAAGGTTGCAGGTTCGATTCCCGGGTCGGACACTGCCATTGTACCCTTGAGCAAGGTACTTCACCTGCATTGCTTCAGTATATATCCAGCTGTATTAATGGATACTATGTATAAATGCAAAAATAAATGCTGTGTAAGTCGCTCTGGATAAGAGCGTCTGCTAAATGCCTATAATGTAATGTAATGTAATTTCAAATGCTATTGTCCACTATGTCACGCATGGGTAGGTATAGACTGGGTGGGGTGGGGGGTTTCTTGTTAATCTGACTTGCTACGGGACAATAGTGACACTTGAAACTCCGTATTCGGCAGAAATCGTCACAAATCGTCTACCAATACATTTAAAACACAGAGCTTGTGATTTTCACTAACGGTTTGGCTGCAGGAGCAACGAATGTCTCAGTTGAGCAAAATGATGGCGCCGGCGGAATGATCACTAGGCATCTGCACAAAGGAGTTAAATTGACATTCACTTAATTTGGCTGTTTAAATAGTCCATGAACTTGCACATAAATTAATTCCCCAAACCTCAGGCTTCATCAGGCTTGAATTAATTTAAACACTTGAGCTGCAATCTAGCTTTGTGAAATGGAATTTATCCATGCTGTCTAACCTGGCTAATTGAAGCCAGGCTTATTTTAGTAAGCTTGGATATTCTTAGCCAGCTTCATGAAAGCACCCAGTCTTGCAGTAGACTAACTAACATAATAATGCAGTGACATGCCAAAATGTGTGCACTAAATAATACTCAGATCTGTGTAAACAAATAGAGTAGAGGCAATTTGTTAAAACTGCAGTAATTTAATGTAATGTCCCAGTTCCCCAATGTAACCCTGTGAAACATCTGGACACAGAAAACCCAAGAGCAGACCAGGATCAGGCAAAGAACATAGTTTGTTTTCAGTCCAGAGGTTAAAGCCAGGTAAGCAGAGTAGAATCCAAAAATAAAAAACCAATAAACAAGCAAAAGTCAAACCCACAAAATCAGAAATGCAAAGGTAGAAAATCGCTAGGCTAAATCAACGTCGGTAAATACACAACGAAAAGTCGAAAATCAAAAGGCTAAGGTACAAAAGGGGCTAGGCTAAACAATGGGTGTCACAGGAATCTCATGGGTGTCACAGGAATCTCATGATATACTCAGGCTTAATAAGGCGTAGGCACTGACAAACTGAATAACATTCTGACAACTAGGCAGAGGAAATGTGGATCTTAAATACACAGAGGAAGGGGAGGGGTAACAAACAACGTGAGGTTAAAACATTAGGGAAACACAAATTAAATAACGAGGAAAGAACGAAAACATGTAAGGGACTCGGAAAACATGCATGACAGACAACGGGTTCAAGTAGGAGCGGAGTTTGCACAGTAATAAGGGGAGGCGTGGTCTCCAAGGATAAGCAGCTGAAACAAGTTAACAGGTAGCTCAAGGACAGCTTAGTAATGCAGGTAGAAAAGATAAAGGGGGGGAAGCTGGTTAAATGTTAGTATCTAACTACAAGACAGACAATTAGTTTGTTAATACACATTTATGTTAGTGAGTTTAGTAAAGTGCACGTATCTAATAAAGCACCCGGGTGATTGTTAGCACAAGTTATTAATATATACAATTATACACGGGAGCGAAAGCAGGAAGTAGCAGAAAACGAGAAATACTGCGTTAACCCACGGAAAATCCCGAAGTCACCAGAATAGTGCATGCACGAGGCTGGGTAAACAAACACACAAATGAGACTCGGACAACCCACAAACAGAGGGGGATGCAATGATAATTCAATAATAATACAGAACAGACAGACAGATACTCAGAACATTTAACACCGTGATTGTTAAATATTTAGATATACTTCCTTGAAAATTCCCCCAGCGACATTTTTCTTGCAAATGCATATGACAGGACAAAGGTTATTGGCTGTAAAATGCTGATGAGGGGTTTTAACTGATGAACTTCAACATAGTACAGTTCCCTTTACCTGTTTTGTGTGTACATGACATTCTTTGACAATAGCTCTGATATATTTGTCAGAAGACTGTGCCACACCACTAAACAAAGAAACAAAGAAACATTCTTTTGCAAAATGCTAATCTATATGACACGTTTTCTCTTGTTTACATACTGTTATATTCTGTATATCTGTCTGTTTGTATTATTGTTCATTATCATTACCATTGCATTCCCCTCTGTTCGTGGGTTGTCTGTCATGGGTAGTGGCTGTCTCTTTTTGTTTTCTACCATTGTTTTCCGTTTGGCGTCGTCTGAAGCTCTATCGGATTTTTTCTTCCGCCGTCCCGGTGTTTGGATCTCTCCAGGTCATTATCTCCTACACCTGTGTTTGGTTTCCGTCGGCTATAAATAGAGCTTGGCTTCCGCTGTCCGGTGCTTCTAGACTGACGTTGCAGTAGGACTAGAAAGCCGGTATAGGGTTTATAAAAAGAAAAGAAAGAAAACAAAGAGCTGTAGTTACAGGCTTGCTATTTTGGTTCATTTCTTTTCAGTTCTCGACCTCTGATATACGCAGATCAATTAGTGCGTGAGGTCATTTCTTTGGTTGTTAGTTTCTCGCTGTTTTAGCGAATCTCCGCCTCCGTTTGAGGTTGTTTTGAGTTAGCCTTGTGCTAGGAAAGTTTTGTTTCCGCTTTTGCGTTCTCCTTTTACTAGTGCGGTGTAATTCCGCTTCTGTGGCGTATCTAAACTAGATACGCTTTCTGTATCCTTATCTTTCGCGTTTGGGTTTCTAAACCCAAACCTGACATTGTCCGAGTCGCATTCGTGTGTTTGTTTACCCTGTCTCGTGTATGCACTGTTTAGGTGACTTCGGGATTTTCCGAGGGTTTCGTGTTCTGCTACTTCCTGGTTTCCCTTACGCGTAATTGTATCAGTGGTGGGCCGTCAGGGCCAGCAAGGCCTTCTCTGCTGGCCTAAACATCATCAGAATATAAATTTAATTTTGATATATTTTTTCCACAAATATGTATTAAATTATTCCCCATAGTCTATTCTCTTCATTTCAAAGCTTTCCTCTTGGTTGCGCTGCTTCCAGCCTCAGATCGAGATTTGGAGGGCTGGCCTTTATGTTTGAGCTTTTATCCAATCATATTTCAGCCATAATGTGTTGCCAGGGTCCAAGAAATCTGCCCTTAGGCCTTCAGAATCAACAGTGCGGGCGCCTGTAGCTTAAAGTGAACGGAAACAAAACTGTGGCGTTAACCAATCAGATTTCGAGTTGGCGACACCGGGGCCAGCTAGCAGGCGTACGATAACGTCAGCACGTGCACGTCTTTTGATTGGATACGCACTATTGAGAGGCAGAGCTATGCAGAGCTAGCAAACTGAACTTGAACGAGCTAATTTGTGTAGATTTCTACAAGCTGTTTTTTTTCAACCCACAATGGCTGAAGGAGGAGAAGAGATCGATTTGGTCGCAGATATAATTACAACGCCATTTTCAAGAAACTTTTCAAGAAAAGCTAGAGATCGTGAGAAGAGAACGGCCAACCCCGACGCTAGCGTGCCTATCACAGCCGGGAAAAGGGTTTGTCCGCCACTTTCAAATCAAATTATTTGTTTGTTTTCTTTTATTTTCAGTGAATAGTTTATGTGTCTTTATCGTCACGTTTCTTAAATGAAATTGCTTTGGGTGCAACAATGCGCTGTTTAGTGAACAAACTTGTTAAAGCTCACATACTTTTGGTGGACTTAATAAAACTTTGTAGACTAATCCCTTAAAAGCGCCTTTTATTTTTCAGTTTTGACAGTATCCAAGCGATCTTAAAGCTGGTAGTTTAACACTCTTAATTGTAAATGCGGATTTATTGATTATAAATGCTTCGGAAATATTAATATAACTCTGTTGTACTTGACTATGTTAAGGTTATGCAACGCCCGGTTATACTGCGTTTCTGTCTAAATGTATAGTTTCTAGAGCCATGGCGTCATAATCATGGTATTACGAGGTGGAATAATTCAGGTAGGACTGTGTAGGACATCACTCAAGGCCTAGGTGTGAAATGCACGGCCCGCCACTGAATTGTATAGATTACTAACTCGTACTAACAATCACTCGGGTGGTTTATTAGTTAAATGCACTTACTAAACCAATTAACATAAATGTTTACTAACGAACTAACGGTCTGTCTTATAGTTAGGTATTAACAGATTAACCAGTTTTTCGCGATCTCTGTAATTCGCCCCAGCTGTTTGTATGTAGTTTCACCTCTCGTGATTACTGAGCACACTCCGCTCCTCTTCGAGCCCGTTGTTTGTTATGCATGTTTCCGAGTCCCTTCCATGTCTTTGTTATGTTTCCGTGATTGTTTCATTGCTACCTCATGTGTTAACCTCACGTAATTTGTTCCCCTCCCTTTCCCTTACGTATATAAGACCCACAAATCTGTTTGTTCCCTGTCAGAACGTACCCTTTATTTCCTGAGCCTGAGATTGTGAAAGCCAGAGACTTATTGATTACCTGAGACACCCTTTCCGTACGACCCGAGATAGCCTAGCGATTTTGTTTGTTTGCCATTTGGTTTCGACTTCTGATTGTTTTTTGACTTTGCCTTTGCCTGCCGTTTTTGTACCTCTGCCTTTGATTTCCGGTTCTTCGACTTTTGATTCCTGACTACTCTTTTGCATTCTGTTTTTGTACTGTATATATTCTGATATCCTGGCTTTTTGACCTCACCCTTTGAAATAAAACTACGTTTCTGCTTATCCCTGTCTGCAATTGAGTTTTCTGAGTCCAGACGTAACACATACAAAAAATGCAAAAACACCACTTCTTCCATGACACTTTGTCTATTATAATGGACTAAATTTTTCTCAAAATACAAATAGATAGTATTACAAAGAACTTAATTATCACATTGCATTTCCTTTGACAGCTAATTTTATGAAATCACACAGATTTTCTAAACAGTGAATCAATACATTGTCAATGATTCCAGCTCATTAAAGAAATCAAAAGTGGGTATCATTTAATTTATATAGTTTTATTGGGGATTAACCCTCAACCCACATATTTCACATTCACAAATGACCAACTGGGGTCAACTATGACCCCAAAACATCACAAGAGTAATCCAAGTTAAAAAAAAGATTACTATTAAACATGCACAAAACATTTGAGTTGAATAAGAATGACAATATGAATGTATTTCTTTTTACAATTACATCACATTTAGAATTTTCTAAAATCAGACCATTTTTGTATTTAAGTGTAAGGTGGAGTGTGACAGTTAAGGAATCTAAAAGTTTGCGCGGAGAGTTCCGTACTGGGAGAGGGAAATATATATACTGCTCAAAAAAATTAAGAGAACACTTAATCAACACAGTATAACACCAAGTCAATTCAACTTCTGGGATATTGATCTGTCCAGTTAGGAAACGTAAACGACTTTGGTGCAAATTAAAGTGACAACAGATGGACAGGAGAGGCAACAGCAAGACAACAGCAAGACAACCCCTAAAAAGTAAATGGTTTTGCAGGTGGTGGCCACAGACAATTTCTCTCTCCTTATCCTTCCTGACTGATTTTTCTCTAGTTTTGCATTTTGCTAGTGCCCTTGTTACTACTGGTAGCTCCTCCAGGATGACACATCCATATGTGCCGTCGCAAGAAGGTTTGCTGTGTCTCCCAACACAGTCTCAAGAGTGTGGAGGAGATACCGGGAGACGGGCCATTACACAAAAAGAGCTGGACAGGGCCGTAGAAGGGCAACAACCCAGCGGCAGGACCGGTATCTGCTCCTTTGTGCGAGAAGGAACAAGAGGAGCACTGCCAGAGCCCTACAAAATGACCTCCCGCGGGCTACTCATGTGCATGTTTCTGACCAAACTGTCAGAAACAGACTCCGTGAAGGTGGAATGAGGGCCCAACAACCTGTAGTGGGACCTGTGCTCACAGCCCAGCACCGTGCAGCTTGATTGGCATTTGCCAGAGAACACCAGAATTGGCAGGTTCGCCATTGGCACCCTGTTCTCTTCACAGATGAGAACAGGTTCACACTGAGCAGATGTGACAGACGAATGTTATGCTGAAAGCAGATGAAAATGAAAAGCAGAAAGGAAAAAGAAAGAAGTCTAACTCTCTAGATCACAGGAGAGATAAACAAAATAAAGGCAATCTCTCAACGAGAACAGAAATGCAAACCAAAACGAGGGACTGGTAGTACAAAAGAGAAAACAAAATCCAACTAAGGAAACTAATGCAGCTAATAAGCAAGTCCCTTGTAACTCTTAAGCAAGCTTAAAAGTGAAGAGGTCGCTTAGAAATCTAAACCTTACCGGCTTCTAAGTCAATTTGCAAAGACAACATCGAAGCATCGGAAAGCGGGAAACCTGGGCTAAATATAGCCGGCAGGAAACTCAAAACAGGTGCAAGGGATAATGGCTATGCAAGAACAAAATGGATGGGAAGATGGAAAAAAAAAGAACAAACCACAGAAAAAAACGGAGGCTGCCAAAAACCATGACATTTAAGTAATATTTTGGTTAAAAAAAAGGAAACATCATCCAAGTTAGACATCAATACAATCATATTAATATTGTAATTATTGAAACTATTCAGTATTTTGTTTGTTTGTTTTAAGCCACTAATAATTAACCTTTATATGAGAAAACCATCTTAATATGACTAACATGAGATATGACCCTGAGTTGAAACTTGAAACTTGTAATAACAAATAACAAAACAAATGTCAGATGAATCAAATAAATAACCAAAGAGGTATGAATAAAATTAAAGCCCGGTATTTGAAACTTTAAAACATTCACTATCAAATAAACTTAAAATTGACCATGAATGCAGTGTTTTCAAGAGAAATTGAAAAATAGTTTTTTTTTTCTGGGAAGTAAATTAAAAACCCACATGACCTTATGCACACAACAAGTGGCTGTTCCAAAAAAATACAATATCCAACAACATTTCGTTACAAAACATTTTTACCCACAGTTGCAAGATAAATTAAGCAGCTGTAGCTTATCATTGCTAATGAAATTAAATTAGCATCAAAGCCCTATTCTGAGGAGGAGTTTGTGATGTTAAAGGCAGCAGAATTGGTCTTGTCCTGACCATTGAACAATAGTTCAGTGGTCCTGACATGCGACAAGCTTTAAGTCGTTTGTTGCTTTTTTCAGTAGCAATTGATGTGACTGACGTGACTAAATTAACCATTTTTATTTGTGGAGTTCATAATGTTTTGACTGTGTTTGTTGAATTGGTTCCTATTGAATTGAGCCCTTCACAGACCCTGTAGTGGCCTCAACTCAGACATTCACCTGGACCTACCGGACACCAAAAAAATGTGTTCGTTCAATCCCACTCATCACTACTGTCTTGTGTCATATGCATGAGCGTAGGTTTGTTTCCAGTTTTGGTAGGGACTGTATGCGAGCGCACACAGAGTGTGAAGATTTTGCACTAATTTCAGAGCAATTATTGTTTTTGAGCTACAAAGAGAGCATCAGATGATCCCGATGACTGTTTCTTTAATTAACCTCAACTGATTATGCATTTGGCCTACATGTGCACTTGCTGCATACAAATTTGATCATGTTATGACTAACATAAGCAGTTGAGCTATACTAACGTCATTAGAGTTGTTAGCTCGCTAGCTAACGGCATTACGACCAATAAAGTAACACTTAAACATTGTAAGCATGCATCCATATTTACAGTATGCATCACAAACGTATATACATCATTAATAAACAGTAGTAAGCAGCTACATTCAGAATTTTACCTTAAAGGTGGGAAAGAGGTTGATGTCTTAATGACCAAAATTTGTGACTGTAGTAGGTAGTTAATAATAATAATGTAATAATATAATAAATAAGAGATTGATTCAAGTAGTTAATGTAGCTAATAATGTAAATAAGATCAAGATTTATTCTATACTGTATAAAATATTACTGATACTCATTTAAACATTCAATATGATACAACCTGTACAATTACTCAATATATTTCAAGATGTCACAGTTGCGCAATCAGATCTGTCTTGTAAGGTAAAGAAAATCGTAGCGTAGCGGTAGTTTAATCTACATCCCAAAACAGTGTTGTGAAAAAATATTGATTATTCATTATTTATATATAATTACAAACTGTATGGCCGACCATATGAAAATAATGTTAATAAGAAGATGCTTTTCTGTGTTAGGGTGTCTTACAAAAAACAGCTCTAAAGGCCCAAATGTGCACACATCACACATCTGTGGCCTTACAGTCAAGGACACACACACATGCAGGAAAATGCAAGGGAAAAACTAGCTTTCAGCAAAAACAGCTATATTGTAAAACACATTCTAACAGAATGCGTGCATCCCTAATTTTCCCAGAGACTGTTTTAGTTACATTTATATATTCACACATCAGACTGATGAAGCATACGTATACGTACTTATCTCGAAAATGAGGTAATGGACCCATTGACACACACACACACACACAACCAGATGAACACACACACCTTTTTTTGTTTTTAGCCCGTCTGAAAAGATAACAAAGTGACTCCCTAACATTCCTTGGGGCCTGCTTGTTAAAACGTCTAGCACCCTAGCCTTGGAAATGTGTGTGTGTGCAGTTCGAGAACTAATAGAGTTTATTAAATCCAAGAAAAACATTTCACTTCTTCTTTACAAACATTAGTATTAAGCTTTATATTAGTACAAAAGAATCTTGCATATTATAGAGAAAATGTTAACTTGCATTCCATAACGCACCCACACATAAACTGTAGACTGTGGAAATAAGATTAGAAAAATCTTACAGTTAGTATTATTTAACCCATTAGATCATTGTATTATTATGTATTGAACTACCATTGTCAAACCATGGCCAGGACGTTTCTGAAATAATTAAATCATGGCATTTCATCAAAACTACCATATAAATAAGGGTCATATGTAAAGATGAATTAAAACCAGCAGAGGCCAATGTTGACCATGACAAATATCTCCCAGGGAGCAGAGACCAACTTTTAAGGCCACACAGGGTGGGGTTGGGAAAAGCATAAAAGGGGGATTATCTGAACTTTCATGGCTGCAGCTGCTGCTGTTATGTTTTGTTTCTGTCATTAACGGACCTGTTTTGCTAGTAGCTACTGTATAACTAGGTGAGGATTGACAACATTTTCCATCTGCGTGAAGGGGTTAAGATGGGTTGACTGTCTGCTCTGCTTTAAAAAAAAGAACTCATGAACTGAACTTACACACTGCAGTTTTGTGTTTAGGGCTCTCTGGCACGCATCTTACATTGCACAATTCCATTAATTGGGTTAAGGCTGCAGTATGTTATCACCACAAAACCTTTTCTGTTCATGAAACGTGAAGCGGGGGCATGTGCACACCTTATATGGGTGTTTATATGGGTGTTTACATACTGGATTTTCTCTTTAGTTACTCAATAACTTTGCACAACAATTTCCTTATGAGAAGGAAATGCTGATAAAACACAATAAATTACACGTTAAAAGAAGAGATACTGTGATTTTAAAACAGATGCTTACAATTTCAGTGGACAACCATCTCAACCTACATGACATAAAAATACGCTACGCAGGAGGGTGCTACACAATGTGATGAACTATTCATATGAACATTCTTCTTGTGAACTAATAACCTTTTGAAAAACTAGTGTATTTTAAGGAACAAAAGAACACTTTCTGAGCAGACACTATGGCTTGCTTCCAAACAGACTGCATTGAAAAGCCACTATCCAAGTTATTTGAGAAATTTGGACGTATTGTGGGCACTCACCCCTTCTGGTTTCTCATAATTCCTATGCTTCTCTCTGCTGGTTTAGGAGGGGGATTCTATTTCCTAAATGAGAGAGAGGCGAATGACATCGAGGAGCAATTCACACCAGTGAATGGACCTGCCAAGCAAGAAAGAAGTTTTGTCAAGAAAAACTTTCCTCAAAATGATACAATGTTTTCTAGTCAGAGGCTCTATGACGATGGGACATATGCATCTCTCATAGCAGTTTTAAAATCAAATATACTGTCAGATGCAGAATTGCAGACTGCAGCATTTGAGAGAATTAACAATTTGGATAAACAAGTCATCAATATTGCTGTGAAGGATGAACAAGAGCAGTTTACATTTAATGACATTTGTGCAAAGTCCTCAAAGAAAATTACATTACCTGGGCTGAATCTAAGTTCAGAATTTGGTGGAATATATACGGGTGATGGTGTTTTAGCAATTAGACTTTTTTATTACATACAAAAAGACAACAGACCAAGAGCTCATTTATGGTTTGATGAATACCTTAAATTCTTCTCCAGCAGACCGATGATCAATGATATGGAGGTGAGTAGCAGCAACAATATTGCGGGTGGTGAAAATATTTCCGTATTGTATACAGTTATAGTTGTCACTGACATGAGGTGTTGAATGTTAACTATTTGATTTGTTTGCAAAACAATCAATCTAGTAGTGAACCAATCATCTCAGACACAAATATATAGCTAGCTAGCTAGCTACATAAGCTACTTAATGGAATTTCAGTAACATTTGTGTAGTTGTTAAAAACATTCCTACCGGGGACTTTTGAGCTACAAGAGCATCGAGTGTTGACTCGACGATGAGTAAAATAACTCAACAATAACATTATCGAATTGTGTGAAGTAAAATCACACATGGTTTCTCATTCATATTATGTATTATGGGCATAACTGGGGTTAATATATTATTTTATGCCTTAGTTTGGTATAAATAGGGAGGAGGTACAATTCGCGCAACGCCCGCCTTGATGGGATGACTGACAGGTGAAAGTCTGTGAAAATGTAAATGCCATTGCCTCTGATTGTGGGTGCATCCCAATATTCTTCACTCCATTTTCTTTCTTCCACTCCCCCACTACCACTCCTTTACGTATGCAAAACTGCCTGAATGTTTCAAGTACAAGTATTTGCATGTACAGTATACAATGTACTTGACATTGTGGTTTGCATCGAGACATTAATTAATATGTAACCATTAATACGTAATTAAGATGTAATCAGCAACATTAGATTAAAACACGAAGCTGCGCTTTCGGGAGAGAAGGTGGTAGTGGAGGAAAAGAGGGTGCATTTTTCGATTATTGGGACGCACCCTGCATTTGCAATTCAATCTTGCCACCTTTGTACCATAGTAGGTGACTATATTTAATGGTAAAGACAGGAGGCGCTGTTTCCCTTTGTTACATTTGAATAACCATTAGAATTTTTCCACCTTTAAATTCTTCATGGATTTTGACCCATGCTGACTCAATAGCATCATGCAGTTCCTGCAGATTTTTTTGACCCGACCATTCGCATGTCAAATCGAGATTAATCAGACCAGGCATTATTTTTCAGTTTTCAATTGTCCAATTTTGGTGATCACATGCCAAATGTAGCATCATCTTTCTGTTCTTAGCCAACAGGAGTGGAACCCGTTGTAGTCTTCTGCTGTGGCCATCCGCTTCAAGGTTCAAAATGTTGTGCGTTCTGAGATTGCACTTTTGCACAAAACTTAAAAACAGCTGTTATTTGAGCATTATTGGCCTGTCTGATAGTTTGAACAAGTCTGTCCATTCTCCTCTGACATCACTCATTAACAAAGTGTTTTTGCCCACAGAACTGTCGCTCACTGGATATTTTTGTTTAACACACCATTTTCTGTGAACTCTAGAGACTGTAGTGCATGTGTGAAAATCTGACAGATTGGTAGCTGACATACCACGTTTAAAGTCGCTGAGGTCACACGTCTTGACCATTCTAATATTTGTTCGCATATCAACTTGTCATGGTTATTAGCAGCCTCTGCTGTTTCTGTGTTCAGTTTTCACGTTGGCGTCGTTTGACGCTCTATCGAACCTCCGTTCCGGTGTTTGAATCTTGCCCGGCAATTATTCCTCGCACCTGTTTTGAGTTTCCTGCCGGTTATAAATAGCTCAGGACTACTGCACTTCGATATTGTCTAAGCGATGTTGACAAACAAAGTCGGTAAAACGGTATAGAAATTCGGTCACTGCATTTCTGGTTTGTATAAATAAAAAACGCAGCAAGTCCGGTTATTATTTAGGATTAGATTGGGTAGATAGAGATATCTCTCTACTTGTTACCTTTTGGTGTTCAGCTCAGTTCAGTGTTTGGTGTTCAGCTCAGTTCAGTGTTGGGTGTTCAGCTCAGTTCAGCCTCTTGTTACGCCTAATGATTTAGTGCGTGAGGTTCTTTTGTTATTTATTCTCGCCGTTTATCGAGATACGCCTCTTTTTCTGAGGTTGTTTTGATTTGCCTTGTGCTAGGGAAGTTTTAGTCCCGTTCTTTTGTGTAACCTCTTCCTGGTGCGGATTCTGCCGCTTTTTCCCCCCGACCCAGACAGGTCTTCCTCAAGATTCATTAGCTACAGTGTAAGGACATGTTTCTACCTATTTTACTATATTCTGCCCAGCACTGGTAGCTACGGTATATTGGATGTGCACGTTCTAACTCAGTTCATATATTGAGTTGTAGCCACATGATTTGCTGTTTGGAGGAGCAGTCTCTTTGCATTAATGAGCAGGTGTACCTGATAAATGGCCACTGAGCATATGTTTGAACGAGGAAAACTACCAAACCCAGACAATTTAACCTGGAAATGTTGTGGGTTACATGTGTGAAAGGGGCTTAGCACAAGATGTGCTGTCCTCCAGAGCAATGGCTGTGCAGCACAGATGGTGGTCTGTGGAGTGAAAAGAATTGGTGGCTGGACAGCGTCTCAGAGAATTCACTTTCAATAACTGGCAGAGGATGCTGCCTTGGAGTACACTTACAAATATTAGTGTGAGTTTAGCATTGGCAGAAAAGAAAAAGATAGGGATGAAAAGCTAAGATTCAGAAACATTTTTTTGTCTTTAATGTGCAATTACACTCAATATAAAATGCAGAGATATGTGATAGAATCAAGCTTAAAATACCAAAACTGAAATGGTCTGAAACAGGCCACACCAGGGTCGGGTCTAGGCATAGGCAATATACAACGATGGGGTGCCAAATGAAGGGGCAAGAGGAAAAAATGTCTTGCATCCATCTGCCTAGGGCAGCACAAAGGCTAAAGCTGCCTGAGCAACACACTCACAAACCTAAGCGATTTGTCCACATTGCTGAAATGTTGAGTCCGACAGTGTTAATGTAAAAATAACAAGGTAAACAAGGTCACCTCATTTACTCTATATTGTTGTTGATATCTAACATGTACGTTTCACATGATATAAACTAAAGTACTTGACTTTTTGTTTTTCTTTGCAGGTGTTTTATTTTACATCTGAATCTCAACAGCAGGAATTCGAAAAAAATGCTGACGAAGTGATCCCATTGTTTTCAGGCACCTACGTTCTTGCCATCACCTTCTCAATAATATCATGCATGAGGTACGCTTCCTTTGACCTCTAACGGGCAGAACAGCATGGGTTTCCTGGGTTGAGCAGACTCATCTGGAGTAAACTATTGGTGACGGTATTTGCTTTTCATAGCCGTGAGTGTCTTGGCAGTGTTAGTAGTGACTTGTTTTCTTCATAAAATAAAAGTTTTTGTGAGTGTGCCGAATGAGAAGTCTCGATAAATGCTGAAGTGTAACGCCCGTTCCCCACCAGACGCGCAAGCGCACGCACACGCGCACTGGTGCGCTTCACTTCCGCTCCTATGTTAACGAATTGCCGTGGTTCTCACCGGCCGCGCGCGCACGGCTGGCGGGCGGACGGCTCGCGGACGTGGAGCTGATTTTTACGCTCGGGGCGGAATTTTCTGGGCGTTCGCATTCGCAATCTCATAGAAATACATTGTATATGCACAATATCTGCATCATATGACCACATATTAATGTTTTTCAACCTACTAATAGTTTTACTATTGTTATTCATTATTTTAATACATATTATATTTTAATATAGGCTCTAATAAAAAAGGGAACAGAGACAATGACCATTGTGGGATGAATGAAGTTATATCAAGTCATACATTTTACATATAACCAGTTATTACCATTTTTATAATGCTTTTTCTTTATTATAGGATACATATTTGTTCAATTAATTAAGACTATGTTTACTTCCCAAAAGGGAAATAAACGTTATTCTGTTCTATATTCTATTCTGTTTTTATTGTACTGATATCACTGTATCGATTTAAGGTACTACAGAATAACTGCTAATTCTGATATAATTAAATGTTTAGAACATGTTGATTACTGTCCCAAATAAATAAAAGCGAACTTTATAAAGGAGGCATTGTCTTGTTTGCTACATTTAGCTTTACATTGCTAAATTTAGCTTTTAAGCAGTAAGACATACGTAATAGCAGTATTTACTTAACCATTATTTAGCGAAGTTCACAAATCCGGAATGTAGATTGTTTGTTTGTACATCGCGTCTCTGTCGTTCACGGAATGCGCTCCGAAAAAGCAAAAAGCGTCTGTGCTCTTGCGCGTCTGGTGGGTACCCTTCTGCTCAAATCTGCACGCGCAATAAGCGTCTGTGCGCTTGCGCGTCTGGTGGGGAACGAGCGTAACTGTAACTGCAAAGATACAGGGAACGGTGGACCTTGACTACTTGAATTTGACGGCACGTGCCCCAAACTCAATTTGAGGCATGAACTAGACCAGGGGTAGGCAACCCTAGTCCTGGAGAACCGCAGGGTATTCTGGTTTTTGTTGTTACTCGCCATTTAATTGATCAATTAAAGCAGTTGATTACACAGTTAACTCACCTCACCTGGTTTCTTTGTTCAAAGTAGTTGCTGTATTTAAGGTGAAAACAAAAACCAGCATACCCTTCGGCTCTCCAGGACCAGGGTTGCCTACCCCTGAACTAGACTGAGCACAGAAGGTAGGTTGAGGGCAACACCATTAGGGTGAGTGGTAACTACCAACTCTTAATAGTAACGACAGTGCAGGCCATGCAAGCTCAGAAACATTGACAGAGCTCTGAGTTTTCATTTGATTTTACCTTACCAAAACTGCACTGCGGAAAGGTTACAATGCCATTGCACGTCCACTGCACAGAGCACTGATAAACTGTCCCCAGCTGTACTACTACTACCATTGCTACCATTGATTCAAAATTACTCTTTTCCTGATCCACAAAACTCTAATTGTCTACTCTCAATTAAAGTTTTGTACTCTCAATGACAAGTACAAAGTACCCTGTATTCACTTGGGCTTGGTTCTCTTATTTGTCTGTGTGGAAGCTAAAGCAGGACCTGTCAGATACAGTGCTCTATTCCCAGAGCTACATTCAGTATTGTATAATACAACTGTTACTTGACTGAAATTGCGGAATGTTAATGTTCTGTTAATTGTTACCTGACATTGACTCCCAGCAACACTTCCAGTGACATTTGACACTCATAAAAAATGGTGGAAGTAGCTACTTTAATACATATTACTTTGTATTGCTTTCCTTTCCAAAAGGAGAATGTGAACACAGATGACATGTATAAATGAATATGAAGCAATGCTCATTGGGTGAATGTTTTTTTGTTGTTGACAAATGAGCTTTATGGATTCAACTATTTAATTTACTACATCAGGATGTCATCAAATGTATTTTATCAGTTACTGTTGTTTCATCAAGTGTGCTACACAGGGCAATACAGTCATGCAATACTGCCATATTGGTCATGCCCACTAGATGGACATTAGATACACCCTCCACCCAAATTCTCAACAGCCTGACTCTCCAAAATGCAGTATCACACAGAAATGACACCTCAGTCTTGGATTGGATATCTCAGAGCAGTTGAACATGGTGGAAAATCTGGCAGATCTGTGGGGGAAAGAAGTGTATCCACCTTTACGTATGGGATGGATGCATTTGTGGAGCTGGAAGCATTTGTGGAGCTGCCCCCTGAACAGACTCGTGTGTTAAATGTTCCCTAACAGCTTTATCATAAATATTTATTGGCCTGGATTCAATAAATATTTTCCCTTAACTTTGACTTAGAAATAGCATTTTTTGTTTGAAGAATCAAGTTTATTTTGAATATTGCTGAACTCACAAAACAGTGTTTGGAAAAACCCCACATTTGCATTTATTTGTGACTTGATTGAAAAAAAAATGTTGATTGAATTCACGCCAAGATGTTCCTCGGAGATGAGGAATAGACCTCATTAAGTAACACAGTTACAGACTTGGGGTGGGGGGGAAATCCAGTAACATAAAACAAATTATATGAAATCAATTTTACTTTCTTGGGTGTTGTACAAATGTGTAATTTTTTTGGCTGTTGTTACTTTTGTTTTTCATGTGGTAAACGACCCATCTCTTAGGCTGGACTGTGTCAGGAACAAGGCGTTGGTGGCTGCCATTGGTGTGCTCTCTGCTGGCTTGGCAGTGGTGTCCTCCTTCGGACTGATGCTGTACATTGGTGTGCCCTTTGTCATGATTGTGGCCAACTCCCCCTTCCTTATACTTGGTAATATATTTAATCTTAAAATAATTAGGAAAGTAAAATAATTCCACTAAGGAAAATATACTTTACCTTCAAGAGAAAGATTGTGATTTAATTGTTTAAAATGTTTAATTGTATAAAAAGCTTGAACAAAAAAAAGTATACACAAATCAACTTGTTTTATACAAATATGTCATGGTTTCTCAGCCTGCTCTTCTCTTGTTGGCCACTTCCCTGGGAGCGCTCGTGTAGCTTCTCTTCCTTTTGTTTTTATTGTCCGTTTCGTGCTTTGGTTTTTCTTTCTGTTCAGTGTGTTCACCTGTTCCGTATTTCCTTTCATTATTTAAACCTCACTCGTCTTTGTTTGATGCTTCCATATTGCCATTGATTTGACAAGGAAAGCCGGTATTCACGGTATAGGACTGACGGTTTGTTACGACCGTATATCTTCAACTTGTTGTCGTTACACGGGACTTGTTTCGGGTGTCAAAGAGTTTATTAAAAACTTAGAATAGGTTATTCTCCACCCTTTGTTTGTCCCTTTGCGGAACCTCTGTCTCCCTGTCCTAGACAGATTGTCTTCGCCATCTTCTTTTCTTCTTGTTTGTGTTTTTCGGCTCCCTCGTTGTGAGCTATAGGACTTTCTTTGTTTGTTGTGTCTTAATCTCTAGAGTTAGAGTTTTTCGCCCAATACGGGTCGCTTTGAGTTTGGTAGCGGAATCTCTCGTTTTAAGGAGGGTTTATTGTTTTCTTTATTATTGTAATAAATTCCCTGTTTGTGGGCTTTTCCCCCGCTTTGTGGTGTTCATTAGAGCACTTTATGAACCCCCTTTGTCGCGCTTCGTTCTTCATTCCATACGCTACCCCTGACAAAATAGGAACAGAAATATGCCTTTTGATCTTTAATATAAACACAGTTCAAGACAGGAAAAGTGTTTTATAAGACAAAAAACCATCAAGTAACATAGAATATACATTTTAATATTCAGTGTGCTCTCGAGTTGGAATTTCTGCTGGCCTCGGAATACTCAGAAAATAAGTCCAGGAAGTGCAGCACCTTCAGTTATCATGACAACTAGATAAGAGATCCCATGAAGCTCATTCCAAGCTTCTACTTTTTCACCTTGATTTGTATGGGCAGACCATCTATTTTATTATGGGGTCAACTGACAAGTAATTACAGATTAACGAGATGAGGATAGCTTTGGAAAAAGTAGAAAGCAAGAAGGGAATATTGTCTTATAATAGTAGATGAAATAAGCTCAATGTACAACTTGAAATGCATTTCCCAGATAGAAAACATTATTAATTAAAATTAATATTAAGTGTATGATGACTTTGCATCCCAAAATAAAAAATAAATGTTACAGCATACCCATTTCTAAAGTAGATAGTTGTCGATAATTGTAGATAGGCTACCAGGCTGTCAGAATATCCACATTTAACTGGCTAGATATGAACATGGCAAATAAAATGTGTTTTGTTATGTATTCATATTGGTTATCCCAGTGTTATTGTGTAGCCCACAAAACACAACAGAGCACTGATAAAACCCTGATTTGTTTCTTTAGGAATTGGCGTTAACGACATGTTCATCCTCATCGCCTGCTGGCAGCAGACCAATGTTCATGCCAAGGTCGAGGACCGCCTGGCAGACACCTACAAAGAGGCCGCCATCTCCGTCACCATCACCACCCTGACGGACGTCTTGGCATTATATATTGGACTCATCACGCCATTCCGCTCAGTGCAGTCTTTCTGTCTGTACACCAGCTCCGCCATTCTGTTCTGTTACATTTACAGCATCACGTTCTTCGGTGCGGTCCTGGTGTTGAACGGAAGAAGGGAAAACAGCAACAGGCACTGGCTGATCTGTAGGAAGGTTCCAGAGGAATGCCCACCCGGTCGCTCCAAAGGATTCAACCTCTGCTGCGTGGGAGGGGCTTATGACCACCATACTGGACATGAGGAAATCCAGCCAATGAATCACTTCTTTAAGACATACTATGGGCCGTTTCTGACCAAGACATGGACCAAAGTCTTGGTTATTCTTCTCTATGCAACATATTTGGCTGGCAGTATTTATGGATGTTTCCAGTTGCAAGAGGGCATAGACATAAAACATCTGGTACCCGACAGCTCCTATATTATTAAGTATTACGAAACTCAAAATGAATACTTTGCTAGATATGGTCCTAATGTTATGATGATAGTGAAGAATCAATTTCCATACTGGAATGAAAACACTAGGTCTGAACTTGACACTTGCATCAAAGACTTTCAAAATCTACAATTTGTCAGGAAGAATGGCTTTACATCTTGGCTAAAATCATATGAAGATTATGCACTGACAGAAAATTTGAATTTGAAGAATGAAACTGTGTTCAAGACAAATTTACAATCATTTCTCAAGAAATCTGATTTCAAGCAAGATGTCAACTTCACCAAACAAACAATTCATGCCACTCGTTTTTTCATCCAGACGGAAAACATTACCACTGCTGTTGATGAAATGAATATGCTGAACGGGCTTAGAAACACGGCTAGGGAATGCCCTGTCCCATTACTGGTTTATCACCCTGCATTTATCTACTTTGACCAGTATGAAGTCATAGTGAGCAACACCGTGCAGAATATAGTTGTGACCACAGCAGTCATGCTGCTGATCTCCCTCTTGCTGATTCCAAACCCTCTCTGCTGTCTGTGGGTGACGTTCTCCATCGCCTCCATCATTGTGGGTGTCACTGGTTACATGGCTTTGTGGGGTGTTAATTTAGACGCCATATCTATGGTCATTCTCATTGTCTGCATTGGGTTCTCAGTGGACTTCTCCGCACACATTTCTTACGCCTTTGTCTCAAGCAACAAGCCCACCGCTAATGAGAAAGCCATCAATGCCCTCTACACCATGGGCTATCCCATAGTGCAGGGGGCTGTTTCAACCATACTGGGGGTGGTGGTGCTAGCAGCATCACAGAGCTACATCTTCAGAACCTTCTTCAAAATCCTGTTCCTGGTCATCCTAATAGGGCTGTTCCATGGCATCACTTTCATCCCAGTGTTTCTAACCTTCTTTAATGTTTGCAGAAGCCCAGGTGAAAGCAAAGCTCAAGACAAGCAGACTTACACTGATCAGAAATTAGAGCGCATCCAAGTCCCAAGTACACAGCTTGGCAGGAAAAGTCCGGAAAAACAGGTTTATGAAAACGGAGTGTTTTATTTGTATGATGATCAACACCAGAATCAACAAGATAATGGTGTTTGGTCCATTGCCATCAGTAAGCCACAATTACAATGTGGTCATAATAACTTATATATACTGAACACTCATCAGACATACACATACAATCAAATTAATACAGTTAGTAATAGTGATCCCCAATGGCTGCATTTCAGTGATATTTCAAACCCTGACTGCCCATGATGATCCTGCTTACATCATAAACTGGATTCTTTTTTATGGGGGGTGGGGGGCATTGAGGTTGGGGTATTATTTACTTTTATTCTTTCATTTCATTAATTTATACATTTCAGCCATTTCGAATGGTTAAGAGCACATACATATGTAAACATATGACCCGTAGGTGGCCCGAGGCCATGTGGTACATCCTCTGTGTTTACCTCACTGCATCTGAGTTACAAGCAAGGTGTGAGCAGTGCACAGCGGGAGTTCATGAAAGACCTTGCAATACAAACTGGTGCTGCGTCACATACAGTGGTGTGCTGGACAGATACCTGCAGCTTTCAAGGCCCAATCACAGAGCAATGGAGAGATCTGGTATTAGAGAAGGCAATGCAGTACAGATGCCTGAGGATCACACCGCTCAGAAGAGGACAAGATGGCAGGCCTGCCCCCTGGCATGGATGGATTTTCCATTGCTATAAAAGGTGAAACAAAACCACCAAAAAAAACACTGTCTCGTAGAGAACAGCACGGAAATAAATAGCACAGAACGCTAACAGGGGGAACACAATCCTATACCTGTATAAAGCTAAGCAATTCCCTCGTGAACATAAACATGTTCATATCACGAGGTCGCTTAAACCTGACTATGCCTGGCTCAATGTACAAATGAATAACAAAAAAGCACAGGGGAAGCGGAAGTAAGAAACTCAAATATCCCGCCGGTAGAAGCACAGGTGAAACGAACAACGAGCATGGGAAAGAAAAACCCAAGACCGGAACGTGGAAAAAAATCAGATAGATTCTCAATCGGGGAACAGGACGAGAATCGCAGCGGAAAAGAAAACCAAAACCCACGAACCGTGACAGTTTACCTGTGGAATGTTCCAGAGAGGTGTTTTTTTAGTCTTTTTTTTTGCCCCTGTCCCAACTTTTTTGGAACATGTTGCAGGCATCAAATTCAGAATTAGCGTATATTTACAAAAATCTATAAAGTTGATCAGGTAAAACATTAAATATCTTTTTAAAGCTGTAGGTTATAGTTCATACACCATTACATACATACTTTAACAACATACTGTGTATCAACCACTAAGGAAAATATACTTTACCTTCAAGAGAAAAATTGTGAATATCTTTTTTTTTTGTACTGTTTTCAATTAAATATATGTAAAAATAAATGTACAAATCACTGCTTTCTTACAAATTACTGTCCCAACTTTTTTTTAATTGGGGTTTTTATTATAGATATCAAATATAGATTTATTTCTGTTCTATTCTGTACTGTATTATTATTACATTACATTTACATTACAGTCATTTAACAGATGCTTTTATCCAAAGAAACATACAGTAAGTGTCAACATACAGAGCTGAAAATGGCTGTGTACCGACGCTCCCCATCCAACCTAATGGAGTTTGCAAGGATATGCCAAGAGGAATGGGCAAAAATGTCCAGAAACAAGTGTGCCAAGCTCGTAGCTTCCTTCCCAAGACGCATTGAAGCTGTAATCGCTGCCAAAGGTGCAGCAACCAAGTATTAGGCTAAGGTTGTGTACAGATATGTAACCCCTAAATAACCTATTTTTGCCAGTAAAATAAAATTGCATATTTTCTAAAAACCTGTTTTCACTTTGTCATTATTGGCTATTGTGTGTAGATGTTTGAGGCAAAAAATTTACTCAATCTATTGTAGTATAAGTCTGTAACGTAATAAAACGTGGAGAAGGTTTAAAGGGTGTGCAGACTTGACTGTATATTATAATAATATTGGTCTTATTTTCCTTTGCCTAGCCTGCTTACAATTATCAAAGAGCTGTCATAAAAAGAAAAATATGTAAAAGTAGGCTATGATTGACCATCTAGTATATAATACCAGACCAATATTAGATGGATTAATTGATAGACAGTGTCTCGATCATATTCGCTTTGACAGAGAGACGATTTTTTAGCCTACTTGTGTGAGCACAGCTGCTCCAAAAATATTTGGAAACTGTGCAAAGTAACTCCCCGCAGATAAACCAGTTCTCCAGGTTAAAATCTTCCTTGTGACATCTTTCCAGCGTGTGACAGATGCACTCAAAAAATAAATCTTTGGACAGTGGTTGCAAGTAATGGGCTTTTTTAAAGTAAATCCAATGATTTAATTGTTTACTTAGTAATATTGTGTGCAACCACTGTCCAGTGTGATGGGTATATCCCAGTCGTCAATAGGAGCTATGATGACTTTATCAATGCGATGTATTAAGAGCAACTACAATGCACAAAGGCAGGATTTTACAAAGGCAAATGCGGTTATTAAAGGCACTGTCACTGACAGTTGAAAATGTATTTCCCCGCAAACATTTTTTTAGTAGAAAGCTGGCAACCCAGAGGGCCGGTACGAGAAACAGGTCATTAGAATATCATGCCATGTGCCGCCCACATTTTGAGAAATGCACCCATAGCGCAGGTTAGAATATGGCGTATCTCAGTCCGCATTAAATCCGCGCAGGAGAGGCAATTAAGCGCATGACTTTTGCCATCTCTGAATTTGGCCCTATATGTCTCTTTGTACTAGTCTTGTCTTGTCCTGTCTTGACTTGTGTTTGGGGGTGAGGGGTGAGTGTGGTGCATTGGTTCCCACTTCCCTCTTATCCTGCTGTAATGTAGTTGAAAGCGGGGTGTTGGGGGAGCAGTGGAGCATTAGATGAACGTATGAAACCTTTCTTTTTTTTGTTGTTGTTATACTTATTATTTCAATTAAAACCAACAATTGGTAATAAAGGACTATGATGAATGGCAGACTTAAGAGTCACACATGCAATGATTTTTGTCCTCTGAGCCCCCCCCAAAAAAGCTTTATGTATTTCCACATTCATGAAAGCTGTAATACCAGGTAGTGACAGCTAGGCTGGAGAGAACTTTATGTTTAAAAATTGGCTTAATGTTCTCCTACAGCTTTAAAGGTTACTGGGGCTTCACAGGGCCAGTAACATGCAATTACTCAATTAACACTGTTAGAATTGAATATCCTGGTATTCGAATGCCTCTGCAATACAGGAGAGATACTCTCAGTTTCTATTGGCTGTGAAAAGGAAAATTTGTCAGGAGAAACAACCCTTAAAGTGCTCCATCCACGAGAGAGCGAAGCGGCGAAGCCTCTTGCATGAGCGAAGCATGTGCCTGTGACGTGAGCGCAGCCTGTGGGGTGATTGAATTGCATGATATTGGAATTAAATGTACCGATTACTCTCAATATTAAAAATACACAACAAATAAAACTGAAGAGAAAAATTTCTCTATTTATGTATTTTTCATTAACAAATCACTGGTAAAATGATAATGTGATCCTTCCACATAACGAAGCTTGGCAACAAGGAAATTAAAGCAGAGAACATGAAAATCATTGAGAGTCCAAACCTCGTATTTATTTGTGACCAAAACAATTTGGTTGTATGTGATTTTAATTCAGTGTGAATCTGCCAAGTCTGTATTGTAAAGTGAAAAGTCCACTGCAAATTACGCTCCCTACCTTAGGCTATTTCGCAAAACAGGTTGTGGTAGGGGGGCGTGGTTTTAGGCGCAGCTAGCAAGAGAGAGAGTGAACGCGGGTGGTTTAGCGAGCCGGCACAGCTGTCGGCAATCAGGCAATTGGGGACGATTGATTATAGGATTATTGTTATCAATTAACCAATTTCCTTGATTGTTCAACAGAGAGCCTGAGAGCCTTGAAAATGAGCCCTCGGGGAGTGGAGAGAGAGAGAGAGAGAGAGAGAGAGAGAGGACGGGACACAGAGTATGTGTCGTGTGTGTAAAACGTGAAAAGACCAAATAAAAGAAATGTTCTCTTTCAACGGGACTGCCGTGTCTTGATTCCCGAGCGGTAAGAGCTCGCTTCGCCACAGTGGTACGGCCCGGCGCGAGATTTACACCATCTCCCCCGGATTTACAAGGGCCAGCGAGAGCTCACCGGATGCCGCCGGAACCGCGACGCTTTCCAATGCTCGGGCCCCTCTCTCGGGGCGAACCCATTCCAGGGCGCCCTGCCCTTCACAAAGAAAAGAGAACTCTCCCCGGGGCTCCCGCCGGCTTCTCCGGGATCAGTCGCGTCACCGCATGAAGGATACCAATGCCCGAATCACTCGTTGGTATCTGGCTTCACAGCCTTTTATCTGGCTCGAATGCAATGTCGTGAGACAAACAAGCACCGGAGAAGCGGAAGTGACAAACTTAAATACCCCGCAGGCAGAAGCGCAGGTGCAAACAATAATGAGGGCTGCAAACCACGAAACGGAACGTGGAAAAAATCTGATAGATTCCCAAATCGCGAAGGCAGGATGAGAGCCGCAAAAGAAAAGAAAAAAAACAGCCACGAACCACTACAGTATTTCGTTTGATTATACAATGAAGCATTGTCAAAAATCTATTCCATGAGGCTGTTTTCACTGCAGACAGTTCACAGGCTAGCAAAGTTCAAGCTTCATCCAAAGTTCATATTACGTGCATTATAATATTGATTAATAACATACAGTAGTGTTATTTTTCCTTAATGATGACACTAAAGCTGTCAGGTTGGGAACTCATAGGTTTATGCATATTTTCTTTTGTTTTATATTGTCCTGCTTATGGAAATATGACTGATGTGTTTTTACTGGTTGCTTAACCCCTTTGTGCAGATGCCTAGTGAACAGGACGCCGGCGCCAAGATTTTGTTCAACTGAGACATTCATTGCTCCTGCAGCCAAACTTTATCAGTACACAATTTGTGACAACTCGAAGTTTCTAAGTGTCACTATTTTCCCATAGCAAGTCCATTTAACAAGCAACACCCCACCCAGTCTATACCTACCCATGCATGACATAGTGAACAATAGAATTAGAATTAGACAAACATTAGAATGGGCAAGACACCTGACCTAAGTGGTATGTCAGCTAGCAAGGTGTCAGATTTTCACACACTAGTCTCTAGAGTTTACAGAAAATGGTGCGATAAACAAAAGCATCCAGTGAGCGGCAGTTCTGTGGGCAAAAACACCTTCTTAATGAGAGATGTCAGAGGAGAATTGACAGATTTCAGACAGGCCACAAGAGGTCAAATAACAGCTGTTTGTAACGGTGGTGTGCAAAAGGGTAATCTTTAAACCCACAACATGTCGAACCTTGAAGCGGATGGCCACAGCAGACCACACCGGATTCCACTCCTGTCAGCTAAGAACAGAAAGACACATTGGGCATGTGTTCACCAAAACTGGACAACTAAAAAACGTTGCCTGGTCTGGTGAATCTCTATTTCTGCCATTACATGCAAATGGTATGGTCAAAAAAATCTTCAGGAACTGCGTCGAGATGCTATCGAGTCAGCAAAGGCCAAAATCCCTGAGGAATGTTTTCAACACCTTGTTGAATCCATGTCACAAAGAAATCAGGCTGTTCTAGAGGCAAAGGGGGTCCTACTCGGTACTAGATAAGTGTAGGCTACCTAATAAAGTGGCCACTGAGTGTAGGTCTCTTATACAACAAAAATCCTGTGTTGAGTCTATTCACACATGACATGACCATTCCGGATAGATTAGGCAAGGCAGGTTGTCTACCCTCTGAAGCAATGTTGGACAAATGGTAACGTTACATTAGTTTGTCAGCCAGATATTTCACTGAATAATAATTTTGGCAGAGATGTAAATCCTACCAACATAACACAGTTGAAAAGTGATCATTTTAAGATAATTTATGGTAATATCTTTAGCCAATATAGCTCAGTTATATGATCCCGAATAGCTAATGTTAGACAGACAATTGAGTTTATCGGCTAAAAATCTATACTTTTATGTACTTTTAGAGTTGTTTTTGGTAAAATGCAAGTTAACCCCTTCACCTATACAGCAAAATTCTAATGAAAATGCAATACATAAAATGGCAACGTAATCTTACATTTGCATTTAAATTTCCCACTCATATGTGCAAAAATTGTCTCCAAATTAAAATGAATTAATTTCATTTGAATTTGCCATATTATATACTAGGATTGACTTTTAATTTTAACAGAGATTTGCACGCTTTATGATTAGTTTTATTCAAATGACAATGCAAATTGGAAAATTAAAAAGAAGTATTTCCCAAACTGTGATTATGCAATAACAGGGTCAGAATGATTATTAAAATATAATTTACCTCATGTGCATTTGCACACTCTAACAAGTTATTTGAAATTCCATTATCAAAGACGGTAGCCTATTACGCTATAAAGGTGGCATAATTCTAATGGTTATCAAAATGTAAAAAGAAAAACAGCGCCTCCTGTCTTTTCCATTAAATATCGTCACCGACTACTCTACAAAGGTGGCAAGGTTGAATTGCAAATGCAGTCAGAGGCGATTGCATTTTCACAGACTTCCACCTGTCAGTCATCCCGTCAAGGTATATCTTGCGTTGCGGAAATTGGACCTCCTCCCTTTTTATACCAACCTAAGGTGTACAGTCATATTTTAACCCCAGTTATGCCCATAATACATATATGTATTCGAAACAATGTGTGATTTTACTTGACACAATTCGATATTGCTGTTGAGTTGTTTTACTCATCGTATAGTCAATATTAGCTGCTCTTGTAGCTCAAGAGTCCCTGGTAGGAATGTTTTTAACCCTCTGGAATGAGTGGACAACTACACAAACATTATTTAAATTATGTTAAGTAGCTTATGTAGCTAGCTAGCTATATATGTGTGTCTGAGATAATTGGTTCAACTCTAGATAGATTTTTGTTCAGCAAAATCGAATAGTTTACATTTAACACCTCATGTCAGTGACAAATATAACTGTATACAATATGGAAATATTTTCACCACCTGCAACATTGTTGCTACTCACCTCCATATCATTGATCATCGGTCTGCTGGAGAAGAATTTAAAAAATCCATCAAACCATAAATCAGCTCTTGTTCTGTTGTCTTTTTGTATGTTGTAAAAACAGTCTAATTGCCAAAACACCATCACCCTTATAAATTAAATTGCCCTTAGATTCAGCCCAGGTAATGTAATTTAATTTAAGGACTTTGCACAAATGTCTTTAAATGTAAACTGCCCTTGTCCATCCTTCACAGCAATATTGATGACTTGTTTATCCAAATTGTTAATTCTCTCAAAAGCTATAGTCTGTAATTCTGCATCTGACAGATTATATTTTTAAAACTGCTATGACAGATCAGTCTATGACTGATATATCACATCAGTGTACAGCCTCTGACTAGAAAACATTGTATCATTTTGAGGAAAGTTTTTCTTGACAAAACTTCTTTCTTGCTTGGCAGGTCCATTCACTGGTGTAAATTGCTCCTCGATTCATTCGCCTCTTTCTCATTTAGGAAATAGAATCCCCCTCCTAAACCAGCAGAGAGAAGCATAGGAATTATGAGAAACCAGAAGGGGTGAGTGCCCACAATACATCCAAATTTCTCAAATAACTTGGATAGTGGCTTTTCAATGCAGTCTGTTTGGAAGCAAGCCATAGCGTCTGCTCTGAAATGTGTTCTTTTGTTCCTTGAAATAATCTAGTTTTTCAAAATGTTTTTAGTTCACAAGAAGAATGTTCATTTGACTAATTCATCACATTTAATCTTGTGTAGCACCCTCCTGCATAGCGTATTTTTATGTCATGTAGGTTGAGATGGTTTCCCACTGAAATTGTAAGCATCCGTTTTAAAATCACAGTATCTCTTCTTTTAAAGTGTAATTTCTTGTGAATTATCAGCATTTCCTTCTCATAAGGAAATTGTCTTGCAAAGTTATTGAGTAACTAAAGAGAAAAGCCAGTATGTAAACACCCATATAAGGTGTGCACATGCCCCAGCTTGACATTTCATAAACAGAAAAGGTTTCGTGACGATAACATACTGCAGCCTTAACCCAATTAATGGAACTGTGCAATGTAAGACGTATGAAAGAGAGACATAAACACAGAACTGCAGTGTGTAAGTTCAGTTGATTATCATTAGTTTTTTTTTAAAGCAGAGAAGACAGTCAACCCATCTTAACCCCTTCACGCAGATGGCAAATGTATTCAATCCTTGCCTATTTATACAGTACTGTGCAAAAGCCACATGTAAAAAGAAAAATCTGTAATGCGAAGATGCTTTCTAAAATAATTAAAGGAAAACTTTCTATATCAGACAATTGACTATAAAGACGTAAAAATGAATCAAATCATGACCAGACCCTTTGCCTCTAAGGGTGATATGCAGAAGTACTAAGGATCTATGATGCAAAATGTAAGCAGTGTACCCTGTTGTCCCTTAGTGTCTCTAAATCTATCCAAAAATGCAAAATTGTGCACTGTTGTAAATCATAAAATAATCATATATTTAACTAGAAATAAACTGTTTTGACTCATGAAACTTACGTTTGCATTATTTTCAAGTGGGAATTACTATTTTGTCATCAGTATAGGGGGATAGATATGGGTCCAAAAACGTATCCAAAACCAATATTCATGTAATGAATATTCTCTGTAGTGTTTCACAAATGTTGCCATTTATAATCACTCCAAGAAATATTTTACATTTATCTAGCACATGTCAGCACACAGTACATTTGAATGAGTATTGACCATTCCCTAAGTTACAAGTATAGCCCAGGGAGATACTAATATGCCACAGTTTATATTATGTATAATAAGATTACAATAGTAAGAGCAATTGGAGACTCGCACCTTTAATGTAAATGTCCATAAAAGCTACTTAACCCGGTGCATAGGTCTGTAAACAGTTCAAACATAAGCAGAGAGGTAGAGTGCATACACTGTGATTTGAAGAAAAGACTTGAAAGTTAGTATTTATAAAAAATATATTTTATATAATTTTAGAAAATTGCAGGAGCCAAAGTGCAAAAACAATAAAGTGACAAGTGCAAAAAGTGAGAGCAAACGTTTCAGTCCATGGTACTTTCCTCAGTGCAAAAGGACAATGCAGTAGGCAACACACTATTAATGATACAGGACAGGTGATCTCTAGCACGCACAATCATTGTAAATGGAATACAATCACAATTGGCCAATATAGCAGCTGGGAAGTCACATGATATGCATGTACTTGATTACATTCTTTGAATATTTTCTGTTAAAGAAACATTTTTTAAATTTGACATTATCAAAAAACAAACAGTATTTTAACATGTAACCATTAGTCATAGTACAGAGGAGATGGACACACTGGTGCATGTAGAAGGCCATCACTGTTTTACTCCCAGATAGACGCTGTTGTCCAATGTATCACACTAGGGTCGGTATAGTTGCAGGTGAGACTAGATGGGGGTTGCTTGTTAAATGATGAACTATGTGACAATTGCGGCACTTATGAACTCCATCTTTGGCATAATTGTCACGTATTGTATACTAATGAATCTATAACACAGAGTTTGTTGTTTCCTCTCATAGTTTGGTTCCAGGAGCAATGAATGTCTGAGTTGAGCAATCTCACACCATAGGCATCATGGCCACTATACTGGGTCTGCGAAGGTATCAATTCAATAGGCACCAATTCAACAAACACAGTCAATGCATCATCAGCTCCACAAATAAAAATGGATAATTGAGCCACATCAATCACATCAGTGCTCTCATCAATTGCAACTGAAAAAGCAAAGAACGACTTGACTTGTTTCTCAGCTCACTGATTTTGTTGGCCACTGTATTTCTTGACAAACTGATGTTGGCCAAAGCTTGTTGCTCGTCAGGACAAACCAATTCTGCTGCCTTTAACATCACAAACTCCTCCTCAGACTAGGGCTTTGATGCTAATTAAATTTAATTAGCAATGATATAGGAAGCCTTTACGGCTGCTTCATTCATCTTGCAACTGTGGGTAAAAATGTTTTGTAACGAAATGCTGTAATGAATTGGATATTGTATTCCTTTGGAACAGCCACTTGTTGTGTGCATGAGGTCATGTGGGTTTGTAATTTACTTTCCAGAAGAAAAACCTGTTTTTCCATTTCTCTTGAAAACACTGCATTATTGGTCAATTTTATGTTTCTTTGATAGTGACATGTTTTAAAGTTTCAAATATCAATACCAATGATGTTTTCATTTTGGTCTGGTGCCGTTTTTGACGATCGACATGCTTAGCTAGCGGTAGGCTGCAGATCATTCACATCCGCTACACATCAAAGTGTGGGCTACCTCTAGTGCATCGGTTCTCAAAACTCGGTCCTGGGGGACCCCTGTGTATGCTGGTTTTTAAATCATCTGATTTTAGAAAGTTCAAAATGTGAAGTAGTTGTAAGAAAATATATATTAATAATGTAATTCTTATTCAACTGAAACGTTTTGTGCATGTTTAATAATTATAATTTTCTACAATTAATTTTGGCTTGCATTACTCTTGTGACGTTTTGGGGTCATATCTGACCCCAGGTGGTCATGTGTGTATGCAAAATATGTTGGTCACTTGAGTGTTATGTCCCAGACTCAGAGACCCAAATGCAGAAACGTAGTTTTATTCCAGCCCAGTGTCAAAAGCCAGGCAATCAAGAATATCCAAACGAGATCCAAAATCAAAGTCAGAAAACAAGCAAAAGTCAAAACCGGAAATCAAAGGGCTAAGGTACAAAAGGGCTAGGCTAATCAAACGTAGTTAAACACAAAGGAAAGTCGAAACCAGGAAATCAAAGGCTAAAGTACAGATAAGGGCTAGGCTAAATCGGAATAAAAAAACAAAGGGTGTCTCGGGAATATCAGCTAGTCTCTGGCTTTACTATAACAGGCTCAGGAAAAGTGAATCAACGTTCTGACAAGGAACAAACACATTTGTGGGTCTATATACGTAGGAAAGGGAGGGGAACAAACTACGTGAGGTTAACACATGAGGTAGCAATGATACAATCACGGAAACATAACAAAGACATGGAAGGGACTCGGAAACATGCATAACAAACAACGGGCTCGAAGAGGAGCGGAGTGTGCTCAGTAATCACGAGAGGTGAAAACTACATACAAACAGCTGGGGCGAATTACAGAGATCGCGGAAAACTGGTTAATCTGTTAGTACCTAACTATAACTATTAGTTGTTAGTATACATTTATGTTAATTGGTTTAGTAAGTGCATTTAACTAATAAACCACCCGAGTGATTGTTAGCACGAGTTAGTAATCTATACAATTACACGTAAAGGAAACCAGGAAGTAGCATAACACGAAACCCTCGGAAAATCCCGAAGTCACCTAAACAGTGCATACACGAGACAGGGTAAACAAACACACGAATGCGATGCGAGGGGAATGCAATGATGATAATAAACAATACAAACAGACATACAGAATATAACATTGAGGGTTAATCCACAAAAAAACAATATTAAATGATCAATATGAATTAATTTGTTCTTCCAGTAGAAATTTTATACCAATCAACCACCCACCTTTGATGTTTTAATGAGCTGGAATCATTGAAAATGTATTGATTAATTGTTGAGAATATCGTTGTGATTCACAAAATTGGCTGTCAAAGAAAAAGGCATACAATGAGATAATGGAGTACTTTTCCATAATATGTATTAGTATTTAGAGTAAAAATTTGAGTCCATTAGAAAGAAACTGGTCCATTGTAATAGTCAAAAAATGTAACGGAAGAAGTATAGTATTCTTGTATATAAACAAGAGAAAACGTGTCATACAGGTTGGCATTTTGCAACAAACTACTTGTTTCTTTGTTTGGTGTTTGTGTTAAGAGCAAAGCATTTTGGCAGTCTTTTGACAAAAATATCAGCGCTATTATCAAAAAAAGTAATGTACACACAAAACAGGTGAAGGGAACTGTGCTATGTTGAAGTTGATAAGATAAAACCCCTCATCACTTCACACGTGTGACACGTGTTTGCAATGAAAACATGTGTTTTAAAACAGAGCGGAGGAAACGGGCTTCAGCTGAGCCTGTTACAGGTCATCTGCACCTGGACTTTCCAGTGAGGAGGGTGAGCATGCCCAAAGAAGAACTGCAACAATTTGAACAAATTGCCTCTACTCTATTTGTTTACACACATCTGAGTATTATTTATTTGTGGGGGTTTTTTCTGTTGCACACATTTGAGCATGTCACCGTGTTATACTGTTAGTTACTACTACTATTCTACTGCAAGGCTGGATGCTACAAATAAACTCCAAACTGCCTTCTGCAGAAATATAATGAAATATCAGAATAAAATCAAAAAGTCTGCAAAAGAAACTGAAGATTTAGATTCTGATTATAGTTTTGCTTTCTTATTAATCTAAGCTGAGATCTATGGCTGCAAAATGAGAGTATAGCCTATTTCAAAATAAGGTAACATGAACTGAAAGGATTCAAAAGGGATTCTTTAAAATGGTGTTACGGTATAAATATTAGAGTTCTGAGAAACTTCAATGTTCATGTGTATAAGATCAAAATAGCAAAACCCACCAATGGACATTTATCACGAAGAACCCATGTGCCCATAATTTTTATTAAAAATGACAATCATCAATTAAATCGCCAAATTCTTTGATAGGTAAGTCGAACAGTAACCTGCTGGATCAACTAACAAGCCAAAACAAAGTCTAATTCAGGTCTTAAGGTTAAATAAATGTATTAAATGAAAAAAAACTGTCAATTAGAATAATGACTTAAAATCATACATTCAATAATGAATGTAAGCTGACTACTTATCATTTACAGAGAGGAAGACATTAAACCAGACATTAAAACGAATATACCATCAAAGAGAAAGACCAGTAAGCCAGAAATTGCCAATATTATTTACCCTCCAGCTGAACAGAAACCAAAGGAATCACCACCACCAAAATAAGAGGAAAAAACTTATTCTCCAAATCAAATCCAAACTGAACTAAAGCTTCTTCTTCTTCTTCTTCAAATGGATTTCCGGCAGTCTAGACGCTTAAGCGTATTACTGCCCTCCACCGTTCAATAAAAAAACCAAAAAAAACAAAACAATTCATTATACTATAATCCTATATCCGAGGGTACAAGCCAGTTTTATGCAGAAAATACAAAATTCTTCTTTCAAGAGCTTGATGGTTCTTGCCCCGACAAAACAAAGATTTAAAATTAAAAGAAGAAATCCCCATATCAGTTAATTCTTTATACAGTTGTTCTCTCTCTACCTTGTATTTTTCACATGTAAACAAAACATGCTGAACAGTCTCTGGGCTGCCACACTCACACAGACCATCTGGATGTTTACCAACTATTCTCAAGCACCTAGCCAGCCCACAGTGCCCAAACCTCAGTCGAGTCAATTTGACCACATCTCTTCTGTCACCTCCTATACACACACTTTTCCTTTTTACAGACTTTTGAACTGAAAAATAAAGTCTCCCTCTCTTTTCATTCTTCCATTCCTCTTGCCAATCCCTTTCAAGCCCCTCCCTGATCATACTGTAGTACTCTGGCCTGCCAAATAGTACCTTGATGTCTATGTGCTCTTTTTGAAGAGAGTCTTTAGCGATCTTATCCACAATTTCATTACCCTCAACTCCTGAATGCCCTGGTACCCACAAGAACCCAACCTCACAGCCCATTTTCTCAACTCTATATAGGCATACCAGAGTTTCATTAATAAGATCATTCCGAGCTCTAGATGTCCCACTCCTCAAAGCCAGCAAGGCAGCAGCTGAATCAGAACAGATAACAGCTTTGCTTGGTTTTACTTGTTCTACCCACCATAAGGAACTAAAGCTTCTTACCATCGGCTCCAATAAATACCTTACTCTCCACAGGGGGGGGATCTCTGCCCTGATTGGGTTAAGGTGTGGAGAAAGAGGGGTCATGGTCATGGACTGGCTTATCTTTGATGTTTGTGGGGGTGAGTGAGTGAGAGAGAGACAGAAGGAGGGGGGGGGGGAGCAAGAGATGGAGGAGCCGGGTAGTTTTACCTGTATCTAAATATTAGATATCCTACAGTTATCAGAAACTTTTTATACCATTTAGCATGGAATGTACTTCACTCATAGCTACCTCTGATCTTTAGCAGACTATCTAGCAGGGGCGAAATTTATTTAAAATATTTTGACAACATTAGCTAATAATATGATAATAGCAGAATACAGTACACAAAACAAACAAGAGGAGCAGGGTTCAAGAAGAAGATGGTTGATGAGCAAGGTTTGATGAGGTTGGACAGGAGATGTCTGGTTCTACAATGATTTGCATCTGTTCTTCAAGAATAAGAATGAGGTACGGAGGTGTCTGTGGTTCCATGGCAATTTGTTATCATCCCCAGGCCCCAATTGGCTTCGCTTGTCAGCATCAGGCCCATAAAACTGTTAGACAGGCCAGGCCAGCGGGAATCAGAACTGCTGATGATCCACATTCTGTGGTATGAGTAAATTGTCATAAAGCTTTAGGTTGTCTTTCATCAGGGCAAGTACCCCTTGCTTTCAGATTATGACCAACCCCAGGCCTCGTTTTTCAAATTGTTTAATATGTAATGAAATTCTGTAATCTCCCATTTAGAAATTTTTTATCATTTCAATCGAGACAATTTTTTACATTTTCTTCATCTAATGTCTCCCCATTTGTTTATTGTGTTGTTTGGACAATATAAAAAATGTTTGTGGACCAATCCGGGACAGCTTGCACCACTTTCTAGTTACTGCGCATCACTACTAATCTCACACACTTAGGGGACGAACTGGACCCAGCCTGGATTTAATGACCATCTAAGGGTACCCCTACTCTCTACTGCGCCGTTTTTGGCTCCCAATTTTTGTACAACTTGGCAGCGCTTCACTTGCTTTCAAAATGCTTTTCAAAAGCCCATGGAAAGTCGAAGGATGACGCGGTACGCATGCTCTTGAGCAGGTGTCAAATGTGTTAGTATGGCCGATAAATCTCAGATACGAAAACATTGATGAATGCCAAAATACGGGCAAAATTGGGAATACGAACGATTTACATGCAAATTCGTTCTGCTCACGTTTCATGAATGAGGCCCAAATGTGTTAAAAAACAGCTTAAGGCTCTAATTTACATTCAGACTGCCATTGTATAATTGGTGGAAATTGTTTTTGGTGCATCATTATAAAATTAAGATCCACTTAATCACAGCTGATAACTTTGTTATGTTTGCAACTGCAATGGCCCCAGAGACAGGAAGAGGATTTCAACTGAACTACAGCCTGTGGAATACAGTCATTGTAAATGTAAACACATGGCCATACAATATGTAAGGGTGCGATTTTTGTAGTTTTGTAGTTAAAAAATGTTTTTTTTATTCGGAAAAAAAAAAATGTTAGTGTGAAAAAACGTGAGTGGAACCGTTAACTCCGGATGTACGCCTTGTAACGAACAATTGGTGTCTATTAATTAAGGAACAGGGCTGCGTTTCCGAGATCCGTTAAGGTACACCTTAGCGCTACGTGCGTCGTTAAATCTACCTTAAGGTCTTCCGTAAGTTGCAGAGCGGTTTCCCAGATCCTCTCTTAACTAAGGTATGCCTTAACTAAGAAAGATTTATACGAGTGGTCTGAAGGTTGTGAGACATTATGGCTGCATTACAGCATATTCTTGCTCTAAACCAAAGGCGTTGCCATCCGCATTGCCAATTGGTTTATATAAACCAGCATATAAGAAACAATTTCAACACCCTTGATGTCCCGTCCGACAGTGCCATCCTGTCAAAATACCGACTGCCCCAGCTCCTGGAAATTGTGTCCCCACACATTTCAAGGTCCACCCGGTGTAACTTCGCCCTCAGCCCAGAGGTCCAGCTCCTGGTGGCGTTGCGGTTTCACGCAGTGGGAAATTTTCTGGAGGTGGTGGGAGACAGCATCGGGCTCAGCAAGGCTTCAGTGTCACGGAGTGTGGAGGCCGTGACCAGCATCCTCGTGCATCATGCGCAAGCACACATCAAGATGCCTGAAACGAGGGAAGAGATACAGCAGGCACACCAGGGCTTCCACACTGTGGCTGGCATTCCCCCGGTGATTGGAGTGGTGTATGGGAACCCTAATCCCTGTGTCCAACCCATCCATGGACGACTCGACCTTCATCTGTCAGAAGGGGTATTCCGCTAACAATACCTAAGTGGACTCATTATCGATGTCGTTGCCAAGTGGCCAGGCAGGACGCACGACAGCTATTTCTGGGCCAACTCAGCTGTGGGGCAGGATGCTGCCAGGGAAGTGTTTGGCAAGAGTTTCTTTCTTGGAGATAGTGGCTACCCCCTCCGAACCTACCTAATAACACCAGTGCCAAATCTGGCAACACCCGCAGAGGAGGACTTCAACCAGGCCCACATCCACACCAGGGGCCTCGTTGAACGCGTGCTTGGCCGTTGGAAACACCGGTTCCGCTGTATCCATCGGTCGGCAGGAGGGCTGAAGTTCACACCCGTCAAGTGCTGTGCCGTCATCGTCGTGACAACAATGCTGCACAACATTACTATGCATGCCTGAGCACATCTGCCTCCGAAGGAGAACGACATTGAAGATGATGATGATGGTGACGGTGACAACCCTCCTCCTCCTGAAGATCGTGCAGCATTGCACAATGCCGGTTTTCAGGCCAGGCAAAGTTGGACTCCTTTGTTTTTTTCTCCACTTTATTTTTGCAGTCACTTGCAGTACCTACACGACCATTCACGAGACTTAGCATCCCTTCTCCTCACCTGGTTACGGCTCTGGAAGGCCGCCCGTTAGTTACCTCCGGTTACTTCCGCTATACGCACGCGCGTTCCGTATCAGGATCATACTCTGTTTTTCAGGCGTTAGTTAGCGATGTGCTGAGGGAGATGATGGAGAAATTCGCCTTCGTTTATCTTGACGATATTTTATTATTCTCGCCCAATCTTACCACACACGTCGGTCACGTTCATCAGGTTCTTTCTGCTCTTCTCAAGGCCCAATTTTTTGTTAAAGCAGAGAAGTGCATCTTTCACACTGGCTCTGTTTCATTTTTGGGTTTTATCATTAGAGAGGGTAAGGTACAGATGGATCTGGAGAAGGTTTCCGCTGTAAAAGACTGGCCCACGCCATCTTCCATAAAACAGGTGCAACGCTTTTAGGTTTTGTGAATTTTTATCGCCGATTTATTCACAATTTTAGTGCAGTAGCAACGCCCATTACTGCATTTATTAAAAAGAACCTCGGCGGCCAATTCCTATGGAATTCCAAGGTGGAGGCAGCGTTCACGGAATTAAAAAGAAGATTCACTTCCGAACCCATTCTTGTTACACCCAACCCCTCCCTTCCCTTTGTGGTAGAGGTGGACGCCTCCGAGTTAGGCGCCGGAGCCATTCTGTCCCAACGCTCGCCACTTGACCACAAAATGCACCCCTGCGCTTATTTCTCTCGCGTCCTAACATCGGCGGAGAGGAATTATGACGTAGGGGATCGAGAATTGCTTGCGGTCATGTTAGCTTTGGAGGAGTGGCGCCATTAGCTCGAAGGAGCGGAACATCCGTTTACGGTATGGACAGACCATAAAAATCTTGAATATGTTCAGCTGGCTAAGAGGCGTAATTCACGGCAAGCTCGGTGGGCGCTGTTTTTTTATGATTTAATTTTATCATCACGTATCGCCCCGGGTCCAAAAACGTAAAACCTGACCGCTCTGAGACAGACTCTGTTCCCGAGCCTATTATCGCCACTGACCTCATTGTTGCCCCGGTTATATGGGAGGTTGAGGCAGCGGTGCAGAGAGCCTTGCGCTCGGACCCAGGCCCAGATGGGGCACCGGCAGTGTCTTTTCGTGCCTCCTCGTCTCGGGTTCTCCAATGGGGCCACACCTCCCAACTCACCGGTCACCCCAGTGTTCATCGTACTAGGGACTTTTTATCCCTGTGTTTCTGGTGGCCCAGTCTGGAGAGGGATGTACGCTCGGTGCCTTCGGCACCTGAGACAAATTATGATTGATCATGTGTTTCGGCTGCACGGTCTTCCTTCGGATGTGGTGTCAGATCGCGGCCCTCAGTTCGCCGCCAAGTTTTGGCGGGTGTTCTGCTCTCTGCTGGAGGCCTCTGTCAGTCTGTTTTCCGGTTTTCACCCAGAGACTAACGGCCAGACAGAGCGCACGAATCAGACTCTAGAGAGTATTCTTCACTGCTTTGCCGCGTCCAAACCTACCTCCTGGAGTCGTCACCTTGCCTGGGCGAAGTATGCTCATAACACGCTGCGTAAAGCCTCCACCGGTCTCTCCCCCTTCGAAGCTCAGCTGGGTTATCAACCACCTCTTTTTCCTGAGCTTGAGAGGGAGGTGGAGGTGCCCTGCGCAGGATCTTTCGTTCGGATGTGTCGATCGGTTTGGAGACAAGTGCGTTCATCTCTTATACATGCTTCGGCTAAACAAAAAGCCACGGCTGATAGGCATCGTCCGCGGCATCGCCCCTCGTTTTGTGGGACCTTTCAAAATTATAAAAAAGATCAACCCAGTCACATTTCGACTGCAACTGCCACGCTCGATGCGCATCCACCCCACGTTTCACGTCTCACGTCTGAAACCGGTACTCGTCAGCCCTCTCGCCCCGGTTGAAAGACCACCTCCGCCCCGACTCATAGAAGGCTTATACCGTTCGCTGCATTGTGGCCGAGACGTGTGGGCAGAGGGTAGCAGTTCCTTTTGGACTGGGAGGGCTACGGTCCGGAGGAACATTGCTGGGTTCCATCGAGAAACATCCTGGACCCTCAGACTTCCACAGAAATAAGGTGGTGGAAACGTCCGGTGCTGTTCCTTAGAGGGGGGGGGGGGGTCCTGTCATGGATCATGCCTTCTTTCCCTTATCTCCGCGTCTTTTATTCTTTTTGTCTTTTACCGGTAATCTATTGGATTTTCCTGTGTTCCGCTACGGGTTTTGCTTTCGCCTCAGTGATTAGTGAGTTCACCTGTCATTTATTTCCGCTCACTACTTATACCCCGCTTCCTTCCTTTCTCGTTGCTTCCATGTTACTTCACGTAACATTCGAGCCGGTAAAAAGGTATAGGAAGTTGTGCTGCTATCGACCGCTTTGCTTCTCAACGCGGGACTTGTTAGCAGTACAATTTAGAAAAAGCAAAGTGATCTTTTCGCTCTTATTTCAGAGCAGAGGTTTTTCGTTTCTTTGTTTCCACTCATACCTACGAGTGCTCTCACCCTAAGTCTTAGGGGTCTTTTGAGTTTTTCTCTTTTCTTTTTTAGATAAGCGTGACTGCTTATTTCTTTTGTTTTGCTCGGATATGCCTCGTTTTTATCGCGAGGTTATTTGTGTTCTCTTTATTTTTTCCCATTCCACAATGGATTATTGTCCGTTTCAGTGGTGTTCATTGGAACACTTTAAGATCCCGCATCTATCGCATCTGGTCCTCCAATATTTCGTCCGTGTCTCTGGCATAGAGATCCCCAACACCAGGAAGTTCAAAGATTAAATCCGAGACTTTAGCGTCTGGATAACACACATTTACTGCCAACTTTGTCTTTATGTCTCTGAGAATGGACACCAAGAGTCACTGATAATCAGCATTTTTGGAGACGGGGATAGTGAGGTCAGAGGTGGCGATCCTCGAGTCCGCAATGGAGAAGCATTTGGAGATGGGGATGGTGGGGTCAGTGGTGGCAATCCTCAAGGCCGCAATGGAGCAGCATCACAGAGCAGCATCCGGAAAGAAGGGTACCTGGTAGTGGCCCTGCACAATGGACATCAGGTGGTGGAGATCGCCTGACTACAGTCAATTGTGATTCATGTAGCACAGGAGGTAGGGAGGGTTGTGACTAACCGACCAGGGAGAGGATATTTGCCCAGGATGTTATATTTGTTCTCCAGCAAGAAAACGTCCTGAGAAGGTAGACAGACAGAGTCACCGTGTTTTCCCTACCAACAACCGACCAGGATTCAACTCGACTGGGAGTCGAGCTAGCTGCAGCCTTGGGTCTAGCTCCCTGGAGGGTCCAATCATCATCAGGCTGGACTGGGGCAGCATCATAATACACAGCGATGGAGTTTGGACGGTTCTATGGGACAGTGGCGTCAAACTCTCCTCCTGTAATATTAGTGGCGACGGTCGAGGAGCAGCTCATCATCTTTAATCTGGTTGAGCACAAATATTCTGCCCTCCAACACGGCAATTTTATGGCTCAGACCCCGGCAGGCATCACATCCAGGCGGAGAGGTGAGTGGTGGCATATGCAATTGTATAGTCAATCGGTCAAACAGTAAAATAAAATACTAAAATGCTAAAATAATAAAAAGCTAAAATCGTGCTAAAAATAATAAAACAATATCACGATAAAATTATAAAATACTAAAATAATACCGATTATTTCAGCAGTTAACTCAGCGAACTCTGAGCTCTGTCCCGCGCAAACTGTTAGCAGACTCTGACGTTTGCAGCGTTTCCAGCAAGCAGAGCTGACACAGAGATTCAAAACACAGAGCCTGTTGGTGAAGCTCCTACTTTCTTGCCCCATCATGTCTTGGTGCAATCAGACAACACCACAGTGGTGGCCTACATTAATCACCAGGGGGGCTTACAGTTTAGGCGCCTGCACGAATGGCCTGAGAGCTGTGGGCTCAGGTCCACCTGCTCTCACTGAGGGCTGCCCACATACCTGGGGTCTTGAACACAGCAGCAGACATGCACTCAGAGATGGCCCACAGAATGGGGGGAGAGGTTTGAGAAGGTGCAGGTAGACCTGTTCGCCTCCAAAGAGAACACTCACCACCCCTGCTGGTTCTCCATGTCAGACCCCATGGGTCCACTCGGCCTGGATGCCCTCGCTCACAAGTGGCAACCGGAAGGCTATATGCTTTTCCTCCATTCCCCCTGATCCCAGCAACACTGGACAGGGTCCACATGACGGGCCACCAATTGATTCTGATAGCCCCATACTGGCCACGGAGCCCCTGGTTCAGCCTTCTGCTGTTCCTACTCTCGGGGAACCCATGGCAGCTCCCAGTAAGACTCAACCTACTCTTTGGGGTTCAGGGTGCTTTGTGACACCCAGACCCGTAGTGCTTCCAGCTGTGGGCCTGGCCTTTGAGAGGCAAAAATGGAGGGGTTTAAGCCTCAGAGAGGGTGTGGTTAGGACATTGCAGAGTGCTAGAGCCGCCTCCATTAACACATCTTTCCAGATACATCATTTAATAGACACGATCGTTCAGCAGCATGTAAGATCTGTGGTGAACAGGTCTGGTCTGGTCTAACCTCGATCATCATTGATTGGGTGGTGGAGCAGCCAGGTGGAGCTCATTGGACTGTTCTTTCATCATTTCCACCTTAAACTCATTAACACAATGCTGGTTTAGATCGTTGAGAGAGGCTGAGGTGAATCAATAGGCTCCTAATTTGTACTGTGGACACATGGCCACTAAAACTAAGCATTAGTCGATGAAGAATTCAAAGACAAAGCAAATGACAATGAGCCAAACCTGTATTGTGTTAAGAAGTTTATGGGAAAGTGATGGAAGAACGTAATCACACGGGTTCAGGAAAAAATAAATTAGCTGCTTTTTCTGGAAAGAAAACGCCGCGTTTTTTGCAGTTTTTGAGTTCATAAAAACGCTGATTCTTTATGCCATTTTAACAAGCTCAAAACGGCAAAAAATACTGTTTTGTGCACTCATTTCACAATTCCATGCGCTCTATTCATGGGACTAAATAAACTCCATAGGCTTGTCTTGAATGTCACGTTAGATAACGGAAACTGTTGTTAGTTAGTCACTCATTTGACATACTGCGTGTCTAATCGGGAAGGAGTCTACAATCTCCCTTCATGTAGGCCTAGGACCTAGCCTTTCCATAAAGTGATTTGTAAATGTGTTTCTGGGTTTATCTTTGTGTTTTCTGACTTGTTCGTGTGTTTTCCGAAATGTCGTTGTGTTTTATACCCGTCGGCTTCCGTAATTTCTGGTAACAACTAAAAACTACTAAAATGCACAGGAAAATGCACATTATCGCGCACCTTCCTTTTCCGCTGCGTGATAATATCGCCACTCATCCGGAAGTCAACTCAACGTAAGTACTGCTCCGAAGTTACAAAGTCAATAAATATATCTAAAATGAACAACTGGAACTACATAGCGAACTAATAAGATTTTACCCGGACTGCGTTGAATGCACAAAAAACTGGCCAGTCTAATAGCGTTGTAGACGCTGATTTGTCACGTTTTGTTTTTCAGCAACATTCGTCATATGGACAACACGCAAGTAACGTTAGCTTGTACATTTGCATTTTTAAATAAAAGTCACGTTTGCATTGCTGTAACAGTTAAGTGACGGATGTGCAACTCCATCACAGTATGCATGATATTAGAACTTTGTGTTAAATGAGTACTACTGAAGCCAGTTTACCAAGACGTCACACAATCTAAACTATTTTGGACGTGTCATAACGATTACAATTTTAAGATAGCCTCTAATGCTCATGTAGTAGTGATATGTTGCTGTTTTGACAAATGAAAGAATGAATACTTTTCTTCAACTATAGAAAAAACTCATAACGGTGTTATCAATCTATCATAATGAGAAACTCTGGCCATAGCTACTTGTGTACCTGTCATAAGAGTCAATGAATGCAGTATGACTTTTTCAGACAGCTCTTCATGGAACTTTTTACTTAAAATAGATTCACCAGGTTTGTTGGACTGTTGGGTGTGCATCATAATCAAAATACTCCCATAGTACAGTTATGACACTGCTATAACACATAAAACACTGACCGCTTTACTTTAATTATAGAAGAGTTAATAAATTCTGAATGACAGGACCTTTTTCAAACAGCATTCCATGGAGAATTTAACTTGAAATAGACTCAACAGGTTGCAATGCTGGATGGACAAGTGTGTCATAACAAATTATGTTTAGACATAGCGTCTAATTATCCTGACTGCATCTAGACGGCGTTTGTTGATGATCTACTCTCGGACAGTTATATTAACTAATGCTAAAACCGAATGAAAATGTCTGTTTTCATTCGGTTTTAGCATTAGTTAATATAACTGTTTGTAGCCTAGTCACTGTGTAGCTTAGGTGAATTCCAGTAATTAGCGGTCAGTTGGTAACATTGCTTTGTGTTATTAGGCCAACTACCGGTCTTTTGTGAAAAAATAACCCACGAACCATGACATTGCATTACATATTTTCGTCCTTATTTTCTCTTTTTTCATGTTTCTTCATCTTGCAGAAACCAGCACCTCTTTGACGGAGACACGTTTGTGCACAAGGCTTTTCCCTTTTTTATGTTATATAAAAGTATATTGTCATAAGATGTTACAACAGTTGATGACAGCTATTATGTCAAGTTTATGACACTGTTATGACAAGATCCCTGTCATGTCAACTGTCATAATGCTTTGGACTGAAATAAAACTTTTGGTTAAGCCTTTACGGTCACAGCGGTGTTACAGTGCTAGAGTGGTCCCTGAAGCGTACGGTCACACCGGTGTGATTAGAACGTCTATTTACGAATGACGCAACAATAAGTCTGTGGGCTAACCCTTGTTCTTAACCCTTTTAACTAAACACATTGTTCCACAAAAACATTGTACCAAATAAACATCTTTACAACATTTACATTTATTTGTTTATGCAGACGTTCACACTTTCTCAGAAGTAATGTAAGAAGAAAATACCCCCTAGCCTATAACGTTGATTTAGCTACAGTTTGCTAACGTCAGTGCTAACCAAGCTGTCAAAATGAGCTAAGGGCTGACAGAAAATATAATATAAACAATCTTATTGCGATTACACATTACAATGTTTTACATCACGGGTAAACTCATCCGTGATCAAAATAATTGACGAAATACTCAAAAAACGCATTTTCGAAAATAATCCGGCAGTAGGCTAATATTGTTTTGCGGTGCTGCATCTTGTTTTTCCGCATTCAACCAAAGATGATACATGATGAAGAGATGCTCCACTTGCTCCCAACTTTAACCAAATCAATTCTCAACCAAGTTAACCTGGAAGTGAGTTATCTTGTCACGTTATCATCTTTGGTTGGACCAGAGATGATGTTATATGGCTGCGCCCGTGTTATTAGCTTTATCAGAGATAAATAGCATCTCATAGCATATGGTAAGCAGTAACGTACAACCTTCAAAAAGGTACTTTACCAACATCATGGGTGTCCATTGCAAATGGTTGCTAGAATCGGAATACACCATTTGTAAGAACTATTTGAAAACATGCAAAAAATATTTGTGACGCCTCCCTATTGTTTGCTTGCCGGCTGCCGGGCCTCTTTGTTCCTGCAGGTGAAGGATCTGTGCAGAGGGAGGCTAATTGTATAATTCACTTCACCTGTCCCAGCCTGAAGCCCTATAAAGGCGGGTTCAGCTGGGGCTGGAGAGAGCTTCAACCTTCCCCGCGACGTAGACGTTTGCAAGAGTACTGCTCATTAGTTTGTCTTTTGTTTTGCACTTACAACACCCTGGCTACTGATTTCACTTTACACATACACTCACTTGCATACACTCCTCATCTGCATACATTGTCACACTCAATGCTTTCTTTTTGTAAGTACCTTCTTTATTCAAATTAAATTTTGTTATTCCTTGAAGTTGTTGTGGCGTGTCTCCTTTTATGTTCACGGCTGTAACGAGCGGTCGTAACATAATTGGGGGCTCGTCCGGGATGGTTTTCGGTCCAAACCATACCTTTTGTCACATATTCAACATATGTCGTGAGTTACTAATCAAACAATTATTGATTGCCAATTGATTGCTAATTGATTGGCTTGTTGCATGAAATTTGCAGGTTGCTGGAGACACGCTGTGATTGTTGTTAATACAAGGAATAACGTTAAGAAAAGTTTGTAATTTGTAGGAGTGTTTAATTACATGTCCGTATAGTTTGGAGGAGCTCAGCAAGAGTGAAAAGCCTCCTGGTTAAAGTGTGCATAAATTGACTTTTCACATTGTTCATAAGTCCTTCGTGGGGGAAGGTTGAACTAAAACAAAAGATCCCTGTGCTATACGCTACGGCCTGGGATCATTCTCTCTCTCGGTTCTCCTGCGGTACAGCCTCTGTGGTACGGTGGACTGCGGAGAACCGGTGCGATTGCCGACAGTGCTTTTCCATCAAGGGGCCGCTAGGGCGGGTCACAAGAAGGCGGAGACGGGGGCACTCTGCTTGCCGGTGTTATTGGTAAGGCGGTTTCGTGCTTAAAGATCCCCCTGCCGACCCTAGTTTAGGACTAGCTGATGGCCGCTCCTTTTTTCCGTCTGGTAAATCGCACTGTGCTTTCCGTTGTCTGACCGTCTTAGGGACCCGTGAGTGGGTAGCAAGGGAGAAGGAGAGAGAGGATATTAAATTTGGGGAAACATTTGTTTTTCAATTCTATTTGAGTTAAGATGGCCTCCGAGAGTTTGAGTGACAAGGCTCTAGAGTTTGTAAAAGACCCCACTCGTTCTGCTTTTCTTTCTTTAACAAAATCTAATTTGAAGGAGCTTGTTATCTTCTGGGGTGGAAAAAGTCCACCGGTCGCTACCAGGAAGGCTGAATGGCAGGAGGAGGTAAAGCGATTAGCTCTAAAAAATGATGTCGAGGAGTCAGTGTTTGTTCCTCCTGACGAGGTTGGTGATTCTGAGGGGGAACGGAGAAGGTCTGACTCGGAGGGGGAAGATATAATTGCAATGACAAAACTTAGATTAAAGGAAAGGGAAATTGCGTTAAAAGAAGAGCAAATAAAAAGAGAAATGGAAATCCGTGAAAAAGAGTTGCAAATTCGGCTTAGAGAGATGGAAATCCAGTCTGAAATGAAGTTCAAAGAACTCCAAATAAAGAACCGTGAATCTGAACTACGCGCGTCTAAATTTGAGATGGTGCGTAATACACCCGGTTTATTAGATTCATCTAATGTTGGGTCCTTTTTGGAAGACAGTTCTATGTCTCATGGTGCGCCTGAGCTAGATGTGCGATACTTACGTTTGCTCCCGAAATTTAATGAAAAAGACCCCGATACCTTTTTTACATTATTTGAAAGAGTTGCTAAGTCTAGGCGCTGGTCGGATGACGACCAAGTGATTTTGCTACAGTCAGTGTTCACCGGTCGTGCACAGGATGCGTATGCGTCGCTCGACTCATTATCTATAAATTACCAACAGGTAAAAACAGCTGTAATGAAGGCTTACGAACTCGTCCCGGAGGCGTATAGGCAACGATTTCGAAATTGGAAACGGGGCGAGAAGCAGACTCATGTTGAGTTTGTTCGGGAGCTAAAAAAGAATTTTTCAAGATGGCTTGGTGCTTCGGAGGTAACTACGTTTTTAGACTTGTGTGATTTGATTGAATTAGAACAATTTAAACGCTCTGTTCCTGAATCTATCTCTAAATACCTTACTGAACGTAAAGTGAAGACGGCCCATGACGCCGCGGTATTGGCAGATGAATATGCGTTAATTTATAAAGGCAATTTTGTAAATACTCGTCCCCGTGGTGATTCGCCTCGATATGGATCTTCTTCTCAATCTGGTTTTAAAGCATCCGGTGGCCACCCCGTTGAAGGGTCTAAAGTAGTTGCCGGTACAGATGGGAAAAAGGACTCTAATAGGGTTTGCCATCGGTGTCATGACCGTGGTCATTTTAAAGGCGAATGCCCCAAGACTAAGTCTTATTATTATAATTCCACCTCCGCCACTCCGTTGGCTGCTTCGAAGACCGTGGGGTTGGTTTCGGTAGATGCATTGCCAATTTGTTCTATTAGTACACCAGAACCGTTTGAAAATGCCATCCTGTTTTTGGGGAAAGAAAACGTGGAAACTAATTCTGAATATGCTTCGTTTACTACAGCTGGCTCCGTGTCTCTAGGCGATGATGGGGTTGAAGTCTCTATTAAGATTTTAAGAGATACTGGCGCCTCGCAATCTTTGATTTTAGCTACGGTGTTACCTTTCTCAAGTATGTCATCTACGGGAGACAGTGTTCTTATCCGTGGTGTTACTGGTCGCATAACAGTTCCCCGTCATTACATCAATCTCAGTTCTGATTTTGTCTGTGGCCGAGTTATGGTGGCTGTCTGCCCCGAATTTCCTATGGAGGGAATATCACTAATTTTAGGAAATGATTTAGCCGGGCAACAAGTTCGTGGATTTTGTCCACTACCCGTGGTATCTTCCGAGCCATACGCATCCGGGGAGCCGTATGTGATGGAATTGGAATTCCCTGAAGTGTTTACTTCATGTGCGGTAACTCGTTCGATGACTCGAAGTAAGGCCTGTTCTGAAAATGTTTTCCCAAAGGAAGAGAAAGATCTTTCTCGGTATGCTCTGAGCGAGACATTTCTCTCCGGTATTGATGATTTTAAGACATTAGAAGGGGGATCTGGCAAAGTTGAAAATCTCGTTAGTGAGGTTGATCCTTCCTCCATGTCTTTGTTGAACGTTTCGAGAGAGGAATTAATTAAAGAGCAATTGACTGATGATTCTCTGGTATGTTTGTTTGAGCGGGCTCGTGCTGAGAGTGAAAATTCTGTGGACCGAACGGACACTGTACTCTCGGACGAGGCGTCTAAACAAGTTAGTCAGTCTACCTCTCGTTATTTTATTACTGATGGAATGTTGCAGCGTAAGTGGTTTCATGAAAAAGGTTCATTTGTTGAAGAAGTCTCTCAGATTGTTGTGCCCACAGCGTTTAGAGAAGCGGTTATTCGGCTTTCGCACAATGAAATTGCAGGACACATGGGGGTTAGAAAGACCTACGATCGTATTCTTTGCAGCTTCTTTTGGCCTGGTTTAAAGAAAGATGTGGCTCGTTATATTCAAACTTGTTATACATGTCAGCTTACCGGCAAGCCTAATCAGACCGTGCCTGCTGCTCCGCTCTACCCTATCCCAGTAGTGACCGAACCTTTTCAGCATTTGATTGTGGACTGTGTTGGTCCTCTGCCTGTTTCTCGTGCTGGTCATTCTTATTTATTAACTCTAATGTGTCAAGCGACTCGATATCCTGCTGCGTACCCGCTACGTTCAATTACGGCAAAATCCATATTGAAGGTTATAACTACCTTTATGACTACCTTTGGTGTTCCAAAAATTATTCAATCTGATCAAGGATCAAACTTTATGTCGAAACAGTTTGCACGGGCATTGTATCAATTGAAGATTCGACACAATATAGCTAGTGCTTATCATCCGCAGAGTCAGGGTGCTCTCGAGCGGTTCCACCAAACATTAAAGTCCCTGTTGCGTTCCTATTGCACGGAGTTGGGACGCGATTGGGAGGAAGGTTTGCCTTGGTTGCTGTTGGCGATAAGAGAAGTAGCACAAGAGAGCACTGGTTTCAGCCCTAATGAACTGGTGTTTGGTCATTTAGTTCGTGGTCCCACAGCTGTTTTAGCGGATCAGTGGAACACCAAAACTCCTCCAAAGAACGTATTGGATTACGTTAGCGATTTTCGCCTCCGCCTGTACCGTGCTAATGCAGCGGCACAGAAAGTGCTCGGTAAGGCTCAGACGAAGATGCAACGTTTGTTCAACCGTGATGTTAAGAACCGCAGTTTTAAGTCTGGTGATCGAGTGATGGCTTTGTTGCCTATAGTGGGTAGTCCTTTTCAAGCGAAATTTGCAGGACCGTATATTGTTGATCGTTGTGTTTCTGAGAGAAACTATTTAATTCGTACTCCCGACCGCCGTAAGAAATTGCAGTTGTGTCACATAAATTTGCTTAAACCTTTTTACACTCCTCACACTGAAGTCATGTCAGAAAATGTTGTGCCTGATACTTTGCCTCCTAACTCGTGCCCTTCTGAGGAATTGGAAAAAACTGTAAATATAGTTGAGTGTGTTGCAGTGACTGTGCCTGGGACGCTCTCTGCTGGCGCTGTGGGTGGTGCCGTTTCTCAGGATGGGGAGGGTGACGACGTTGCAGCGCCAGGTGAGTGCGTTTTACAGGGCAGACTAAACAACTCCGCTTTCCTAGAAACTTTGGAATCCCAACTTGCTTATTTAACTGTCGAACAGCGTTCCGATATGACCCATTTAATTAATTCCCATCTTAGTCTTTTTCCAGATACTCCTACGCGCACGCATGTAATAGAGCACGATATTGATGTGGGGACGGCCGCCCCCATCAAACAGCGCTTCTATCGTGTGCCTACACCTAAGCGTTTATATCTCGAATCTGAAATTGATTTTATGGTGAATAATGGTATTGCTGAACCAGCATCTTCATCATGGGCCTCACCTTGTTTGTTAATTAACAAACCTGACGGGTCCTTTCGCTTTTGTACGGACTTTCGCAAAGTCAATGCTGTTACAAAAACTGATTGTCACCCATTGCCTAGAATGGAGGATTGTGTCGATCAAGTAGGAAGTGCGGTGTATGTAAGCAAGTTGGATCTCCTTAAGGGTTTTTGGCAGGTGCCTTTGTCCCCTCGTGCTCAAGAGATTTCTGCATTTGTTACTCATACCGGTTTATATATATACAAAGTGATGGCTTTCGGTCTTAAAAACGCTCCGGCGACATTTCAACGTATGATGAATATGGTATTGTCGGGTCTGCCAGGCTGTGCTGCATATCTGGATGATGTGGTCGTGTTTAGTGACAGCTGGGCTGAGCACGTCCACCGTCTCCGGGCTTTGTTTGATCGCCTTGCCGATGCTGCTTTGACCGTCAATCTGGCAAAGTGTGAGTTCGCCAGGGCGACGGTTACATATCTGGGCAAGGTGGTCGGACAGGGGCAAGTTCGCCCTGTCAGGGCGAAAGTCGTTGCTATTGACGATTATCCCGTACCGACATCCAAAAAGGAGTTGATGAGATTTTTAGGGATGATTGGATATTACAGGGGATTCTGTAAGAACTTTTCAACAGTCGTGGCACCGTTAACTAATTTATTGCGAGGCAAAGTATCATTCGTTTGGTCAGAAGATTGTCAGGAAGCTTTCGTCGCAGCTAAGGCATTGCTGTGTAATGCACCTATTCTTTCTGCTCCGCGATTTGAAAAACCTTTTGTTCTCTACGTCGATGCTAGTCAGATCGGTGCCGGTGCCGTTCTTATGCAATCAGATGAGCACGGCGTAGACCATCCGGTGAGTTTTTTCTCTAGAAAGTTTAATAAATATCAAATCAATTACTCGACAATTGAACAAGAGGCTTTGGCACTGATATGGGCGCTTCAGCATTTTGAAGTGTATGTTGGTTCTGTTATTGGACCTTTGACTATTTATACTGATCATAATCCGTTAACCTTTTTAACTACGATGTACAACCCTAATCAGCGACTCATGCGCTGGACTTTATTTTTACAAGGTTACGACTTAAATATCCGACACATAAAAGGCACTGCCAACGTGTTGGCCGATGCCTTAAGTCGTGCGCCTGTGTAGGCTGCTATGTTTGTCTGTCTGTCTGTCTTTCTCTTTCCCTCTCCCGCTCTTTCTTTTTTCCCCCTCTGTGCGCGCCAGAGGTGGATTGATAAAGGAGTTGGTGGAGAGTCCTGGAGATGTGGAGGCAGAGCTTGGTGGAGTCAGGGGAGTATGTTTTGTTATTTGTTTCAGTTAATTGTATTTTGGAGGACCTTTTTGGGTGGTTCCTCCTTTTCTGGGGGGGGATGTGACGCCTCCCTATTGTTTGCTTGCCGGCTGCCGGGTCTCTTTGTTCCTGCAGGTGAAGGATCTGTGCAGAGGGAGGCTAATTGTATAATTCACTTCACCTGTCCCAGCCTGAAGCCCTATAAAGGCGGGTTCAGCTGGGGCTGGAGATAGCTTCAACCTTCCCCGCGACGTAGACGTTTGCAAGAGTACTGCTCATTAGTTTGTCTTTTGTTTTGCACTTACAACACCCTGGCTACTGATTTCACTTTACACATACACTCACTTGCATACACTCCTCATCTGCATACATTGTCACACTCAATGCTTTCTTTTTGTAAGTACCTTCTTTATTCAAATAAAATTTTGTTATTCCTTGAAGTTGTTGTGGCGTGTCTCCTTTTATGTTCACGGCTGTAACGAGCGGTCGTAACATATTTTAAATAAAACATTTTCACCACACGAACAATTAGCTGACAGATATTTTTATTGATACAAATGAAAGACAGTGCAGTTAGCTACGGAGTCAGATGATGACTGTCCCTTGGCGCATGATGCGTGTATATATACAGGTGCAGCTCAAAAAATTAGAATATCGTGAAAAAGTTCAATATTTTTTGTCACTCATTTCAGTAAGTGAAACTCATATATTATATAGATTCATTACACATGAATCTATATAGTGAAATATTTCAAGCCTTTATTTCTTGTAATGTTGATGATTATGGCTTACAGCCAATGAAACCCAAAATTCAGTGTCTCAGAAAATTTGAATATTTTGCTTTAACATATTTTTAAAGGATCATATTTGCATGCTGTTACTTCCTGAAGTCTGTGACCAATCAACATCAAAAGACTCTCAATATCTTATTTTCAGGTACTGTTACAAGCAATACTATAACCTCTCTGCATTTGAACTGATCTCTATGAGAATTGGGGGGTAAGACTAGATTCAGCTGTAAATTAAGCTGGTACAGTATGGAACACATGACTGGCGAAATGGCTGTACGTCATCAAGGGTCTAATGTATCAAACGAGCCCGAAACCATCACTCTGCGGCCAGATATGGAGTAGATGTGGATGGATCCCTTTAAGGGTTGTTTCTCCTGACTTTTTTCCCCATAGAGTTCTATAGGAAAATGAGTCAGGAGAAATAACCCTTGCAGTGATCCATCCATATCTACTCCATATCTGGCAACAGAGTGATGGTTTGGGGCTCGTTCGATAGCTCAGACCCTTGATGACTTACAGCCATTTAGCCAGCCATGTGTTCCATACTGTACCAGTGTAATTTACAGCTGAATCTAGTCTCACACCCCAATTCCCATAGAGATCAGTTCAAATGCAGAGAGGTTATAGTATCGCTTGTAACAGTACCTGAAAATAAGATATCGAGAGTCTTTTGATGTTGATTGGTCACAGACTTCAGGAAGTAACAGCATGCAAAGGATATGCGACCAAATATTAAATATGATACTTTAAAAATATGTTAAAGCAAAATATTCTAATTTTCTGAGACACTGAATTTTGGGTTTCATTAGCTGTAAGCCATAATCATCAAAATTACAAGAAATAAAGGCTTGAAATATTTCACTCTATGTCTAATGAATCTATATAATATATGAGTTTCACTTTCTGAAATGAGTGACAAAAAATATAGAACTTTTTCACGATATTAAAATTTTTTGAGCTGCACCTGTATATGTAGGCTATGTATATGTGTGTGTGTGCTAATATTAGCTAACTGTCAACCGTGCGATGGCTAGTGCTGTGACGTAACAGTCAAATTCTAGAACGAAAACGCACGCTTTGGGGCCGTTGAAGATATTTTGGAAATATTTGATGAGCGAAAGGTTTAAATCTGGTGAATGACACATATGGCTTATGCCAGTGCTTATTCTTATGCTTATGACAGTGTCATGCATTTCCTGTCATTACGGCTGTCATATCACTTTAGCTTCAGAAAGCACAGGTACCTAAATTTGGCAAGTGACATAAGTCGTCATGTCAACATGTGACATAACAGCTGTCATAACGTTTACTGATAAAAGTAATGACAATGTTATGTCATTTGACATAAACTGACATCAGCTGTTATGTCATGTTATGACAGCTACAATGTGTATGACGGTGTTATGTCAGCCCTATGTCGCAGGGTTCAAGTAAAGTGTTACCATGTTTTCCATAGCTAAGTTTGTACAAGCTAGTTACCTAGCCAGCCATATTGTGTGAGAACTCTCCGAGTGCTGTTGCAAAGGGAAAAAACAAACAAGCCACGCTGTTATGTTCTGAGATTCTGTCTGTCTTGTATTTTTTAAGAGTTAATTTTTTCAGATTATTTGTGGTTTCACTTTTCTGTGTTTTGTATTACTGTCACTCCCTGTCTTCGTCACACGTTTCTGGAGTCTGTGGGGATTTCGATTTCCTCTGTCATGCGCTTTCTTCATTACTAATTACTTCATTGTAAATTATACTAATTAACTAACAACCACTAACATCTTAGAATTAGGGTCTACTGATCTACTAATGACTAACTTGTATATAATACTAATCTACTAATGCCATAGAATCAGGGTTTTCTACTAATCTACTAACTTACTAACGTTCCTCACACCTGATACTCATTGTTTCTTGTCTCCCTCAGTGTATTTATACTTTGTGCTTTCAGTCCTTTGTTGCAAGTTCCTCACCATTTGTCATTCCAGCCTTTGTGATAGATTGCCTGAGTTATCTGTTAGTATCATTCTGAGTTGTCTGTTAGTGTTATTCTGTTTCTGAGTTTTTTGTGTTATCCCTCGTGCTTTTTCCTGTTGGTTTTTATTTATTTATTTTTTTGCTGTTTTTGTTTTTTTCTTGTTTCCCATTACGCCTCCCTAGTTTCGACTAGGTTATGACCCCTACCTGTTCTGTGACCACTCTTTGGACCATTTGTTTTGGTACCGTTGCCCTGTCTGTCATTAAACTTTGGTTTTTTGTACTCGCTGCCTGCTACTGGTTCCCTCTTTCCACCCGTTCTTACACACGCACGTGCGGAGACAGGCAGACAGGGAGGGGTTCTTATTCTACAGAGAGGATCTTTTGCTTGTAGATAGTTAGCCCAGTGTGTTTGGTTTTTGTAAAACTGGGATGATGTTGTTTGACAGCTTAAGAGCCCAGGAAACCAGACTTTTGATGTATTGATTGCTGCTGGAATGTAATGAGCTAAGTCTATAATTTTGCGAATAATAGCTAAATAATCTTGCCTGCTGTAATAGTTGTGTATTTTTATTTTTTTTGTATGTGAATGATTAAAACTTTTATTGTTTAATCTCCCAACAATTTGTGAAGAACGTTTGTTTACAGTATTTAGAATGTTGACAAACTTGATAATCAAAGAAAATGAGTGAAAACGGGTTGAGACTAACAATCATTTCAAAGGGAACTTGTCGGCCCCATCTGTTTTCAGCTCAGCAACTGCCACTGTTCTATTGTCTATTATCTGTCAGCAGTGCAGAGGTTAGGCTATGTCACAACAGTGGAGGGTGCATGATGAGCGCATTTCTTACAATGTATCACGCATGAGGAAGACATGCGTGCGTCTCACGCGTACATGTAGTGCATCATGATAACAACCTTGTGCTGCTGACTTTGCACAGGGCCTCTCATGTCTCCCAAACCCCTGGCCATATGCTAACCGTATCTATTATTAGCTAAAAGGCAAAACAGAACAGCATTCTTTCTTTAAGGTGCTTTAAGACACCCCAAACTCTGGTCCATTAATACTGGTACAAATAAATAGCTTACACTGTACCGATGTCCATTAATGCTGGGCTCTATAAGTGAACTGCTTTTACAACACACCAGTCAGGAAGAATAATGATGTTACACAGAGGGCATATTTTTGTTCAGTTAGAATCTATTGCCTTTCTGAATTTTCTTTTCATATCACCCATTTCAAAAGCTAGGCATTTATTGAAGTCAATTGGGTACTTAAGTGATTTGCTCAAGGTGCAGTGGCAGGTAGCCACGATCGGAATTGAGCCTGAAAATCTTTTGGTTCAAAGCCCATTTTTTATCCAAAAACCCATACTGATGTTGAATTACATGCACAGTCCAATTAAAAATGGGTTGTTTTTCTTTTTTACACTGGTGCATGACTTTTATCTTTACTGTATGTCAGGGATGGGCAACTTTAGACTCCTGGGGCCATAAAATTCAAGGTACTTTGTTGGTGGGGTCTAAAGTCAGCACAAACCTATTATGCGTGCATATTCAGAAAAGACTAATACATTTTTTTACATTTTATTTTGGGAAGTCAAGTACATCCCAAAAAAAACCCAGCAGGTCTCGGACCTCGAGGACCGTGACTTGAATACCAGGGCCCTACTGGATGTTAGAGCAGTCCTGAATTTTGTGAATCAGTCTTATTGCAGCCTATCTGAACTTGACTTTTTAAGCCTGTGCTTTCCCCTGTGTATTTGTCACTGCAGTAGTGTCGGTTCAAGTTATTATTATTTATTATTATATATACGTGTATATATATATTATTAACAAAAAATAACGCCACGCATTGCGCAATTGACTCCGACGGCACGCCACACGCCATGTGCCGGCCAGAAAATAAAGCCCTAAAAGAGTTAATTTCCCTAAACTGTGTAATGTCATCTTGTTTTCAAATTCTACGTAAGAGGTATTTGGCAATGTTGCCCCATCTCCCCCCTTTCATTTATCTTCACAAATGAATTACTGTTAATTCTCTCAACAAAAAAACTTTAAAAAAAAAAAAAAAAAGATCAGACATGTTTTGAAATGTTAAATAATGAGTTTATTAAAAGTCTGTTTTATTACTAACATTAACGAGGTTTGTAATGCTGCAAAATACCTTCCCCATATTACTGTTCACACAGATGCCTCAGTAGTTTTAGGGTTACATTTGTGTCCACTCTTGAGAACTGGGGTTATTAATCCTTGATTTGAGATGTCAGGGAAATAACCTTCACTCAGATTTAAATTGAATGGTTTGAGTATCGCCAACTGGAATGTTATATTAATGAGTGTGATACATCATCGAGGGTTTTTTTGTTTGAAGGGACTGGAGTTTCTCCATGAGCTCCTGCTGAGTAATGAGGAAGACCAAACGATTCTGATGATCCTTTATTGCTATTTCCAAATTGTCTAATTTGTCATGAATTTACATTTGATCACATCTATCAGGTTGTATACTTTTGTAAATTGTTTTAAAATTGTTTGTCCGTATAATGCCATTTTGAATGGCTAATGTTTTTTTCCAAAGTTTCCTAAGTTTGTTTATGAACTCATCAATTATATGCTTCTATGAATATTGTGCTTGTTTTTGTATATTGTGCTGAGTATAAGTATGTTTGCAGAGTTTCAAGGTTTCACAGTAATTAAAGCATAAATCTGCATTGCATTATCTGTGCTTTTGGCTTGATAAGTTTCTTAGGTGTTTTCATAAAATGTAAAACAGTCAAACCAGTTTTCGTCTTTGGACTTGTTACCATGTTTCTTTTGCCAATTTCAGATGAGATATTTTTACTGTTGCACCAAATATATTATTCAGGTTTCTCACTGCCAGATTGACTTATTTACTGTGATTGCGTGCGGTTTCTAGAAAGGCATCCAATAATTTTGGCTGTTGATTGCTTTATGGTATTCCTCTGTGCTATTTTGGACCCATCTAGAAGGTTTCGGTATACAGTATTGTACACCTTACTGGACTGAGTGAGTGTGCTGGTGTTATGTTCTGTCCTTTAGAGAAACAGAAAGTATATGTCCCCATAGAGTCCCCTCTATTCTACTATTGACAGACCCAGGCTTTGACAGAGCTGTGGGAGGTTCTTTACATTTTTGTTCATTTTTGTGTTCGGAAATGTTAAAATTGTTAAATATGCTTTAACCAGTTAGGTACTTGTGCCATTTTATGCCAGTGAAATCTGGAAAGGTAACAGTTCTGGCATTTTGATTTCCAGAGACAAGTATATTTCCCTGGGCCTGAAAAATACACTTCTCTTTCCCTATGGTGGATATAAACATCACATAAAAAAGTAGACTTTGGAATCACTTAAGCAATTGAAATGAACATAAATGTAAATTCCTCACAAGGAAAAAGTAAGTACACCCCTACCTTTACTATCAAATATATTGATAAAAATTTATGGCTGGTGCACAAAACAGGTGTAAATGATTATCCAGATCACCAGAACCTCTGAATCTCTGCCTCGTGTGATACAGTTTCGTTTTTGAGAGGGCAGACATCTCCAGTAGTCTGTATGTTGTCTGTGGGACAGTGAGTGACCATGCACCATGTCTCTTGCAGTTTCATTAAATCAATACTGTGACGTCCGGACAGGGACGGACCCAAATGCACGACGAGACAGTCTTAGGTTCAATAGGTTTACTTTAATGATATTCCGGGTCGGAACCACGCCGGGAAAACAAATATAAACAGTTAAATAATAACTCGTGGAACCCGTAGAGCGCTGGCACAGGAGATCCAGCGAAGTAGCCAGTGGCTGTAGAGCGCTGGCACAGGAGATCCAGCGAAGTAGCAGTGGCTGATCACAGCCTGGGTAACGGCGTGAGTCGGTCGGCGGTGGAACCAGGATCCACACCGGGAAACAGGAGTGGCAATTGCTGGACCGTGGAGTACAGCTTGGGTAGCGAACTAGCAAGCGAAGAGACAAGTAAGACGACAAGACATACAGGAACAAACCGCAATACTTTGACAAGGAAACACAGGAACAGCACGGTAATATAACTAGTGTCATTAGAGCTGATAAGCTACAGCTTGCGGGAAATGCATGCGCGATCAGCGAATTGATTGAACGATTAGCAACAGCGTGAGGAATGCGGTGAAGGCGATTGAGTGTGAGTTGTGTTATTAAGATGTGGTGTAAGTAATCAAGTGAAATGTAGACCCAATCAGGTAATAAACGCAGACATGATACGATTAGGTTCGGGGAAAACAGAGGAACACATCAAGGAAGGAACGGGGAGCGGAGCGGATCGTTACAGTACCCCCCCGTCAAGGTACGCCTCCTGGCGGACCACAGGCTCTGGTCGACTGGGCCTGGCGGTGATGGAAATCCTGGATGAGGGTAGGGTCCAGGATAAGACGGGGGGCAACCCAGGAACGTTCCTCGGGCCCATACCCTTCCCAGTCGACCAGGTACTGGTGGCCTCGTCCCCGGCGCCGGACATCGAGGATGCTGGAGACTGTGAACGCGGGGGCACCATCAATGTCCCGGACAGGTGGGGGGGCAGGAGTGGGAGCGCTGAGAGGGCAGGAGATCACTGGCTTGACCTGACTGACATGGAAGGTGGGGTGGATTTTGAGGGAGGCAGGGAGACGGAGTTTGAGAGTGACTGGGTTAAGGATGGAGTGCACAGTGAAGGGTCCGACGAAGCGGGGTTGGAGCTTGCGGGAGGTGCCGGGGAGGGAGAAGGTGGAGGTCGAAAGCCAAACCTTCTGTCCCGGGCGGTAGCGAGGGGCTGCGGACCGGTGCTGATCCGCCAGGCGACGATTCCGGGAGGAGGTCTTAAGGAGGGCGTTGCGGGTGGCTTTCCAGATCCGCTGGCAGCGTCGGACGTGGGCGTCCACAGATGGAACCGCCACCTCGGCCTCCTGGGCGGGGAACAGAGGGGGTTGGAAGCCCTGGGAAGCTTCAAAGGGAGACCTCCCCGTAGACGAGCACACCAAGGTGTTGTGGGCGTACTCAACCCACGGGAGGAGCTGGGACCAGGAGGCAGGATTGCGGGCCGTCACGCACCGTAAGGCGGCTCCCAGGTCCTGGTTAGCCCTCTCTGCCTGACCGTTAGTTTGCGGGTGGAACCCGGAGGATAGGCTGGCGGTGGCGCCGAGTGCGGTGCAAAATGCCTTCCAGACTGCGGAGGCAAACTGGGGGCCCCGGTCGGAGACGACATCCGCTGGAATCCCATGCAGCCGCACCACGTGCTGCACCAGGAGGTCGGCCGTCTCGAGGGCAGAGGGAAGTTTGGGGAGGGGAACAAAGTGCACCGCCTTGGAAAACCGGTCCACCAGGGTCAAAATGACAGTGTTACCGGCCGAAGGTGGTAGTCCGGTAATGAAGTCGACCCCGATGTGACTCCAAGGGCGGCCCGGGATGGGAAGGGGACGGAGGAGACCAGCAGGGGGGGAGTGAGACGCCTTACTCCTGGCGCAGACAGGGCAAGCGTGGACGAAGGCCAGGGTGTCCCGCCGGGCGGTGGGCCACCAGAAGCTCCTGCGCACCAGCTCCACGGTGCGGTTGCCTCCGGGGTGGCAGGCCAGTCGGGAGGAGTGAGCCCACTCCAGGACCTGGGAGCGGACAGGGTTGGGGACGAACAGGGCAGAAGAGGGGTTAGGGCGAGGATCGGGATGCGTCACCTGAGCGTCCAGCACGATTTTCTGGATGGGCCACCGGACCGCAGCCACGACGCAGGAAGCTGGGACGATGGTCTCCGGGACAGACAGGTCGGCAGGGGAGGAGTGGATCCGAGAGAGGGCGTCGGGTTTGATGTTTTTTGATCCGGGTTTGAAGGTGATGGAGTAATTGAAACGTGCGAAGAATAATGACCAACGGGCCTGTCGGGAGTTGAGTCTCTTGGCTGACTGGATGTATTGTAGGTTACGGTGGTCAGTCAGGATCAGGAACGGTTGAGTGGTCCCTTCAAGCCAGTGTCTCCATTCCTCCAGTGCCAGCTTGATGGCCAGCAACTCCCGATCCCCTACCCCGTAGTTGCGTTGGGTGGGGGAGAGGCGGCGGGAGAAGAAGGCGCAGGGATGGAGCTTGTGGTTGAGGGGGGAGTGTTGGGACAGGATAGCCCCTACGCCTGTGTCCGAGGCGTCCACCTCCACCACGAATTGGCGGTCGGGTTCCGGGCAGCAGAGGATGGGGGCCGTGGTGAAGAGTGTTTTGAGTTTAGTGAATGCCTGATCTGCCCGGGGATTCCAGGCAAAAGGGTTTTTAACGGAAGTGAGGGTGGTGAGGGGTGCGGCTACCTGGCTGTAGTTCCTGATGAACCTCCTGTAAAAATTCGCGAATCCTAGGAACTGCTGCAGGTGCTTGCGAGTAGTCGGGATGGGCCACTCCGTAACAGCCTGGATTTTGGCCGGGTCCGGCCGTATGTCGCCCCTCTCCACTACAAAACCTAGGAACGAGACTGAGGGGGCATGGAACAGACATTTGTCGGCCTTGACAAATAACTTGTTCTCAAGTAGGCGTTGTAGCACCAGGGAGACGTGGTCTTGGTGTTCCCGTTGGTCTCGGGAAAAAATTAGAATGTCATCCAGGTAGACGAAAACAAAGCGGTTGAGAAAGTCCCTCAGTACATCGTTCACTAGGTTCTGGAACACGGCTGGGGCATTAGTCAGGCCGAACGGGACCACCCGGTACTCGAAGTGGCCCAGGGGGGTGTTGAACGCGGTCTTCCACTCGTCCCCCTCCCGGATCCGTACCAGGTGGTAGGCGTTACGGAGGTCCAGTTTCGTGAAGACTCGGGCGCCCTGCAGCAGTTCAAAGGCCGAATTCAGGAGGGGTAGAGGGTACTTATTCCGGACGGTGATGGAGTTGAGGCCCCGGTAGTCGATGCAGGGGCGGAGGGAGCCATCCTTCTTCTTCACAAAGAAGAATCCCGCTCCGACGGGCGAGGAGGAGGGACGGATGGTGCCTGCTTGGAGGGAGGACTTGATGTAGTCCTCCATGGCCGTTCTTTCCGGGCCGGATAGGCTGTACAGGCGGCCGGAGGGTAGGGGGGCGCCTGGAAACAGGGAGATGGCACAATCGTAGGGTCTGTGGGGGGGTAAGGACAAGGCCAGGGATTTGGAGAAGACCCGGGACATGTGCAGGTAACAGTGGGGGACCCCCTTCAGGTCGACCTCCGGAACGGATGTTTTGATCTCCGTGCTGGAAGGAGGTTCCGCTGAGTGAAGACAGGAGGTGTGGCATTGGGTGCTCCAGCTGGTGACGCTGGATGTGATCCAGTTGAGCAGGGGGTTGTGTTCATGCAGCCAGGGCTGACCAAGGACCAGAAGGGAGTGGGGAGTGTTGATGATGTATAGTTGAAGTGTCTCACGGTGGTTGCCGGATAGGAGCAGTTGGATGGGGATGGTGCGGTGGGTGATGTGGGCCAGGCGGTGGCCGTCCAAGGCATAGGCGTTTATAGGTTTCTCCAGTTCTTCCGTGGGGATCCCGGACTCGTCTACGAACTGGGAGTCCACGAAGTTGGAGTCGGCTCCTGAGTCGATCAGTGCCTGCACAGATACGGTAGCGGAGGCCGTAGTGCCCCATTTGAGGACCGCCGAGAGCTGGAAGCGGCTGGAGGTTAGGCTCGGTGTTTGGGTCTGGCTCGCCAGTAGGCCTAGGTTTGCTGACGAGCCCTCTCTTTTGGGCGCACTGGACAGGAGTTAAGGAGGTGATCTGTGCGGCCGCAGTAGAAACATGCTCCGGCGGCCCGGCGTTGGCGGCGGCGCGCGGCAGGGTCGGACGTAGTGCCGCCCAGCTGCATCGGTTCCCCGGCCTCCGGAAGTTCGCAGACCACGGGCGCCTGATGGCGAGGCGCAGGATGCGCGAATGTGGTTCCCAGAGGCGGTTGAGTCGGCGCATACGCCCTCTTCTCGCGGGTGCGGGCGCGCAGACGGTTGTTTACGGTGATGGCCAAGGAAATGAGGTCGTTCAGCGTGGGCGTGTCGTCGCGGGTGGCCATCTCGTCCTTCATTTCCTCGGACAGGGCGGAGCGGAAGACGCCCTGTAGGGAGGCGTCGTTCCAGCCAGACTGCGCCGCGAGGATCCGGAATTTGATGGCGAATTCCGCCACACTGCGCTCGCCTTGTTTCAGCGCCAGGAGCTGCTGGTTTACATCTCTCCCGCAGACGGGATGATCAAAAGTCCGCCGCATCTCCCTGGCGAAGTCCAGGTACTGGGTGCAGAGGTCGGGTTGCTTCTCCCACAACGCGGCGGCCCAGTCCCGCGCCTCTCCTCCCAGGCAAGTGATCACGTATGCCACGCGGGTGGCATCCGCGGAGTAGGAGGACGGCTGCATACGGAACGCCAGCTCGCACTGCAGCAGGAAAGGCTGGCATTTCCCCAGCTCGCCAGAGTATCGTTCGGGAGGGTTGGCCCGAGGCTCCCGATGAGGTAGTACAATTGCTGGTACCTGCGGTTGAGGTGGGTCCCCCGCTTCAGGACGGAGTCCTGACGTCTGGGCAGCCAACTGATTGACCATCGTTCCCCATTTGGTGGTCTGTTCCACCATGCCCCGGAACATCTCCATGGTTTCATCCAGGCGACGGCTTTGCTGGGCGATCTGGGTAGCCTGGCAGGTGAGCGCGTGTCGAATCTGCTCCGTGTCGGCTGGGTCCATTTCTGGTCAAAGTATTCTGTGACGTCCGGACAGGGACGGACCCAAATGCACGACGAGACAGTCTTAGGTTCAATAGGTTTACTTTAATGATATTCCGGGTCGGAACCACGCCGGGAAAACAAATATAAACAGTTAAATAATAACTCGTGGAACCCGTAGAGCGCTGGCACAGGAGATCCAGCGAAGTAGCCAGTGGCTGTAGAGCGCTGGCACAGGAGATCCAGCGAAGTAGCAGTGGCTGATCACAGCCTGGGTAACGGCGTGAGTCGGTCGGCGGTGGAACCAGGATCCACACCGGGAAACAGGAGTGGCAATTGCTGGACCGTGGAGTACAGCTTGGGTAGCGAACTAGCAAGCGAAGAGACAAGTAAGACGACAAGACATACAGGAACAAACCGCAATACTTTGACAAGGAAACACAGGAACAGCACGGTAATATAACTAGTGTCATTAGAGCTGATAAGCTACAGCTTGCGGGAAATGCATGCGCGATCAGCGAATTGATTGAACGATTAGCAACAGCGTGAGGAATGCGGTGAAGGCGATTGAGTGTGAGTTGTGTTATTAAGATGTGGTGTAAGTAATCAAGTGAAATGTAGACCCAATCAGGTAATAAACGCAGACATGATACGATTAGGTTCGGGGAAAACAGAGGAACACATCAAGGAAGGAACGGGGAGCGGAGCGGATCGTTACAATTACTGGTAATATTTGCTTTGAACTCATATCATGAGTGAATGTTCAATGCACTAACTGAAAAAGAGTGCATTTACCTGTATAAGAGAGATAAGATGAAAGATATTTGGTTGGATAACAAAGAGATAAACAGTACTATATTTTTAACATTTGATGAAAATTGGGAAATGTTATTTACTGTATATATATATATATATATATATATATATATGATATATTTATGTCTTTTTTATGATTCACTTGTAATGGTACAGATGAGTTTAGTACCTGAGGATCTATTTAATTTCATATTTCCCTACAATGTCCCCTTTTTCTCTGAGAACTGCAGGGTAGCTGTGCTGGTTATGCTGTGAGGCCAGGACGGGGGCGAGATGGCCAGCACAAGCCTTTCTGGCTTAGTGAAGGGGGTGACTGTTCTCGGGAGGGGTGTTAGGCATGGCCCTGCCTAGTTGAGGTGATGAAGGTGTTGTCCTAGTGGTGCGTGGTGTCCATTGGGTGCAGTGGGTCTGTTGTGCTATTGGCAGCTAAGTGGGGCCTGGGGTGAGACCATGATGTAGTGGGTCTGACAGACAATGCTGGGGCCTCTGTTGTTCAGTGGAGCAGTAAGGTGTTTGTTGAGTGCCATATCCTGTAGTTTCTTGGCAAAATCACTGCATGTGTGGTGGGAAAGGTGTCCTGGCTCAATACCGAGGTGGTGTGCCAGGTACATGTTTGGCAGTAGAGAGCAGCCTTGGGCGATGTCGGCATTAATCTTCTGACTAGTGACAGGGGTATGTCCTTCCATGATAAAATAATTGAGATGATGATTTTGGAATTGGTAGAGGCAACAGTAAGCCTCTCTGATACTCTCCTGATATCGTCCTCTTGTCTCTCTCTCTCTCTCTCTCTCTCTCTCTCTCTTTCTCTCTCTCTCTCTCTCTATCGCTCTCGCTCTAAGAATAACAAAAATTGTAACAGGTTCTTAACATTGTTCATTGGTTCAAAGCAAAACAGCTGACTGAATGCACCCCCAAAAAAAATGTTTTAATCATTTTTTAAATAATTGAATTTAAAACAACCACTGACATAGATTGAAATGACTGGCAGGACTGTGAGTCTCACTAAGCTATTATTATTATCATGCAAATTATTTTAATGGTGGTCATTTGTCCTCGTCTCACTTTTTTGTTCCGTGGCAACAAACTAGCAGCAAAAACAATGCTGTCAACAATGTGATGATGGTGCTTTCAGACTGAAACGTCAGAAGCTAATGAGGAAACTGATCTAATGAGACAGGAGCTAATTAAAAAGAACAACCTCAACCTCTGCCTTTTTGTTGTCCCGATTGAGAAGAAGGAGCTATTTAATAACACTAGTGTGACAGAAGCATCTTCCAATTCCAATCAGTTTTCAAGTTGCTCGTCTTGTCCCGTCAAAGAATATTGTTGAGGAAATGCTTGTTATTGATTTCAAAAACAAGCAGAGCGGTTTGTAGTGATGGAATGGGCTTACAATAGCGAATGTGCTGTTTCTACTTTGGCCTGTATTCAATCAACATTTATCCTTAATCTTTACTTAAAAGTAAATGCATGTGCTACACTTTTTCTTCACAAACTCAGTTTCGCCAGTTTTAATGATTGCTGAACTTACCCAACTGTGTTCACAGAAGAAAAATATTCTTAAAGTTAAGCACCAATGTTGCTTGAATCACAACCATTGTCTTGGACAACCCAATAAACAAGGTGAGATGAGTTAACAGTGCAAGCTGTTTTTTTGATAAATTAAGTGTTGAGTAAATATAAACAGCCAGCATTCCCTGTGGCTCTACGGGCTTTGCCAACTCATGATCCTGGACATGGGTGTCTGCTAAAGCAAAAAATGTAAGCCGTGCCCACCAATGCAACAATTATCATGGACTGATTGGTAAATGTGAGCTCTCTCTGTTTTTAAGTCTGAGATAATGTAGTTCCAGTATAGTTTGTCACGACACACTGAAGAATGCATGTGTCAGAGGAACAGAACTGCGGTACAGAAAAATTAAAGTTATGATTGCACAAGTGCAGGCATGAGCGAGGAATGTAATCGTACAGTGAAAAAAGTGGGTAACACTTTATTTTGAGTGTCCAATATTGACACTCAACTTGATCTATCAGTTCAGTGTTAATTTAAAGTCAATTGCCCGTCAGGCGATTGTCCACATACTCCACAAACAGGTGAGTGTCAAGAAACACCCTATTGACACTCGGCAAAGTATAAACTGACTGCTGTTTCTCAACTCTCGATATTCAGTTGACATCAAGTTGAGTGTCAACATTGGACGCTCAAAATAAAGTGGTACCAAAAAGTGTTTCTGCATTTGATTAACTGATTAATTCATTTTTCTTAGCGTGCAGTGAGGGCTCTCGAACACATCCCCATGACACCCCCTTCCCCCCTGACTGACTCATCTATCCTTTAGATCTCGTGTTCCAGGTGGAACAGGAAATCAGTGCTTAGTGAGCCTGAGACGCGGCTCTGCTGCTCATCACCCCTTTGCGCGCATATGCATTGGCATCCAGGTCGAACAATGTGAACGTCTGGAAAATAAAGCGACAGCACCCCCTTTAGAGCCATAGAGGATGAGCGTGGTTAGTTCCCTCGGGCGAACACCTGGGTGTTTGGCTTGGCATGCTGTTCAGATGGACAGAGGCTGCGTGCTTCAGAAGATGCGGCAGGCCCCATTGCGCTGTCCCAAGTCCCGCACAGTTGATGATTCCGTCCTGAAACCGATGCTGTGTGCATGCAGGGATTCCTCCACCAAGAAACAATCTACTTCAGGGTTTAATAGCAGGGTTTTATGGTTTTAAAAGCTTGTGGTCTTGCAGTGTCTTGCTTAATGTTGCCCTGATGAAGGCTTGCAGCCAAAGTTGGCTTTTAAGATTAGTTTTATTTTTTGCAATAAAAACTTTTTATTTAAATTTTTGTCCAACTGTCCAGTCCTTGCAGTTTTCATGCATCTTATCAGAAGTAGGAGGTAGCTCCAAAATATTACTTGTTCTGTACCAGGAGAGGGCTCTTCTATTGCACCCTTGAGAGGGGCTTAGCTCCATTGCTTTGGTGAGTGTCCACAATGGAGAAGGTGAGCAAAAATACAACCTAAAGATAGGGGATATTCAAAAAATAATTGTTAACAGTTTTTATTGGAACTTTATATAACCAGGTAGGTCCACAGAGAACTGAGTTTTGCAGTGACAACCTGGGAATTCAAAGTTTACAGGGAATTATATAGAGTCTGTAGCCAATCAGATGTCAGGGTGATTAGGAGGCCAGGCATACAGGCAATGTTCTGGGAATTTGACCATGACACACACACTGCTCTTTAGAAACTGAGTCACCTTGGTTTTAACATTTCATCTGAAGGACAACACATTCTACATCACAGTGACCAATCAACGTGCTGCGGTATTGGAATTATATTTTGTCCAAAGGGAAGTGTGCCCCCTTCTGGCCTAACACCTCTTCCAGCAGCAACTTCGTTTTTCCAGATCTCCCATCCAAGTACAAACCAAAACCCTAGCCAACAACTCATCATCCCACAGCTTCAATGCTGACCTTTTTACGAACTATTGAAATTTCTCCCTTTTTTTTTGTTGAATGGGTATGCATTTGTTTTTTATTATTTTCCCTTTTGTTGGGGTTTCTTCCTCCCATGTCCCATTTTCCCTATTTAAACATTTAGTCAAATTTATTCTGTATTTTCTTTCCTCGGTTTACAGATTCTGTGTGAAAACGAGGGCGCCATGCTGTGTCCTCGCACTGAATGTGTGATATTTCTGAAAATCAGCAGATCCTGCTCTCATCCCTCGCGGGTTCCGTGCTTAGGAATGAGGAACGGCTCTGGAACGGTTTGTGTTCACGCAAAGCTGCGGGAGAAAATGTTCCTGGATATAAGCCACTTTTGGAGCGAAATAGAAGAAAAATTTGTGTTAAAAAATCTTACAAACCCAATGTGTATTGGCAGTAAACCTTCATCAGTGCAATGTTAAGGAAGGCAAACACATACACACCTGCAAGAACAGGGTCTCTATGGAGCGCAGTAGGTGTGCTGACACGTCATGTTTCATGACATTTTTGTGTAACACAAACATGCCTGGATGAAATAGCAAAACAGTACTGAATTTAAGTCAAAGGAAGTTGTATTACAGTTTTTTTCCTATTGTTTCCAAGCCATTTATGAAACCGAATTCACTTTTGCAAAACAGTTAACACAACCCTCAGAACAGAATCACAATTTGCAAAATGATACATTTCATCTGCAAAATGCTCTAATGCTCTCAAAATGTTGAATACGTGCGCCAAAAGCAAACAAGCGCATCAAAACAGAATCATTTGTTATCTAATGAAAAGTTTTTTTATCAATCATTTCATAAAGGCATACTAAAAACGAACTATAAGCATCAATATGACATGATCATAGATCTGAGTGCCTGAGTTATATTCTGTGATCTCTTCTTTGTTCTTTTTTATGGTGACACATTGTTGTCATTTGTAAGTAATAGTATATGTAAACATGTTACCACAGCAAGAGCTGTAATAATTGTCACCTGACAGCTGACTAAAACAGCAAAGCAGAAATAATTTTTCCACTCAAACTCAAATATACTTTGACTTTTTATTTACAGCCATGTTCATCGTACACAAAAATAATATAAATTATGGACCAATGCTGTAAACAAATCAAGTCAACTAAAGTTAGAGTAAAAAAAAGAAAAATGTACATGCAAAGGCTACGGTTCATCAATTCCTTCCTGTTGGTCAGGCCACATATTTTCGTCAACATCACATCTAATATTTTCCCTCGCAATGCCTGAGCCATCCTTAACAATCTTCTGCTGTGATATCTTGACAGCCTGCATTCATTGCATCGATCAAGGACACTTGGTCATGGGGACGGTGATCATATACTTTCCATCGCCAGGCTGAGAAGAACTCCTCAATGGGGTTCAGAAATGGAGAATAGGGTGGCTGCAAAACACTCTTACAGGAGCAGAGTGGTGGAAGGCAACATTGTCCCAGACCACCACAAAAGATTGGCAGGTCTGGAGCCACCAGATCCCTCTCCTGGGGTGGTAGAAGTCTGTCATACAGTGTTTCGGGGAAAGTGATGAGGCATGCAGAATTGTAGGGGCTAATGGTGGGGATGTGGGACATTACACCATCTCTTGATATCGCAGCACATATGGCACATATGATATCGCAGCACTTATGTTTCCCCCATGTTGTTCTGGTGGCCCACTGACCGCTGGTGTTCCTGCCACATCTACGGACTTTGGGCAAACTGAAGCCAGCTTCATCAACATAGATGAACATATGAGGGGCAGCATTGGCTTCAAGCTCCATTATTCTCTGAGAACAATATATATATATATATTGTTAGATATTCCAGCAGTGGTCCCTGCATTGCAATATTGTAAATAAAATTTGTTGTGATGAACCCTTACCTGTGCATACCAGCACCTAAACTCCTTCACCCGGTCACTGTTCCTATCAAAGGGCACCGTATACAGCTGCTTCAAAGCCACCTAGTGGCGATGTAGAACCCGGTTTATTGTGGCCAGACTCACAGTGTTGATATTTTTGAAGATGTCATGGTCTTGTATGACTGGTCTGGACTTCCCTCAAGCGCATTTCATTATTGGCAAACACCATGTTTACAATGGCCACCTCTTGTTCTGTGGTGAAAAGTCTTCCGCGACCACCTGAACGGGGATGTCTCTCCACTCTATAAAAAAACAAATGTAAGTTTGATTGGCAAACAAGATGTAAAAGAAGCAAAACTGTTACAGTAAGAAACATGTTGTGCAGTACTGTAATACAGTGATTCTGTCATTACAAAATATGGTCGCTTACCTATTCTCATTTATAAATAATCTATAATTATTGACGCCACAGTCGATCTCTTCAGATAGGGTTGCACCCTCTGCCTAGCTTCTCTCATTGTAAGACCATGATTTATGACATGGTCTACAATTGTGGCCCTAATTTAATTGGACACCTACACCTTCCTGCTCTACCACCACGCATACAGACCCCCCCCCCCCCCCCATCCTCTTTGGGCTCCTGGTTGTGATTCCCCGCTTCCTCTTCCTCTTCCTTGTCTTTGTCCTCTGTTGTCCTCCATTTCCCAACAACACCAACTCACTGGTATTCTCGTTTATAGTTTAGTATGGACTGATTGTTGATTGAACAATTGAGCACTTAGGATTTGCACATGTGCAGTAGATATTTACTTGTGTGTCATTCGTGTTGTCTGCTGTGACCAAATCATATCTGTTTTGTCTGGCAGGACTTACTTCATTGATTTTTGTGTCATGTGATGAGACTTGTGTTTAATGTTTTGCAAAAATGTGTTAGTCAGTTGCATTTTGTGTGAAAGCAGCCAGAAATTACTAACTGTTTTGTAAAAAATGTGTTGACATTGAGAACCACTGTTTCATTCATATGGTGTAAGCAATAGGAAAAAACTGTAATGTTGCACAAGGCCTTTATCGGACCACATTTACAGTATTGTTTATTGTATTAGAACAGTACAATAGATATGGAAGTTTTAAAAAAAAGTACAAAGAAGGGCAACTAAAATTGTTCTACATATACAATGTGAAAATAATGTGGAAAGACTTATTGCAGTTATCTCTTTGGGCTTAGCAAAGGATACAAATGTATGTATTATTATTCAGAATAATATTAATAAGGATTAATGGTGGAATACAATATATATTTAAACAATATATGGGGTGGTGTGTATATGGGGTGGCAGTGTAGTATAATGGTTAAGGAACTGGCCTTGTAACTTAAATGGTTGCAGGTTCGATTCCCAGGTAGGACACTGCCGTTGTACCCTTGAGCAAGGTACTTCACCTGAATCGCTTCAGTATTTATCCAACTGTACAAATGGATAATATATGTAAAAAAGAAATGCTAAAAAGTTGTGTAAGTTGCTCTGGATAAGAGCGTCTGCTAAATCCCTGTAATGTAATGTAACAAGGGGACATGGGTGAAATTAAATTAAGGTTATTTTTTCAGTGATCTTATTTCCAATCTTTATCCCAATCTTTTTTTTTGGCCCTGTCCCAACTTTTTTGGAACGTGTTGCAGGAATCAAATTCGGAATTAGCATATATTTACACAAATCAATAAAGTTGATAAGGTAAAACATTACATATCTTTTCTTTGTACTGTTTAATAAAAAAATACAAATCACTGCTTTATGCTTTTATGTGCATTATATATATATATATATATATATATATATATATATATATATCTACTGCATATATGGCAGGAGAGTGATGGTTTGAGGCTCGTTTAATACCTCAGGCCCTTGATGACTAACAGCCATTTCGCCAACCATGTATGTCCTACTGTTCCAGCATAATTTACAGCTAAATTTAGTCCCACCCCCAAATTCCCATAGAGATCCATTCAAATGCAGAGAAGTTATATTATCGCGTGTAAGAGTACCAGAAAATTACGATATCAAGAGCCTTTTGATGTTGTTGGGTCACAGACATCGGGAAGTCATGGCATGCAAAGGATATGCGACCAAATATTAAATATGATTACTTTATTCTACATTATGTTAAACTTTCCAATATTTTTTGATGCCCGAAAATGGGGGGGATTATGTACAAAAGGTTCTATAATTTCTAAACGGTTCATCCAATATGGATGAAAATACCCTCAAATTAAATCTGACAGTTTGCACTTCAACCTCATTGTCATTGTATCCTTTAAAACTCAAAATGCTAGAGTACAGAACCAAAATAACAAAGAATGTGTCACTGTCCAATGAATTATGGTGCTCACTGTACATACACATACACAAATAATACACACATACATGGTGGCTGAGCATGTTTGTGGCCTAAGAAACAAAGGAATTCCTGAGCCTATTGCACTTAGCCCGTAGCTGTCTGAACATACACCCGGAGGGTAAAGTTTAAAATTGAGCAATTAGAGGGTGATCAGGGCTGACTAGAATAGACTTGGCTTTACGCAAGACCTGAGAAGCATATATGTCAGTTAGAGAGGTCTGTTGAATACCAATAATCTTACTGGCTAACAGTGACTTTAACAATACCATCAAGATGTTTTTCTATTTATTCCCAAATTACCAAACCAAGCCACCATGGGAAACGACAAGATAAGATTCAATAAATTATCTATAAAACAATTTCATATCATCTAATATATTTATCAAGTATATTTTTTCACACAGAGTATTAATGCGTAAAACAGCCTGTCAGGTCATGCAATAGAAGCAGAGACCCTTGGCTCTAGGCTTTATAAGGTGCTAAAAACAGCAGGTACAATGACAAGTCAAGATATGCTGATCGTGTCTTTGCATATTTTTATGCTTTTATTAAATCCTCACAACACTCTGTTTACAATATCCTTCAGAAGATTTCTGAAAATTGCTCTGGGAAAAAATTACTTTTACATAAAATATAAAATTATTGCGATTGTTATTTTGACCACCCTTTCATAAGAGTATTTCTCCAAATAAATCCCATGGTATTTTTCCTTATCTAAACTACATTGCATGTCTGCACAAGCTTTAAGGCCACCAAAATAGCCACAGTCCCTTAATAATATTATATTTAAATATGACTCTCCAAAAAAGCTATTTTTTAAGCTTGTGAGCCCAAGTAGGCTACCTAAATAAAGCTTAATACTATGAATGCATGAATCAAACTTTACTTATCGAAACACTTACAGTACACGGTAGAACCTACTGAACCAATACAATATTCCCTTATGAAACAGTAGCCTATCTCATTACGTCATCATGATTCACAACATTAAGCGTGGTTTTGCAATGGGCGAGTATTTATTGTAACCAATTTGGTTGTTTAAATTTAAGTTATTGTTTTCCGTTAAACCTTTCGTTTTATCATCGCGTTGGCACGGCAAATATATGGGTCGCGGGCTAATTGTGGCATTTCCCAGTCGTTTACGCATTTTTAATCGTTTGAAGATCGGTGCATTCACACAAGTTAATACAGAGAAACGCATTGTTCGTATCATTAGCAGTTACAAATTCAAAAATACTTATCTTGTAGTTTAATCCACAAAAACGAGGGGAAAAATCGAATGAATAAACCAGAATAAGGAGTGCCTCTATTTCGTCTGAAATGAACCATCTATGCTTTTCCACAACCACGACAAGGTCTCAGTTTTAAATTACGGCAGACCACCCTCTTGCAATTTCTTTTATCCAGCCAAGCTGGTATGCTTGTTTTTTAGGAGAACTAGTCGTTAGTGCCTTGTTGACATTATTCATCAAACCCGCTTCTACAACATCTGTTCGTGTTGAAAGACACGATGTTTATTTATTTAGCTTATTATATTTTAAAGACACAATCTACATTACTAAGCATAATGATATGTTTTATCTCCCATAAGAATTCCGCATAATTCCGTTCACATAAGCGTTTCCTTATTCGACTGACTAAAGATTTTTATGTTTTTCTCAAGCGCTGATTTCAGCACTGGACAGCTCCTTCGTCGCTCTACCTAACTTTACCCCGGTGAAATGATTGACACAAGAAATAGCCATACACGAATCAAGGGCACTTTACGAAACCTATAAGATAATGAAGGAGACGGGATTTAGGAGCAAACGATACTTGCTGTCCCTATGGTTTAGTTACTGCTTGTTATGGACAGAGGAGGGCGGAGTGTGTTTGCCACCAAAGTGTGAGGTAGCCTACGACTCTGAGCATCTATGTAACCGGATTTTCCCCTTTTTTCAACCGACTTGCTTACATGCAAGCATCGCAGAGCAAGAGGGGCAGTGCAACATTTCAATAATAAAAATCCCACTTTCAAGCGGATACAAACGAAAACAAGCCAACTATAGTCGCTTTCTATGGGAAAAATAAATGTACCTGCTGGAAACCGCCTTTTTAGATTATATTGAAGATAGCCGATACAAGCTGGAAAGAAGGCTGGATTCACTTTCCTACAGGTGAAAACATTTTGATGTGATTTCTGAAAATTATTTGGCTGGCTTTGTGTATGTTCACACCAAATTGCAGAACGTTAACTGGGGCTTCGATATTAAGGCTAAACGATATGGCTGTTTTCATGTTTTCGTTACTCGTCCATGTGGGATTTGTTGTTGGATCAAATTATGGATATATGGAATGGTCAGAGCACCAGAGAGACGCTGAAATTGGAGCAAAGCAACCCATCTACAACATTCATATTAACAGTCAAGAACCACAGCATCATGCGCCTTATTTGCAGAAACCCGCGACCGAGCGCTCGGTCTTAGCACAGAAAATCGAGGAGGATCTACCGAGAGTGGTTACGGCTTTTCTTCATACAGGAGATTCGTCAACGTTAAAGCATGCGAACTGTTCACGAAGATACGAGCTGAGCAGTCTGCGTGACACATCGTACATGACTTCCCATTATTCCCTACACAGTGTGATGGACACGGTGATTCAAGCCTCCAACTTCCTCAATTTGATTTTACAAACCAACAGGTCCAGGGGGCACGACCTCCGACAAGACATGGAGTGGTACCACGCGTTAGTCAGGAGTATGCTGGAAGGAGATCCGAAAATTCACCGAGCTGTGCTCACATTCAACACAGAATCGTCCTCACCGGGTCCCCACGTCTTCCTTCAAGCCACGAGAGCAGGAAGTGAGATAGTCCTCCAAGATCTATCGATCTCGGCCCACCATCACCTGAAAAACAAGACGCCGGAGACAGAGTGGTTTCATGAGTTCCGGGACCGGAAAACCCCCCACCTGCACAGGAGAGTGTTGAGCCACGACATCAAATCTCTGGATGCCTCCCTCAGGAGAGGCGACAGTTATATCATTGATAAAACTCAGATTAAGTGGTCGGCGCCTTACTTGGAGTGCGAAAATGGGAATTTCATCCCAAAGTGGCTCCTCACGTTATCTGCTGCATTCTACGGCCTAAGGCCAAACATGGCCCCTGAGTTCAGGTAGGTATTAATACCTCTGATGTCGGGCACTCTCTGTGCACAGGAATAAATAAGTAAAGACTCAATACATTAATAATAGATGGATAGTAAACTCGATTGGTGTCCCTTAAACGCTGCAGGGGTTTTTTTCTCAAAAATATTCACAAGGGTAGGACCATTCGCAATCGTGTATTCCATAACAAGCATACATATGGACGAATATCACTTTATGTGAAGTGTATTATTTCGTGGTCTGCTCTCCTTCTGAAGACCATAACAACAACGCAGTGGGCTAAACAGTTACCCACGAGCTTGAATAATAGAATAGGCTGCACATATTGCTAAGTGAAAACTAAGAAAAATATGCCATTCAGACGTAAGCGTTTTCTTCTTATGAGAGGAAGCGCTGGACTTCCCTCAAACACCCTGAGACGCAGCAGGATGTCCATGGATGTCGCTGCACTGATAACACACAGACAGAGCATCACACAAGGTGCCGAGAATAGGCCCTATTGCCGAAATAACAATGTTATTTTGCTATCCCACCTGATAATCAATTATTATATTTGTTTTATCTCGCCCGTTTTCTCATAAATGTGATGTGATCTCCGTCTTCCAGTCGAAAATAAAATAACATGGCAAATACAATCGAACATAGACGTGGTAAATTCAGAGGTAGCCTATATTTAATATCGGTGTTTTGAATCAACTGCTCATTAGCCTAGTGCATGAGGCGTCGGGGACGGCCCTTAAAATATGAACATGCGTTTCCCTTGCAATTAATGGGGCTACCCTCTTGGAGATGTCACCAGTTGGCTACTGCAGTGTGTTCATTTGGTTTTAGTTTTACGTTGAAATAGCTATGTTTATGCTAGGTGGATTGTGTGCAGCCTATTATTAAAAGACGATGTGACATTTGTGTTCAGCCCTCTTTTCGACTCGACTAACTATATATATATATATATATATATAGCCTACTTTGCAGATTAAGTAATGTTCGTTTTTAATTAGTATACCATAAAAACCCACGTGAACAAAAGGGACAATAGTAAAAATGCATTAGGACAGTCACAACACTTGTTTTGTTATGCTTTAAAGTAGAAAATCAATATAACTGAGGTGAAATCAAACCTATTTATGACATACTGGTAGCATTGGTCAGGTTTTTTAAAATTACACTTAAAATGAGTGTGTCAGTGGCCTATGTTTTGTGTATGTGGCACTGGCAGCTCACATGAATCTCACACACATTTTGAAGCTGTAGCCTAAAATTTGTATTTTCATAAACTGAAAAGAATGTCATACAAACACGGTCTTACAGATTTTCAATTTTTGTTGAACTGAGAGGTCAGTAAAATACCATTTAAAAGACATACTATGTAAACATTCGATTTATAATAAAAAAACATGCCATTTAAAAAAACTTTATTAAACTTGCATTAAAAATATTGCATCAAAACATTTATGAACAAGCTCCCAGACTGTGTGTGTGTGCTGCTTAACTGCCATCGCATTGGTGACAAATGTAGGCTACTTTGCCTCCCTCCATGCAGAGTCCATGGCTGTGTCTCAAATCGAAGGCAGCTGCCTCGCTGCCTTGCTCCCTCTGAAGGTATCTCAAACGGCAACAAATTTGGGACACATTTCGAAGGCAGGATTATGTCACGTGAGATCAGTGTTTACGTTTGTTCATTACGCTACGTCAGCTTGCTAGCAAGTTAGCTGGCTAGTTACTGGAAAGCTCACAGAGGCTTAAAAACATAAAATACACCATTCCAGTGTATTAGTTAAATAAAATGCATTTTAAATATAACTACAACAAATTCTGGAGTTTACTGCATATTCAGACTGTAAAAAAGCTCTCCTGGTGCCGTGGCAAATCCCGCATCGTTGTTTTCGGCCGTCCTTAATTTAACGGAAGTGAAAACCCTGATGTAATCGCAAAGATTTATGGGATATTATACCCAGAGAAGGATACAAGTGATGCTGCCTTCTAAGACACCTTATAAGGCAGCATTTTATGCTAACTTTGGAATGAGACACGCCTCGATGTTTTCCTGCCTTCGAATCCTTCGAAGGCAGCATTTTCCCCGTTTGAGACACAGCCCACATCTGACCAGTGATTACAGTTGGAGCACTGGACCCAATTTTCTCCTGGTCTCAATTTTGAACCGAACCTGACTGTCAGAGCGTTTACTGGACTGGAACTCCTAGAGCGCATGACAACAAGTGTTATAACTGTCCACCGCTAACCATTTTAAATTTTCCGGCGTTGCACAAAAGGCTAGCATCCTGAACTGCCATAATGTCATTTTTTTAGATGACAAATGAATCATCTCTGGGTGCTGGATGGCTCATTCGGATTAGGATCGAATCTAGACCGCGCCAGTACCGACTGGCTTCTTTGGGCGATACGCAATTGACGATTGCATCGCTCAGAGAGCGGGAGGTCTCAGTCGGATAGGGTTCCGTGTGCATTGCTATCAAGCGCCCGTAGATTGCATTCGAAGCCGCATATGAAAGGTTCCTCCAGGGGTTCCTCTCTATGCGATTTTAGCTCTAGTCTGCCGTCTGAAAAAAAAGCAGCTGGGTGCAACGTATGCGGGTGCGGTTGCAGATGATTGGACATTCCAAATTGGGGTGGTGATTGGATATGCTCAGCCCCGCATTGGGCGCCAAGTTTTTAAGAAGCAAAAAAATAGATGAAAACAAAACCTATAGAATGAAGCAAAATTCTTCAAAATCCAGAATGAAACATGTTCTGGAGGCAGCTTCAAATATCCAAGCTAGGTAAGAAACTTAGCTTTCGTACGTAATTTCGCAGAGATGCATAGGCAGGGTTTATTTTATTAGTTGTAACGCAAGCGCGGTGCTAATATCACGGTGCAAGCTTACATCGCAAAGAAGATATTGAGTGTGTTACATCTGTCCTCTGTAACAATTGTACTTGATCTCCCCTACATAATACATATAGGGCCTGATTTACTAAGACCTTTAGTATTGTGAAAAATGTTTCAGCACATACAAAACAAATAAAAACCAATGATTGGTACAAAACAAATGCCATGACCTATCTTGGTCATATTCTGCGTGTGCTGAAATGTTTTTCACACCCTAAAGGTCTTAGTAAATTGCGAATTTTACATTATTAGAGTGAAATGAAACGCATGTGGGCAGTAGCCTACATAATTTATACAAATTTAAACAAATGTCTGGATTAACTGAAATTACTCTAAGCAGTACTGGAGGTCTGGCCTCAACCTTCAGCCCCAAAAATTAAGGAATAGATTTTTGAATGCCAAACATATTAGATTGTGAAAAGTTGAACCATCAATTGTTACGTGCAATACTTGGGAATTTTATAGCAGCAGCATAATTTGTTGAGGATCACTATGTTCCTCAGTATACTTAATTTCCACTGCATGCATTGTCCTGTCCTGTATAGAATGGCCATGATTTGGACATATACTGGAAAATAATACTCCTTATATGTTAAAATGTGATATCTTACCCCATTGTGATACATTTTGTTTTTGAGGGGATAATTCTCAGAGATGTTTTTGTTTTATATAACTGATTGTACTTATCAAGGACTTGATTGAAGACCATCCTCAGTTAAATAGTTGAATCGGGTGTGGTAGTGCTGGACCTGCACCTACATTGGCCCTTTTCGGTTAAGATTGGACACTCTGGTCTACACTGTCTTGCAGGGGTTTTGTGGTACAGCAGATTTTGGATGAATGATCTTCCTCCCAGTCTTTGGCTGTGGCTAATTCCTGCTTATATGTCTTTACTATGAGGTTCTAATCAGAGCTGTTTCTGGGCTCTTTCGTCAAACTGTTAGCCACTCCCTTAACTATCCTCACACGCCACTTGTAAATGAAAAGAGCGCTAAAGCAAAATGCAAAATGTTAGGAGCGTCACAGTTCAGGCAGCTCTCCAGATGAATCCAAAATCAATACCACGATGAATAAATAATGAATGATGTACAACTGGAACATGAAACAATATTTAGCTCAGCCTTCTTATACTTAGATTATTCTGTTTTCTTTTTGGACATTTAATGAGTTCGGTTGCTTGTTCGGCGCACAGTAAACGTCCTATACTCCCTGGTGGGGCATCCGGCTCTGGCTCCGAGTGCGGCGATGTGCCCCCTCAGACCAGATCGAATCCCGAACGCGTTAGTGTTGACTGCGGCTCGAAGTCTCTTGGAGTGACGCGTACAGCGTACTGCCCACGATGGCAGCAGGGCATTCTTCAACTCAGCGGTTCCCCAAAGTGGTCGGTCTACCTGCACCAGCTGCTTACGTTGCGCAGTTCTCCTCTCACTGAACAGCAGCTCAGATTGTGGGCTGTGAAGTGAAAGTAGAAGCGCCTGGCTCGAGCACCTTTCGGACGGTGCGCGGGCGAGCGTGCGCTTCCTCTCAAATTGACGGAGGCCATTGCAAAATACCTGGACAGGCCTCCAACTATGACTGGCCATTCCCATTTGGGCGTGCAGATAAACAGAGGGGAAAAAAAGTCGTTCAAATTGAACATATCTGGAACCTAGTCACATGTATTGAGATTAAAATGGACTCCATATTTGTGAATATCTCCATGTTAAACAGCTAGCTGTCAAGAGTCAGCCAGGCACAGACTCTCCACAGAGGAGAATGGGGCATGGTGATGTCTTCTCCTGGGGAACTATTCAGAACCAATGCGCATAACCTTTACATGCATTGGTTAGAGCCAGCAGCAATGCCCGGTAAGAAAGAATATGCAATGCACAAGCACTCTGTGTTTTTAGGCACCAGTGGAGACCGCGCCTCCCATGCGCTGCTGTCAATGTAATGCAAAGCGATGTTGACGACCGTGGAACAAAACAACAAAAGCAACAACAGAAATGAAACAAGCATCTAAAATGAACCCCAGTAGGCCACACCAAGTTCAGAATACGTGAGCGGCTCTTACGAAGCCTATTTTTATAGGCATGCCTGAATACTTTATCAGTTTTTCTTGTTTCCTTCTGAACATATCGCAGGGAAGCCTGGCAGGGGAGGGCATCCTCCAGGCAAACTATATTATGTATTATTATATCATATATTTGTATTATATTACTGGCATTTAGCAGGCACTCTTATCCAGAGCGACTTACCCAACCTTTGCATTTTACACAGCATCAGTTTATACTGCTGTATATATACTGAAACAATTCAATGAAGTTATGTGGTCTAGAAGTTTAAACCTGAGGTTTAAACTCCAGCTAAGCACACTGCAATTGACCACTTTCTTGATGGAAGTGGAATTATTCTTCCTATTAAAGAGACACACGAGCATCCTTCACCAAAAGAAGCAAGTGAGGACCCGTACCTAATGCTTTTGTTCTTGACCTCATTAGCAATTTTTTAACGATCAACAAAAACGATTTTTCTAGATATGGCGACTGGTAAACGGCATCTGTAAATGGGAAGGGCGGACACATATTTTCACGTTGTCGGGCATTGCCTATAAAGGCCTGGAGGAACCAAACACAGGACAGATCTAAGTGCCTTTTAAAAGTTAATTTTTTTGTATGGGCAGTTATGCTATACTGGAAGAGTTCCTTATTTTATGATATGTATTTTTATGGAGCCATAACCCCAAGAAAACATGCCATTTATTCACCTCTAAAATGTGCTGTGGCTTTTGTGCAATATGCAACGCTAGGTGTTTACTGTGCTTTACTTTCTTATGTTAAGGACCTGATTTCTATTTTAATGCCTATTAACTTTCTTCGCGATGTTGATTATCTATCCCTGAAGCATTCCTAGGTATGGTTTAACTCCCCCTAAGTATAAAAAAATCTCTCCTAATTAATATGGGATTGTGATGGTGATCTTTATGTAATTTTTTATAACGTGGGTCATTTATTACTGTATTTATTTTAGTACAGGAGAGTCTGACGAAAAATGATGTACAGTTGTTGAGTAAAAATGTATGTCATGAAATCACTACTGTATATGACAATCTGAACAAAAACGTTTGATGTATCGATGCATACTTGAAATTCTGGGTCCTGTCAAGTATGGAAGTACACATCCGGGGATTTTAGAGAGGACTGAGACTCTGTGGTCATTGTGGTTACTTCTGTGGGAAACCCTGAAAAGTGCCAAAATCTCTGTGCTGTTTGGGTATGGTGCATGATACACCAAGCCGTGACTTGGCGGATGGCAAACCTGCCATCCAAATTTGTAACATCTGGTCATGTGGCTGCAAACAAGGCCTAATGTGAGCACTGATATGAGTTCAATTAAAAAAAAATTGCAGCATTTACAGAGTGCATCAGCAGTCCGAGAGAAACTGGAACTTCATGCATAAGTGATAAGAGCAGTACATCAGATGCCCCGTGATATCGATCTTGTTTTTGATCTTGCAGTTATTAAAGCAGAGCTTCCCAATCATAGACTTGGGAACCCTTGTGTATTTGTACGTTGTGCCCCTGTAACTTTTGAAGCACACCAGGGCCATGCACAGACTTTTTGGGGGGCATAGCCTATGTTTAAAAAGGGCACGTAGTAAGCTGGACTGTATAGCTGAAATTTAGTTAATCATAGGAATGTCTGTGTAAGAGGTTAAACATGGTGTTGGACAGGGAATGACACAGAGAACCACATTATGCACTCTTAGTTTCTATACATTTATGTTTCCATTCTTTTCTAAAATTGTATTTGGCAAATACATTTTGCTATGCAAATAAATAAAAAAGATAGATATAGTCCAACTTTAACCATTTATTATGGTATACCTGGATTGAAGTTAACAGCTGTAGAATACCATGCTGTAAGGGAGCTGCTACCTTTTTAACTCTCTCCTTTCTGGGCATTGCACTGTCTGCAACCATCAAGAGTTAGTACAGCAGAGCTGTACCATGTTTACCATTGAATGACCAGGAATGTATTGTTGCTCTCACTAAATCAGTAGTTAACACACTCATACCTAACATTAAAGGGGCAGTTCACACAAAGATTTTATTTTGAGAACTGACTAGTTTTGCAGATATCCACTGTAACTCACCTTGACATCACCCCAATATAACGTACCTCAATAGGTCCAAAGTTTGTGACAGTCAAGGCGCCAAAAATGTACATTCTAAGAAAATTAACAGCAACGTCTTTTTACAAATATAATGAGACGGTTACTCACAAACTTCTACAGACCTTGTTGTGCATGAAAATGACTTTCTACCGAAGTACATAAACTGTGTATATATGCACAGAATCTTAACCAAAACAAGCCAGTATTCTGGAGCTTATGTCAACACAGTGCACCCTAGAATACTGGTGTGCTTTGGTTGATACTTTGCTTATATCTACAAAACTAGTGTGTTCTCAGCGAAACTACCTGGATGGATAGATAGCACAGCGGGGATGTAGAAACATCAAAATAAAATCTTTGGGTGAACTGCCCCTTTAAGACTTCACTGATAATCGCTCTAATTATCAGTTTAATTAGCCTAGTTGTCAGTATACAGTACTCATCCTATTAGGCCTATTAATATAATTAAGGGAAGAATGAATAGATGAACCTTTTGTTGGACACTGAAGCCATTTTTATAAGAGAGGAGATGTGTCGTGCTCCCTTTTTGATAGGTAGTGCACGCTGGTGCATGCACTAGAAGTACCTAGATCAGATCCATTCAGCGCCAAATCAAAATAATTATTCATTATACATAAATTGATATATTCGTTGTCCTGACAGAATGTATAAAAAGGCTTATTCTGTTATCTATGATTCAAATGATTACATTTATATTTCAGATATTCCATTCCCTTATTCCAAAATGACATTACAATGTAACAATGATAAATCGCTCCCATTCTGTTTCTTCTTTATATGCAGTAGGCTACATTAATGCAGGCCGTCAGCTGGCTGCTATTCAGCTGTTCTGGCTTCAGCTGTAGCAGTTAGCTTACTTTAGCAAGCCATGGTAAAATTCAACAAGGAGGACGACGTTAATCATGAAACAATCAAACAAGTCCTATAGACACATATACATCTGTGGAGCCAGGAGAAAGGTTACATCGGACTCCACTGACATAAACTTTGTAAAACGGCTTATAGAGGGTCAATTGAAGCATGCTTAGCATGGTTTAAACATTTAAACCACTGAACCGTTAACAACATGAACCATCATCATCATCATCATCACACATCCATCAGTAAAGATACACCAAAATGAAAGAAAGAGGCAAAGAATAATAAAATATGTCTGATCTAGTTCTGGTTTTGTATGGGTTCTACTGCCAACTGAAGGATGCAGCTCAGCCCGGATATGTATATCAACGGCTGCTTAAAAAAATATATATAGAAAATGAATAGGGTATCTGTTATGGTTAACATGGTTTCAGTGGAAACTGCAATGAAAGACCCAAACTAGAGAGAGAAAAGATTTTGTATTTATTACACATTTTAGTTTTTGAATGCAACCTTCCTATTGGTTCTAAGATGTTGTCCATCGAAATTGGCAACAAAAGAACGGAACGAGTAGGCTAGCCTACTTTTTCCACTTTTCATTGGTAGGTACAGTGCTGTGAAAAAGTTTTTGCCCCCTTCCTGATTTCCTCTATTCTTGCATATTTCTCACACTGGATGTTTTCAGATCTTTAGACAAAATATAATATTGATTTTAGGGAACCTGAGTAAACAAATGACACATTTGTTTTTTACTTCTTAAATTTATTTAATGAACAATAAATCCCAACACCCATTTCCCTTGTGTGAAAAAGTAATTGCCCCCTTACAATAACTGCAGCCAATGTATAATAAAGTAATCATTTGTAATATTTGGTCACATATCCTTTGCATGCCATGACTTCCTGATGTCTTTGACCCAACAATATCAAAAGACTCTTGAAATCTTATTTTCTGGTATTTCTACAAGCGATACTATAACCTCTCTGCATTTGAATGGATCTCTATGGGAATTGGGGGGTGGGACTAGATTTAGTTGTAAATTACACTGGAATAGTATGGAACACATGGTTGGCTAAATGGCTCTAAGTCATCAAGGGTCTGATATATCAAACGAGCCTCAAACCATCACTCTGCTGCCAGATATGCAGTAGATATGGATGGTTCACTTTAAGGGTAGTTTCTCCTGACTTATTTTTCCATAGAGTTCAATAGGAAAATTTGTCAGGAGAAACAACCCTTAAAGTGAACCATCAATATTATATTTTGTCTAAAGATCTGAAAACATCCAGTGTGAGAAATATGCAAGAATAGAGGAAATCAGGAAGGGGGCAAAAACTTTTTCATAGCACTGTAAATCCCACCCCTCTTTGAATCCGGATATCTCAGCCTCTATTTACTGGAGTAATAGGCTATGTGACAATGTGATACAGAGGTCATATGAATAGGTCAGATTGTTCCGATAATGACAAAATACTATACTGAAAAAATGAAACGTTAGCGAATTTGAAACAAGTCTACAGCTGCTAACGTCAAACGCAATTAGAACAACATGGGAACGTAAAATCTTCCAAAAAATGTAAAGTAAATATACCGCTGCAGCCAAAAGGGCACTGTAGCGGTTGGTTGTGCTTCAGCAAATGTTAGTGTCTGTCTGTGCATGTGCCTGAAGCACACTCCTCTACACTGAGCACTGTAATGCTTAGCAGTTCATTCAGATGTCAAACAAGTGCATGTCAGTTAGATACAAGTTCTCATACGCAAGTCACCCCTTTCAGGCCTCCCGTGGTGTCAAAGACAAGAAGTGTTGATATGTGAAACCCATGAATACCGCTTTTTGTTCCAACTATCCATTCATCCATCCAGCCATCCATCCATTTGCTAAACCACTTACTCCTGGTCAGGGTCGCGGGGGTGCTGGAGCCTATTCCAGCAGACACTGGGTGAAAGGCAGGAATACAGCAGGTCACCAATCCATCAAGGGCCCACACACTGTTGACTCACACATTTAGGACAAGGACAATGTAGACTCTCCAGTTAACCTAACCTGCACGTCTTCAGACTGTGAGAGGAAACCAAGTACACATGGACATGTGGAGAATATGCAAACTCCGCACAGAAAGGCCCTCGGCTGGGATCCAAACTCGCCACCTTCTTGGTGTGAGGCAATACTCACTGCACCACTGTGCCTCTCTTGCTTTTTTGTTTAAGATCAGTTTAACTGAGCTTTAGGAGAACTGTAGGTGAGGTTATATTACACACACCACTCTGACATATGCTTTTATTGATTGATTGATTGATTGATGGATTGGCTGACATTCAAAATCATGCCGGAGGCCTTAATGCTGAAAAGATAAACGATCTGATTAATCTAACGTCTGTCACTGGGAAACAAGGGCTTAAAAGGGAAAAGGCAATGGCAACGAAGCAGGCCTGCATTCTCAATGAATCAACAAAAATAAATGGAAGCACATAAATTCAATTTTTCAATTATTTTAATTCTGGAATTGATTGGAACAAAGCCCAGGGGATCCATATTTGAGAAGCCCTGTGTCAAAGAAAACACGGAAGGGAAGAGGTTGGCTTGAACTCCCCCTGCTGTGATTTTGTAGAATGGCCTCAACAACAAGATATGATGTAATGTATGTGTGTGTGTGTGTTGCATCTGTGTGCCGCTGCAGGCACGTGCAGAGCTAGGGCTCAAACGGTGCTCAAGCACCTGCACTTTTGCCTCTAAGAGACAAAGTGCCCTTTTTCTGGAGATGTCAATAAAGAAAATATAGGCCTATCTCTGTTAGCGTGCCGCACTGCCTGCCGACCTGATGGATTGATGCACGGCCGGGCGCTCTTTGTCACTCCTTGCTTCCTCTATCGCTGAACTTTTGCTAGCTTGTGCTATGGTGAAATCAGTTCAGTGAGTGGAATGCATATAATGTAGTCATCTTTGATGTTGTTGTCAATAAATAGCCCTGTGCACTTTTGTTGAGAGGGTGTGTCCCAATATGCTTCACTTCTCACCTCCTTTCCTCCACTCGTCTCCTACCCAGAAGTGTGTGTGTGTGTGGAGAGAAACATCTTTAGCTAGCTAGGCTAGTTCAGAGCCGTGCAGCGAACCTAGCTAACTAATGGTAGCAAATGAACTGGCACTGAGGTAAATGCATTTTTCTATTTTACGTAAGATAGCTAGTAGCCTAAGTTCAGCATGTTTTGGAGCAAAAGGGGAATTATGTTGGCGAATTTGAAATTCATGAACTGCACTACAAAAACCAAGTCTTAACAAGCATTGTAAATAATCTTATATTTAGACTTTCGAATCTTATTTCTGCTACTTTTTTGCTAAATAAGACAAAAAGATTAGCAGTGGGGTAAGAATTTCACTTGGCAATCAGAAAGTAACTTAAAACAAGCTAATATTTTCCAATTTAGAGAAAAAAACAAGATTTTACATCTCATTACAATTATTCTCATTACACTCACACTTGTTAAGACAGACATATTTTGCAGTGCGAATAAAATAAAAAAAATTTAAAAAGTATATTGTCTTGTAGCAGTGTTTGAGCCAACCTCAGTGGTGGCTTTCTGGTTCATCCATTTTAATACCAATCCTTAGCAGTGTCAAAAAAATTATTCATTCCAGGCATTTATTTATTTAATTATATGTAAAAGATCTTTTTGGAAATTGAGCACCTGCCTTTCTAACTTTCTCTGCACGTCCCTGTGTCCCTGTACCTATGCACAAGTGTATTTGTATATATGTGAGAGATTGATAAATGGAAAGAAATGTATTGTCTGTTGTTCACAGAAATTCTCTGTGCTTGCTATCACAACAAACAAAAAGGAGATACATCATCATAACCATAACATCTCTATCAGATCTAAGTGAGCAAATGTCGGAGGGCTTCACATCACCCGTAATGAGCCCTTATCTGACACACTTTGGCGAAGGGAATTACCCATAATTCTCTCCACCACCGTAACGTTCTTTTAGTCGTCATGATTTTTTCCTAGCATCCATGTACACAGCTGGATATATAACTAAGCAATTGCACTTGAGTAAAGTACTTAAGTGTACAACAGCAGTGCCCTTTTTGGGAATCTAAGATGCAGCTTCTGAGTTATAAGCCCGGTTCCATAAGCATTATAATACATTGCATTCTTAGCTGTGAGTGAGTTCGTGAGAAAAGGAACACCTGAGAGTCAAAGCTAAACCCCTCAACCCCTGCAGCCGCACGACCTGTCTACAATCTTCCCAAGCTCGCTAGTGTCATTTAATTTCACTGGTTGCCTGATATAGCGTGCATCAAGTTTAAAATCATGGTGCGAGCATACAGGGCAGTGAATGGAACAGCTCCACCACACCTCCAATCAATCTTCAAAACCAACACGGCCAGACCCATGCATGCTCCCTTTTCTCAGTCACTATTCCTGCTGTACTGGCCCCATAATGGTGGAATGAACTTCCCAAAGTGGTGAGGACAGTAGAGTCATCGGCTATCTTCTGACGCAGACTGAAAACCAACCTTATCAGAGTGCATCTTGGTTCCCCATCGATCCTCACACCATAGCACTCTTTACTTTTTGTAATAATTCAGATTACGGTACTTATAGGTTATATTTTTATGCTTCCCTAATTATGGATGTGTTTTGTTACGCATGTAGTTTGAATGTACTTAGGTTTGCACTTTGGTTCTTGGTTATCATGGTTTACTATGTAGAGAGCTAGTAAACTAGTTTTGTTATGCTGCATCTTTACTTGTTGGTCTAGGAATGTTGTTAGCCAGGTGTGGCACTATTGCTCTTGTTAAAAAAGTGAATGCACTTACATCTGTCCTGTACTGTTAGTCACTCTGGATAAGCGCGCCTACTAAATTGAATGAAAAAGCTGAAAAGATATTCTATTCTCAAATCCCAGCAGGCTGGCAAAATCCGTACATGTCTGACTGACGGTTGTATTTTTAGGTTTAAGGCACAATGCTGTAAAGCCATTATTCTCCTCAGAACTGCAGACCAGCGAAGTTATAGACTGAAAATAGACATGAAAGGCTCTGGGTCTGCTCATTTTTCTGAAAGAAAGCATGATTTGCATACGTGTAAGCATATTTTAATGTTTTTATGCGGCAAGGCTGTTTTAATGTGCTCTAAAGCCACAGAACGATGAAATTGCGGTATAGTGCTATGTTGATGTTCCTGGTAACCAGTATACAAGTTCCTGCAGTAGGATTAGGAAAGCTTAGAGGAATAAGTCAGAAATTTTAGCATGTGAGAATAATACCTCCAGCACGAGACCTTCTGTGGAATTGTTCTCTCCTCGACACGGATATGCGAAAAACATTCTGCCGATGGATAAAAATGCCGCTAATGCAGTGCACTGCAGTATAATTTTGGAGCTTCCCTGATTATTTGAGAAAGTGCAGGGAACACAGTGGAAATGCATTATCTCAACAGGACGAGCAAGATCTAATTCAGCTGAACCCTCTGGCGAGATGGTGCTTCCTATATGTGATTGAGGTCATTTGAAGTTCCGTCTCAGATTGCTGAAGCGGACAGCCGGCCAATGGCAAATTTACTGTTCCGAATCACCGAACATATAGACACCGTGCCTTTTAGAGCATTTGGAACACAATGGACCCCCCGCCCCCCGGCTACACTTTCCTCATTTACCTCATAATAATCAAGATGCTGTATAATAATCAAGATTACCTCTCAACCCCAAGGTGAAATGAAGCACCTTATCGGCCTAGGAATCATAGAAACTTAAGTTTAACCTGGAATGGTCCTTTGAATAAACCAAGACAAATACTATCTCTGGGCTACATATCAAAAACTGCCTGATTCTTTACTTGGCTTTAGTACAGAGATCAAAAGGATAATGGTATGGTGTGAGCCGATCCTAAAAAGAGCTGATTCTATAGAGAGCTATAGATTAATCTTTTAGCTGAGAAATATATATTTCTTCAGAAGCATGCTGAGCCCTCAACAGCGGCACGGCCCTTTGAGTTGAACTTGTTTATTTGAACAGTTTCTGTTAACCGTTCTGTCATTAAGGCAGGCATAATGCATGTTTCTTTTCGGACCGGCGGACGCTTTATACATGTTTATGTAAATACAGTACGAGCCGCTTAGCTATGCACTTCATGGGATGAGCTCAGCAAACAGGCGCCGTGTGCGCTTATGTGTAATCATGCACTGGATCTTTTCATCAACTCCCGGAATCATAAACATCTCCAAATAAATTGGGACGTCCGCATGACATTTTGCTCTAGCTCCAAATAGGATTATGTGGTGATTTATGTAGGGACGTTGCCAGATTATATCCCAGTAGGCGCAGTGTGTTAGTCGAACAGACGGCCCGTGATTAACATTAATATTCTTATTGTCGTCGTTAAATCTCTTTGCCAACGTGTCTGACAGGATCAGATCAGCGCAGCTCTTCGACTTGTTGATGCCAGCCGTTTCAACGTGTTGACATGTTACAAAAAAAAAAACTTCCCGAAAGGAAGCCAAGACAGCCACCCACCACAATGTTTGCAGGTCTGCAAACCGTAGCTGTATTAGTGACGGTGAACAACTTGCTTTGTTATTCAGAGGCCTTGCAGGGCATCCCTGATCACAAGAAACTTTACGGAACGAGATACGGCGCACCAGCAGAAACAGATTTCATGCATTCGCGTACATGGCGCATTCCGTCCGGGCGCTACGTTTTACCTAGTGAACTCCAGCTTCCCCGATAACCATTACGTCCGATGCAGTAGTAGCAATTACAGGATTTAATTTGAGCGGGGAGTGCATTGCATCGTCTGGGAATGGATATCGCATCAAAGACTAGCGCAGCCGTGGAGTCTGTGCAGCTCAAGCCAGGCGCCTAGCCGACCCGGGCTGAGTCATGAACTGTACATTAACGGGAGAGGAGTTCAAGTTTGGCCGGGTGCACGCCCTGCATCACCAGGCTCTGTACACCTTAATGAATAGTAATGGCTGGCCTGTGCTGTACTCAATGTGCTTCCTTTCTTACTTCCTCAGACATGAAGCCTTTACCTGACGGCCAATGACGGGCATGCTGTCTTCCTGGGTGTTCTTTATAGTTATCCAAGGCATGTTTACGTTTAACTGAAATGAAATGGTCACCCCCCCCCATTTTTCAAAGTCAAGATCTGTGGTGTTCACTCTTATCTGAAAAGGACCAATGTGGGAGGAGGCTTTTGTTTTATCCCAGCATTTACGACACCTGATTCGACTAATAAACTAATCATGGTCTTCAATCAAGACCTTGATAAGTAGAATCAGGTGTCTTCGTGCTTGGCTAAAACAAAAACCTGCGCCCACATCGACCCTTTTTGGATACGATTGGACACCCCCGGTCAAGATAACTTGGAAAGCGGCAACCGACCACCAGGATGATGTGAAATGTTTGTGTTTTTGGAGCATATGTCAGTTTTGGCTTTGATACAGAAAACATCGCCAGGAGAGTGGAATACCCTCAAGGAAGGTGATTTTGACTTTTAAGGGGAGAAAACGGTGGAATTTGCACATTTACCGTTTCGGGTCTACACAGAAGGATAACAGTAACAGAAGGAAATGCGTCAGTGAGCAAACAAATGTTCCCCGGTTCAGGGTTTGGTATCCTAGCAGATGCCATGATATGGAGACACATATTGGTAGTTTCATTCTGAGGCTGCCTTCCCTGGCGAAGTGAACCTACTTGGCAGTCTCAGAGTGGTGCCACCTTCTTCGGCCATCAGTAATGCCAAAGCAGTTAATAAAATTGTGAAGTGCAAAACTGTAGATTGCATTCTGTTGTGAATGCCATTATTTTGAGAATTGTGTATCTCTTCTAATAGAATGTTTTTTTTTCCTCCAAAGTTTTTTTTTTATCAGAAATTTAAAAATCCCAGAGGATATTCTTTTACCCCTATACGGGCCAATGAGACGTTGTAATTTTCCGTGCAGAAACCTTTTTTTATTTTATTTTTGTGTACAAATTAAAAATGGGTATTTGAAAGACAGAAGAAAAAACATTCAGAGATACGCACAGCTTTGGTGGTTTATTGTTCATAATGCTGGGTAAATAAATCATGGAAACGGAACAGGGGCATGCAGTCAAGTAGATGAATATTTAGCAGATGTAATAATTCACTGGAAATGGAATATATTTTGTTCTGGGGATTATTTACTGCACCTTCTTCGTGTGTGTGTGTGTGTGTGTGTGTGTGTGTGTGTGTGTGTGTGTGTGTGTGAGGGGGAGAGGGGGTGTAGTAATAAAGTAAGCGAGCAGAGAAGTGTGATCATTTTGCCTGCAGACCAGTCCCTTTTAGAGTTATTAATAAGAGCACAGGGGGCTGAGCTCTTTCTGCTGTCGCACCTCCTCTCTCGACTGACACACTTCATCCTCACTGTAGAAGGTGGTGTGTGTGTGTGTGTGTGTGTGTTACACAAGGCTCATTCTACACCATCTGTACTTGGGTTCTTTTTAATATGAGAAAGACTGCTGAACTTCTAGGTATTTCAGATTTGTGATTCACAATCAAACACCAACCAACTCACAAACTTTTACACGTGTCCATACATGCATGCACACATACAAAAAATGCAAGCATGTGTGTAGGTTTGCAAACATGCATGTACACAGCTCCTATAGTTGCATATACCTATAAGTGTATGCAAATATGTATACATATTACTGGTCGGTTTGTTTATAAGGGGAATTCAAGGATGTTGGTTGAATGTTTGGTAACATTATAGCATGCTCAGTTAGCAATATCAATTCTCTATTTAGTGTTTAAACATTTCATGTTTTGATGAAAGCCACACTTTTGGCATATTTCGTAATATAGTAACAGGCATCAGAGAACCAAAAGAACCATGTTTTTGTTTCTTTCATCTGTTGGTGATTGCCTATTTCATACTTTTCCTGAAAGGACTGCAAGTTCAATATCAGGAGTTGTAAAGGAACTGGTGACCAAACCCTAGGTACTGGATGTGTCTGGCCCAAAATAAAACCACAGTAGACTTCTAATAGTCTAGTAACCCTGGTGAGAATATGTACCCTCAACTCCCTGCACAGCAAATCACATCAGAGCCCTTCTGCCAGTCAACTTCTTTATCCTTATCACAACTATCACTAAGAGACTGTTCCTCTTAAGAAGGTATTTCATTATGAATGCACTGTGTATGTTAGTCATTTTTAAAAGTCCCCTTATCCTAGTGTGAATGTGACAAAAAAAACATTGCCTTAATGGTACAAAGACCTCTTGAACAGCCAGCCTGCTGTCGAGGCTGTTAGGAGACACCTCAACGTTGTCCTTTATTGCCACTAATTAGAAAGATGGGCACTTTTTTTGTCTTCCATAGGCCCTGTTATTGGAATGTGTGAAGGGGATTTTCATTATGAGCAAGTGCTGAGCCGAAGACGGTGCGGGTCTACAGGCATCTAACAGAGCACTAATGGCTCTTTAACGATCAGTAGCACTCGGCGCGAAGCCATTAATAATTGAAAGACGAGCTGAAATTATAAGCACCTACAGTAACGCTCTATTAGAGAATGTGCAGCTTGTGTCCGCACAAGTTTTTTTTCTCTCTGTCTCGCAAATAAAGCAGAAAAAAACGGCAACACTCACAATACAAGCATTTCTAATACAATCGTTCATAAATGTTCTTAAAGTGTGCTACGACAGCCTTGCTCGTGTTGGGGATTAATAATTGAGCTTGCTCCCGCAGTATACAAAATGAGTCTTGTGAATCAAAGCTCTGTTGCCAAGCGTCCCGGTTCCGGGTGAGATTTCAGTAACGTGAAGCAAGAAACCCCGAATCCCCCGTCCCTTTTTCATTTCACCGTTTCCTCGTTAACCACGGGACTCTTGTTTCTCGTATTTATGTTCCTTAGTAAAAGTGTTGCGCTAAGATACATTGCCTGTCTGAGAGGCATGTTGTTGTATTGTAGCTCAACACATACACAGAGCCTTCGTGTATAATAGTACATGGAATGACACTGTATTTTCTCCTTCTTGTGGATGTAATTTCATCCTTCCCCTTAGTCTGTAGAGCTGTATGTATGTAGGAAGAAATGCATGATCTATAGTATTTCCAGCAGATTACACTGGTCATTGTATTTAGGTTCACTGATATTATTGTTCGTATATTGTAATTATCAAGGTTTTTTTTCCTCTTTTCCGCATTTTTTTCAATATCCTGAATCTGTATTTATATGCTCTATTCTTCAGCAAGTAAAAAAAAGTATTACTCTATCTTTTCTTTTCAGAGGTGTGGTCCGGGTGGATGTCAGTCTGCAGGACGTGGACATTGACCAGTGCTCCAGTGATGGATGGTTTGCTGGGACCCACAGATGCAACTTAACCAGTATGGAGGTTAGCCTGCCCTCAATCAAAACATTTAATTTATTGTGATAGAGTGCATAATGCCACAGATTCTTTATACTAACAAGATGGTCAGCTGGGCTCCTTCCACTTACACAACTGCAGGAGGATATGATTAGTAAGAAACACTACCACGTTCTGATACTACCGTTACAGTTTATGGAAATTCATGAAATGGCATTCCAGGCCATTTCTTGTCACAGTATTGTCATTAAACATGATTATTCATAAAAATGCATATGATCCATAAGGTTCATTGTGGCTTCAATGCTAGGGTAGTTCTTAAGAATATGGGGCTGATTTGATGGGTGGACACAATCTGTGACAGCAACTGTGAGCCTTTGTTCTGGGCTTTCTGCATGCCTTTGAATACATTTCACTGATGGTTAAGCCTTCTAAATATAATACAGTTGCAGCTTGTTATATTCGGCCATGTTTTCTACGTTACTTTCTAAGGTTGAGTGCTCTCTTTCTATTGACACAGCTGTTTACATTAATTGTAATAATTATTTGTGGCAGACTTTGGCTTGGAAAGTCACTGTTTGTTAATTGAAATGGCATAAAAAAGAAAGAAGATTACCATAATGATTGGATCGGTCGGCCATGCATTCTCAGTCATTTATGCGGATGAACCTAAAGACTTTGTTCTGCACAATAAAATACCTTACTGGTTCAAATCAGTGAGTCAGTTCATTAATAGCACACAATAGTGCATTGATTGCACATGAAACCTCCACATATGTTGTGCCCAAAATAGGTATAGCCAGAGAGTAATAGGGCTAAGAGGAAAAAAACATTGTGCTGAAATTAGAAATTTTGGTTAATGCCTTATTAATATGCTCCGCACAGAAGAAAAGTGAATATATACCCTGTCTGGTGAGTTTTGTGTGGAAAACGTGTGTTTATTCATGTGCTTCTACACATTCAACACGCACACTTTTGGTCTGTTACTGCTGCAGCTAATTCTCATAGGTAGCATTTAAATACAGAGGATGCGGCGATATTCACGAGCAGGGGCAAGCATACATAGAGATGTCATGCGCTGCAGCCAGTCATATTGTGAAACTCCTCCCTCAGTGGCAGTCACAGACCACAGGTGCGTGACTTAACCGTGAGCGAACAACAACACAACATGATCTTAATGGCATCCTCTTGGGCCTGGGTTTCATTAATTGCACCGGTGTTATAAGCACATCCACATCCTTGTCGCTATTAAAAAAAAAAAAAGAGTCAATAATCATAATGGCGTGTGGTCTGTGTGGTACAAATTTCCACTGTATGAATGTTTCAGGTGTGTTTCTGTTAATTTCATCAATTCATGAATTGCTGTCTGTTTGAAGCACAGGCATGCAAGTGAAGTAGGTGCTTATTATGTGGGAACTGTTGGATGGTTATATTTTGCCACATGCACACGGCACTTCTAGCATTGGTGATCAGTCAGCTTACCCTGAATTTCAATGATCTTGATGTAATGCTTTTGGATTAATAAGAGCAATAGATTTTGAAACTAATGTGGAACTGACTCCTCGCTGTGTAATGGATTGCAGCAGCTAGGCTGAATAATTAACTGGACTCTTTGTGTGATTCCCTCACCTCAGATGACTGGGGAACAGCAGACAGCCTGCTCATCATAACCGCGTGTCATTAATCAATCATTTTTCATTAGAAATTGTGATAAAGTGCAAGGGTACATGGGTTTGCCTGGGTGTGAATCATTAGGTCTTCCTTACCATGTAAGATCCTGTTTACACTCATAGGCCTCAGAAGTCTGACGTAACGCAGAGCAAAAACCTTTGCCCATATATGGATTTCCGGATCAAAGCGAAATATCTCTATGGAAACAATGAATGGAGTTTCACGTAATTGTCCCTGTCACAGTCTGTGATTTAAGCTGCAGTTTAAAACTTGTATGTTTTTATCCGGACACATTTCTTTCTTAAATGGCACTGGATCCACTGAATTCTGATGCCGCTTTCTAGCCTAAATAATTATTCTACTAGCACAAGCTAACACTGCTGCGCATGTTGTATACGTCATAGCTAGCGTTTCTGAGATCTCTGGTGAGACTGTGACAAGCAAATTAGCAAACAAGTTAGCTAGTGCTAGCCTATGGCAGTGTCAATGTGTAGTATGCATTTACTTCCATATATAGCATTTAACAAGTGTGGCTACAATTCACACTTGAGGAAACGGATACATATTAAAGCGATATGGCGAACCTGTATATATAATGAATATTGGCCAGGCTAGGGGATGTTTGGCAGAATGTGAAGTGAGGTGCTAGCAAGCCCAAAGGCCGTCTCAATATTCATCATGATACCATGGGTTACAGTTCCATATTGCTATTATTAAACAGCGTAGCCCTATATCTTATAATAATTCACCAAAGAAAGAAAACAACTTTAAAAATTATGTTTTAATAGATGCGTGCCATTTTGCTGAATTCATTAGGTTACTAAGCAACAATAATGGATAACGTAGAAATCCGCACGTAGCCTATGGATTGCAAAACCGAGAGTACGGCACATTGAGTTTTTGTCATGAATAAAATGATTTAACTGGCCTAATCGTTGTCATCATTCAAAGTAGGCTATAAAAGCAACTGCAGGTGAGCAGATACCGTAAAACGCCACAGCATGTGAACCACTTTGAAAATGAATAATGTATATTGGCTAGTTGTCTCCATTGGATAGCCTACAGTTCAACATGATTGAACATGAACATTCCCCTTAGGCCTCACACAGAAGCATTATCTATTGGATTTAAATTTTAGGCATTTGGCTGACTGGAATCCTTCCTGTTTCAGTCTCTCTCTTGCTATGTCCATGATCGTTTGCCTCACTTCATTAATGCCAGAGGGGGGAAAATGCTCATTGTTTTAAATCACCAGATCAGATGCTTTTGCTAGCTAGCTCTGTCCATTTGTATCATGTAAGTTAATGTTACACAACCTCCTTCTTCGTGTAGGCTATCTTTGGCAATATTTGCTAACTGACTGTTACTATTATTAGTTAGCTTAGACAGACTTGATCTGCTAACAGTAGACATTACAACTATAAGAAAATGACACCTACTGGTAACATTTACAGACTGCTTTCTAGAGCGTAGCCTACGTTTTCTACGTTAGCTATAGCCATAGAGCGTATGTCTATGGCTATAGCAGAACGTTGCAATTAATATGTCAGGTTGGGTGTTTAGCCGGATCGATTCAGCTTACTGCGCAAATTGAATTCGTTTTTATTGTTTTTGCTCATTTAAGATGACAGTGGGCCACAATGTACCATATCAATTTAATCCATCATTATATACGAAAAGTGTATAATTAATTACACTGGTCACAGCAAACGATTTACAAGTGTGAATGGTAGCTTGAAATGCTTGAGATACAGCCCTGTGTGCGATGTTGAAATTGTGCGACGGGTCAGGGGTCATTACGAGTGTGCTAACCACTTCGCTTCTAGCAATTAGCTTTTTAAAATGACACCAAATATTTTTAGATTATAAAAAATGGCTGCAAAACCTTTTTTTCTCATATACAAACAAACGTCCAAATGTCATATATTATTTTGAAAGAATTAGGGAAACCCTATTAATTTCTCCCATAGGCCTATTTCATTTCTATTTTCTTGTTCCGGAAGTCTTGAAAATGCTAACAAATCTGGAGGAAATTATGACACAACCTCTGAGGCCAATATCTGATGCAGTTGACAAATTGGACTTCTCTATGTGGTCATCTGTTTACACTTGAATTTTAATATGTTGCTTAACCGGTTTGCGTGTCTAGTGTGAGAATCTGACATACTAGACATGAACTGAACACGTGAAATTCTAAACGTTTGATTGGTTTTAATTATACGCCCAGTGATGTAAAAAAAAAAAGTAGAAGACACCCCATTTTTTTTTTTAGCATACATATAACCACAGTAGCAGAGAAGGGGGGGGGGGGGGAGAGAGAGCGAGCGTGCACGCGCGCGCGCGCCGCGCAGCGCGCTTCCAGACCACAGATGATGTATATTTATTGTGTTGTTTATTAAAGACCTGGCTGACACAATAAAGACAAAGAAGTTTAAAAATTAAAATTGAATTGAAGATTGATTGAATTCTGATCTTCCTTCTAACCCACGAAAAAAGCAAAATTTATATTAACTAGGCTGAGATGAAATTTCTCATAGTTGTTGTGCTCACTGTTCCATCTGACCTGATTTCTTGTGTTTAGATTTTGTTGAGAAATGGGATATGTTGCATAAGAAGACACATGCAAGACACAGGTCTTCCTAAGATGGAACTTGTGGCAGGGCAGAAACCTGACAGGGGTTGGCCTTCTAAAAATGAGAAAACATCATTGTGGTTGAAAAGCAGTCAGTCAATCGATATCACCTGTGATAATACTTTATCATTTAGATTTTTTGATATTGCGTATTAGGAGGGTTTAGCATTTGTAGGGTGAGTCTTTAGAACAATGCGATATAACCAGGTTCTATGGTGGTTTTGCTATGTGATGAAACATTGCATCATATAGGGCCCTTCCCATTCACACAAGGGTACATTTTTGTTTCATGAGTCAGGCAAACTACAACGGGAATTAAGGCTTTTCGATACGGTCTATGGTCCATGCTCCCCCCTGTTCATCCCTCGTTTTATATGGAAGAGTGCTCAACATAATCCAAAAATATTCTGTAATGGGTTTTTCAGCAATAAAACAGAAGCAAACAATCTCCTCCTTGGAAAAGGATCCAAACAACAATCCCGGAGGTAAACACGCTATAGCTATTATTATTCCCCCATGCGCTTATAATCAGCAAATAGACCCCTCCGCTGAAAAATGGGCAGGAGTTATTTGGGCTTGGGAAAGACTGACCCCTTGCATGAAGACCATAAGAGAGAGAAAGTGGTGTTAAATGGAAGGTAATGTTGTAGGGTTGAGCCAGGCCAAGCACAATGCTGTTGCAGTATCGCTGAAGCTTTCTTCTATTTTTTTGTTTTTTTACAGTTCTTACAAAATGCCACAGGTGTCAGGCATCCCTACATCATATCCACAGTATTCTTTGTTAAGCACGATGCTGCCATGCTTAAGATCTTTTTGCCTCCGGTAAAACTGCAACACCTCTGAAAGGGTTCAAATCACTTCAAAGGCCCTCTGTGTTATTTTTCACTGTGGTCTACGGTGGGCGAATGTTATACGGTGATCATTTGAATTACTTGAAATAAAAAGTGACTTTAGGTTGATTGAATCTTGGAAATTAAAGTTATAAACTCACTCCCACTGGAAAATCTTGAGCGCTCAAATAAGCTGAGGGCTGGGATAATCTTCTGGAGATAAATGCAAACTGTTACAGCAGGAAGACAACACATCTACCTTGTGCTTACAATTAAGTGTAGCTTTTGGTTCGTAGCCTATAGTGTGTGCAGTTGAAGTGTGACTACCCCACACCCCACCCCCATCAGCAGAGCCAGTCATTCTGAGCCACACAAAGTGAAGAATAGGCAGCCCAAAGGAGGTCCCTACTCACTGCACGCAAACCAAATGTAAACATAATGAAGAAAAGCCCAGTCTGCTGAATAAAAAGTGCAATTATTTTCCCCTAATGTGCACTATTTTCAAACTCACCTTACCAACTGTCTCTGAATTGATTCTTTCCTGTTGACTCATCTGCCGCCTTTCCTTGCTTCATTTATAACTTTTACTATTTTTGTTCTATTTCCGTCGCTATGTTTTTCCATTTTTGCCTTTGCTATGTTTGCAACTTAATCGACAGGCAGTCATCAACACTATAACAGCTGTTGGATGTTGCCACTCCACTGCAGCTGTTATTTCAAAGCGATCTGCCAGGAACGAAGAATTATATAAAAGTGCCACAGACCTTTCTTGCAGTCTATATAATTTCAGGATCTGAGAAGTTTGTTGCACGTACAAAGTTTGGGGAGGGCTAGATATTTTTAGATACATTTCTTCAAAGGGCTGTGATAGCAACACGAGTCAGCTGGGGAGGAAACCCTCTGCGTGAGATTTTTAAAACATATCACACACCCGAAAGGTTATAAGCTTTCAGCCTACGCAGCTGTTTACGTTTTAAAACATATCACACACCCGAAAGGTTATAAGCTTTCAGCCTACGCAGCTGTTTAGGTTTTAAAACATATCACACACCCGAAAGATTATAAGCTTTCAGTCTACGCAGCTGTTTAGGTTTTAAAACATATCACACACCCGATAGGTTATAAGCTTTCAGCCTACGCAGCTGTTTTGAACACATCAGGTTGAAATATTTAAACACCTCCCTCATCGGCCCCACACTTATTTACATTAGCAACACAGCATTCAAAGACTCACTAAATTCTCAACTAATGTTAGTGCCCGGCCACCAAATGTAAATGCTGTGTGTAGTACGTGCAACTCGCAGACGTGCCACGTCACTCAGACTTTCCCATTGCTGCGGCTCAAAGGCATTTTTCATTCTTAGACAATATCCATCTCTGTGCTACCACCCAAAGCTGATGTTAATCACATTTACTGGTGTTTGGGTATGAAGTTGTTAAAAGTGTGACCAAAGACTATTACCTAGGCTATGATCAGTGGTGTCAGTGGGCCGAATTCACTGGGGGGACCCATCTGTCTAGGGGACATGCCCACCCCCCCAGCAGGAATTTCTGCAAAATGCTCAATTTTAATACATTTTTTGAGATAATTCTACATCGATTTTTAAGAATAAAAAAATGTAAGTTAATTTTATGTGTGATTTTTAGATGGAAAACGTATGGAAAATGGAAAGCGAACGTTCACATTCGGATTTCCAATAGCTTATGCACACAAACAAGCAGCTTAGTTGGACTCATCTTCTTGCCTGACCGACCCATTTATTTATCAGCTATTATTCACATCCACCCATCTATAAAGATAGATGAACTGCGTGAACAACATAGTTGCTTTGGTCTGTCTCTCATCATTGTCCATCGTCCAAATCCTAACCCTAGCACTTTGTCCTAAACTGTGTATGTTAGGTTGCCAAAAACATCAGGTCGCATCGCATCATTGACAGCGGCCAAGTGACATTAATGAAATGAAAAGCTATGAAAGGACAAAACCTCAATATCAAAAAAACTATTTGCAAAATCAGTTGAAGCACAAGGAGAAAGGTTTAGAAAAACTATCATGGAACTTCCATCTTTAAACTACATGGAGACACTCCAGACTTTTACATTGAGTTCACAGAAGACATTGTAGCACTAATTCAGTCTTCAGACAAAATAGCTGCTATGTATTGGTCTCTATATATAATACAGAAATTATATAAGATATAATACTCTATTGTGTCTAATCTGGTAATGCTCTTCATCTGTAAAGAAAATATTATTAATTTGTTTCACAGTCTAAGTGAGGTTTTGTGTATCAGGTTCCTAAACCTTCAGATTGTATATACATGATTGGTGGGAGAATAGATGAATACTGCTTAAACTGTCATCATTTTCATATACCAGAGAAAGTAGGCCTGATTAGTGTGCCCTTGACATAATGTACATGTGTAAACTAATGAGTATGGCATGTCTCCCTTTTCACGTTGAAATAATCATATCTGTTTACTGCGGAAAAATAGAAATCAAATGGTTTACGGTCCCAACACATTAGCCAGATTGCCAACAGCCCATGAAGTTGAAGCAATAGTCCGAACCATGCACCAGGTTCTTTTATGCCAATGGTTTGCAGTCATGCACAAAATAGAACAAAAAAATCCATTGCAGCTTATTGGACACCTGCCAACAAAGCCTTTTCATAACTGAACTGTTTCTCCTTGGGAAATTGCTGTCGTATATAACCACCGCTAATGCCACATACATTCTTTTGGAACTGCACTTTAGGAAGCACTGAGAGTGTGACTCATACTTTCTTATATATAGGTTGGTCAGTCATTACTTGCATGTAACAGAGAAGTATTTAAAGTATTTTTTTCCCAAACCCCCTAAACATATTGCTCTTTATTGTACAAAAAAGTAATTTCCTTCGAAGGAAATATTTTATATTAAATCAATGGAGATGTTGGAGGCTGTTCCCATAGAACAGGTTAACTTGAACCAGTACGAGCAAATTTTAATTGGAATTCAGGTGGACAAATAAAGACCTGAGTACTCTTTTGTTAAAAAAATAAATACATGGAAATAGTAAATCAGTGTGATAAACTCTAAAGAAATATTCCAGTGCAACAGTATTATAAGTTTAAGAATGATGACCAATAGCATTTGCTGATGTAAGAATAATCCTTTATTTGTATAATTTCTCAAATTGACCGAGAAGAGAAAAACTGTAGTTTAAGTGTATAGATGCAGGAAAGCTTATTTAAGCACCAGTACACAATGCTATACAACTATGATGACACTATACAACATATTCCATCATTGCTGGTACTCTTTGGCACCTACCGATAGCATTGTAAATGTCCAGAGACAAAAATTATGATTGTGCGTTGAGATCGCAACCATACACAGTACCGTGTTATACCCTCAGAAACCGCCATCCGAGGACTTTCTGGTGATTCATTTTCATGTGGGAGTGATGTATCCTTGACCAGTGTATGTTCCACTCACTAGTTTTGGCATATAATTTGAGGAATGATCCTCGTGCTTGCCTGCACTTGTTACCCTGACTGGAATGGTTTTTGTTAAGGTTAAAGTTAAAGGGTTCTCTTTGGTGATTTATTCATCTGAAGGTTTTCACTTCATGGCTTCACATGTCCCCTCTTATCATCATCATCAACCGTCAGCTCGAGGTTCAGCCTCTGAGCTGTAAATGTGTGTTGGCATCTGTTTTTTATTGCCATTGGAGCGAGGGATCTATCAAGTCAATAAATTTTGAGGGTTCAAGTCGCATTTGGTAGATTGTACAGGCCTTCCACAAAGTAAACATAGATCAGTCTTACATATTGATGAGGAGAGACAGTGACCCACAGCTTCTGAATTTTCCACTGTTCACTGGTGCGAACGTTGATGAAATGTAATTTCAGTCAGACCTTGAAGACTGGGGGCATCCTTCTTCCACAGTAATGTTGGGTAGAATCATGAAGGCAGTTTCCTGATAAACACGTGAGTCATAAATCATCTTGACGGGATTTAGTCCTTTAGAAGGCATGCACTGTATCGTGGTAAATCCACTGGACGCGACCTGAAGACAGTGCTTTGAACTGCAGTCAAACCTGTGACGCGCCGGTGTTTAGGTCATGCTTGCGTGTATGCACAACTCATCATGATCAATTCAAGTGCTTTTCACATTGAAAATAATGCCTGGGAATGGGATGGAGCCTTACCAATGACCTGGAAACCAATGAACACCTTGCCTCCCTGTTTACCTACTGGATCTCTTGGTCGTTATTACATCAGTGGACCACTCCATCATTGTTACAGTACACCATTGTCACTTGACACACATAGAAAGGATACTTCATGCGGGTGATTGCTCCACCAAAGTGGTCACTTGGAACTTCAAAACTTCAAATAAAATCTGTTTTTTTTATAGCATTAGTGTATATCATTGTAGATTAATAGTGGACTCCTCTCGTTTACACAACCAAAGGTCAGTCCTGAGGGGTTTACTACAAAGCGAGATAATGGGGTTAGTGAGCTATACGAAGATTTGAAATGTGCTGTGTCATGTTTAAAGTTTAGGAGCTGTAGAATGTGAATTTGTCACATTAGAAATCAACTGTAGGACAATTAGTGAGAGTGGAGATTTATTTCTGTGGTAAGGTAAATAAGGTATTAACTAACAAATTTAAGCGATGGGTAGCATTGTTTTTGCCAACACTCCTTCCTGGTTTTGTTGGTGGCAATGGCGTTGCTTTTTGCCATGGTGATTGTTTTATGTTCTTAGTATCCGTCCAATAGAAGTCCTCAGGAGAGAAATACGCTGGAGTACGGTCTACAGTGGAGACGGAAAGTGTTCCATTAAAAATCCAATGTTCTGGAGGACAGAGCCAAAACAACAAAAATTGTGTCAATGCCTGAATACTTTCCATCCCCACTGTATGTCTTACCGCTATAGGCTTATTGCTAATTTTTTTCAAGCCAGCTAACGCAAAAAAACCCTGGGCATGTTCAGCTTCCTTCGTAGTATACCCCCCTGGTTGTCTCTCCCAAGCTTGACAAAAGCTTTGCCACAGACTGGACTCATACTGTGGCATACAATCAGCTTTGCGGTACCTTGCTGGTCAGCTTCACTGGTGAGCAGAATTCAGCTGCAGGGACCTTTGTGCCACAAGTGGGTAACAAAACAAGTATTTAACAGGAAGGTTTTTGTGACTGGCTGGCCTTACGCACGTGGCTCTCATTGCATAGCCTTGCTTTGGCTTAGCTTTCACATCGTACAGAGGTTTGTCGAAGTATCACCCGACCACCAGCAATCACTTCCATTTGCTTAGGGGTCCCTTTTGTTATTGTTGTTGCCGTTGTTTCGCATTATGAAACCAGGTGCCTGAGGTAAAGACCAGGATAATTTCACATGGATATGGGATCCCAGCAGCACATCCAGTATCACACTGTGCTGGCCTTCCTGGTGTTTGTGTCCTCCTCGTGATGCTAAATTATTGAGGTAATTAGAGTTCTGAAATAGCTGGCCTGCCCATGCTCATTCTTGTGTGGGCTGATAAAAATAGCTTGCTTAGTGTGGGTATTTGCTTGAAGTGGTGTAATGCCTTTCGCAGCAGGCCAATGACAGATGCACAGGCACCCACAGCTAGCAATTTGGTCTGGAGGAGGAGGAGGGGGGGGGGGGGTGAGGGTTTGCCTTTCCTTCTGCTATTTCAGAGTACAGTAGGCTATGATACACGTGGTGCACTGCATTGCCGCTGTCATGGCCAAAAGGATCATTCATCTTCATGAAAATGAAAGCCAGTTAATCTACTGTTTCTGCGCAGCAGCTGGCGCCAATGATATTAAAAAGGGTGTCAACATAACACAATCTAATTGGCTAATGCCAGTTAAATGCGATTTCATCCCTTTGAGTGGCCACCCCAGAAGAAGCTTTGAAGCTAGGAAAGGTAGCACACTGAAGAGGATTTAGCCATCAGCAGAAGACCTGACTGCTAACCTCCCCAGCACTCCATCCGGCCTCTGGCAAATAAGATGTCTATATGAAGCAAGCAAGGCCCTGACTAAACACATATAGCTCCTCTCCTACAGCTCTGTCACTTTAATGAACAAGTCTGGAGAAGAAGCAAAGTTTGATGTTAAACCCCAGAGCGGAGGATGTTTTTCCTGGACACAGAAAAGAGTCTTTGTTCAAAATGGAAGAAGAGGCAGTGGGAGGCCCAATATGGGGTGCATACAAATATGAAGCATTACCAATGAACTCAATATTAATATATATTACGACGTTGTATATTTTGCCAGCTAGTGTAATACCTCAGGTTATAATCTGCCCAATCACTATGATTATTTGCTTTGATATTTTGATATGAAATTTAATCGTGTTTTTACGTACCCGGGGCTCTATCTTGGCGATCTTAGCGCTCGGTCTAAACGCATGGCGTAAAGTGCATTTAGGTCGTGTCCAAGTCCAATTTTGCTAGTTAGACGGCGATTTTTTTGAGGGCTAAGCACAGCACATCGTGCAAATGGGCTGAACTTAGTCTCTTAATTAATTATAGGTGTGTATTTGGCGTAACATGCAATAAACCAATCAAAATGTCATATCCCATTCCCTTTAAAAGCCTGCTTTTCCACCTTGGTGGATTGCTTATATGATGGCAAAACAGACATGCTTGTGCGTGTGTAGTTTGAGCAAGGAATAGGCTATATGGATTAATAGTATGATCAATAATTCAGACTAACCATTATGAAGCGTTTTAATATACACAATAGGCTAATAATCTTTAACTTTATGGTTTAACATTGACACAGGTTCCCAGCAATTCCAGACAGTGCTGTTACTTTAGAAAATATGCTATATTCAGTGCAACAGGTGAGAATAAGCTACCAGAATATGGCTTCACTTTAGACAATGCCAAATTAGCCTGCTTGTTTAACAAATTTTGTTTTATTATACAATGAAGCATTGTCAAACATCAATTCCATGAGGCTGTTCTCATGGAGTTCTCAAGTTCTCAGCTTCTTCTGAAGTTCATTCATTACGTTCATTATAATATTGATTAACAGGGGGGGGGGGAGGGCAATGCCCCCCCAAATGCTCCACCTGTCCCCCCAAAGCCAAATCCAGAAAAAACTAAATCTGACAATATGAAGTCAGCGCCCGTAGCGCTGTCAGTAATGCTATTGTAATGCCACATCGAAATAATATATTTCTGTAATATCTGATAGATTGGTTTTGGCCATATAATAAATTTTATTTGATCAAACTATGCTGCCTCTTCTTGATAACTAACTGTTACGCATTGCTTAGGATGTAATATTAGCTAGCCTAGCTTACTCATTAAGTTGAGGATAGTGGCGAAAGTCTCTGTCTGGGAGATTCGATTTTAAATAGATTGATTACATGTTGCATCTAGCCTAGTTGTTATAGCTGCGATTCAGCGAAACATCTGCAGCATTGCATTAGCGTGTGTGTGTGTGTTAGCTAGCCTACTGCTGCGTGTTGGAAAGTCAGCCCTACTTTGCTCAAACTTTGAAATACTTCACATATATTAAAATACACTATCATATCTGTCTTTCTCTCTCTCTCTCTTACGTTCTCTATCACTATCTTTGACCCCCAATCAAAGCAGTCTAGAAACAACCCTGTTGATTAATATCATAAATATCGTTATTTTGCCTTAATGATGACACTAGTAAATACACTAAAGCTGTCAGGTTGGGAACCCATAGGTTCGCACATATTTTCCCTTGTTTTACAATGTCCTGCTTATGGAAATGTGACCAACCTGTTTTACTGATAGCATAGGCTAATGCTTAAGTCAATTTTCCCAGGAAGACTGTGAAAAGTGTGATTTACAGCGCATACAGAGTTAAAGCGCATACAAAGAATGGCATTAAAATGAATTGTGAATTAATTGTGTAATGTGCTGAAAATTTTCAAATCTAATTAGACTATTAGTTATTTTTAAAATCGTTTCAGCTGGGTTGTAAGATGAGAGTATGGAAACCTGGTCACTGTAATTTTTAAAATATGAAATTTAAATGAATCTCCGTTTTTTTAATCATAGGCTATCAAAAAAAACCTTATGCACAGCGAATCACGGGGACTGTAGCCTAGGCTATTTGAAAAACAATACACAGGACAAGGTTTTGAACTTTTTTCAGTCGAAACCGTTCTATTTACTTACAGACTGTAGGCCTAGATGAAGTGAGCTGTATTGTAATGACATCTGAAGGGCATTTTCAGAACTCAAATGTCCGTCTATTTCAGTGCGAGAGTTTTCCATTGAATGACAATTCACGCATTAGGTGTAAATGACAATTTGTGCATTAGGCTTGATGTTATCAGCAAAGTTTTTTATGGATAGTCATTGTCCCGTAACAGAAGATTGTCCCCCCAGAATTATTAGAATTCTATTATTGAAAAGAATTATTGGCAAATATAGGCTAAATTATAGCTTGATCCAGGATAATTGTGAATAGTCTATACATGTAACTTACACAAACCATCGCACATCACCTGGATGTTGATGGAGTGGTCTGAAAGCAATTTAATGCGGCATTCCCCTTCACTGAGGGACAGGTAGCCTATGTGGTCTTTGACCTATGGACCCTTTTATTATTATGCATTTTTTGATATAGCCTACACAATAATAACATTTCTCATTGTAATCTTGATATTTTTAGTCATGCTTGTGCGCGCCCCTGTGTGTAACAGAGGAGGGTGTATGCGCGTTGTGCACGCGCTTATGTAGGCACACTTATATGTGCCATTAAAATAACATGTAAACAACTGTGTGTGACATGACTTTAGACCAGGTTTGTGGTGGTTTTAGCGCAAGCTCTTTCTGCTGGCTCAAGATAGTAATACACCAAAAATTATCCTGGCCACACCTTATCTTAAGACCAGCACGCCCAGTTCACTTGCAATGGGCACAAGAATACTTGGTATTTAAATGACGTGAGCGCTAGGTGCTATAATGAACCCTGCGCCGGGTGTAAGATAGCAAAGACATTTGCGTTTGGGTTAGCGCCGTTTTGTGCTGGGTGTAAGATAGGACCCTCAGAGTACTATCAATTCATCCAGGTAGTTCTACTGAGAACTCGCTAGTTTTGTAGATATCCGCTGCAGCTCACCATTATATCACCCTGATAGAATGGGCCTCAATGGGTACAAAGTTGTGGCGCTCAAAGTGCCAAAAATGTACATTCAAAAAAATCTGCAGCAACATCTCTTTCCAAATATAATAACACAGTTACTCACAAACATTCACAGACCTGTCATGGTTTTTGGCAGCCTTCGTTTGTTTCTGTGGTTCGTTCTGTCTTTTGGCAACGTCGGGGCACGTTGGGGCATCGGATTTTCCGTCTTCCATTTCAGTATTTTGTTCTCGCGTAGCCATTATTTCTCGCACTTGTTTTGAGTTTCCTGCTGGCTATATTTAGCCCTGGATTTCCACTTTCTGATGCTTCAATATTGTCTTTGCCAGTAAGATATAGATTGGGATACAACTGGGATAAGTAATATCAGGAAAATATGTTTGCTGGGAAATAATTTTTGGTGCAATGTAATTAAAACACTTGAACAGTGGATTACTGAAACAAAATCTTAGTGAACAGGGATTTACATTTCTTTGCACAAGTTTGGCAAACAAGAAATGTACTTAGCAGTGACAATTATGACTGTAATTTGTGTATCTCTTTACATGCCGATAGGTCTTGCAAAATGCACTTCTGTAAGTTGTTTTGGCTAATGCATCTGCTAAATGATTACACTGTACAAGGAATAGTTTTAAACACACAATCCAGTTTTTTCAATACATTTTTATTTGGTTGTTAACTGCATGTTGCTAACATTAAAAGGAAACTCTGCATGAAACATACCTCCACTTTTTGGATAACAGAATTCTAAATATCTATGTTTCGCAAACCTACCCATAGGGTCCTGTGACATAAAAAATCCCAAGGACCACCACCAACTAATTTCATTTTTAAAACATTTGCTTAACAGGCTGTCTCAAAGCAAATGGAATTTGCACACTTACACAGGTGGACAGGTACTGCTCCAGCAGCTCAGGGAAACTGCAGGGCATTTGAACCTGCAACCTCCACCGAGTTTTCTAGCCAATACACTGCTCCGTTACACATAGTTATGCAGCCACTGAAAACTGGAAAACTGTACACATCAGGTAGATTTAACAGTAAACAAATGGAGAGAAAATTAAATGTCATTGGTGCCAGCCACCACAAAAACAAGGCACCTGCTTTGCTTATTTTGAAATGAGGCAGAAGATCTCTGGGTAGAAACCAGCAAGGTTTTTCTGACGGCTTATTTGTACATTTTTAGATTTGTTAACTGCTTGTGTTCTACAGCATGTGTCTGTTATAGATTAACTTAAGTATGTCAATTTTGGACATGTCATATTTTTACATAACAAGGTGGGGCTACTGCCATTATCTGATGTTTCCTATTGATAACTCAATGGTGATATAGAACAGGAAAGCAATACATCTTTCCTTTTTAGGTGCTAATAATTAAAGATTTATTTTGTTTGGCTCAATGAGATTTTTTTCTGTAGATCATTCAAGTTTTTTCTGTTTCTTATATTAATGATATGGGAGTAAGGTTTGATAATTTTTTATAATTTTTTGCAAAAGGGCAAATACTCCACCAGCCCCTAAATGTAGAAACTTGGGCATTTTTTCATCTCTGGGGTTAAGCCAGAACCTCATTAATGTCCCGGCAATATTCCAGACCAAGCTGTAATAGCCAGGTTTCTTGATGCCCAGGGGAGTTCCCCGGTGTTATAAACATCACATCATTCTTGGTTGGACTCCCATGTGGCATTACATCACCGAGGGCCTGACATCAGCAGAGTGCCTCTTTCCATTCTGCCCCCCCCTGTACAGCTGATTACAGCTTCATAACCCAAGGGCACAGGGACAAAAGCCAAGCATTTGGTTAGACACTTATAACAAATCACATCGTTGTTTTTTTCCATTCACATGCACAACAAAATAACAAAGAAGGTCATAGTAGTGCAATGCCTTCCCATTATTTTGCACCTCTATGAACTCCAGACCTTGTAGGTCGGTTGTAATTGCCCCTGGCTACGGTGTGACCACAATGTACTGTGGCGATTGGTGTCAAACGGGAATGTACCGTTTATTAACTATCATTAAGACCAAAACTCAAATCAATCAATTCCTGTTTTGTAAGACTGTCTTCAATTTAGTGTGTGTGTGTGTGTGTGTGTGTGTGTGTTCCAGATTATTTTTCTCTATGAATGTGAAATAAATACTATTTTCTGTAAACTCTAGCTCTAGAGAGCTGTTTCTGTGATGCTGCCACATCTGGCACAAATAATCATTCCACCAAGTCACTTAGATCACGCGCCTTGCCTATTCTAATGTAGTAGAAGTAGTAGTTGTACAATGTATTAGTGCTTAGCAGTCACAGACTGAAATCCCACACCAATTTACATACATCATTGCATCGTGTACATAGAATATATCACAAATAATATATTCAACAAATATAATAAAAACACATAAGCTCATCAACGGTATACAAAAAAATATAAATAAAAAAAGTACAGCACTCACGATAGAGCTTATATTAATTGAAGAAGGGGGGAGGGGAAGAGAATGAGCAGTAAGCTAAGGGGTGTGTTTATTTATGAGTCTTGCGAGATAAGAAATGGGGGACTTCTGGTAGCGGCCTGTTCTAGTTTGTGGTGTATTAAGTTTGTGACCATTATGGGTAGTACGAGTTGAAGGGAGCCAGTCTGAAAACTGGGACTCCTGCAAAGAGCAAGCAAATTTCAAGCAGGTCTGTTCCTGCCTCATCACGAGGGAAACAATTCCCAAGGAGTTGAGAGCTTGCTGGTAACTAATGTAGAATGCTCCAAGGACAATACGGCAGGCCCTCTTTTGCACGCACTCCAGCTGAGTGGACAGAGCTTGGGTGAGACCAGAGTGCCAAACAGGGGTGGAATACTCCAGCAATGGTAGAATATAGCCGATGTACAGTTAGGTCCATAAGTATTTAGACGGTGACACAATTTTTGTTGATTTGGCTCTACTCCAGCACATTACATTTTAAATGGAACAGTGACTATGAGGTTAAAGTGCAGTCCTACAGTCCAATTCCCATAGAGATCCATTCAAATGCAGAGAGATTATAGTATTGCTTGTATGAGTACCAGAAAATAAGATGTCAAGAGTTTTTTGATGTTGTTGGGTCACAAACATCAGGAAGTCATGACATGCAAAGGATATGCAATGTTCATTTGTCCAATTACTTTTGGTCCCCTAAAATAGGGGGGACTATTTGGAGTCCCAATTGCTACACCGTTCACCCAATATGGACGTAAAAACCTTCATGTTAAAGCTGAAAGACTGCACATGCCTGCACTGTTAAATTTAAAATCCAATGTGCTGGAATACAGAGTCAAAACAACAAAAATTGTGTCACTGTCCAAATACTTATGGACCTGACTGTATATATATATATATATATATATATATATATATATAGACGGATGATATCGCAAACTTGGGCTGCGGCTGTGGAGATTGTGAGTAGGGAAGGAGGCAAGAGTCAGATAGGTAGCCATTCGATAGTCTGATGTAATGTTTATGAACACACACATTTAAGTTATAGGCTAGTTTTTTTTTCCCGAATCATACCTTTTCGTCCTCTTTCATCTTCTATCTTACATATAATAAACCGAGGGCCGTTAACCACATATTAGCCTTGGATATATGCTTGTGTTTGCACTGGCATGGAGTGGTTTATTTATCTTATACCATGGCTACAACTAAAATGCATAAAAATTTTAAAGAAACGGTATTTTAGAAACTTTTAATCAAGTACAAAACAAAAACCATTATGTATATTGAGGCACAGAATAGCCGAACATCAAATGTTTTCTGATCAGAGGCTGGAGAAAGGAAAGGCAGATTGTTAGTAAGGCTTCAGTGAGCACTCAACAGCAATATATCATTTGAAACCCCATCTACTGTCCACAAAAGAGAACTGCAATCCCAACCCAAAGCATGACAATTGCTCTCTGTTGAAGAATCTCTGCCCCCGCACGTGGTTGCCAGATTGTCTCACAGCCTGTCTTTGTGAGTGGTGGTTGTACAGTGTTGAACGTGGTATGATGGGAAGCTGGCTGTTGTAGCATGCAAAATGCGATGAATAAAGACAAGTAATGAGTAATATATTTACATAGTAACTTTGCGATATAGCCTATTATATCAATGCATTAGCTACACAGATTGCTAGTGCCCAGCGAACATTTTTGCTTTGAAAAGTCTGTGAAAAGTTGATGAAACAGCATTTAGGTGTATGGGTGAAAACCCGACTACATTTGGTTGAAAAGTGAAAGTTTACTTGCCAACTGGGACATAGTCAGGATATAGATGTCTTGATTCAGGCTTTTGCTCACTGGGTGACGTGATTTGTCTTGTGTGGCCTAGCTGTGTGCGGTGTTGTTTGATATGCATGACTAACATTAGCGATGATAGAACGATGGCTTGACAGCTAACATTAGAATTTTTCATTCTTTATGCAGCTTGGAGAATCCTTTTCCAGTGAAGTCAGCCATTTCTTCACTGTAACTAAATGCCAACCGGCTGCACATTTTATTTGTTGAAAAAGTATGGGCGTGTTACTGGCTCGGGAGTGTTATTGGAGGCAGTAACCCCAATATCTAATGCCACAGGGCAGATATAAACAAAACACAATTTGTGGATTTCAAATACATTTGAAATGAGACAATAATTAGTCAATAATTTTTTTGAGGAAAAGCAATACTTTCACTCTGCATCCTTCTGCAAGCTGTATGGATGTCGTATGTTTTAATTATTTGTCTCTATGTAAAGGTTGGCTAAAGCACCTTTAACAGTGTTGTATGTGTTCCATTACTCTACATCATATAATAAAACAAATAAACAGAAAAAGGTTTTTGGTATCGAATTTCTTTTGAATCCAGTGATCGTGACTGCGAACTGTGCTTTGGCTGTTCTGCACGTTGAGGCTGATACTGAGCTTTGCTCTGAACGACAGCGTGACACAGCAAAGCGGATAGGAATTAAACTGCACTCCTGTAAATCTACTGACTGAAGAGGCTCCTAGTGCTCTGCGCCGGAGCCAATTAAAAAGCCTCATCAGTGGCGAGCCGGGACTGGAATCGCAGGGGCCATTTGAAAGTGAAGAGCGGTGTTCTGTTGGCTTGTAATTAGCCGGCCCAGTTCTCTGGTAGGTCACAGATGAGCCCAGATCTCCTCATCAATCAAAATTTTGTCTCAGTTTTTTTAACGAGTCTATTCACGCTCCTGAATGTGAGGCAGCGAAAGGGGGGAGGAGTTTTCAAGGAGCCCAGTCCTGCCATGAAACGCTTCCTTCCCCGTCTCTGGGGATTCTTCAGGCAGGTCCATAATTTCATATGCAAATAAGCCCTGTGGCACGTGCTTCAGCTTTTCTGTGATAGCGGGTCAAGTGGCTTGTGTTAAAAGAGTAGGGAGTAGTGTAAAGGTTTGTAAACCTAATGGGTGAATGTGTGAAGAGGGGGGGGGGGGGGTGCATATTTCCACACACTGTCACAGAGTCCATACCTGTAAAGAGCACAATGCTGAGCTGAGCAGCACAACTTGTGAGCAGCTATTACTCCCAAGTCAGAGACATGTCACTGAGACAATTAAGGGGCTGGAAAGCAGGAGATGGAATGATGGACAGCTTCTCTAGGGGCTGAGTGTGCATGTGGGCGAGGACACTCACACAGTCGCGCCGCAAGCAGCTCCGAGGCAACGAGAGCCTCCCCATCGATGGCTACTTATTTATTTTTTATTAAAAATATTTTTCATCGATTTTAAAATTATTTTTATCGCCTTTTTTTTTTTTTCTTCTCTCAACTGGGGTTATACATATTCGTAGGCCCGTCTCATCCCTTGCCTCCTCAGTCACTGTGCGGACGAGCAGGCCCTCTTCTTTCAAGCTCAGCTGCCCAGTAATTAACTCTGAGGAGCACACTTCATGCGCAGTCGAGGCAGGCAGACTGCAGGTGTCTGAGACTGATCGACTGGAGGAATCGCTTTTGTGTAGTGGGAGAGACGAAACCCTGCCAGGGCAAAGTAAGGTTTCCACACCGTAAAGCCTAATTTATACTTTGTCGCACGACAAAAATAACACGACGTTTCGCATTTATACTCCGGCGAAGGCCTGCAGGGAGGGTCCTGCTGTCTCTAAGAGACACCAGACTCCTGACCATTTGTTTAATTTGCTTAAACATCCCAATCACTCTTGCTATATGAATGACAGGCAACCTTTCAGATGCAGAAAACAATGTTCTGTGCTTGGGTGCTCTGCATGGAGAATGGTGAGGAATATGATGCCTTAACCCTAATTCAGTCATTTGAGTTTGTGCAAAGAATATTATTGGTTTTTTTGCATGTTGGTTTATTTATCACTAGCTACACCCCTGTTGATGGGACACATACAAATATGCCCGCCTATTTTACCATTTAAAAAAATTGAATGATGGATTGAAGCAACTAGAAAGGTAATTAGCTCACAGTAAAGTTGGATTCTGCTGCTGGGCAAATTGAGGTTCTCCATCCAGACTAAGCACTGGCTTTCTTTGCCTGGTTTCAGTGGCGCCCCCAGAAATTTTTCATAGGGGGGGCCAGGGGGGGGCCACTGAAAATCTTGGGGTGGCACACCAAAACCAAAAACCATAACTGAATTTCAGGAATTCTATTATGTTGTTGTAGTATATTTAAAAAATATACATTATATACAAAAAATATACATTATTGATTTAAATGAATAGTACCTAATATAAAATATCAGATAGAAGCATATTATGCAGACTCGGAAGCATATTATGCATATGCGACTCGCGAGCCGAGAGGGCGGGCCAGCGATTTTATCAGGGTGGCCGTGGCCCCCCCTGGCCACCCCTTGGCGGCGCCCCTGCCTGGTTTCCCTGCCAATGGTCTGGGTCCTACAGTATCCAGGCAAACAGGAGGAAACTGATTCTACGTTGTTTTATCTGAAAATGACATCACGCAAACTAATGTGAAGTCACCGTTTTGTTTTCCCATCCAGGCAAATAACAAGTTGTTTTATGAGAAATGTCAGGGTCGGTCCGCAGCACACAGAATGCACAGGCCCTGGGAGAATAGGTCATCCATCATCTTGATCAAACTCATTGACGATCTGTCTGCTCTACTTTCTTGGTGACTCACAAGGGTTAAAAACCTTAGGAGAACTGTTTTCTGTAAACATGTTTACACAGTCCTCCATAATGTTGGCCTTTTTGAATGTTACTTGATTCGTTTTTTTAGTGAAACCTTTCAAATTTACATTGGCAACGGTCGACTAATATCCACTTGCATTTTAATGTGGCTCACTGAATTTATGCTTGGTTCTTATTTCCCCAAGTAGAATGACCCCTTGAACAGTCCAAAATGCCAATATTTAATATTTTACTACAGGGTCAATTTCTCTGAAAGACAACAAGGTAGTAAAGCCATATTGCAAGATACCATTGAAAGACATCCCAGGAATAATCATGTGATTGGCCTTCCTCTGTTGCTATATTTTGTATGTAATTTATCAAGTTTATATTTTGGTTATTTATGGTATGAAATCATATATTTTTTTGGCAACGTCAAGAATTGTTAGTCATTTTTTGAAGATTGTTGTAATGGTTAATGGTTTGGACAGAGGGTGAATGAAGTTTGTGTGTGTGTGTGTGTGTGTGTGTGTGTGTGTGTATGTATATTTTTTTTAAGGGGGGATGGGGGTAATGATTTATTGATCACAGAAGTCACTCATCTGTCCAAAAAAATCTAAATCTCAACAATGCGACTGTGGAATTTGTAAATAACATGAGCCGTATGTAAACCTTTGCTGATTTTTATGTAGGGCGTCCATTTTAGTCTATTGGAATGTCTTGCATGTGTGGGTTTGTGCCCACCTGCTTGTGTCTGAGTGATGGGCCCGCTCCTGGATGCAGGTGCTGTCTGGCGCTTCCCTTCAGTGAGCTCCCTGCCTCAGCGCATCAATCAGGGCGCTGACGGCACCTTCATCTGTGCCTATTTCTGGAGTGTTGCGTTGATGCTGGCTGACTGGAATCGCACATGGCAGAAGGCATCCCTCAGATTCCCATCTGTTCCAGGGAGCTCAGCGTTGGCCAGAATAGAAATGAGGCAGAGGTGCAAGCGTCTATGCTGTACCAGTGCAGTCTAAAGATGGGTAACCTGTGCACAAGCTTTGCCTGTGTTGGATCTGTACAGTATGAAAATAGGAAACCTGTGCAAAAGCTATACCTGTTTTCTATTTGTGTAGTATGAGAATAAGTAACCCCTGTAATAGTTCTGCCTGAGAGAGGTGAGAGTAGGTTATACTATCAAGTTGGCCCTAGCTGAAATATCGAGAGCAGAGATGTGGAATTCTGGTACCCCCAACCTTACGCCCTCGTCTGGTCCTTATTGTGATTCTTTGTGATGGAGTAATCTCCAGCATGTCAAACACAGCGTGCCAAGAGCAGGTCATGAAGACCTCACAGTCACTGTCATTAGTGCACTTTAACCTGGGGGACAGCCAGCAGTACGCAGCAATCACACACAAGGAATGTATTGGTTGATGTTTCGAATACAGTAACAAAACAACCCTTCACAGATATGGACAATTCACAAATGTGTATCTGTGACTCATTCTGTGCGTGTGCGCGTGTGCGTGTGCACTTGTGTACACATTTGTTACTGTATGACAACTGACATCATTTTTATGAGAATGGCAGTCTTTATTCATTACATTCATATGATGTCACTTTTTGTAGTTGGTGCCATGTTAAATAATATGACATGTGAAGTTATATGCTATCTAAACGCGTGGACTTGCACTTTGGGGTGTGGGTTAGCCATGTTATGTGTTAGGATGCTTGATTTGTGGGAGTGTGCTTGAACAGCCTGGCGGTTATTCCCGGATGCTCTCTGGAGCTTTCTAACTGCCGTGTCTGCAGTATGGCAGTTCAAACTGGGAAAGGAAATTAAACTTTTCAAATCAAGGATCTTGAAACATGACTGAAGGTGATGTTTGTCTATTACGAGTACAATCTCAACATCAGGATATGTAAAGTGCCATAAAGCCTGAGGATGTATTGGGAAAATTCAGTAGACACTTCAAATATTGTAGCTTGGCTTTGGCATGGCATAAGTGTCTTTTGTCATTTTAAATTATGAGGCCATTACCAAGGGATTTAAATAGAATTTTCCAGCTGAGGTAGCACAAAGCAAAAGGCGGAAGATTCCAAGTGGGACACTATTCCATGGAGGCCGGCAAAAAAATGTGAACAGACACACTACCCCTGCCAAAATGTACTGTGGTCTAAGGAATTTATGACCTGGACATGAAATCACAATTATTTAGAAATAGAATTAAGGCATTACTTTTTAATTCTGCAAAATAAGCCTGTTCTAAATTTAGATATTAATTAGATCTTGTAACTTGGCTGAGACAGAATGAAAGCTGCCAAAGATGCCCCTCGACACTTTGATCTCATCGTATATCTATATTCCTGAAAGTTTGTACAATAAGATTGCAAAAACTCTATATTGTTGATAATATAAATCAGTGTTTACATTAGTAATATGTCATGAGAACGTGTCAATTTCTCACATGAGCTGGGTCCCTAGCACTCTGTTATTGTTAATGTACATAGACCAGTTTTCAAACCTTTATTATTTAGAAATAGAATTAAGGCATTACTTTTTAATTCTGCAAAATAAGCCTGTTCTAAATTTAGATATTAATTAGATCTTGTAACTTGGCTGAGACAGAATGAAAGCTGCCAAAGATGCCCCTCGACACTTTGATTGGATTTATTACCTATGAGTCTGCTGGAACTGTGTTAGCTCACCAAGCGGAGCCTGCAAATACTTTGCTAAGGATATCAAAGGCACATTTAAGGGGAGAAAAATCTCAGAACATAAACAGTCACGGCAGTCAGTATTCCTTGCGTAACATGAAAAATGTATATTTTAAAAAATATTACTCATTGGTTAAAACATGCTTTAGCGAAGATGCAAGTCATTCTCGATAAGTGTCTGTCCTACAGACAAATTTAAGACAGTTTTTTCTATTTATCAAAAAAGACAAAACACACATGCATGGCTGCATGCACGCACACACACACATACTGTACATACACACACCCACACACACGTTTCTAGGGGGACCACTCAATTATTGACTTAAGTCACGTTCCTATTAATATAAATATTAATCAACAGAAAATTAATAGTGTGTTTAAAATGATCTCATCGTATATCTATATTCCTGAAAGTTTGTACAATAAGATTGCAAAAACTCTATATTGTTGATAATATAAATCAGTGTTTACATTAGTAATATGTCATGAGAACGTGTCAATTTCTCACATGAGCTAGGTCCCTAGCACTCTGTTATTGTTAATGTACATAGACCAGTTTTCAAACCTTTTTCTCTGTTTCATCTCCAGTGCATACCAATACGGGGTTACGGATTTGTGCTGGACAGATACAAGTGCCAGTGTAAGAAAGGCTTCTACCATCCCAGGAGAGTGGCTGTCAATGGCTTCAAAAGTAAGTTTCAATTTGTATATTGTGGCATGAAAATTACAGGGTTCAAGTGACATTTTTGTTAAAAATTAGTTCAATAAAAATACATGCTGTATTTATCATTATTTACATACATTGAGCACCATAATTCATTGGACAGTGACACATTTTTTGTTATTTTGGTTCTGAACTTTGTACTACTTTGAGTTTGAAAGGATACAATGAGGTTTAAGTGCAGACTGTCAGCTTTAATTTGAGGAAATTTCCATCCATATTGGATGAACCGTTTAGAAATTATAGAACCTTTTGTACATAGCCCCCCCCCCCCCCCCATTTAGGGTGGTGGGACTAGATTTAGCTGTAAATTATGCTGGAACAGTATGGAATACATGGTTGGCGAAATAGCTGTAAGTCATCAAGGGTCTGAGGTATCAAACGAGCCTCAAACCATCACTCAGCTGCCAGATATGCAGTAGATATGGATGGATCACTTTTTGCATGTTTGTTGTATGGATAGAGGCAAACGTGTGGCATATGGCTTAACACATAGCCCTAGCAATTGGCCGTTTCTGTGAAAATGGATGAGATGAGAGTGTCTGGTAAGTGATTGTAATGTGATGCCTTATAATCCGATTACCGATTTGATTCCAAGATGGGGCACTGCTGTCTTATCCTTGAGCTTTGCGATAGTGTTTAGGTCTCTGTAGATGAGTGTCTCCAGCCAATCAAGTATATTACAATGATAACAATTACAGAGCTCAACTTGTTTGTGATTTGAGACAAGGACCCATTCATCATTTGTCATTAATTTTGGCTCACAAATAAAGGCAAGTGTTCTTCACGTCCTTCACAATGACTGTTCATAGAGTTCTTGAACAGTTGCCAAACTATGATTGTAAAGAAAAAACTAGTCTAACTTAAAATTAGTCTAACTAGTCTAACTTAAAATTGTATTGTGAGAGAAATACATAATGGCTTCCCCTTCCCACACTCAGATTTCTGCCAGGATCCCTCTTTTCCGGTGGAAATACTGGCCGAGGACCCAGCAGTTCAATAATATTTGCTAGCTGTGGAATTTGCCAGTGGTGGGATTTCCTGAGGCGTCTGTTTACTGAATTAACTGCTGGGTTTCTCCTCCGACTGCTGTGCGCAGAAACACTCTCCAGCTGGATTGTAAATCTCATTAGTGTCCATACTTTAATTAGCTGTGCGATGTGCGATGCGTCAGGAACATTCATGTACTGAACTGAAATTGAAATTGTTATTATTATGATAATCATTTTCATCATTATTATCATTATGCTGTTAATGACAATGATTATTTGGATGGTTTTGATGATGATGATGATGATTATACTTAGATATTCTTTATATATTTACTTTGATTATATAGTGTTATTAGTGCTAGCATAAGCAGTTATTGCAGTTGCAGTAGTTGTACTAGTTAGGACCATATAGAAGTATGCATAACATTTCTTATTTCCCTCCAGCTGCTACATGTATCGATTCACATCAAATTTAAAACTTTGTTACTAGCCTATCAAGCAGCTGAAGGAACCATTATGTTATATATTCAAAAGATCATCATACACTACAGACCAGACAGACTTCTGTGTTCTGCTACCTCTGGGCCAGGCACGTGCAGAGGATGTTAGAGGGGCAGGGGCCCAAATTCATAAAAGGGCACACCGGCGATTTTTGCCAATAATTTAATTAATATATGCCTGGAATGACTACTTTTGTGACACTGTTAAAGGGATATTAAAATGTATGTATTCAGGGTTTTCCTGGCAGAGAAATGGGTTTTGGCGGTACGTAGGCTAGGCGAGCGCATTTTCTTTGCATTCATTTTACTGTAAATACAGTTTTTGGAGTACAAAGAGCCCATGTAGGCTTTGGTTGTGAAGTACCAGTAGGGTTGTGTTAAGGGGTTAGGGTTTAGAAATCAAAGGTCTTTGAAGCTTTTTGAATATTTGAATATTACACCATTTAGGCTATTTTGAATAGAAAAATAAATAAACACTCTAAAACAGAAATACATTTTATTGTTTGTGGCTGTGACAAGACGAGGGTCGTAAGCGCTTTGAGGCCTCGTCCACACGTACACGGATATTTCTAAAAATGAATTTTTTCCCCTTCTGTTTAAAATTTTTTTTCCGTGCACACCACACCGTTTTAGAAAATCTATCCGTCCACACGACAACACAAAAAACTATTTAGAACACTCACATAAGCATGCCAGGCCAGTAGGTGGCGATAATGTGTCAAACACCATAGAAGAACATTGCGAGCATGCATATGCCACGCGCAAATTGAGGTCATGATGTCAGCGTTTTCCAAAAACTCTGTTTCACCCATACACACGAATACACGTAGAATGGATTTTTTTTATTTATTTCCACCCTGGAAGGTGTTTTTCAAAAGCAAAAGTTTTCAGCATCCTAAAACTAGTTTTAGTGTGGACGGGAGGCCAAAACGCAGAGGAAAAATCCACTGCAGTCGGCCACGCTATTGATAGCATGCTGGGAAGGGTTGATTCAGCTAGCTGACGTTAACTTATCACTTCGGAAACCTTACAGCACAGTTTAATGCCAGGGAAGGGTCTGTTCAATAAAGTAAGGCTAGAGTATGGTCGAATCGAGTGCGCTGTGCATGGTACTGCCATAGTGCAGGAGGGTTAACGTTACCAAAGGCAGATGCATACAGTAACGTTACCAGGACGGTTAAGATGTAGTTTGAGTGAGATAACATTAGATCTAGCTAGCTATGTGTCGACACACCGACTCTAGACAACTTTGATTTTGTTACGTTAACGTTATCAAAGGTCAGTTATAAAATCGTTTTTCGTATTTATAGAAAGGACTCAGCTATCAATAGCTGGCTAACATTAGCCTAACTTGAATTACCCTTGTTAGGTTACAAGTTAGTTTTCGAAACAATCAATGTTTTAAAATGTTGCTAACTTTTATCTAAGGTTTGCAACCTAACAATAAATTCAATAAAGTTAGCTTGCAATAACAGATAATAAATCATGCTCTGTGTAAACCAGTAACAAGGCTGTGAACTTACTTATGGGTGAAGAGGTTATGGTGCAAATTGGTGAAGTTCAAATTCACGTCTTTTTTTTGTTTTGTTGGCGTGGATGCGGGAATGTTCCATAGAAAGTTTTGAGACACCGGGGAGTAGTTATTTCTCATGTGACGTCACATGAGAAACGACCTGAAAATGGGACTCGTCTATTTCTCCAAACCTAAAAAAAATAATAATTGAATAGTTCCGTGGTGTTCCCACAATGCCCCTATGTACCAATATCATACAAAACACCAGAAAGTAAGGTAAACCACCATGTTACCCTTTTAAATAAAAAACAGAAAAAGGGCACTTCTCTATAGGAGGTCAAACGGCAGGTGCTCAAGCCCCCCTATGCACGTGCATGCTCTGGGCACTTGGCGCCTCCCCCACCTGCATGCTTGCACTTCCTGGTCACATCTCCTGTCTGTTCTGGCCTCTTGGTGATGGAATAAGCTTCCCATTGTGATCAGGACAGCAAAATCTCTACCCATCTTCCAACACAGATTGAACACCTGCCTCTTCAGACTGCAGCATTGCACCCCGGACCTCATTAGCTTTCCTCTTTCTTTCTTTTTGGTTTTCCTTTTCAGATAGGTTATACATGGTATTTAAATGGTATTGACTTATTGGTCTTTTGTTCCATTAACTTCATACTTATTGATTATAAATGTACTTTCTGTGCCTCCACTTCAGTGATATCTCACTTTTGTATTCCTGAGACAAACACTGATGTTCTCCACTTCATTAAGGATTGCCTGCACAATACTCTTTTGTGGCTGGTTATGACAGGTCTTATTATTAGCATTATGTAGGCTTTATGGCCTATGATTCAAGTAAAGTATTACCCATTAAGTTAATATGCTGAAAGGTAGCTCGAACAAAGGAAAACCTTTGGTGATCAAGAAAGCGGAGCAGTCAGGTGTGATTAATCAGATCATTAATATTGCAGAGCATGCATATAGAGAGCACGCGCAGTGCAGCATCACCCTGGTTAATTTATTCACTGAAGTGACTGACTAGGTCACAAGGAATATAGTGTAATGTCACACTCAGACTCGTACAGAATCGTACAGAGGCTACTCATTCCTGTGGGGAATTACAGGAAGAAACTGTATTAATTTGTCTGTAGGGCAGACACTTATCCAGAATGACTAGCATAGACACCATGGCAGGATACGTTTGAATAGATTGAATAGACAAGACTGTGCCAGATATGCAGTAGATATGGATGGATAACTTGAAGGGTTTCTTCTCCTGACTTATTTTTCCATTGAGTTTAATAGGAAAATTTGTCAGGAAAAACAATCCTTAAAGTGATCCATCCATATCTACTGTATATCTGGCAGCAGAGTGATGGCTTGAGGCTCGTTTGATACGTCAGACCCTTGATGACTTACAGCCATTTTACCAATCATGTGTTCCATACTGTTCCAGCATAATTTACAGTTAAATCTAGTCCCACCCCCCAATTCCCATAGAGATCCATTCATATGCAGAGACGTTACAGAAAATAAAATATTTAAGAGTCTTTTGACGTTGTTGGGTCACAGACATCAGGAAATCATGGCATGCAAAGGATATGCGACCAAAATTTTTTACATTTATTTAAAGGCACAGGAAACTTAGTGTATGTAAACTTCTGACCCACTGGAATTGTGATATAGTGAATTAAAAGTGAAATAATCTGTCTGTAAACAATTGGTGGAAAAATTACTTGTGTCATGCACAAAGTAGATGTCCTAACTGACTTTCCAACACTGTAGTGTGCTAACATGAAATCTGTGGAGTGGTTAAAAATAAGTTTTAATGACTTAAACCTAGGTGTATGTAAACTGTATCAGATAATAAACCCTGGAATTTATTGTACATCGCTACAACATGGTTACCAACAATGTAATTCTTCTAGCCTGGAGTTTTCCTTTAATTGTGAGTACTTTAGAGATGCAAGCTGGGATGCACAGCAAATTTCTGAGTCTGACAGGCATATCCATCGAAGGACACGTGCACAATGGGCAGTACCTGAGTAGCAGGCTAAAACAGCAGTAATAGCACAGTAGCAGAAATCATTTACACGCACGCAAAATGCCTTACAATTAAGAATGATCCTTTAGAACATCGCACAAACATACACATAAAGCCTGATGATAACTTTTAAGGGCAGGATTACATTATATGACAGTGTACAAGTGATGCCAAACAATTATTCCTAAAAGAAGCATTGCATTGGATTATTCTATAGTGCCCATGTAGCCTGGTGATCTGTAAGAGCAACATTATGCCCAATCAGACTTTATTTATCAGATTTTATTCTTGTCGGCAGGTCCGGACAGGTCAAAGTGCGAAGGTGAACATACATGTAAATGTAACACACTTGCATTTAAATGTGTATGTATTTATTACATTTTTTGCATTTGAAATTGCTCTGCGTGTACTGCCGTACGGTCTTTGGCGTGACATTTTTGAGAAAACGAGGTTCGACACCGATGTCGTCAGTGTCAGTGCTCCATCGGTGTTCCAACTGGGTACCGTACCACCACTACTACAACCCCCCCCACCTTAGCAGAGTAGTCGCGGGGCACAGACCCATGAAGCCCGTACTCTCTCACGTTTCTTTATGCGGAACAGAGGGGACAGTACGTGGCAGGTGGCTGGGAGAGGTGGGCGGAGCTCCTCGCCGTGGCGACATGATGACGAGATTAAAATGGTTTCTCATTGTTTAGAATACCTAATTCGCTCCATATATTAGTGCTTTCATTTCTATTGAAGTCCATTTATTTTGTGCTTTGTGGCATAGATAGCTCGCTGGTTAGTTAATGATAACGTAAGATAGAGTTGATGAAGTGAAGGGATAAAAAGACAGCTGATGGGTTGTTTGAGCGTTTAAAAAAACCGTTGAAGCAGGACCAGCACGTAATGACAGGTAAGCACTAGTGCTTACAGCTGTGGCCCTGACCGTTGGAGAAGGCTTGTAGCAGGGCCTGAGTTCCTGCATAAGCCCTGTTTAAGCCTAGCCCAGCACAATGGAAAGGGCCCAGGAACCCTGGAACTAAGTTCAAGCGCTAGGTTTTGGCCCACAGTGGAAAAGGGGCGAATGAGTGTTCATGCGACCGTCAAAGTCACCATCCTCCTCCTCTTCATCCGCTCCAGCTACTTTAGGTCCTCAATAAAATTACCTTGGCATATTTATGGTGTGTGTGTGTGTGTGTGTGTGTGTGTGTGTGTGTGCACGTGCACATGTTTTGTGTCATATCCAGCCTTTCGATCTTTTATCTTCCTGTTGGGAAAGTTGATCCCTGTATTTGACGTCAGTCTATGCTCCATCAAAATTACGTAAATTTCACGTACATTTTTTTCTGATTAAGAAGGGGAGGCTATGATTGTGGTCAATGTGGCTCACATAAATATCAATATGGTTTACCCTCGCCTCAAATCTTTATGTGATTTTGAGAGCCATAAAAGTCGTATGAAACATGGTCACAGACAGACATGGACAATCAGTCAGAAAACCTCTGTAGCTGTGTCAGAATTAAGCTGTGTGTCGTTGTAAAGTATAATTCATATTTAATAAAAATGTATTGATGCCCTCTTTGTGTTGCCGTGGTGAAGAGGCTGATGTCTGGAGTTCCTATCTTGTCTTGTCTTCCTGTATTGGCCTCACAATAGATGGTGGAGTGTGCTAAAAATAGACTGTGAATCACCACTCAGTCCCTTCAACGTCTTGAATGCAACAGCTTAATGAAGCAATGCTGCCGTCAAGGGAAAACGCACAGTGCACAGAAGCGGTTATTATATTTCCAGTTAGAAATATGCATATTGCTCCTCAGCACACACAGTAGCTGATAGCGTGCATGTGCATCATTCTTTTACTGAATACAATGTGTCATTCCTGCATTCTATGTGTATGTTTTATTTTCATTTTTTTTTTCAGACGAATAAATAACCAGATTTCCGTTTTCATGGTCCATTATATATTCTGCGAAAATGAAAACGTGCAACTGTAATAGCATCATGTCAGAGACAATCTAGAACTATGACAGCATTACCCACTGGCACTTGCTTTGCATATGTTTCTTATCATTTAGTTGGATGAGCACACCCCTGATAAGAACACATCACAACCCCAGCTTTCAGCCATATGGTATATGCATGCTGTGATCAAAGCCTACAATTCTTATTGCCTACATAATCCTGTGTTTGGGGGAAAGCCTGTTTGATAAACGTCAATGTGAAATGCCAATAAATGCTCTGATTTTCCTCTTTGAAACATTCCCCTCTTGAAGATGAACTTGAATAGTATTCACAGTATTATCGGACACAGCTACAGCAGTGAAAATAACTCTCAGCTGCTTGGGTAAAGATGGGCGGAGATGGATGTTTATATATTAGTAACGCGGATATTTAAATCAAGCCAAAACTGATCGAGGAACTGCACGTAAAATAATTTTTAAATAATCCAAAAATTTAATAACACGAGTAACAATTCTCCATGATGCAGTGTCATGCATCAGAGTCCAAAACTGAATCCTGGCCATGCCAAGGCTTGACTTTGACCGGGACCCTTGTGAAGTGCATAGCTGTCCACAGCCTCACTCAAGTTAGTGACTCATTGGGTTGGTGAGGTGCCTGGAGTTTACATGTGTAAGTGGAGCAGTCTTGCTGCACAATGGCTGAGCAGGTCAGCTGGTGGACTGCAGGGTGAAAAAAGGTAGAACTATCCTAAATTGAGGAGGTTGTATCAATGGGATGGACCTTCAAATATAACGGTTATTCAAAATTGGGACACAAACAAAAATAGCTGGAAAAGTATTGTTAAAAAATAAATAAACCTAAAATACACCTAAAATACAAAAAATATAACTCCCAATATTTTTGGGAAGCAGTAACAAAGTTTCATGGTGAAAAATAAATTTTGTTGATTGTTATAAATTTATTGTCATTGACTGCAGGAATATTGTACAATGTACAATCCCATAAATAATAAAAACCTGCAGTGAATGGATTTACCTAAAATACAGTTAAACTACGAAACTAACTCTCTTCAGTTAGGTTATGAATCTAATCTGTCAGTCATTCATGGCATGGGGTGGAGGTGCAGGGGTAGCTCATAAGATGGCTTCTGGGAAACTAATAATTTAAGCAGAAATAAGTGCCAGAACTGCAGCGAATATGGAATTGACAATGTGGAATGTCTGGCCAGAGCCTCCACACCTTATGCTTTTCAGTCTGATACATGAAACAGCAACCACAGAGCATCACAGGGACTGTACAGTCTACAGCGATCATGTCTAAAACTAGCCATGCATCTTCATAGGTCTTTTAACTTATTGTGTATAACTTCTATTTCACCAGGTAGGTCAAACTAATTAACTGGTGGTTGATTGGTGGCCGTATATCGAGAGCCAGTTTTGTGTAAAGTTCACCAGAACACTCTGGTGAACACCCATACTCTTTCAGTTACATTACATTTAGGCCATAGTGGCTTACACAGCTTGCATTTTACAAACAATCAATTTATACAGCTAGATATTTACTGAAGCAATTTAGGTTAAGTACCTTGCTCAAGGGTACAAAATGGCCATTCCCCGCTTAGGAATCAAACCTGCGACCTCTGAGTTACAATTCCAGTTACCAAGTCCTGGTATGACTGTTGGCTGAAATCCGGCAGTCATTTCTTCTGTAATAAAAGTTGTAGTTAATGCATGGCCTGGTTTGGTTTGACTTCTCTCAGGAAAGGAGAAGGAGAGGGCAGTTTCAGGGAGTCCCAGAGGAGAGGGGGCAACGGAGGAGAGCTCCAGCAATTGCCTGCCCTGCATGGAGGGGTGCGCCTACTGCAGGGATGACACGCCCTGCCACACCCAGGAAGATGGCATCCTGCGTGTGACCATCATCTCCTTCCAGGGACTGTGCATGCTGGGAGATTTCATCGGCATGGTGCTGGCCTACCACTTTCGCAGGAATAAGGTACAGCATCTGTGGCTCCCCTTTTTATTTAGAACATGGGTTTTCAAACTCGATCCTGGGTACCCACTGTGTATGCTGGTTTTGTTCCTAAATTGGACACTTTGGGCCTCATTCACCAACCATTCGTTCTTAAGGCCTTCTTTAAAACATTTTTATGAACATTCCAGGGCTCTAAATTAACTTTTTTACTTGGTCGCACTGGTGCTTCCAACTTCAAAAAGTTAGGAGCACCAGCAAAAATGTAAGAAGCACCAACAATATATGTAATAGATTTTTTTTTATTGATAAAAAACAACAATATAACAGTATGGTTTACAAGTAACATAAAACGGTGAAAGTAGCCTTAAAAACGCATGTTAGGCCACCACTGGGGCTTTACGCAATATCCTGTGGCCAGGATTTAAAATACTTGGTCACACTGGTGCTTCCAACTTCAAAAAGTTAGGAGCACCAGCAAAAATGTAAGGAGCACCAACAATATATGTAATAGATTTGTTTTATTGATAAAAAACAACAATATAACAGTATGGTTTACAAGTAACATAAAACGGTGAAAGTAGCCTTAAAAACACATGTTAGGCTACCACGCAATATCCTGGGGCCAGGATTTAAAATATGGTCTCCTGGCTCTCTGTCCCTCTTCCATCCATCTCTTCACTGAGACAGAGGCATCGAACGTCTCCAGATGAGGACCCTCTACACCAGGGGTTCCCAAACAGGTCCTGGGGCCCCCCTGTGTATGCTGGTTTTCGTTGCAACCACAGTTGCAATCCCAGAATTTTAACAAGCTGTTAATTTTTCTTAATTAGGTGCTTTTCATGTTTAGAGGAATTATTCACCCTCTTAAGCCACATCATGTCAGAAATAGCTATGCATGCCATGTAGAATAAACTTCCCATGTTCACGTTGTGCTTATTGTGCTATATTGCAACAATTACATAAAAAGAGGTTACAAAATTATATATTTTAACTGATCAAATTAAAGAGTAAAGTGAATCAATAGGCTCCTAATTAGGTTGTGGAACACATGCGTTTCACTCATAATCTTTTTTTAAGCTTATTAACACAATGCAGGTTTGGCTCGTTATTATTTGCTTTGTGTTAGAATTTTTCATTATCTACCAAATGGTTAGTTTTAGTGGCCATGTGTTCACACTCACCAATTAGGAACCTATTTATTCAAATCAGTTTTTAAATGGATCTGTTAAATAATTTTCTTATCTCTTTTAAAGAATATAGCGCAATAAGCACAATGTGAACATGGGGTGGTATATAAATATAGAAAACTAAATACCGCTCACTTATGCATAGTTGTATACATATAGGCTAATATAATACATATAGAAGTCACATAATGATCAGCGTATTTTTTTAGTGTATTGACAGATGCAGACTTCCCCTGAGAAAATATGCTCGGTCTATAACTCCCTTAATGCTGAACTAATTTTTGTGTTATAAACGTCAGAAATATCTGCATAACGCAGGTTACCTTATTGCCAAATTTGAATCCTGCAGATAATTTTAAATGGCCCCACGAAGCGCGGAACGAATTTGCAATATTCCACTCGCAACGGAAGATCCCGTGTGGAGAGCCAAACCCGTTGCCCAACACGGTAGGAAGTCGAGCGGCGGCGCCTATCGGCCAGTACCTTCTACCTAGCCGAGGCGCACAGGAGAGATGCGCAAACTCTACTCCAAACGGCCCGACACCTCCGGACAAAAGAACCAGCGGACGGTATCTCAAAAAAATTTTCCAACTCAGGGAACAGAGGGGGTAGATACCCAAACTAAGCCTCGAACGGTGAGAGCCCCGTGGACGCATTACACAGTGTGTTATGCGCATTCTCTGCCCATGCGAGATGGCGACTCCACGAAGTAGGATTGGCATCGACCAGACAACGGAGGGTGCTCTCTCGCGTCTGGTTGGTGTGTTCAGTTTGTCCGTTAGTCTGTCTTCGGGATTTCACCCAGAGACTAACAGACACCCCCAGCTGTGAACAGAAGGAATGCCAAAACCGTGCGGCAAACTGGGGACCGCGATCAAACACAACATCCTGCGGCAGGCCGTGCACTCTGAAAACATGATCGACCACCAACCGTGTTGTTTCTGGTGCAGATGGCAACTTGGATTAAGCGATAAAATGGGCCGCCTTGGAAAACCTGTCCACCACCACCAGAATAACAGTATTGCCATCCGATACGCGCAAACCAGTAATAAAATCCAAGGCAACGTGGCTCCAAGGACGGCTAGGGATCGGTAAAGGACGCAGAAGCCCTGAGGGTGGGAGTTGAAAACTTTTATTGCGGGCGCAGACCCCACACACCAAAATAAATTCACGAACATCCTTATCCATGCCAGGCCCTCAAAATTGCCTGGATAGAAAATCTACCGTCCGATGGACGCCAGGACGGTCCGTAACGCGGGAGGAATGTCGCCATTGCAGCACTTGACACCATACCCTGGAGGGCATGAACAGGCAATTAGGTGGTCCCCCACCAGGATCCAGGTCCAGGCGCTGGGCACCTAACACAAGGAATTCAATGTCCCACGTGACTGGGGCTAGAATCCGAGCCGTGGGAACGATAGGCAGAGGGGGGCGGTCATCCTCGGACCGGTCAAAAATCTATGAGAGTGCGTCTGGTATAATATTCTTAAAACCCGGACGATAAGTTAGCAAAAATTTTTCCGGGTGAAGAACAACGACCAGCGGGCCTGCCGCGAATTACGTTGCTTAGTGCCCTGAATGTACTCGAGATTTTTATAGTCTGTCCAAACCGTGAAAGGATGCTCGGCCCCCTCGAGCCAATGACGCCACTCCTCAAGCGCCAATTTCACCGCCAGGAGTTCCCGGTCCCCCACGTCATAGTTCCTTTCGGCCGGTGACAGGCCCCGAGAAAAATAGGCACACGGATGAACCTTCTGATCCTGGGGGGAACGCTAGGATAAAATGGCCCCTACCCCTAACTCAGAGGCATAAATCTCCACCACAAGGAGCAAAATTTCCTCTTTACCTCGGTAAAGGCTGCCTCAGCCTTAGGATTCTATTGGAAATGCATAGGTGCTGCTTTCTTAGCAAGCACCATGATAGGAGCAACCACTGCGCTAAAATTGCGAATACATTGCCAGTAAAAATGACCAAATCCCAAGAATCGCTGCACCTGTTTTACCAGGCCAATTCCTGACCGCTGAAACCTTCTCGAGGTCCATCTGGAGTTTACCTTCAGAAACAATAAACCCCAGGAAGGAAACAGAGTCGGAATGAAAGACACAATTCTCAGCCTTGATGTAAAGTTGAGCTTTGAGAAGCGCTTTCAGTACCTGCCTGACATGCCCAATGTGTTCAGTCAGATTGGCGGAGAAAATTCGAATATAGTCTAAATAGACGAAAACTATTTTCTCTAACATCTCCCTGAGCACGTCATTAACTAACGCCTTAAAGACAGAGGGGGCACTAATGAGCCGGAACGGCATCACCAGATATTCGTAGTGCCCGCTATGAGTGTTAAAAGTGGTCTTCGACTTATCCCCCTCACGCATACGCACTAGATTGTAACCATTTGAGCTTAGTCAACACCAACGCCCCCTGGAGGCGTTCAAATGCGGAATTCATGAGGGGCAACAGGTAGCGGTTCTTAACCGTGATGTCATTTAAAGCTCTATAGTCGATGCAGGGCCTCAAACTCCCGTATTTTTTTCCACAAAAAGCTTCCTTGATGTAATCCCTCATAGCGGCACTTTCGGGGGCTAAATCTAGTCCCACCCCTCAATTCCCATAGAGATCCATTCAAATGCAGAGACATTATAGTATCACTTGTAAGAGTACCAGAAAATAAGATATCAAGAGTTTTTTTTATATTGTTGGGTCACAGACATCAGGAAGTCATGGCATGCAAAGGATATGTGACCAAATATTTAAAATGATTACTTTATTCTCTATATAAATGCAGGGGTGCCAATAATTGTGACACACATGGTTCTTTTAAAAATAATTATTTCTTCATGAGGGATCTTTTGATTTTTTTCTCAAAATACATTTACTTCAATTAAAGGTTGGATGTTTCTCATTTTTCCAGTATGAGATTAAGCTAATTCATCAAACACTTTTTACTCATCTTTACCAGGGGTGCCAATAATAATGGAGGGCACTGTATTTCCCATACACTCTATGATGCACATCAGTAAAATTTCAGTTTAGTTATAGGATTTGTTACTATATGTCCTAATAGTGTGATTCCAGTTTGAAGGACATACATACAGTGCACTGCACAGTTAGGCAGATGGATAGTCCAGCACAGTTGTACGTTGCGCTGTGTTCTTGAAGTGAGATTCCAGCACGTACTGAATGGCAGACTCTCAGAGTGAAGGTACCGTGGGCCTGCATGTGCTTGAGCTGTCTATAAGCCTCAGTCCTCTGTAAAATTTACTGGCTCATCATTCTAAACCTCTTCCTCTTCTCTTGATGATCTGGGGTAGGTTCACGGCCGGGCGGTGGCCACTTAGTGCACAAACCTGAGCCAGTTATAGGTCAGAGATGGAATTCGGGTTTGCCCACATAAATGGGGCTCAACAATGAAATCTTCATTAACCATCTGTCCAATGAATGGCATCTGCAGTATTAATTCTGCGGTAGGAATTCTGCAGTATGGTACAGCTCATCGATGAATAGTGTCTCTTTATTTAGTTTTTCTAGATCACTTTCATTAGCAAGCGACCCACAGCTACCCTTCCTGGCTTCTGAAAAATACGTGAAGATAACATTTAAAAAAATACTGGCAATGATAACAATACCAATTAAGAAATAAATATATATGAATACAAATAATAATAGGTCAAGCATGCAGACAACTAACTAACTCATGGCCATTGACCTTTCTGTTGGAGAAAGGGTAGAGCACTTCCACTCTATGAGAGGAATGGAGTAACACAAATCAAAATTTTCATTACCAGTGTGTCTGTGATGTAATCCACTAAAAGTCCTGTCATTCTATTGAATATACAGACAGCAAATGAGCATGGTGATTATCATGCATGTAATGCTGCAGTAGCATAATTTTCAATCATGCATTCTGTAAGAGGAATTACGACCAGAGCAATCTACACAAAGCTAACCTCATCTGAACACTTGTACATCTACAGAAAAGTACAAGCTTTGTTTGGCTGACGCAACAAGATTGAATGACTACCTCTCGTCATCTGTCCTGATGTCCTAGGCACTATGTGCACATCTGTTTGGATACAGTATGTATGTGACAACACACACACACACACACACACACACACACAAATGAAAACATAAAACTCTTCTGTCTCACACCATAAAGTGAATAATACTATTAATTTGCAGTATCCTCCTACATTTATTAATGATAATTGTGATGAATTCATTTAATTAAAAATAAATACAATCCCATAAGCTCCCCATTTGCTCAGGCAGAACTCAACATTATAAGCATGCAGTATTATAAGCATGCTTCTTACTTCCACCTACATGTACATGTACACTCTTCAGTGGGCAGGTGATAAGATAAATTATGTTTTAAGAAATCTAAATAATAAATATGCGAAGATATTAAAATACAGTAAGGCCATCACTGGGAAAAGTGCATTGTCCTTTGCTGCCATTCCCCAACTTCCACTTGATACAGAAGACATGATTCTATGTAACAGATCTCTGCCACAAGGTACAATCTTCACTAGCTCTGAATGCAGTCTAATGCATTCTTTATTTGGGGCGATGGGGGGTGAAAAGGCACAATACAAAGGCCTGGGAGCAGCAGGAATCTTTACTGCACAGAAAATGCATTAAAGGGGGAATCCATCTAGGCTTTGAGATGTGGGCCTTGGGTGATGTCTGTGATTCACTGCGTCTGCTGTCGGTTTTGTCACTGAACCGGACGACGTTGGTGCAGTGGTGCACGGCCCCTCTCCACGGTCCTCACGAGTCTTTGTTCCCGTGGTTATTATTGCCAGGCATTTCCTGCGGAACGGGTGAGAGAATCACTTTGGCTGCAGATTATCTCTCCGCAGGCATTACCTTTCCGATGCGTCCATGTCATTTCATGCAGGGGGAGGGAGTAGGAGTGTTAAAGCCACACTGGGGTCTGAAGTGCATCGGGGGAAAATAATGCACTGTTGACCTTGAGGGGTATTGGTCGTCTCAAGAAAAGGTACAATTCTGCTCAAACAAAACTCTCCGTTCTAAAAACCAACACATACACACACACGCACGCACACACACACACGCTTCTTATTAAAATGTAGACTTCACTAGATCTGAAAATATTATATTGAAGCTGTGTCACATCCACAAACTTCTTGACCCATTTTAGTCTGTTACGTTAGTTTCTATACTAAATCGTGACCAACTCTAAACCTTCATTGTTCAGGGTATATTCAGCTGACTTACCCTCATTTATTAACTGTTTCTTTAGTCTTGTTTCAGGTGTCATCTTGTTTTATGTCATCAATGCCTGATAATATTATAATACGAATGAAGATGATGTTAGCAATATCATATGCATTTCCAATTGTTAGCAAGCTAGCCCGCTTTAGTGCCAGTTAACTAACAAACTAAATACCAAAACATGCAGAAAAGCAGCCTGCCTTATACCTACCATACCATTAACCCTGATGGTTCTACAGATAGACCCTCCTTGTGTATTACAAATCGTCTGTCTGTAGTAGACTGTATCTTCCAATTAATTGATCTCTGGGTATGTGTCATAATTTCAAAGAAAGTCGACAGTCTCATGACTCTGGGCAGCCCTAGTTTTCTTTGGTTGCTATTATATGTATTATTATTTCTGAGCAAAATCCTCCTATACAGTACAATAGGCAAAACTAAAAAAACTTGGCAAATATGTGTTAGTAGGGATGAATTAAAATGTATTTGATTATGGCCTATATTGGCCAACTGGTATATAACAGGCCTCTGAATGAAAACGTTCGCACACAAGTCACCTGTACATACGTACATCATGTATCAGATTTTCAGGGAATGTTCCTTGAGCTATACTACAACTTGAGACCACTGCAACCTGTATTATCTCATCACGTCCTTTGTATTTTTTTTTCAATCATGCACAAGTATATAAAAATGATCTTATCGTGAACAAATTTGCATTATACATGTGTGATCTATGTAGCTGTCTAACCCAGATTTGGTCAATCCAGAGGTCTATGTGTCTATGAAGACTGACATGATTGTACTTTGAACAACTTATATGAAACTTTCTCCTTTCAGCTTGGAAGTTGGTAAAGAGTTGATCGACAACCTATAGCTCATGTACCAAGCTTTGTAATTATAATTTGAAAATGCCCTGAATTCTACATAGACTTATGTGTTCACGCCTATAGCCTACCCAGTGTGCAAATTAACAAGGAGAAAAAAGGGCATTTCCCTGCCAATCACATTGTCCCTTCCTCTGCTTGACGAATTGAATTCCAGGCTGGGATGCTATACTTGACCCTCCTATACTTGTCTCTCATTCTGAATGTGCGTGATAATAAATACCAAATATAATACAAATTTGTTATAAAACAAATAAACAAATAAAAGTTGTATACATTATTTCTGAGTGTCACAATTGAAATCTGTCGTCTACAGTTTAAAGTTAGGATATTCATGGCCATCTGTGCTGCTCAGCATAGCGTTACTTCTTGGGCGTTTGCTTTTTTGATGCCATTGGTCTTGCTGTTTATTGTTATCTGTGTTTATTGTGTCATAATTAAGAAACCGTAGTCTAACGCCAGAATTTAACCTGCAGCAGCTACCTAGTAGCACAAGGTCAGGAATCTGTAGTAACCTTCTAACTAGCTGTCTAGCATACAATGATTTATCCAACTAACATATTCTATGCTATTCATAGCATCAGGACAACAACATCAACCTAGCTCTAGTCTATGCGAAAATGAATGGGGTACTAAGCTACTTGCATTTTTCATTATTTTAAAGAAGAATGGGAAGCACAGGCTTGTTTGTTGTTCAATTCTGCCAAATTCAGGAAAACTGCATCTAAATGCTATAGACCTAAATGAAGTGTATGGTAAAGATACGCCCTGCACTTTATTAGGATTTATAGGCTAACTTTAGCATACGACTCTCACAAATTTCTCGCAAATCAACGTAATGTCCTTCATATTTAGGTAAAGATTAATTTGTGCTTACTTTGGGTGCACAACTTAGAACTGCCCCCCCCCCCCCCCCCCCTCTGTTTTTCTCACACATTGCATATATCACATGCTATTGTCTCCATGTGGATTGTGTTTATATACTAGTGGTGGACCCTGGAATTGCACCACTAGAGATGTTATGCAGTTTGAGCTTGATCATTTAAATTAGCGGCATGCTGTTTCCTGGCTGCTCAGGAGCCATAAACTTCAAGATGTGGACCTGCAAATGCTGATATCCAGGTTTCTGGGCCAGAAACAGCTCACACTTTCTTTTTTCAGCTGTGAAATGAAATAATTACAATTTTCATGCAATTACAGTAACAATCATTTGTAAAATGACTTTGCTCAACCTTATTTTTTGTGAGTTGGGGCCTCGTGATTGGACCTCATAATAGCTGCTTGCAGCATATTTTATTTGTATTTATTATTTGTTTTGTTGCAGAGTATCAGAGCATCTGGACTTGTCCTTCTGGAGGCTATTCTGTTTGGAGGCCTGCTTCTCTACTTCCCTGTAAGTCTTTGCTTGCTCACCACCTTGCTATCATCTATGGCAAGCTGTTTTATTATTTACTCGATATCACATGAGCACATTTCATTAACTTTTTCACATCATTTACTTTGTCACATCATGTTACTAGCTGATTGCATGACATTGTGGGTTGAAAATGCAACTTATTACCTTGTTGTCAATATTGCTTTGTCACAAATACAAATTTTCTTTTCTGTATCTTTATAACAACTTTTGCCCTCCCTAGTAGGTTGTTTCACTGATTTAATACTTTTGAGTTAGGAGATGCTTCTCGCATTGTTTGCAAAATAGTTTGATATTGAAGATGGAGGTTACTTACTTTCAATTATGCAAATTAGTGGTTTCTGATAATAAATTGTGATAATGTGATTCATGCAAATTAGTTGGCATGCAGTGATGTATGCAAATTGAGTTGTAAGGAGAGAACCATGCAAATAAGGACAGACCTTTTGAAGTGTCTGTTCTTAGCCAATGAATTTGCATGAGTTTCCTCTTACAGCCTCATTTGCCTGCATAACTGCTTACAAACTCATCACCACATGTAGTCCATGTTGGGGGATCTGTTTTTTTTATTGTGCTCACTAGTGGGAAGCCTTGATATCAAAAGCACTTTGCACAAGCTTGGTGCTAAAAACCAACTATTGTCATTTTGATGTCACCCTTGTAGTGTCCTGATATCCACATCTCATTGCAGAGATGCGATAAGCCTACAGAACAGATAAACAGTATGTGGATATAATTGGACATTCCAAATTTTTAGGAAAGAAAATGACATGTTCTGCATGTTCTGCAGACATTATTCCTGCCTCTTAATTGCCCCAGTCTCCAGTGTAATGCAGCAATTAAGTTGTATGTTTTATTATCATATTATTATCATATTATTATTATGTTATTAAGATATTGCATGTTATACTATCTTGTTGTGCCTTGCTTGACAGGACCTCTGGCTCATAGTAATTGCTATTTAGTAGAAATTATTGAGAACCGTAGGCCTGCATGACCACGAAGGGTAAACGTAATTAAAACGAACTGATTTAGAGCCTATAATCAATGCAATTAGCAGAGACAAGGTCTGGGAAAGTAATAACCTTTAAATTGCTGTTCTACTTTAAAACCTTTTGGAACCACCAGGAAAAATCTATGGTGAAGCAATGAAACATATTAATCCACTTACAACAGGCTCTGTTGGCCAAAAACAATAAAATCTTGTGGTTTTATCTCAACTTTTATATTTATTTCATAGATTTAACTTTACCAAGCTTAAAAATCACTCATCAAATGTGATCGATGCAAAACAAATAATGACGCCCAGAACATTCTTTTTTCTCAAAAAAGATACATGCATAATTATTACTTTACTTTTAAGTTTATTTGGTGCTCTTTAATGTTTAAGCTGCTTTACCAATTTGTGATGTGATATCTTTGGATTGAAATAATGGCACTCAGAGAGATGCAGACACCCACGTGAGTGGGCAAAGCACTGAACTCAAATACATAGAAGAAGAATCATCATCAAGCTTGATTTTACTTAAAGGGATATTTCACCTTTGTGTGACAGAAGTACTTTTGTGGAGCTTACCCCATTATAGTTGCATAGCGTGAATACTAGCAACGTCATCTGTCCCTGCTGACCGTTAACGGCATAGTCCCGGTTGTCAGGCTCCCCATTCACTCCCATTCATTTTTGGGACCTCACCAAAATTAATAGTTTTAAAGCACACACTAACTACGGCAGATAATACATTGATAAAAGAGAACACGCCTGCGAGCTGTGATTAATGTAAAGTAGTTGGAGCAAGCTGAGATTAGTCTAAAGCAGTTGGAGCGAGCTGTGATTAGTGTAAGTAAAGTAGTTGGAGCGAGCTGTGATTAGTGTCTAAAGTAGTTGGATCGAGCAGTGATTAATGTTTAAAGTAGTTGGAGCAAGCTGTGATTAGTGTAAAGTAATTGGAGCGAGCTGTGATTAGTGTAAAGTAGTTGGAGTGAGCTGTGATTAGTGTAAAGCAGTTGGAGCAAGCTGCGATTAGTGTAAAGCGGTTGGAGCAAGCTGTGATTAGTGTCTAAAGTAGTTGGAGCGAGCAGTGATTAGTGTCTAAAGTAGTTGGAGCGAGCAGTGATTAATGTCTAAAGTAGTTGGAGCGAGCTGCGATTAGTGTAAAGTGGTTTGAGCGAGCTGTGATTAGTGTAAAGTAATTGGAGCAACCTTTGATTAGTGTAAAGTAGTTGGAGCGAGCTGTGATTAGTGTAAAGTAGTTGGAGCGAGCAGTGATTAATGTCTAAAGTAGTTGGAGCGAGCTGTGATAAGTGTAAAGTGGTTGGAGCGAGCTGTGATTAGTGTAAAGTAGTTGGAGCGAGCTGTGATTAGTGTAAAGTAGTTGGAGCGAGCTGTGATTAGTGTAAAGTAGTTTGAGCGAGCTGTGATTAGTGCAAAGTAGTTGGAGCGAGCTGTGATTAGTGTCTTGTAATTGGTGTCATACCTTTGATTTTCTCTTCCTTCAATAAAACAGAACTCTGGCTTCACACAAATATTATATTGTACCAAATATTTTATTGCACTTAAATTGATGATAAAATAATACAAAAGCGGTAGCGGTTTTAAAGCCTGAGTTTGTTCGTCCGTCCTGCCCCCGAACTCGCACTTTCTATTGTTTGTATACATGAAACACATCTATAAATATCAATTTCCAGGGCAGTGTATTTTGTTTGAAATATGATTCACAATGTGTATTTCGTATACTTGTCTGTGGGTTTTGAATGAGGAGGCAAACATCTAATAAAACGGTTGTAATTACACCTCGAAATCGATCATCCATGGGCGTAGGATTATGGGGGGACACGGGGGACGTGTCCTCCCCAATGTTTGAAAAGAGTCAAATTGTCTCCCCCAACCATAACTGATCCCTCTCCCATGTAAAGCTTACATTCAATAAAGGCTCCAACAACGGTAAAAAATGACTTAAAAGTATGCGGAAAGATATGTAACGCCCGTAAACATAGTATGAATTATTGACCCACCCCATCGCTACAAACAGTAGCAATGGTTTATATCATGCACTGTAAAAAAAAATCTGCCTCTCCAACATAAAAATATCTAGTGACCCGTTGCACCTAAATTTTTTAGTTGGCCCAACTTAAGTTAAGGAAACCATTTTTTTAAAGTTGTGCTGATTACCCCTGCATGTAGACTGAACATAGACTATTGAATTGACAGAACATTCTATTTCATGTTGACTAAACAGCTAGTTGGGCCAACAAGCAGACTCAAATTGAAATATAATGTATTAATTCAACATTTCATGTTGGTCTAAAAGTCTATTTTTCACTATTTCAAATGAATTACACACTTCGCTCTGATAAAGTACATTTCTTTTATTTAAATCTGTATGAACTAGCCTGTTAGGCTCATGTGCAACATTGCACAAGTATACAATCAGTGACCTAGAAACAAGAACTGTACATCACAGGGTTGCTTTTTTAACTGTACAACTGTTTAACTGTTCAACTGTGGATCAAAACAATTCTATTGGAAACATTTCTGCTTTAAAAAAAAATAAATAAATAAATAAAAAAACATTCTGATATTTCTCAGGGGATGACTGCTTTACAAATCAAATACTTATTACCTTAATACCTTAATACCTAATGAACTGCAGTGTGAAAAAGAAGTAAGCAGCAAGATTGGCTGCGGACACAAACACGGCTCCCCACATTATTATCATGTTTTTAACAAACACACAATCATCCTCTTAATGCCTTCTATGTAAAATGGGTTCAAAATAATAATTATTATCACTTCTGGTAATTACTTCATTACCAGAGCAGTTACAAAAATTCAACAACAAAAAAGTCACTGGCATTTAAACACACATTTGCATGAAACCTTTGATACCACAAACCTCAATGAATAGCAATTAACACTTAATGTCCATTAAACCTGTAATAACTTGTTCTTCAAGGACTGTGTCCTTGCGGTGCAGTCCTTTCCCAGGTTTAAGATTATCTTCTGGACTGCCTCGAACGTGTACCTCAAGTCCTTGGGGTACTCAATATTAAGAGCATAGAGCAGACCAAAAAGGATCATGAAGGCATTTGTGAAGTCTCCCAGATTGTCCATGACGACTTCCTCTTCCAGTACTACAGCCACATTGACCACTGTGGGATATGGTTCGGAGTTGGTAGAGCTGTCAGTCACTTCCAGGATCCCCATTTGCATGCCCTTTGTCTTTGGCCCCAGTGCCTCAGTATCCTGTGAAACACAAATTATACACTTAGTGTCAGACTGACAGCAAAATGTCTCATGCAATCATTCCTGCTTCTCAAAGTTATTAAAATGAATTACCTTGACTGTCTTGGAAATTAAAGCTGGCTCTCTCAAGTACAGGGGAAGACCACGAAGAACAGTGGACCTTCTATGTGTAGTTAAATCTGTGGTCTGCCAAAAAGACATTAAGGTCATTAATAAGGCATCATCAAGTCACCTTATTCACAAAGAGGTTATACACATCTACACTACCATGCAACAGTTCAGGATCACCACTCCTTTCACCATTGGGCTTCATTACAACCAGCTTTGTGAAATAGCTACCTGGAATGCTTTAAGATAACAATGTGCGATAGAAAATCATCTTACAGGTGCTCAGTATACATTTAGTATGCAGATTCCCTTAAGACTATTGGACGGCATTACCAGAGTCTACTTAAGTTTGATACTGACTGTGGTTTTCTAACAGTACTAAAAGAGACCCCAAACATGCTGTGCACTTGTTGGCTGTTTTTTGTTCAGTCATAATGACCTAAAGCATGACAGACTTTCCTGAGGCTGGTCGAACTAAACACCAATGGCGAAATTAGTAGATTTTGCACAGGAGTGTATGTAGGTGCTGTCAAACGGAGCTATATGATAGGAGAAAATGTATGCACAGCAGCTTAATACTACACAAAAATCTCACTTCAGAACTTTTCCCAAGCAGCGCCAATTGGATAGAGTGAAGACTTGATCTGTGCTGTGATTTCCAATTCAAAATTACCCAATAGACGGCTGTAATTTTATGCTTCTTTCGAGAAGTTCCCAATGGATTGGCAATTTCAAAATCATCAATATAGAACCCAAGTGAAAGTCTGAAATCTTGACCATTAACAAGCTTGTTGAGTTTGAAATACTTACCATCAAAAGGTGAGGTGTAGTATCCTGGTGTACCCTCCTTTATGGGAAACGTCTTCTCAAGAACGTCAGGTCTCTCCAACAAAGATGTCAAAGTCTTCAAAAGAGGAACATAAACAAATGTGTGATTTTGTACCCTATTGAACACATATTCAACAGGTTCAATTATGCCAAAATTGTTTTTAAAGTAGATGTTTCGCTTATAATTAGTTGAAAGGGGACCTTTGTCAGTGGTGGCACTCAGAAACGGGTTTGTTTTTTGTAATGTGTCAGCAATGTCAGCAACAATAGACTCATTGACATTGCAGTTGTGTTTTAGCAGAATATTCTGAATTGCACACAGTGTATTTGAGTTGGCAATTGACAGGATGTCATTTACATTGTCAATAATCTGCTGAGAGGCACTTTGGGACACATGCAACTGTGACTGCATACACAAGAATAAGGCAGCAAGTTTGTGTTCAAGTACTGGCTCACAGTCCTCAAGGTCTGAGTCTGAAATATGAGGATCTGCCTGAATTTCATCAGCTTGATCTGATAGACTTTGTGACGCTGAGACTGTCTCAAGCTCATTATCTGTACTGCCTACTGTACAAACAGATGCACAGAGGTCATTCAATGTTTGTTTTCTGTGTTTCTTGGACTTGTGAGCTCTAAAAGTTGTGTTGGTGTTGCTACTAAAATCACAGTTTGAGAATGGACAATGAACTTGCTCATGGTTATTCAAATGTCTTCCTAAGTGTTTCAGAAATTGAGGAAGTGAGCAAATGTCTGAGAATTCACATAATTCACAACTAAAACTAGCATGGTCAGTGCATGCTGAGCTAGGCCTATCTTTTTTAGGATGTGCTCTCCATAAATGGGTTTTTAAGGCCCCTGTTGTTGTAAAAATGCAAACACAGTCTGGATAAATGCAGGGAAAAGAACCTTTACCAGCTTGCCAGTGATGAAGTCTGTAGTGCTTCAGCAGAACGTCTTGCTGAGGATGTGAGAATTTACAATTGCTTCACTGCATTTAGTTTTAAGCCTGTACAAAATACGTAAAAAACAAAACAAAGACAAATGCATCAATAACTAATAATTCCATAAACAAAACAACCATACTAAGGTAAACCATGCTTAATTTAGTGTTTTTAGGATATTCTTAAACCTGATGATGGCGTGTTAACCATTATGCCTTTTCTAAGCTAAGTATAGCTGGATACTAGGCTAACCAGGGTTTTGGTGAGGCAAATTGATTAGCACTACATCCAAGTTTGTTTAACAGCAAACAACTCCAGTGGAAGCTATTCGTTTTCGTGTTAGCACAGTGGGTTATTTTTTTAATTGGATTGAAATGTTATTGCACTCTTGTGCAAGGACACGTTGTGCAGATAGCTGCCAACACTAGGGCACACGTGTTCTGGATGTCAGCTAGCTATTGCTCAGTCATTCTGTGGTAGCAAATAGCGCTAGCTGCTAGTTGCCAAGACTAGCTGGTTGTAACCACACATTTCACGAGCCAGAATGCAAATGGTCTTTGAAAAGATCAAGTTTTGTAAATAGCTTTGAAAATATGGACCATTAAAAAAAACTAAACTGAAACATGCCATGCAACGTACGTTAACGTTATGAATTCCAGCTTAACATAGACGCTCCACATGCAGTTGGAAAAGACACGCTAACCTTTATGAGTTGAACATGTGATTATCTATCTAGCACTACTAATCACTTCAGGTACCGACATGTAGCTATTCCAAACCTCATGTATAGACAACAGATATATTTTCAACCTAAATTCGCTGATTATCTCGCAGCAAAAAGACAGTCAGTCAACTTTGAGGCACTCACCACTTCAGAGTTCAGACGATGCGAGGGAAAATCCAGAAGGCTGATAGAACTCCTTTGCGCATGCTCGGACGATTGTCACTGCTTCTCTTGCTCAGCCAACATAATATTTGTTGTGCAACATTAAAAGTTCCGTGAACACAATTATACATGTTCTCTTGATGAAAGTTTAGTAGTACAGTAATGAAAATCATGCAATCATTGACCAAGCATATTTTTCTTTTTTGACACAACCGTAATGTTGAGCCAACATGTATTCCCTCATTTGTACAACTTTTTGCATCATTCATTTTTTACAGTGTGGCCACAAACAAATTTGAGTTCATGAAAGCACAAATGGCATATGTAGTGAACAATTAGAGGTGATTGCTAAGCCGATAATACTATGGACTTCAATTCCCATAATCCAGTGTTTTAGCCAGTGTTTTGTGTAACGTTATGGATATGTTGTAAATAATCAGGTTGGTTGTAATGGAGAAGTCAGACCGCAAAAAAAAGACGAGAAACTTCACAGTGTATGAAATCCAAATGCTCGTTACGGGGGTAGAGCAGATGGTTTGTTTGGTGCATAGGCGGCCTTTGCAGCGTTTCATTCGTTTCACCTGAAACGGTCCTCTCAACTAAAAATCTAATCTAAATCCCCACAGTGAATAAAATAACTGCAGACCCAGTAGTTTCCCCATTCAGCTAGGCTACTGTCGGCGCTGTTCCTAACTTAAGCTATTTCAGTAATGACACTATCTTTAACTACTCCTTATTTTTTACACTCTATGCCTTATATAGCTACGTACAAAATTACATGTTTTTTCATAACAACAAGCAATGTATTACAGCCGCGAGTGCGATAACCTTAGGTAGCACTGTGGAAATGTCGACATTGCTGGACAATTTAATATAGAGAATCTCTTCAGGGTTCATCAGAAAACGGTTGTAGCTTCTTAAAGGTAGGCTATTTAAAATGTTTATTTTATTGCCCCACAGTGCAACTTGAGAGGCTGATGTATTCACAAGCGGCGACACTGTAATAATCCTGCATTGGAATTATGAGGCTTTTCTTAAAGTTGTAGCCTAATTTACAATTTCAGAGAAATGTGAATACCATAATTGGGATGTCAACGACTACCACTAGGGCAGTGGTTCTTAAACTCCATCCTGGGGGCCCCTGTATATGCTGGTTTTTGTTCCAACCACAATTGCAATCCCAGAATTTTAACAAGGTGTTGATTTTTCTTAATAAAAACTTCCTGGTTCGGATGTGCTCCCCATTGGTTTCTATTGGCATTGTTGTCTCTACGTTAAGCCAAAACCGGGCTTTTGAAGCTCACTTCCTGGTTGGGCTGGGAGCAGCCATAGTGCCGTTGCTCACTAGTGCCACTGAGGTTGGTTCCAGTGTAGGTCTTTCAGCCAGTTTTTCCATGTAAGTCAAGGGCAGCAATGCGGTCAAAATACGAAGTCAATACATTTTTCCAACAAGAAGATGTAGTCGCAATAGGTGCTTTTCCTCTAATACCTCTCCATGTGCCAAATTTCTAAATTATTGTGTCGTTTGGACAGGACAAATCAGGTACAGGTTGCGTCACTGGGGTCACTGCATTCACTTGGAGGGGAGGGACCAGGGCGGGACATGGGCAGTACCTCACGTGGTTAGTAATGACCTTGACATTCCCACCCATCCTCCTCCTTTTAATGTGTGAATTCAGCCAAATGCAGTTTATATTGTCACTCGTGTTTAATTTGTTATGGTGTATTCTGCATACAACTGTACTAATCGACCCTCTCAAAAGCATTCCCTCCAGTTTTTTCGGTAATACATTTTTATTACATTATTATTTTCTTTTTAACTTAGTTAACAGCCCGCAAAAGTAGCCTAGGCTACCTACCGCAACCTAGCATCACAAGCTAACGCATTTTCTATATTACCTAGACCGGTATGCTAATGAAGTTAGCAACTATAATTTGGCTAGTTAACGTTAGCTAACAATGTAAAACTTGTCAAAAGTAACATTAGTGAAATTTCAGTTGTGTAACTTACATTCCGTAAAAGTAAAACATCGACCTGATGAGCCTTTGTGTTAGCTTTGTAATTTAATGTTAATGGTCTTGTCGTGGGAATTTATTGCACTTCGTCCTATACTCTCCACCGGCTAAGTGCATTTTATGTGGAGTGAATTTCAACATTGCTAACATACCGTGCATTAGTCAAACAGGCTGGTGAATTTTTTATTTGAGGTCTCCATTTTAGGTTTAACATACTGTATGTTAACTTTGAAAGCATGTGGGTAACGTATTCAATGTGAGTTACAAGTTACAACCCATCTGTAATCAATCTGTCTTCATGCACCAAGATGGAAAACTTGCTTTACAAAGTGCATTTCGCTATTTCCATGCCCAATCAATTCTTATTAAAATGCTTGGTAGAGTAATTAACCACCGCTGGTATTCATTTATACTCCTTTAAAGTAATTTAAAGTGACTCTTTTAAAGTGAACATAATGTTCGGGCAAGCATTATAAACATAACAGCCTAATGTTATTAGGTTATTTAGGCTATATGGTCTATGGAACGAGCAGAACCAGCAAAAAACTGGACATTTCTACACCTGGACAAATTTTTTTCCGGTCCCAAAATTAAGAAGAAAATGTGCGGGGAATAGAGCACATCTAGTCAACTTAGTGTTAGCGTCAAGTTAGCGGTTAGCCAAAAAGACGGTGGTGGCCTACTCATTTAACAGACTATGGTGACTGCTTGCTACCTTTTGAGCAGCACTAGGGACATTTATAATAAAAGTAGTCTTGTCAAAATATCTGTGCGTATCTGTGATTGATTGACTGTAAATATAGTTGATGGCAATAGCGTTACCCTATGTTCATCCATGTGCTGTGATACAAATATTTGAGAATTCAGGTTGTTAGCCACCTCACAAACTACGTGCAAAGTTTAATTCAAATCAGATTAGAACTGTAGGCACTAAGGCTCTTATGGTTGATTTCAGTCAGGACTGGAAATAACTTTTACATGCATGTCTGTATGTCTGTCACATGCTTTACTCCCATGCAGAAATGAGACTGGATCTGGGACAGATTCACACCTTTCGTTTGACCCATAGGCTCCTTTACATCATCATATTTGTCTCCACCCCCAGCTTTTGGCTTAAAATACTTTCTTTTTGGAAAAAGAAAACAAGACATTTATAGTATATATTGCTTCACAAAATTCTCTGGACATACATATTAAGTGTTTTAAATTTGTGTGAGGTGAGGCTCTTATTGAATTATTGAAACTCTTTCAATCATAGTGTTCTCAAAACATCTCCAGAAAATGCAAATCTACAGATTTTCTTTATATATCTTGGTAAATATTTGTCAAATATATCCTGATGCACAGATCATGGATGAGTTTAATATTTTTCATCACATGAAGTGGACCTACTGTGTGGATTCACAAAACCTCTGTGCCTTGGAACAACCAAGGAGTAGATTCAAATTGACAAATTACAGGGCTAAACCAAATCTTTTATCTAATTGTTCCCAAGTTGGTTGTCTCCTGTCAAAGACCTAATTAATGTACATCTTCTGTTTCTATATGTTTCCAGTTATCCTTAGGTAAGAATGGAGACTGGGAAAATATAATGATGTATGCACACCATTTTTCCATATGGAAATAACGCATGTAAACATGTACAGTATGGAGCTCAAGAACTGACAAAAGTATTTGAATTTGAATTTAGTGTGACATTTAATAAACTTGAATTTTTTTGTGATGTATTTAATAAATTAGCATTTAAACAGTGTTTTTATATCAACAATTCAGATTTAAATTCAGATTTAAAAAATTCTGATTTATAAATACAAACCTCTCAAATTCAAATTTATGAAATTCACATTGAAATTCAGATTTTATGTTAACTAAGCCAAAGGTGAAGCATCCGGGCTTCCCTTAGAGTATATATAACGTAGAGACAGTGATGCCAATAGAGTGCTACAGTTTGTAGTCGTAAAAACCCGGAATGGGGTTTTCGGATTTGTGCCGAATATAAAGTCTGTGGGTAATATGAGCCTAAGAGAGTTTTCATGTTTTGTTCTATGACATAAATTACACATTTAATATATTAACCATAAATTCTTAGGCTTTTATATGGTTTTTAAAAGTATGTTGCAAACCAGTTTCTATATTCAAACTACAACTTGTCGGAATAAATACACGTCATTACCTCAGCAGGTTCTTGCCTGGCTGCTCTCAAGTGTAGCTCACAGCTAGTCTTGTCAGCGCTTCTTTCAAACTTTTCCACATCAAACTTTTCCACATCAACTTGTTTAATATAAAATTCAAGAATATGAATGAATACTATTTAAAACTAAGGTCTTCGTATCTTGCTAGCCAGCAAGCTAGTATGGCAAGCCATTTTAACATGTAGCCTTTTCGACTTCCAGAGCTAGCTACTATTCCCAATTAGCTGCCTATTTTCCTAGCTAGCTGGCCATATATGACTTAGCTAACTACCACAATTGCCTAGCTGCCGTTTGAAGCTATGTTTTATTTTGTAAGCAAAATAAAATGCTATAGTTAAACAAGCTGCACTTAGGACGTAGCTAGTAACTAGGCAATCATGGTATGTAGCTAACTTAACTGATATGGCCAGCCAGCTAGGACATTGGGCAGCTAGTTCGGATTAATTTAATAGCTAACTGTGAAAACGGATTGCCATAAGCTATCGTTAGGTTGCTAGCTAAATGTTAAAATGACTTGCCATGAGCTATCGTTAGCTTGCTAGCTAGCTAACCCAGCATTGCCAAACATGACTCGGGAGACAAAGTTAATCTACCTCCTCGTCAGAGGTTTATTAAATATATATCATTGCAGTTGTCTTCAATACCAAATTATTTCTGCATTTGCAATGGCAATATTCTTTGAAAATGTCTTGACATAATCAGATATATCAGACCAGAACAGTTTGGAAAAACATAGTCACAGAACAGATGCGATATCGTTTCAGTTTTAAGCGTGCAGAAACCACAAAGAGGGTCAATATCATATACGGTATTTTGCTATACTGCTCTTTACAGGGTAACATCCATGAATAATTTTATAGGACACCTTTCACTTTATTTGTTAAGCATGTATTATATAAGGACCAGACTGCGTCCCATTGCATGTAAGGAAAAGACCTTGACCAAAATGAGATACAAGCAGGAACGGTTACATCTTTTAGGAATATTGTTTATTTATTTATTATTAGTGATTTGTTTTAGTAAACAGTTACCATGTCCAAAAAGGATGCTTTCTGAAGTTACTACAGGCACAGGGCAAAGTTTACCTTTTGAAGCAGACTGTAGTAGCATTTTAGCACCACTAGGGATGGTGTCAAAAACAATTGCATACTCTTTTGGAGTAACAGGAATTGAGAATTCTGATAAGAATTCAGAGTATGAAAATAGCTGTCCATCATTATTAAGAAGCTGACTGACCAACAAAATATTATTAAACCAGTATTTAAAAAAATAAAGATTTGTTTTTATATTTAATATCTCAGTTGTTCCAAATAAAATAACTGGTGAAATATTGTGTGCTCATAGTGTGACGATCGGGACAGGGACCCAAACACAGACCATGATGTCAGAAATGGAACGTTTATTTCCAGTCAATAGCCAGTAGATCAGAGTAAGACAGTACAAAATCAAATGCCAAAAGAATACTTTCTTTTTTAAATTTTTTTTATAAAAAGTCTAGATTAAAAAAATAAATAAAAAAAAACCAGGAGAGCACAGGCAGAGGTACAGGAGGGCGAGGCAGCGCCATAGTCAAGAAACAAACATCAAAACCAAATAAACTCAATAAACAAACCAAAAGGGAAAAGCAAACACAGTTATATGGAAGGGTGTCTCAGAAATCACAAAAAAAAAAATTCACTGGCTTATAGGTGTAGGCACAGGAGAAGTAGATCAACATTCTGACAGTGAATGAATACAAACTGGAGTCTAAAATACACTAGTAAAGATCAAAGAATCAGGCGTGCAGAGGTGGGCGAGGACACGGGTGAAAACAATTAATTAACTAGAACTAATTATACAATAACAAGGGGAGACTCAAGACACCGACTGGATATCACAAACACAATGATAACAACCGAACCGGAGTTAACAAGTAAACACGTGCACAGCTCGGAGGGGAGGTATGCGAAAGTGGACATGTGCAGAGAATGCAAAATCAGATATACAGGGTTAGGATAATGAGGGAGAATGACAGCTGCAGGTAGAAACTCAAGATAAATTAGTAATTAGTAATGTTAGTAGAAAATTCTAAACTAACTTAATAACATTAGGGATTGTTTAGTATTATGTTCATGTTAGTATTAAATAGAATCTAACAGTTAGTACGATTAATACATTAGTATAATATACAAATATGAATTAAGTCAGAAGAAAGAAAACAAGATACAAAATACAGAGGAAACCTGAATGTACCAAAATAGTGCAATGACAAAAACAGGGAGTGGAATCTCGGGGAACACGGAACAAAGAAACAAATGCAGAATCATAACAGTACCCAGGCATCACCAGGTACTTCCAGTGGCTGGTAGGGGTATTGAAGACTATTTTCCACTCATCCCCCTCACGGATGCGCACCAGATGGTAGGCGTTGCACAGGTCTAACTTGGTAAAGATGGTGGCCCCTTGCAGCTGTTCAAATAGAGGTCACAAGGGGGAGAGGGTACCGGTTCTTAACAGTAATGTAATTGAGGGCCCGGTCGTCAATACATGGGCGTAGAGAGCCGTCCTTACCCACGAAGAAGAATCCAGCCCCAGCAGGTGATAAGGGATAAATGATGCCAGCAGTCAGCGACTCTTGGATGTATTTGTTCATAGCATCGGGTTCGGGGCGTGCCAGGCAGGAGGTCAATTAGTCATATGGGCGATGAGGGGGCAGGGAGGTGGCTCGGGACTTACAGAAGACCTCTTTCCGGTCTAGGTACTCGGGTGGGACAAAAGAAGTGTCAGAGGTTCTCGGAAGGCAGGGAACTTGGAACAGAACAGTGGGCTTGGTGAAGGCAATGAGACAAGCAGTATGGGCTCCAACCCACAATCTTGTGATTACTCCACTCATACTCAAGTTGTTTAACTAGCCAGGGGTGTCCTAGGATAATGGGTGCGTGGGGAGTCCATAATGTGAAGCTTCAGTTGCTCTTGATAGTTGCCTGAGATGTGCAAGGTTATAGGAGAGCTGGGGTGAGTGATACGAGCGAGTCTCTGGCCGTTGAGTGAATTGACCACTAGGGGGCGTGAAAGGTTGGACACAGGAACACCCCCCATTTGGCAGCCTCACCAGCATCCAGAAAACTCTCCTCAGCGGCAGTCGTTTTCGATGGTTTTGTGCATTTGATCTCCCCACTCGTGTTACCCGCAAGCAGGAGTGTTGTTTAGAGGAGGATTCCACAGGCATTCGACTCACTAGTGGGTGTTAGTTTTTACCAGGCAGTTGGCGACGAAATGACCCGGTTTGCCGCAGTAGAGGCAGGACTTGGTAGCCATCCTCCGGTTACGTTCTCCTCTGGTCAGACGAGCACGGTCCATTTGCATGGGTTCCGGTTCCGACATCTGAACAGAGGGAGTACTTGGATGGTTGTATGAGGTGGTAGAAGTCATAGGCCCCTCAACAGTTAGTCTCTGGAAATCCCGTTGATCACGGAAGCGTTGGCGTTCTTGTAAACGTGTATCGACATGGATGGCCAGGGTGATTAGGTCATTGATGGACTCAGGCAGGTCACGAGTCAGGAGCATATCTTTGAGCTGTTCGGATAGTCCGTTGAGGAAGGCGTCATAGAGGGCTTTCTCCTCCCATCCACTGGAGGTCGCCAACATCTGGAAATCAATGGTGTAGTCTGAGACGGATCTCCTCCCCTGGCGCATGTGGAGCAGCTCCCTCGCCGCCTCGTGACCATGCTTGCAGCGGTCAAAGACTTTCTTCATTTCAGCGGCGAACAGGTTGAAGCTCTGGCAGTACGGAAGACACGCCTCCCACGTAGCGGTTCCCCACATCTTAGCACGACCAGTCAGCTGGGTGATTATGTAGGCCACCTTAGCTTGTTCAGAGTGGAAGGTCAGCGGCTGCCGTTGGAAGATGAGCTGACACTGAGTGAGGAAGGCACGACAGCCACCAGGTTCACCGTCGTACTTCTTCAGGGGAGGCAGACGGGGTTCATGCGCCGGCGCTGGAGGAAGACCCGGAGGAGGTGGAAACAAGGATTGCTGGGGTACGGTGCTGGGTACAGGAGCTCGCAGTAACATAGCCAGCTCAGCCACACTGCAAGACAGGGTCTGGAGATGGTGGGTGACCGTATCCAGGTGGGTCTGATGACGCCCCAGCATAGCTCCTTGTTGCTCAAGTGCGACGTGCACTTGAGCAGGGTCTGCAGGGTCTGCAGGGTCTGCTGGGTCCATCCTCGTCTGAACGTACTGTGAGGATCGGGACAGGGACCCAAACGCAGACCAGATGTGTCAGAAAGGGAGCGTTTACTTTCAGTCCAAGGTCAATAGCCAGTAGATCAGAGTATGACAGTACAAAATCGAATGCCAAAAGAATAATCAAAAAAACAGTCCAGAGATAAAAAAACCAGGAGAACACAAGCAGAGGTACAGGAGGGCAAGGCAGAGGCGTAGTCAAGAAACAAACAAAGATCAAAACCAAATAAACTCAAACAAACCAAAAGGGAAAAGGCAAACTCGAAGTCGTACAGAAGGGTGTCTCGGAAATCACTAACAAATCACTGGCTTAGAAAGGTGTTGGCACAGGAAAAGTAGATCAATGTTCTGACAGTGAATTAATACAAACTGGAGTCTTAAATACACTAGGGAAGATCACACAAAAGGAATCAGGTGTGCAGAGGACACAGGTGAAAACAATGAGAGTTAACTAGAACTAATTATACAATAACAAGGGGAGACGTAAGACATGGACTGGATATCACGTAAACACAATGATAACAAGACACACAGTTAACAGGACACACATGTGCAGAGAATGCGAAATCACAGATACATACAGGGATAGGATAACGAGAGGGAGAATGACAGCTGCAGATAGAAACTCAAGATAAATTAATAATTAGTAATGTTAGTAGAAAATTCTAAATCCCTAATGTTAGTAAGTTAGTTGTTTAGTATTATGTACACGTTAGTTTGTTAGTAGGTTAGTATTAAATCTAATCTAACAGTTAGTACGATTAATATGTTAGTATAATATATACATATGAATTAAGTCAGAAGGAAGAAAACAAGATACGAAATACAGAGGAAACCTGAATGTACCAAAATCACCAGAACAGTGCAATGACAAAGACAGGGAGTGGAATCTCGGGGAACACGGAACAAAGACAGACAATTGCAGAATCATAACATGGAGAGAAGTGCCCTGCACAATAGCATCTGCTTATGCAAGCTGGAGAGATTCATTGGAATTTTAGGTACATCATAATTACAGCGGAGTAAAAAACTTAAACCACCCAAATTATTAAAAGCATATGAGGGGATAAAATTCCACACTCATGTTGGGTTCTTAAAAAATAGTTTTATCCATAAAATTTTGAAAGAGTTGTTTAAGCAGGAAAAGTCTAAGTAGTTCAGACCCCCATGTTTTAGATCATTCAGTGTTCAGTGGTGGTAAGTGATGTTTACGGAATGCGACCGATTGCTGTAGTAATGTAGTTCACTTTAGCATAACGTTATATTTAATTTATATTAATTTATATTAATTGCGTGTGTGATTCAAAATCGCAAAGAGTGCATTTATTTGTGGAGATTATCTTTATTAACAAAACATGAAAACTTTCTTGCGCTTATATTAACCACAGACCTTATATATTCGGCACGAATCCGAAAACCCCATGTTAAAACCCCATTGGAAATCGGCGAGGGAACCCATGCCCGGAACAAACCTCCGAATTGGCCTACAAAAATACGTCATGACTGTAGAACTCTATAGAAACCAATGGGGAGCACATCCGAACTAGAAAGTTTTAATTTTGCGCTCATCTCACATGCGCAGTTGTGTCCAGTCAAGTCACATGTACAACGAGGAAGGCACAGATAGGCCAAAATAAATAATACAAAAAAAATACACCAAATTTTTTTAAAGAAATATAATGCACAGAGTTAACATCATTATATTAGTGGAAATATTTTTCATTTGCTGTAAAAAATGAATGGAGCCCAATGGGAGAACTGGATTTTTGAGCGCAAATCATAGATATCAGCAGAGGGCGACATTATATCTGGTGCTGAGGTTGAGAGCCGAAAGCTGGCCCCTTGAGGCTTCCCAGGAAAAGCTTTCGGAACTGTCAAACTCACGTTTAGTGTTGCCATATAGGACAATTTCACGCCCAATTGTATTTCTTTGAAACTCGTTGTACGCGTATATAATGGCTTTGACTGGGCATAAATAAATTATAGAATACATTCCACAAATCCTTATTGGGTGGATTTTGTGGGTTTTTCGCTGTCATTGGGCGGAGAAATGGAAAGGATAAGTGGGGTAGAAAAATCTGCCAACCCTGCTGACCGGGCGGCTGGCCCGGAAGACTTCAAGTTAGTGACTCTGACGCTAGTAGCAATACAGCGTTTTGAGTGTTTATTAATGTTACGTCCAAAAATCCACCTGCATTGCAATAACCAGGTGTACAGTAGTGGAGGTAACACTAAGCCACTTAAACGCAAACAACAACCTCAAAGAAAAACCCAGTCAAGCGCGAAGTGATTTAAAAGATGAAATGTTTAATAACACAAGCACTTAATCTAGCTATTCTCTAAACATATATGACAGTTCGACAATATTTACTGTTACAAAGGCTGCAAGCTCAGCAAGTGTCCAAAATCAGCACGTTGAGATGGCAAAGGGGGTCTCCTCCTAATCTAGCGAGAACGCTTGCTTAGGTGTCAGGTATCAGTCCAGTCACAGTCTACAGTAGTCTGTTTTTCAACCGAGGTTAACTGTATAACAACGGTAAACTCAGATCAGTAGTCAGGCAGCGTCGTGAAAGTCGTGGTGTTTGCTAGCATCAGGTTGCTCTAACTACCTGATGCAGACGGAGACAGGGCATATATAGTCTCACATCTTTCAACTCCGCTGCTCCGTGACGGTCCTCTGTGTCCCCAGCTACGGCCATATTCTCATACATTGCGACGTCCATGTCTCCATATCTCCCAAAGATGGTTACCAGGCAACAGCGTGCATCTTCTCTCTAGCGCAGCTCCCAGGATCTCCGTACAGGGCTGTGACGTCAGCATCTCCACCTGTAGAGGAGACGTAAACAAACACAGCAGCCCAAAACGAAACGCAAAGCAGGGAAAACATAAAAGGGAGGAACGTACCAATTACATTACATTACATTACATTATAGACATTTAGCAGACGCTCTTATCCAGAGCGACGTACATAGTGCATTTTCAAACTAGGAACAAGAACGTTTAAAAACAACCCTAAAAAGGCAAATATGAATCTAAGTACTAGGTGCAGTCAGTATGATTGTTTTTTTTTTTTTTTTTTTTTTTTTTTGGGTGGGGGGGGGGAATTACACAACATTAATAACAATAGTCACAGGGAGGTAGGGAGGGGTGGAGAGAGGTGCAGCTTGAAGAGGTGAGTCTTCAATCTGCGCTTAAAGGCGGTCAGACTTTCTGCTGTTCTGACCTCCACGGGGAGCTCATTCCACCACCGTTGGGCCAGGACAGACAGACGTCGAGACCGGGTGCTAGCATGAAGAGGGGGGGGTACCAGTCGTCCTGAGGAGGCGGAGCGCAGGGATCTGGCAGGTGTAAATGTATATATAACTAGCTAGCTAGGTAAATCATAAGACCTTTGGATGCACTTACCTCATTAACATTACACTTGCGTCAGAGCCGCTAGCTTGAAGTCTTTTTGAATTTTTTTTTAGCTTGAAGTCTTACCATCAAACGCAAGTTTGACAGTTCCGAAAGCTTCTATTTTTTCTGGGTAGCCTGGATGTTTCACCTTGGCCTAGTTAACAAAAAAATCTGAATTTCAATCTGAATTTCTGGATTTTGAATCAGATAGATTTGTATTTATGGATCTGAATTTTTTTAAATCTGAATTTCAAAAATTTTAATCCCAGAAATTTGTATTTATGGATCTGAATTTTTAAAATCTAAATTGTTGATATTTGAAAGAAAATTTTTTTAAATGCAAATTTATGAAATTCAAGAAAAAAAATCTAGTTTATTAAATGTCCCATGCGGACCTCGATTGAAGTTGTTGACAGGGGGGGGGGGGGTGCTATCGTAATGTTTCGTATTTCATATTTCTGTTTATTAAATTGTTCATTTAGCGTATTTACCGCGAGTGTTCGTTTGCGTACCTAAGTTAACAGTAAATCGCCGATAACGAGCCACGTAGATACACGCGTTATATTGCTATTTTTAGAACATTTGTAACATTATTTTTTTTTTCAACTTTTTTTTTTTTTTTTTTTGGCTTGCTTGCTTGATGCCCCTGGAGCCTTGGTGCCCCTGGGCACGTGCCCAATTGCCCATATGGTTAATCCGGCCCTGATGGCAAGTGCAATGTAGACACATTTTTGAAGTGTATGAATCTGTATGTTACTGTCTGTGTGTGCTTGTTTGTTTTAGTTTATCACTGTCTATGTGGGTGTGTGATGGCCAGGGGCGTAGCATGA